>OZ008344.1:3232017-3907263 GCA_963931975.1 Cataclysta lemnata | reverse complement strand
AGAAAAACTCCTCGGGGAAAAGGAAATATTTCTCACGCTCACGCACGCCGTGCGCGTCGCCTACGGGCTGCCGCGTGCCGCGCTGCACCCGCCCGTGTACCACAACGACGCGTACAGGTCAGTTGCTCTCAGCTCTCCCGGGGAGATGGCTGCTGTGGAGAAATCCTCTCAGCGGTGTGGAGAAAATCTCTAATCGGGGAAAGGAAAATATTTTCCTCCCGCTCTAACTACCACTAAATCTCAACACAAAATACTCAATCAAGTGGTGGAGAGAGATTTTGTCCATGGCCCGTGCTAGAGGTTGTCCCAGGCATTTTTTACAGTTCATTTAATTTTCTAATTGTCTCTCATGTGTCATGTTACAATAAGTAATAATTTTCTTGATGCGCAGTCGCAGCGACAGTGGATCAGCAGCGTCCCCTGAAGAAGAAGCGCGCGGTCTACTGGGTGCGGTGGCTCGCGCGCTCAGGCCCACGGCGCCCACCGACGACGCGCGGCCTCAGAGGCCCGACGAGGAGCGGCCTCAGCGGCCTGACGAGGAGCGGCCTCAGCGGCCCGATGACGACCGCTCCCACCAGCTGCCGCTCGACGACGACAGGTCGCGGGTCTCGGACGATGTCGACTCCGCCGATCTGCTCGACTCCGAGACCGAGCCGTGCCTCGTCACAGATCCAGGTAATAGCGGGAGGCGCTTCTTTATGGAAAAGCAAGTTTCTTGTTGTGATGCTAAGGGCCTGTTTCACAATCGACGGGTAAGTTCTGAACAGTTTACTTGGCAGATCATTTGACAGTTGTAATATGAAATATTTGTCAATTGAACTGCCAAGTAAACTATCCAGAACTTACCCGTCGATTGTGAAACATGCGCTAAGAAATACTGGGACTAAGGACTGAAATTTATGTATATGTATGAGTACACAACGTGTAGCCATTTGGCTTAGTAGACCAAATTACATGGGACATTTTACTGTCAGTAGGCACTTCTGCATGAAATTTCGAAGATTCAAATTGTAGTTGGAGTCCCGTCACGACAACATTAGTGATGTAATAATATTCGTAAGGATGGGTGAATTTGTACGAATGATGTTGTACTTTTCCAGAATACGCGGAAGAGTGGTGGTCAGGCGCGGAGGGCGCAGGTGCCTGGAGCGGCGACGAACTTTCGCCTGAGAGAGAGTCCGTCGGTGACGACCAAGGTCAGTGTTGTCTAGTTCCTTTGACATGTAGCGTTGCATGGGATGTGTTAGAGGAGAACCAATAGAATCACTCTATTTTCCTAGGCATGCGAAATGGAGTAATTCCGTTGGTTCTCCTCAACACATCCCTTGCACATATCTGGTGGAAAATCACCTTCAGCCCCTCGGTTCCAGGTGAAGCTCGATTTCATCTTCGGTCGCTATCGTCACAGGCCAAGAGCTTCCCTGTCTAGCATGAAAAAAAATATGCACTGCTCAACAATGTCTAAGGATATTTTATGTACACCTACTTCATGTTCCATCAGCCTCCGTTCTTATAATACTGACATAATATTCTTTGCAGTTTCTCAATGACTTACTTAATAGGCCTGTTTCTACTAAGAATAAATCGGTAAATCATGCCACTTTTTGCCGATTTTATTTTACAAAAATAATAATAATCTTTATAAGTAATTTAACGTATTAAAATATATATGATGTTGTTTTTTGTTAACTGCATATAATAATTAGTCATTAAAAACACTAAACCACTCTTTGTTATTCTCGGTGTCTTTTTGCATAATAACTTTTAAAAGGTAATAATTAATAACTTGATATTGCACTTTTGACTTAAGTTTAAAAAGTTTGCTAAAGAATCTAATTTCAAAAGTGGTAAACATTTCTGCGTGTCGCGCAGAGGCGGGCTCAGTGGACGCGTCCGAGCGCGAATCGTTGCGCACGCTCTCGGCGGCGATCGCGCAGCGGCAGCGCTCCGAGGCGGAGGCGGACGAGGAGCTGGAGCGCGGGCCCGTGCTCGAGCGCGTGCTCGCCCTGGATGCGCGCCTGGCCGCGCTTCTACGCGCTCTGCACCTGGCGGCCGCTTCTGCTGCGCGCCGGCACGACCAGCCCGCTTTGCGACTGGCACACGCGCTTAGGTCAGTTTGCACGCATGTCAGTCCACCCTACGATAGATAGACAGGCGACAGGTTAAAAGCAGGCGCTATCGTGTTTCATTTCATATCGTGTTTCGGTGTCATGCTAGCCGGGCTCTTCAGTCCACACCGCGACAAGCAGGGGCAGCTCACACCATGACCAGCACGCACTTTAGTCCACCCCACGACCAGCTATCGACATGCCGCACCACCGCTGATTTTAAATGTTTAGGCTGGGCATAGGATTGGTGAACAAAAATTTATTATTGCAAGCTCCTCCGTGCTTCGGAAGGCACGTTAAGCCGGTGGTCCCGGCTGCATCTGCAGTCGTCAATACCCACCAACCCGCACTGGGCCTGCGTGGTGCCCAATCTCCCTATATTCTTCCATCCATAGGGAAGGCCCGTGCCCCAGCAGTGGGGACATTAAATTGCTGGCGATAATGATAGATGTCATATATTAATAAGATCTTTTGTGGCAGCACCACAAAAAATTATTAACTCACTATCAAATAATTGATTATTTTTACAGGTTCAACCAATTCATTTTAATTGTTTATGTAATATAAATTGTATATTATCCTCAGAGACAAGATAGACGTCACCGAAAAGAACGTAGCAGACGTTGTAGTGAAAAAGCTAGCAGAGCTAGAGGCCAGCAAGACCATGATGGAACAGTATCGACAGTCCGTTGAAGTGAGTGAATCTATAAACTCGATTAATATTTTTTATAAACAGTAATATTATAGCTCCCATTATGGGTTATGCATGTCGCATAACTCCCATATTGATCCGTTGACATTAATTTAATTTCGATTTATTATTATTTAATATCGATTCAAAGTGGTTTTTCAATTGATTTTCCACTTTACTTATAACTTCCTATATGTCTTTTGTAGAATAGTCAGTTTTGCACGATTCTAATATATTATAGCTACATGGTATATTTTTGTAATCGACGATTTCAAACTCCTATTTCATTTACAGAACAACAGAATTACTTATCATCTTTATTACAATGTATGTAAGGTGCAAAAATTATCAGAGACAACTCCACCGTTTGTTGATGACATGCCTGTACAATTGTATGAAAGCAAGTGCCATTAAAAATAATGGGTTGCCCACAACTGGGCTAGCGTAGTAGCCCATTCCCCTATATTCTTTCACCTATAGGGAAGACCTTTATCCAGCAGTGGGGACATATATAATCTGGTGATTACGTTAATATAACTTTCTGTTGACACTAATAGTCCTTAATTTAATTTTTTTATCTCAAACATGCTAGGAGCAATGTGAATTCCTCCATACAGACATATGCATTTCATATCATCTGTTAACTAGGTAGGATTCAGTTTTGTTAGTGCCGTTAACTGGTTTAATGTGAAACAGGTATTTACACAATTCAGGCCCTGCTTGGCGATCTCGAGTCAAGAATAAAGTCCAAAGGTTAATAGACATTGATTGATGCATTTACACAGCTTCTAGGTGCACTAAACATTCTGTTCTCTCCAAAATTTCATCACACATGCTCCACCTACTTTTCGTCCTCACAACTCAGTCCGTTCGCTGTAGGATGGGTACTGTAACAGCAGGCAATATTTATGTATGCTCCAGCTAGCCATCAGAAGGAGATAAGAAACGTAATCAATTTGGATTTTATCACTTTTATAAAATTGTAAAATAAGAAAGTTCTATTTTAAAATACACTTTAGAAAATGGATTGGCGTTTTTGAAAAAATAGGTACCTATTATACATTTTTAATTGTATATTATAGTTACACACATCAAAATTGTTAAGTTTTTAATCTTGTTTTAATGGCTGGAGTATAGATGGATAACTATAAGCAAATTCATATTATATTATATATAATATTCTTACATATTTTAGTCTATACTAAAATATGTATGAATATGTCATGCGTCCCATCTCACAGGCAACAGTCTACAGTTCTACTATACTATTATGGTATTTTATATTAATAGTACTTCAAGGGTCACTGTTGATAAATAGAATGAACTATAAATAGGATACGGGACATTCTGCACTTCAAACACTCCATAATGTGATTCACGTAATCATAACTATATTAAATTTCTAACAAATTACCTTGTTAATAGTAAAGTAAAAATTTATTTTACTTAGTCCTCCACTTTTTGCTATGTTAAACCTTTGTTTTCGTATCAGTTTATATTTATATAATTTTTCTAACATTTATTTATTTAAATATTAAACGTATGTAACACATATATTAATTGTAATTTGCAATAAGCGAAACTAAAGGTTCTCCTTGCAAGGCTTTTAATATAACCGTTCTCTTATCTAATATTATAATAATTTTCGAACCATTATTTCTTGATACGGAACACAACTAACTTATTCACAACTTTGTTTTTAACATTGGCAACATTTTAACAAAACTAAACCTGAACAAAACAAATGCAACAAACAATGCGACAAAAAACTGTGCGACATTTAAAAAATTATCACAAACACTCGCCATATTAACCATACCCTTTTATTATGTGCTTACCCCCTTATTCGTAAAAACTTAATCAATTTTAAAAAGAGTATCCCTGATCTGTCCATTTTCATTATACATTAAACACATTTGGACAGAAAGACACGGAAGAATACTAAAGTTAAAACGGTGTGTTATGACTGATTAAGTTTTAATGAATAAATAAGAGGGTTTACATTGTAACCAATTGCTAACTAACTTTTTATACTATTATACTCGGAGAGGACACAATGTTACAATTTAAGCTATGCGCGACACGTTAAAAGCGCCACTTGAGACACTGTACATAGAATTCACTGACAAACGAAACGTGTACATACGAAAATAATTGACACTACCTTACACTTTATGGCAATAAAGTCTAAATTTAGTATATTCGGAACATTGATAATAAATATATCTCTACATTTTCGCTACAGCGCGCTTCTCGCTGAAAGATATTATGTTGTTAAATGTAACGGTAGAATTGTCGATACAGTTGTGAAGACAAGTGCTTAAGTTTTTTCATTTTCAGGCGCTCAAAAAGCAGCTGGCACAAACTGATGAAGAAGAGGACTTAGAATTTTTGGTAGAGGTGAGTGAATTGATTTAATAAGTTCATAAATCCAGTTAAACCCAACGAACGGAGGTATGTGTATATAGGAGTGGCGGGTTCTAAAGTTATAATATAATGAGTAATGGATAACAACGTTCCTGGTACACATTAAATGCAGTTAGCAAATTACTGCAATTAAAGTTCCCGGTGAATGGCAATAAATATCCTCTGTTACATAGGATTAAAGTATAAAAAAAAAAATTTTACTTACACATATTTAGTTTTTCCTGCTCTTTTTATCTGGCAAACCCGTATAACTGCAGGAGCTTTTATTTTCTGTGCAAAACAATTATCGAGCAGTTTTTCTGTGATCACTCGAAATTTAAAATTCATTTTTCTCATAATGACACATTGGACCCTCATGCGGTTCTGGCAGAATACCCTCGCTATATTTGAGTGTCATCAAGTATTTGCAATATAAGCGATTAATTTAGGCTATCCTTACCTGCTACCCTTATCCTCGGCACATTAAATACATTTATGTCACACTTGATCATAAAGTGGACTTTTTCGCCCGCTACGCATACGAAAAATCACATTTCCTGGTCAGGTGTTTTCATAAAACAATCTTATCTCGGGCGATAACAAAGATCGCATAGGTATTTATCGTCAACTACTTGCGATTTGGTCTACGAGGGCAAAAGAGTTTCGTTGAGTTATGTTAGAACGAGGCCGGTCCGGTGACATATCCTAACGGATGACCCCGGATGGCTGCCATAGTGTACTTTGGCTGGATGCCCGGAGAGGATGTTTAGTGGTGTAGTGGGGGAACGCCTCTACCCCGAGTCCCACATACCTCTGTAGTTGCACCGTACTGCATGGATGATGCGTTAAGATTGCAGTTTACCTCGCTGCAAAAAAAAAAGGAGAGAGACCGAGCGTAAGACGCGGTGTCATCGAAACGTTGCTTTGTCGCAGGAGTTGTCGTCGTGCAGCGAGGGCGAACGGCGTGCTCGCTACGAGGCGTTAGACGCGGCGGTGGCGGCGTTGAACGTGCCGGGCGCCGCAAGATGGCCGCGATTGGAACGCGCGCGCATGCGCCTCGAGCGGCTCGCCTTCGCCGCCGCCGCGCCCCCGCCCCCGCCCGCCGCCACCGCCACGCCCAACCCACCACTGCTGCCATCCACCGCCTAATTCACTAGATGGGCATGCCCGCCAGACATGCCCGCGTGGCCACACTGCCTGTGACGGTCTTACACTAGGCAAACATCACACAGACCTAAAAAGCGGGGAATTCACTAGACGGAGAGGCATGCCCGCCAGACTGCCCGCGTGGGCAGACTGACTGTAACGGGCTTACGGACGGAAGGCAAACGTCGCGTAGACGTAAAAAAGCGACATCCGGCCGGCATTTCTGCAGGCATGCCCGCCGGACCTCGCTTTTATAGGCCAGGCTGACTGAGACGGTCCTACAATAGGCAAACGTTGCACAGACCTAATGAAGCGAGGTCCGGTGGACGTGTACGTGTAGTGAATGCCCCACTTTACGACTACCCGCAAATGAGATGCGTCTAAAGGTCTCTTCATACGTGACGGGTTTTTATAAGGACAGGACGGAAAGTTTTAGAAATATCGTTTCATACCAAATGTACATGAGGGAAATATGTCACGGACGGGACTTTTTGGACGAGGCAATCACGTCCCATCCGAGGTTTTATCTCGTTACGTATGCAGAGACCTTTAGACGCATCTCATTCGCAGGTAATCGTGAACAGAGTTGCACAGACTCGTGCGATTAGCGCTTCCTACTAAGATACTCGCGACGCGACAATTGTATACTGCTTAGCTGTCACCACTTTTGTATGTCACAAATAACTGTCACTGCCTACGCCTGTGTGGATACAGCCTCTATTGGGCTGTACTCTTCTAACACGGAGGCAATGGATTGTCAATTTTCCTAGCGTACAGCCGTGCATTTGTTTTGTTCATGAAAACGAAATCCGTCATAAAACAATTTAAAGTCTAGGAAACAATAATATCTTTGTCAAAATGTGTTTACGCTGCGATGAAAAGAGACAGATATGTGATTTAGCTTAATTAAGTCTGATTTCGTTTTTATGTACAAGGGGGTAACAATCTGTCTTCTATGGCATAAAACTCCATGACGTATCCACAGAATGCATAAGAGTAGACGTAAGTTTAAAAAGGTGACATGTAATGTCATAAATAAACTACTTCCAGCAAATTAGAAGTATCATTCGCTAGTATAGGTGCTGCCATCTGGAAAGATGGCAATGAACATTTTTAAATATGTATATACATACATACAATGAAACGTTCGTTATGTCCTAAATTACGAGTAGGTATGTTTGAAATTTTATTAAATTTTAATATAGAGTAATTTAGCAAAGTCGTATGTCATCGGGAACTACTTATACAATCATTACGCAATGCTGTAATTTGCAAATCCTACCTACTTATTTTTTTGCCAGTAAGGATGCAGGCGTCATTTCTTTTTTCTGATGTCACTTAAAATCAATATAGCTTGCTATATCTGTCCTGGATATACGTGGCATGTTAGCATAGTAGTCACAAATAATGTAACGTAAATATCTAGTTCTACTGTCACATAATATAGTATGCCTTTACGGATTAGTCTCTCTGTATTGTAGCCGTGTGTCGGTTTCATTAGTCCTGTACACAGATAATGTAATGTTTTTGAAAAGATATTAAATATTTGCATTAAATAGGTACTATACTTGCTGGCGCGTAAATGGAAATTGGGAAAGACAGGCTTTTAAGTTGAAAAACTCAATACGCGTAAGTGTAAATGAATGTCACTGAATGTGTTTATAAATCTAAATAATTTTTGGTTTGTAGAGCGCTAGTAGTCAATCAGACTTTTAGGGATGGGGAAAGAAATCAGATTTTTTTTAAAACACGTTAATCTTATTGGGTCTATTAGATAAAAGTTACAAATCAGTATTTTCAGCGGGATAGTCTGGCCGGCCCCTGTTGACAAGTGTCCAAATGTCAATTTTGACAGTTTCTCTTACATTTGACGTGACGGTCGCAAAGTTGTTTTCTCTGTAATAGTCAGTACATTTGTATACTGTTCGTTCGAATAGATTAGCCAGTTGTCTAGAGGGCCTAGTAAGGGCAGTGAACGTTGATGAATGGATAGGAAGACCGCAGAAGAGATAGAGAGGATAGATGAAGTGAATGAAGAGATGATGAATAAGAGGAGAAGGGGAAACATACTGATGTGACAATGCCAAGAGGATGATGACTGGTTATTGATCTCTCTGATGTTGAAGACCTCAGGAGATATATGTAACAATGCTATTTACACTCAATTAGACTCGACTATAGATTCATTTCGACAGCCAGTTTGGTCGAATGCTTAGAACACCGGCCAAGAAATCCCTGTTCATCTTGATAGGTGCGAATCATGGCATTTTATGTTTGTGTGGTGTATGTTCAATATTTCTGTCATCTATTTTCCACAATACAAGCGCTTTAGCTGCTTACTTTGGGCTGAATGATAGGTACGAATGTTACTATTACTATCATTAATTTCACATTTCTTTTTATATTTCGGCGAGGCGTCGCTTTATAATGATATAGATACGGATCTCTACTTAGTCTTGGAAAGCTATTCTGTAACTGACAAAATCAATTAGTTATATGTAATTCTAGCGGTGCGAACCACGATAGATATATATTGGCTAATTGATTTTGTAAAACACTCTTACAATATGGATAAGTGCAGTGTAGTAGAAAGCATTCAATGGATCTCAAGATGAGTGGAAAGTACAAAATATGCTATATTTATGTATTCGTTTGTCCTTTCCATACCACGGAGTTGGTTGCTCCATTGAAATTTGTATTTAACAAATTAAAAACTAATCATGTACACTTGTTTTTTCTATATAATTTTAAGTAAGAATTCTTTAACTTTATTCATTCCTAAAGCATTTAAAAATGTATTGTCATACTATTAGTATTTTTTGCATATCTATTGGCAATTAATTCTTGGAATATTATATGGTCAAAGGTATCAAAGTGCCATTAGTATCGTAAGTGTTATAAAAAAAAGCTAATTTTCTTATTAGGGTTGCCATAGCTGCTACAGAATTTTTAAACAAAAATAATCTTCTAATCAATTCAATTTATCTAGTCAATATAATTCAATGTTCTGATTTGGTTTTTTTGAAATTGTTGACTAAATTCCTGTTTTTTATTAATACAATACCGGCATAAGGTATAATAAAATTATTGTATTGGGATAATTATAATTAATTCAAACTAGGTGACTTGTAAATTAATTACACTGTTTTGTAATGCCAGGCTAGGATCACGAATTATCAAATATTACGTGGTAAAATGTAATTAAATGAGACTGATATTGTATTTATGTTGAGCATTGTTGCAGGTGTTCATGCTTGGAACACTGAGTGTGTTATCATTGTTCGGAAATGTGTCCAATAATTATTGTCCTAGTAATGGATCCTTCTGTTATATTCCAGATAATGAAATATTTATGTATAATAATAAAGTGTGTAGTACAAAACGAGTTAAACGCTTCGTTCAGCCATAATGTTGCTTGCTGCGGGTGCTAATGACACTTATTGTATTTGTAACGAAGTTTTCTTTGTCTTATGCGAGGCCACAGTCGCATGATTTGCCGTCGTAGAAATTGGTCACTTATTGAAATTATCTAAATTGTGTGTTGTAAATAATAATTATGTATGTAAATAAATAAATTGTGAAATACAGTATTTTATATTATTCCCTCCTTCCCCTAAGTGGCAGTGAGTAGCATACATTGCGAGGACTGAATGGCGTTGGGGCGGAAGGTCCTCGAATAGGCCGCAGCGTTGGTAGGCCACCAAGGTGAACTATAGATCGAATCGATCGATTGAAGGCTGATTTATAGATCCTTTGGCTTATGCCTAACAGTGGGCGTCTCTCGGCTGACTGACATATTATTCCGTTAATAATAATATTGTGCTCGTGTGAAACCACCACCAGAACTTCCTTATAGTTCCTTATAGCAAGGATTAGACGGCCATCCAGTATCGTGATAAATATTGAATCATAAAGCACCATAGAAAAGTCCTGATTTTTTTTGTCAATATCGGCAATAAAGTTACAAATTCTGTTAACATGTCAATTAATATACACGTCAAATATTTATCACGATACTCCAGATATTTATTGACTGTCTACTCCTTGCCTATGGAAGGAAGAATGGAACATACATAACCCACCCGCTGGCCCAGAACGCATTGCTGGGTATAAATGACCGCAGATGCAGCCGGGCCCAACGGTTTGACGTGCCTTCAAGCACGGAGGAAACCTAGATCATATATTTTTTGGCCCCAAACACAATGTTCGCTAAGGCTGGTCATTGGATTTCACCAGGCTTAGAGAACATTGGTTTGTTTAAGCAATCGCAGGCCAAGCTCTGTAAGTCACTTCACTTATATTTAAATAACTTATTTAAAGGAATCTTAACAATTAAGCTGATTAAGAAATAAAATTAAAAACAAATGCTTGTTTGAGACATTTAATCGACATAATCTGTTATAATAACAATGAAAATGCAAGAAAACTCAATAGGATATTCTGCATTCTGATGAAAGGTGATCTCTTACTTTTTGACTTAAGACTTCATTTAAACTAACAAAATTGGGACGAAAAGTGTATACACATAATCTACATAGGTACTATAAACACCAACTTTGTGATTCGACGTCGAATTTTAGAGCAATACTGATATTACTAACTCCTTTCAAAGCAGCAGAAAATAGTTGGCTTAACAATAAACAAAATAATATTAAGTATTACAGTAATCAGAAAAAAAAATTTGAGAAGATACAGCCATGAGGAAGTAAAAATTTAATATACTATTGTAGTTAAATTACTGCCATGAAAAAGATGGTCCGATAAACTGTACGGCATATATAAAGATAACTTGGGCCATTGTAAACACATGTTCGACGCCAACAGGAGTGTTTAAAAAATATTGAATATGCGCAAGCAAGTAATGTACTTTTAAAAATCTTAAATATTTCTAATATCAGGTTAAATATTTCGGTGTGTCGTCCCTGTACACATAATATGTTCTACAAATTGCTGTGGAAGAAGTTTCCTTTAAATTTAATCAAATTACTAAGTACCATAATCATTCGCGCATACCAAAATTTTATGTGTGACTTTAAAACACTTTAACCGATTGCTTAAATATATTAGCCGTGTGGTGACGGCATCTCTCCCGTGGAAGTCGTATAAGGCGACTAAGGGCAAAGACAGAGATGAGTAGGTAATGGGCAGCAACGTTTGTCATACCATCTATATTACTACACAGACAGTAATATATGTACTTCAATTAACGTTATCGATAGATTCACCTCTGCCTACCCTTTCGGGGAAAATAGGCGGGATACATGTATGTATATAAATATATACTATTAATAGACATTAACAACTATATTCTGATTATTACAAAGTTTTCTTGTTATAGAAATTTGTTACAATAACTATTACAGACTTAAATGTGGTAAGCAGACAGTGGCAGGCTCACGTCTGAACTATAATTTGTATAAAGGCATTTGTAAAGTAGCAATCAGAACATTGACGTTTAAAGTGTAATGAAGTCACGAAATATAAATATTTGTGATTACTTTTTCGGAACCGACATTGGCAACGATTTTGACACTACTGTCCTAGTCAAAGAATGTTGCTATTTAGTATTTCAACCCTTCGAATGATTTACACACACAGAAGGATATAGATAATTTTTTGACCATACGCGGTGCAGGCACAGCCGGGTGTACATAAGGAACACTCTATACTTGTTACCACAAAATAGTCTGTGATGTTGAGGATTTTGATTTTGAGTATCTGTATGAATCTTTCCATGGCTTGAAAACGGTACACATCTACATAGTTTAACTTGCAAGACAAAATCGCCACCATTGTCCACTCTAAAAGAAAGAAGCCACAAGCCCATTGAAAAAGGTTAAAACTAAAAATATATAAATATATCAGTCAGTGGGCTGTCAGCTATACTATTTACTAGCTACATTTAATAATTAATTACAACAAACACCTCGCCCCGAGGAGGCCACTCAGCAAGTCCTTCCTACTTAAGCCTAGACAATATAAATCTAAAATATTTCGTAAATACACCAACTATATCCACTTGTTCGATTTCATGATAATCCTTATTATTATACAACATCAATAGAATATCTGCTATACAAGGTTTTCAAAATGCATATAGATTTATTACTATGCCATTGCATGAACAAAGTACTGATAATTCATAAATAAATACATTTAAATACACAGCTATTAAGATTAAGGAATGAACATTAAACACCAACAAAAGTAGTTCGAACCGGGATATCAACCAGGATAACATGGTACGCCGTACGCCCCCCTACTCCAATATGCGTGTGCGCATCTACTAACAAGATTCACTATGGCTATTTTTAAATAGGATTTATGTGCTGGCACTACTTGAGATCGTTGATTTTAGGGTTGTATTTAATTGATAATCAGTTATACCTAACCCAAGGAAAAAAAAACCTAAAACTACATCAAAATACTATCAATTTGCACAGCAAATCACTGATTGAATGAACATTTAATAATACCTTGCTTTGAATTAAGTTTATTTTGATGAGCAGAATAATATTTCCCATTTTTATTGGACTAGTTGCTAAACTATGACACCAAATCTTTTGATCGACTGATCTAAGTTTTGTCAAAGATTTGGCATACAATTACAGAATACACTCAAGATAGACACGTTGTAACATTCTTACTAACATTGCAAATGGAGGGGCGTGGCATGTGTTCACAGTTGATCTCCATACACAAGTCACCTCACGTTTATATTCCTACCAATTTTACGAAGGGAACGCTTCACACGCGATAAGTAATGTTGGAGGGAAATTACTTGTCACACGATATTTTCAATGACATGTTTACGATAAATAATACTATGTACCTTGAAGTCGACATTCTGAATGGTACAGACGTCAGTGCGTCGTCACGACCAAATACTGTGATCCCAATCGATTTTGTGTACAGTCAACGGCTCTTCAGACCACTCAAAACTGTCCAATTTCTTTAATCGATTGTCAACCTTATCTTGTTGGCAGTAGAGCCAATAGTCGACTGAGAAAATTTAACATTTTGTGGTAGTCTGACGTGCTGTTGTCTGTACAATATTTTACTGCCGCACTCAGAGACGTCAATTAACGATAATGAGTACTTAATGTCAAAAAATGACAATTCAAAACTAGTCGCTATTCTTGCCGGGTCTATGGTCTAGATTTAATTGAATTTTTTTGACATTAGGTACTGATTAAAGTTATTTGACGTCTCTGAGTGCGGCAGCTAGAGTTGAAAATCGATTGCAGAAATATGACCGCTTATTTGGTCAATGCTGTTTACTGTACAACATAACACCACAATCTGTTTAAGTTCTCCCAGCCATGTAGAATCGTCAATTACATTAGAAAATAATTAAATATAACACATTTAGTCAGGTTTTCAATTTACACGTACTATACAGGGTTATTTTTAAGACACCAATAACACGCAATATTTGGGGATCTCTTAATGAAAAATAACATTGGTAGTATTATGGACATGTTTACAACGTCCAAGGAACTCTGGAATAATAAAAATGAAACAACTGTTCTATCTGAATATTCTAAATGACCTGATCTGGCATGTTTGGACTTAACTGACCACCAAAGAATTGGTGTTTTAAAAATATTCCCTTATACATATCACTTATTCTTTTTGAATTCCCATAACTATCAGGTTTTATGAAGACTAACTATGACAGCGAAAGCCTATATCATATTATTATTAATTTTAGAATAATTATTGTTATGCTGATTTTAAAGTCAATTTTCTCCCGCAAATTTTTACATCTCTCGGTATAAAATAATTCCTTTTCAAATATTAAGCCTCTCCCTGAGGGAAATCTTGAAATGTATACATTACATTTTATATGACACTTAGTATTTGTAGGGTAATTTGAAAATGTATAATTGATAAAACGACTTTAATTGTCTTAAACATAAGACACAAACCCTACAATGCAGGTGAGGTTAGATTTTCAATCAGAATAATATTGTCCTAAAGTTACATGAATACAAAAAGAACACTCTCTTTGAGTTTAACACGATTTATAGTCACTCCATTTTAATTCCATATAAGTCTCACAACCATTCTGTACACAATTATTGTTCACAGTAGAAAATTAGCAGATAACACGTAACAAGTGATTAATTAAGAGAAGTCTTGCAACATACCAGCTATTGTTAGATGACCGCAATGCCACCCACACCACATTGTGTTGTGAAAGAATTATTAACTAAAATTATCTATTACATTAAATAGAACTGAACAGGTTAAAAGGTCCATCACTTTTGCACTAAATACTATGGATCATAAACAGCGCAAATTTCAGATATCATCTCTGCTGTTCGATTTGATACATTTTTCATTAGAACAGTAAAAATAAGTATTAAACTCTTTTAACGAACAGAAGCTTCGTATATCCTGAACATAGATTGCACATAACTGTAGAGCTGTTAAATAGAGACTTTCACTAAGAGGTCATCAAATTACGCCTTCAATTAAATTAAATTAAGATCACAAAAACAGTAAGCATATTTTGTGAAAAACTATCTAAACATTAACACAAAATAGATACTCACAATCAATAAATTGCGTCAATGATTGTTTCGACGAGAAAGTTTGATCTTACTGCCGAACGGCAACATATTAACGGGTCATAGAAATAATAATTATTATTAAAATTAAAAATATCCCAATTACTATTTACACAAATGTGCCTTACAAACACACCTTTAAACCAACATCTTGATCTCGACGGAAGAAGTTGTAACAACAAATAACATTATTATAAATTATTGCTTTATACAAGGTTAGTTGTAAAGTACCAGCAACCACGCAGACAAGAACGTTCCTTTGTTCTACGACTTTTAATAAGAAGAAATGACTTTTATAAATAAAAAATTAAATATTCATTTTAAACCGATCGAATGTTAATGAATGAAACATAGATTTACACATGTCGCGACAGCACAATAAAAACTTATATCTAGTACTGCGAGATTGTTGGTGTGTTACAAATAATCCTGTACATACTGTGGGTGGGGATGACAAATGTAATTTGTAAGAAAATTGTGGTTAGAAAAAGTTCGATAACTTATAGTCTTGATGTGGGAATCGAACCCGCGTCCTCTGCAATTCGGGCAGATGCCTACTCCGCTCGGCTAACCAAGACTATTTTCAAACTACATTGTAAGTACAAATGCTGCACGTTATAAGGTTTACTTGCAAATTGAGCACGTCAGACTATACAAATCAGTATAATTTCCCCAATCTATTGTCAACTTTAAACAATTGGACATAACGTGCAAAATTGATTCGGAAACGTTGCTAGTTTACGTTAACCTGTCGTGCTGTTGTCTATGCATGCACGCATTAGCATAGATGTTGCCATCTCAAACATCAGTATGTGGAAATTAAATAATCAATAAATGTAGAATGAGAAAAATTATTCCTTGGCATCCTAAACATTTTATTTAAGAGATCTTTTAAATTAATAAATCAATTGAAAGAAAGGTCTCCTTTGTTTTATACAGGTGAAACACTAATTTCAACTAAAGTCTCCTTGGTCAAACTCCGTCCACCAGTCGTCAGTCCAAAAAACGTCCCTACTTTTAAGTTTTAATAAACATTTAAACCATGCTCCTATTCCAATTTGGGGACAGATAACACGGAGCAAAAGATCACATTTTAAAAGTGCTTTTATGAAAGTAAGATTCACTTTACGCCACTGATATAGTATAAAAAAGTTTTCTCAATAATAATTATTTAAAGAGAACGATCCACCGTTAATCTTTTCAAATATTGCAACTATTATACAGTTTTAATGTGTATTACTTGTGAAAAAGTATTACTTAAAACCGCCCCAAGCGAGGCATACAAAGCCAACCAAAGCGGTTTAATTCCACTAATTATTATGTAAATTCAATAATTTAATTCACCGTCTACATTTCCTAAATTCCATCCATTCGAAAAGGTTACATCGATTTAGGCAGTGCCTAGGGAATACTCGTACTCACAAAAAGTATTCGATTTTAATACGAGTTATGATTAGAAATTACCTAAGAGTATTCGTGAATACAAGTGTTCCTTACCGTAGGGTTTAAGTAGAGAGATATAGGCGGTGGTAGTCATTGGCACCAAAGGCCGCGTTGCACTTGGGACACTTGCGTTGGCGGGTCTCGTAGCGAGTGCGCAGGCAATCCCAGCAGAAAACGTGGAAACATTTCGTCAATACTGCGTCTTTCCGTTTCACCTGTGAAAGAAAAGGTCCATCGTTAATTTGTCATCATTATAAACAATCAAAATTATACAAACCAAAATCAGCTTACATCTTTGTATCATAATTGTATAATAGTAATAATGTGTTTTAGAAAATAGTTAAAATTAGCAATACTGCACGGGCATTTAAAACGCTGGTCACGTTGGCGCGCTTAGTGTGACATCATAATCCAAATCAACATCATTACTTTGTTAAATACTATTTTGTGGGAATGGTTCAAGAAAAAAGTAAGGCGCTATATTACAATACAAAACACAGCTTCAGTGAGAATCAAATGAAATAGAGAGTAACTTTTTATTTGTCTATTGGACGCTAGAACTTTTTAAAATTTTAAACTAAGAACTTTTTGTTTCGACCGTGTAGTTGCGTTTAGACGTGTGTATAATCATGCGTGACGATATAATTAATTGCTTGGATGATATGAATCAAAAGGGAGTGGATGGCTTGATGACGTTTGACCGATATGAATGGAAGAGGAAACATACTGCGCCGACCCCAGATAGACTGGGAACAGGGCAGGGAGAAGAGGATAATTATGATTAATTATATAAGTGCAAGTATGTATTCATCCTCTGACGACGACATGTTGAATGGAACGTCTAAAGAAAGCATAACCGACAGCGCCTCGACTTGATCTAAATATTTATAAAGATAATTTAATGATCTAAATTCTAAACACTCAATCTAAATTTTATAAAGCGTATTTAAAAAGATTGAACAAACTGCTCTATTGTGATGGCGGTAAATAGAACAGTACTCGTTACCTTGCAAGAGGGGCATGTGAGCGTCTCCTTGTACTCGCGTATTTCTTCTAGCAGCACCTCGTCCATGCTGCTGCCTGCCTGCTCCATCTTCTTCATCCTCTCCGCTTTGCGACGGAGAATGGCCAACTCCTCCTGCAGACCACAAAACTGTCAGAGGCATTTTTGTCTCAATCCACCAAGAGGATTGCTCCGTTTCCGTATCACAGACTACAGTATTGGTGCGTTTTTTCTCGGCATGCAGCTAAGCATAATACGTATAGTTCCTGGCATGAAGTTGAACCAAAATGACGGTCGTCTGCGCAGGTTTTACTTGAAGGAAAATTGTCTAAACTAAATTTTGAACCTGTAGAAATGGGAATCCCTACGTTGCTATGGTTAGAGACACACGTCGCACCTCATACAGAACCTCAATTTTTCTAAAAACTTTTTACTGCGCTGCGCAGAGGTCAACTTATGTGCCGGGCGAGTAATGTAATGCTTCTACGTAGCATGTACGCATGTACGTGCATCTACTTACGTGCAATCTTTTCGTTCTGTACGCTTCGGCTTCCAGCGCGCTAGTTTTTTCAGCAACCACTTGTTGTGCTTCCTTCATTTGAGCGTGGTACTTTTCTGGAAAACATTTAATTTAATTTATTAAAAATATGTCCGTCATCTAGTATCCATAACACAAGTGATTAGGCTACTTATTTTGGGCTAGATGATAGGTGCGAGTGTAAAAAAAAAAAAACTACTTGTGTTTGCTTTGAAACATACAATCAATCCCCAGATCTATTCCCTTTTACAAAGAGAACCGCTCACCGAGATGCAGCTTGAGGTCGGCGGCGGACTGGGCGGACTCGATCGCCTTCCGCTTGTGCATCTCCATCGCCTGCTGCCGCAGCAGCAGCTCCTTCTCGACGGCGGAGAGCGTCGCCTGCAGCAGCCGCTCCTTCTCCTCCAGGCGCCGCGCCACCGCGCCCATCGACTCTATCTGCTGGTCGCGGGTCACCACCTGCGAACGCCACACCACATGGCGCCGTTAGCCAACATTTTATTGACCCTACTTATACAATTGACAACATTTCATTTTTTCAACATACTTGTATTAAGATGTTATATGAAATTAGACAGAAAATTAAGACACCCATACTTTTTATTTTTTCTGAATTACGTCGTTTTCATACAAAAAATCATCATTAAAATTCCGGTCATTCTAAGCAGACGTAAGCAAAAAATGTAAAAAAAAAATGTCGGTGTCAGGATTGGAAAATAAAGAAACGGTATTTTTATTTTGGGGGATTATAATTTTTGAATTGTTGTCAATTGTAAATTACAAACATAAAACAAAATTGCTCCCTCTCTCTGGACTCTATCTGCTGGTCGCGCGTCACCACCGGCGAACGCCACACGTTCACTATTATAGGCAACATTTATTCACCTCACATATACAATGGACATTTAAATTTGGACAACATTACATTTTAAGGTATTTTTTTATTATATGGACGGAGAGAGGGAGAGACGAAAACTCTTAGCATTCCGTGAATTCACCGTGAGGGTGCCGGGCCCATAGTGTGGCAGAGAGGGGAGTCAGTAGCAGCGCCTGGGACATTAAAGGACTCGACACGTATTTTTTTTAATTTTCTTTGATTTCGATTCTAAGTTCACATGAGGGAGGACAATGTGAGTCAAATCCATAATTTGAAGCCTTTCTTTGTAACGTGTCAGACGTATGTATGCCTTCAAAATGGATAAAGAAAGACTAATCGAAGAAGTTCGAAATTATATTTTATTGTATGATCTTAGTGACTTTAAAGACTTTATATCCGTACCTGTTCCTGCAACAGCTGCTTCTCCTCGCGCAGCAACTTATGTAGGGAGTTGGCCTTGATCCGCTCCGACATCAGCTTGAAATTGGCGTCGTCCTTCTCGCGCAGCTGCTGGATCAGCCGCGAGTTCTGCTCCTGCATGTCCTCGAACGCCTGCCCGGTGACCTCCATCTCGTTCAGAAGCGCTTCTTCTTCCTGCCGAATGAGTGGCGGTTTAGTATCACGCAGAACCACAGTACGGAATACAACATACATAAATCACGCCCATATCGATGTTTCTAAATTTCTTATTGTAAGTAGTGTTTAACCTGTAATTATTTTAGTCTAAATTAATCATGTTTTTATTTAAGTTCAAAATTACTTTAATTTATATATTTATTTATTGCATTTTGTCATTAATGTTTTTCCAGTAGGTATTTGGAATTCGGATCGCAAGGCCGAGTAAATAGTTAATTGGGCCCAAGTTTGGGGACCTCTGTTGAATTTTACTGATATAATTTCTGCCTGTGCCCATTTTAATATATGTATTTTTACAAGTGTAATTACCTACTTTAGATCAATAAAATTATTATTATATTATTATTATTATTATATATGGGTGTGTCGGCGCCTATGGCTCCACCGGGTAAAAAGGAACGTAATAACTGGAAATACGAACCGTAACGGATGAAAGAAGCCTGGTTGGAAGCCGCGGAGAAGACCCGCGCATTCGAATTTGGACAACACACGAACAAGCATACGATTTTCTCTATTACAATAATTTCATGTAAGTTAAACACAATTAAACGTCTTAAACCTATACAAGTTGATCATTAGATAGGATACCTGACTGTACTGCACAGGGTGTGAGGTGAATTGACACCCATATTTCCCAACATGTAATGGCGCTAAGTGGCGAGTCTATTGCCATCTATCGTAATTCGCAGTAAATTACTAGGTGGTATAAGAGGAATCCAGTAGCAGTGATGGATTCCCATACCTCATCACTGTTTTAACCAGTAGTCTTGTACGGTACCAGCGGGAGGGGGAACTGGGTTGGTGACAATTGTATTCTAATCTGCCGTCACCACACTTTTATAATTTATCAAAAAATTTCAGGTTTTTTCTATTATTTATTATTAATTACATTTCGTACATTTCCTATAATAAATTAACTAGTCATTTAAGGCTGTGTTTAAACTAAACTGATTGTCGCCGAAAGTAAGCGAGCGTTACTCAGTTTATTGTATTTCCATACATATTTACTTTTACGTTCACACCTTACCGATAATTACGTTATTACGCTATACGTAGCCGCTGACATTCGGCGACCGAATAATATAGAGCGCATCACTAGCGGACTCTGTTCAGTCAAGAATTTTGCCTGTTTTGCGACTGTCTCCTTCACACCATTGGCGTATTGTAAGCTACAGCGTATTGTGAGCATACTGTGAACGAAAAATACCGTTTATTTTCACGTTTACACTGGGCCTCACTGTGAGCCTGTTCACATTTGGCGGCTAACTATACCTTTGGTTTGAACACGGCCTTACTGATGACAGGGTAGAGCAAACTTCTTCCTCAATGTAGACATGGGTGTCAAAAGGTATATGGGAGTAAAAGGTATACCTGTGAGCCAGCGAAGGGCCTGGAGAACCCGTGCAGAGGGTCAGCGTTGGGCCTTGCGCACGACAACTGCTTCTGCAGCTCGTACTTCTGTTCTTCCAGTTGCTTGATCTTCCGCAGCGCGTCCTCATCCGCTAGACGGCGCTCGCGCTTGCTCTCCTATGCAACAATCATATACACTGTACTGCGCGCGCATACAACATTAACATACAACCCAAGTATCACGAGTGGCAGTTCAAGATGTCGCTGTGACAACGAGTCCAGCCTGGCTATTATGACCACTGAAACACGATATATATACGCCATTTATCGCTTTGAACTGTCAAAAACTACTTATTACTACTATTTTTGACAGATCTGTTCGGCCAGACTCGCCAATTTCCAAGAAAGTGGCGCCAGCTAGTATCAAGATGAGGTAAACTTCAATTATTCACAGACGATTCGGTAAGTTTACACAACACTGTGTTTTATAAGACACATAATAATAACACGATACAAACTTAGTTAGCGTTAAACGTTAAGTGGACAATACCTGTCAGAATTTGTATGGAAAAACGTCAATTTTGACAATACTTCTGCTATGCCACTGCGCTAGAAAGGAGCTCGCTAGCGCAGTGGCATAGCACGCTTGGCCTGCGATTGCGTAAACTAAGCAATGTGGCTAAGTCCGGTCATTGGATGGATGACAAAAAATGTATTATCTCGAGTTCCTCCGTGCTTCGGAAGGCACGTTAAGCCGTTGATCCCGGCTGCGTCTGCAGTCGCTAATACCCACCAACCCGTACTGGGCCAGCGTGGTGGGTTATGGCCTAATCTCCCTGTATTCTTCCATACGCAGGGAAGGCGGTGCCCCAGCAGCCACGGCGAGCCAGCGGCCAATGTCCCCAACATTACATACACCAGCAAGGGATGGTGATGATGGTGGTACCTGCGCCATTTTGGCCTTCTGCCGGTGGTCGTCCAGCTCCTGGCGCGCCTTCCGCTCGGCGGCCATCAGCTGCACCTTGTCGCGCTGCTCCTTGCTCACGCCCTTGTACATGTCCAGCAGCAGCTTCAGCTCCTTCTGCTCGTTCACTGCCTTCCTGCGAACATAATTACCGTTTTCGTTTTTTTTTTCATGCTCCCTATATTTTAGGGAAGGCAAAGGGTCTAGCCCATACAGCCATGTCTTTAGTGTATATTTTATCTGTAGTGTTATGAAATAATTAGTGGGTGAAATGTATGAATGGAATGAATTTTACGTTAAAATATGGGTGTCACACATTTTAACGCATCAAGGGAGTGCTTAAGCGAATTTAATGGCAACAGAGTTCCTGATGGTGCCTGATGAGGTGGACAAAGACAAAACCACTATTTATAGTAGTATTCACCACAGCATCAAACACGTCATAAGACTTTTTTCAATGATTCTGCATAATTGCACCAACCAACACGGATCCTTGTGCATCAAAATACACCACTTTCACTGCACAAAATTCACTCTGAACCAATTTCAGAATTATCGAAAAAAAATCTGACTGACACCACGAAACGCGCCACACACTTCGCATTTTCGTTTTTTTTTTATTTGCTAAAACAGCAGCAATGGCTTTTTCGCCGCGTAGGTTTGACGAAAACCTCATTCGTTCTTCATCATCATCATTCAGCAGAGAGACGCCCACTGTTGGGCATAGAACTCCCCCAAGGATCCATTTTCATAAAATGAGGGGGGATTTGGGCCTTTCTGATTTGTACTATCAAATGGTAGTTCGACGTCCAGATTTTGGGAACGCAATTTTCTACGCTCACCTAAAATGTACCTCCCTTATTTTGATGGTAGTTACCAGATCCGGCCCGAAGGCCCATTTGTCAGAATAAACTTATAAACCGCACTCGGCCCGCAATGTATTTTATGGTCCATCTTCACAGTATCCTTACATTCATACAAAGAGACGACCAGTGTCGCAGTAGTGGGGGATATTAAAGGATAGTAGATTACTTTTGATGGAGTTGGAAATTACAATGCTTATTCGATTTTAATTTCAACATTATATAAATGTTAGAAAAATTAGTACAAAGATTTTGGTGGTTGGAAAAAGTTCGAAAAATTATGGTCTTGATGCGGGAATCGAATCGCCGAGCGGTATAGGCAACTGCCCGGATTCCAGTGGACGCGGGTTCAATTTTTTTTCGAAATTATATCGAATTATTTTTCGAAATTTTTTCTAACCACCAAAATCTTTGTATTAAATTATAATGCTCACTTGAGTTGCTGTTTTAGGTCCTTGATGAGCAAATCCTGATCCTGTAGTTTGCGCACATGGTCTTTCGCAGCAATCGGCTTGCAGTCTACCCCAGCACCTACACCCGCGCCTCCCCCAACACCGCCACCCATTCCCATTCCGCTGCCGCTCTCCTCACCCTGCGAGATTTTTATTTTATTCACATCTTGTATCATAATAAATACACTGTACTTAATTTTCTTCTTCTGCCTGCCCTGTTCCCAGTCTATCTGGGGTCGGCGCAGTATGTTTCCTCTTCCATTCATATCGGTCAGACGTCATCAAGCCATGCACTCCCTTTTGATTCATATCATCCATCACACCGTAAAGGTACTAGTGATGAATGAAAGTATAGAAAAGAGACGGAATGGACCATGTCGAGAGACCGATGAACGGAGAGAGCGAATGGAATGACAACATTCCAATCCATACTGCTCAAGGTTTTGGCTTAGGTTTTACAGCGGGCCGCCTGCCTGACACCAAGTATGCTACGCCATACAATTTCATTTTATAAAGTATACTATTAATATCGCGGTTATGATTTTCTAAATCCCAAAAGCATTAAATTATTTACATGGCATGACATGTTCTGTTAAACAATCTACTGTGGTACAGACCTTTCCTATGCAAGGAATTCTTCTATAAGGAAAGTTAAATAAGCTAAAATACATACATACATAATTCACGCCTATATCCCCGAAGGGGTAGGCAGAGGGGAACTAGCAACGACGTTTAAGCTAAAATTTTAACAATATTTTTAATTATTATGACAAACGATTAATTTCTTCATACACAGCTAACATCTTTTGCAAACAATATCCGCTGATACTTAAAAATGCAGTCTAATACCAAAACATGTTTGTTACATGCTATTCACGTTTGATAATTACCTCAGGGTCGGGTTCCTCTTTCTTGACTGCGAGAGGTTTCTCATCAGGTTGATCAGTTCCGGCGCCACGGCCCGCTGCCTCTTCAGCTTCCTTGCGCACCTACATCACAATAATTGGTAACGATTAATTTAGAATTAATTTTCTAGTGCTTATCTTAACTACCTAAATCACTAAATTACAACTGGGAAATCCATAGTTAAAGTCAAGGAATTTTACAAGAAAACTTATGCATAAAACAAACGAAAAAAACAAATATGTAATTGCAATAAACGCCAAATTGATATATGAATAATATCAGAAATATACTTTAGAAACACTATTCTGAAAACAAAATAATGTGTACAAATAACTTCCAGAATTTTAATCCTGACACTCTCTTAAAACATTTGGCAATAAAATATTTATAAATTATTAAACATACAAAACACACCTATTTTTCCCCGAAGGGAAAGGCAGACCCTGTATTCGGACTTACTGTTTTTTTTTTATATTTTACTGGGGCTTCACGACATACGATAGATATAGAGACCCATATAGAGGCTTTGCGGTCCCCCAGGGCGTCCGACCCACACGTTGAAAAACACTGCTGTATGGCATTTAAGAATGCAAATTAGGATCAATTTTTCGTATATTAATAACAGAATAACAATCAATATGTATGCATTTATTTGTACCTTGTTCAGTTCCTGGCTGGTATCTTTGTATTTCCTCTTGTACCTGTGCACTTCCCCCTTGAGCTGCTGGTTGTGGTTTTGAAGGGAGGTGATCAGGTGCCTCATCTCCCTGTTGATGGGGCCGGTCTGTTCGTTCGCAGCCAAGTTCTGTTCGAACTCTATCCGGAGCATTTCATACTCTTTGCGCAACTGCCCCAGTACATCCTCCAGCTGGATCATTTCTGCTCGCAACGCTTTCTGTCTGCCCAGTTCCTCGCTCTGTTGATTTGTAATTTGATATTTATAAGTCTTATGAGTGTTGAAATTCATTCGAGTGCTCATACTTGTAAAGGTTATTAAAATTATCTATCAGAAATGCTTACCATGAACTCCCCTCTTTCTCATACCATCATCTTTCACACACTATACATAATTATGTGTGAACAGGTTGCCCCTGATACCTTCCGCCATTCCACATATCCCGCATTCACATCGCGGGCAAATATGGCTCAAATATTGTATTGAAATTTTAATGTATTTCATAATGAAATAGAGTTTGTCTTAAGCTCAATGGATGTAATTTTTTTGCAAATGCAATAGCGACTGAAATAAATGTACTAGCATAGCCCAAACTACTTTAAAGATGATTGTATATTGTGTTACATGTATTTAGATGTGTATGTGATGAAACCAACTAGCTGTCTAGCCTTGTCTCACCTCCATCATCTCGATCTGCCTCATATGCAAGTTCTTAGCGTTCTGCAGCTGAAGCCGCGTCTCGTCGAGGGCGGTCTTCATCTGCATAGACTCATTGTATAGCACTGAGAACTGGCTCTGAAGGCACTTGTACTCCGTGGTCTCCACTATCACCGACTCGGGCAGCTGACGTATCTACAAAATAAAAATTTAAAAAAATACAGACGAACTATGAACCTCCTCCTCTTTTTGTGAAGACGGTTAAATATAGCGCAATTTCAAACATTGTTTTATGATAATAGGAAAGTGTAACAAAGAAAAATATATTAGAAAAAGTTGGAAATATTTTAGACATGGTGCGAGAACTGTAATTTTTCGTTTCTTTTCTTACCTACTGTTTTTTTGTAATAATTTTTCTAACATGTATATACTGTTCAAATCAAAATAATAATAGCAAATTATAATAAAATGAGTCCTATTGAAGTGCTTGCACACTTGCAGAGTTACATTCTTACATTCTTCCATTCATAGAGAAGGTCAGTGCCCCAGCATTGGAGATGTTACAGGGCAGGTGATGTTTTTTTTTTAATAGCCTCCTCGATCCCACTGCTTGACAATGACCCCCACAACCCTAACCAACTCCACATATCGAGCGATCCCGAGCCAACTCCGTCCATATTTTTCAGTATGCCTCTAGATCGTCTCCACCTCTTTCTAGGTCGACCTACGACTGATGATCATGATGACTCAAAATACAGTTTTTTTTAAGTATTATCTTGCGATCAGTCCTTTGACTATGAGCAGATTCGTTGTATGACCAATTCCATGCAGAATCAACTCCCAGCAGAGTCGATTTTACAGAGTTATTTTTAAAACATCAAAAACCTCCCATGACTAGATAGTTAACATCATAAACAACAAAGTTTGTTTTATGAGTTTTAATATAACGCAATACATTGCGCAAATTTTTTTTAAAGTTTTTATTGTACTGTCGTGACATTTATACCTATGTTTCATTGACAAACAAAAGGACGACGCTACGTAAATTTAATAATTATTTATTTTTGTATGAAAGTAAAATCTTATGAATCGTCAAAAGTCGTAGAACAAACATTGTTGCTTAAGATCTTATATACAGCTACCCTTGCGAGGTTTTTGGTGTTATAAAAATAACATACTATATTGTTGAGATGCAGGATCTTACGTCTTTTAAAGCGCGAGTTCACCAACACTTAAACAGGCGATTTTTACACAGAGTTCATGACATTTTATCGTCAGGAAGACCTGTCAAAATGAACGAGTCTCTTTTAATTGCTTGTTTTACGTGTCGGTGAATTCAAACCTAAGACGGTTGACGGGGAGGAGAACTCGAATCTCAAAACACAGCTTGGGCCACTCACGTCCATCTTGAGCTTCTCCACCTCCTTGAGCGAGTCGCAGTGCTGCCGGTGCAGCCGGTCCAGCTCGGCCAGCCGGTTGTTGGCCAGCTCCCGTTGCTCCTCCAGCTCGGCCACCACGTCCTCGAGCTTGGCGCTGGCCGCCGAGTGTGGGGCGACCGGCGCCGGCCCAACAGTGGCACCGGACTGGTGGTAGCTCTTCAGCTTCTCTATAGCTTCCGCCAAGTGGTTCTCTAGCTTGTCGTTGCGCGACCTCACCTGGAGGGGGGAACAGTGTATTAGTTATTGCTAGATGAATAACATAAGAGGAATAGAGGAGCTCGCTAGCGCAGAGGTATAGCGCGCTTGGCCAAAACTGTATAGCGCGATTGGCCAAAACTGAGCAATTTCCTAAGGCCGGTCATTGGATGGGTGACCAAAAATTGATTCTCTCGAGTTCCTCCATGCTTCGGAAGGCACGTTAAGCTGTTGGTCCCGGCTGCTTCTGCAGTCGTTAATACCCACCAACCCGCACTGGGCCAGTGTGGTGGGTCATGGCCCAATCTCCCTTTATTCTTCCATCCATAGGGAAGGCCCGTGCCCCAGCAGTGGGGACATTAAAGGGCTGGTGATGATGATGATAAGAGGAATGCTGCTGCCCGTTACTCATTGCTGTCTTTACACTTATGACCCCAACACATTTTTGAAACGCGAAGTGACTCCATGTGTAGACACCGAATAATCCGGCGTCGCGTCGGATGTTCAAAGTATGATTCTGGTCATAGAAAACCAATACATTTGATTCGACTCAACACGCGTCGCGTTACATCGGGTCGCATCGTGTTTTAAAAATGTGTTTCTGGCATTAGTCGCTTTGACACACGCGGCAGTTTATTGATTACACGATGTTTTTTTATGAATTGGAACAGTAAAGAGTTATATGAAGAGGAATAGGCAGGGTTCCTGGTGTACCATCTAGAAAAATTACTGCGATAAGTTTCCGGCGAATGGCAATAGTCTCTGCCCGCTATTACATGGGACCTGAAATAAGCTAGCGAAACGCGAGTGTTCTCTGCCTCCTACAATTGTCACCACCCCATCCTTCCCGCGGGTGTCGTACAAGGCGACTAAGGGTAAAGATAGGGATGAGGAATAGGCAGCAGTGTTCCTCTTATACCACCTTTACAATATACTGCAATTGACCTGCCCAATAGATGGCAATAGGCTCGCCCCCCATTACATGGGTCCTAACATAATAGGCAAAATAAAATATGTACACACCTTCATCAATTCGTACTGAAGGTCGTCAATTTGGTTCTTGAGTTCGGCATTCTCCGTGTCACGGCTGTTAACTGCGTCCTGCAGTTGCGCAACCCTCAATGTCATTGCGTGGTGACTCTCGTGGAGGGTGGTACAAAGGGCCTGGAGCCGCCGGTTTTCAGCTGTCACCTCCTCATTTGTGGCACGTACTACTTCATCTAGGACAGGAGCGGGTGGCCCTTCTGTAATTACAATGTTAATACTGACCTAGTACCATAATTTGGGACCAAATTGTAAAGATAATGTACATTTTAATTTTTAGTAGTGATTTTACAGCACACAACCGTTAAATTTTTAATTACTGTCATCATTATATCATACATTAAATTGTAATTTTTTTGTGCTATCGGTATATCTGCAATCAGTCTCAAGACTATAAGCAAATGTGTTCAGGGTGTTTGTTTGCAGGTCAAATGTACTCTCGAGAGAGAATATCTCCTTATTCTTGTTTGTTTATTTCCTGACAATTTACAGAGTCAGAATGTCTTTTCTCTTAAGGAATGCTAAGGAAAGAATATTAAGGAATATTGTAAATGTGTTATTATATGTTTCACTAAAACATGCTGGAAACAAGTCTGCCATCTTCTTACTTCTTCTCTTGAACTTTGCATTAAAATAGATTTTTTAAACATCATTATTCTTAAAGATAAAGCGATAGATGCAAAGGCAAAATCATTATTTAATGAAATGAAAATATGGTTTATTCATAAAGTACACATACACTCATGAATTTTCAAAGAAATAAAATTAAACATAGGAAACAGAAAAACGGTTTCTAATATTTAATGTTATATGCTACACCATCCGTTCATAAACTACCAGGAGGCCTTGTTCTGAGGAGAATGGGCAAGAAACTCAGCAAGTATGTTCCCCCCTTTACATGAAGTTATGAGTTAATGAAATAATTAAAATAATATTATACAAACCCTCTCCATCACCCTTGATTGCCCGCCATATTTTATCATTTCTCTGTTGTAGCCTGTCAAAGGCTTGTAACACCTTGGCTACAGCTCTTTTGCTTACTTGTACTCTATTAGCCAACTGAGCATCGAGTTCTTCCTTATCCCAAGTAGAAAGTTGCATCAAAAATGATGTTGTTGCTTCATTCTCATCTATAAAAAAAGTGTTCAGATCACATTACATAATTTTTTTTCCTGGCCTGTTCTCAGGTCATCTGGGATTGGTGCAGTATGTTTCCTCTACTGTTCTTAATGGTCAGAGATCATCAAGCCATTAAGTCCCTTTCTCATTAACATCATCCATGACAATGGAACGGTGGTAATGACAAATGAATGTATAGAAAAGTGATAGAAAAGACCACATCAGGGGTAGTCCCCTGTGAACAGTGATGGGAAACTTAGTGGGATGTCAACATTTAATTGCAAACTGCTCAAGTTTTTTACTGAGATTTACCAGCCGGCCACATGCCTGAAACCAAACCCTTTCTTTGACTATTCTGTTTAGGGTGGTTTGCCCTGCACCATTTGGGTGCCCAAAGGTGCTTTTTGTTCTCGACCCTGCAATCTCCCTTGTTATTCAACTTTTACAACACACTTGAGGTGGATTTACTATTTAATAATGCAATCTTATCTAAAAAATACAGTAAACATGCTAGATAAGTAACTGTTATATTTATTCAATTCAATCTACAAAACTATAAATTAAATATTGTTACTTTATTATTTTAACATTACACTATTTAAATAAAAAATATTCCTGTTAAAATTGAACTTACTCTTATTTTCTGATTCATCAGCAGTCTCAGCATCAAACCGTTGTAACAATACTCTAATATCTTCATTAAGCAGATTCCAATAACGATTAACAACACAGAGTACTGCATCGTCTTGTGTCTGCCTCTTTTCTAACTGTTCAATTCGAGCCCTAAGCTCTGCTTCACACCGGTGCCGCTGTTCTATCCTCTGATATAAACATGAATATTATTATTTTTATATATTTAAGTCAAAATTAAACACAAAATGTTACAGATATAGTCGCAGTTACTACAACATCAGCTTAAGATATTGTTTCAGTATCTGTATTTGTGAAACAAGAGCCCAAGGAGCTAAAACACTTTGTGGAAGCTCAATTTGGTATGTAAATGATATACAGCTGATTTATATGATGAAAAATTCATTGTTTACTGCTTGGAACAGGACATGGATCTGATACTTACCTGAGCTAGTTTTTTATTCTGAAATTGAAGGACTTTTATATCCATTTCTTCAAGAGTGGATACTGGTCCAATGAGATGTGGTTCGAAGTGAACTTTCTTGATCGGTGGCTGGCTGCTGCTGCCATTGCCACCGTCCTCTGCAGCGCGCTTTGACATTGTGAGCTAGAAATCAAAGAGAAAATGTGATTGTTGTTTAATTATTACATGTTTTAGTTTTGATGCTATCGATTAGATACAGTCCACACAAATTCAGGAGATAATTATTCGTGGGACACGTTTTGACGTAAAATGAAATTTTATTTGGCCGAGTTGTGTGTATACCTGCTTGTCAATACTGACAATGAAAATATTGCTTTAAACCCAACCAAAATTAGGCATACAATTAAATTTAAATGGAGCGCCTATATTACTCATTTTGTTTGTAATAAAATAACAATATTTAATACAAAAACATTTTTGGGATGGGAAAAACTGAACTCCCCTCTTTTTTTTAATTAATATTTTTTGCTTGGAATCCCAGATCATTGAGCAACTATCTTCATTTCTTAATTTCTTCTTTTATTTGAGAAGGCAGCGGGATTTAATGCATACAGCCAAACCAAAACAACCGACAAAATCATAACCTATTTTTGCACATTTACATCATCATTCCAACACAAATATTTAAATCCAAAAATTCATGTCCTTAAAAAACGCGACTTTATTTTCCTCCCATTTGGGAAGGCAACGGGATTAATAAGAATTTTCTGTCAAACTAGCCAGTATCCACCAAATGATCGCTTTATTGTAGCTAGTCTAATAAGTCAGTCCCATCTAATAAGGTTAACGCCATAGAGTTATTAACGCTCATTAGATATCCACTTGGCATCTCGCCACTCGGCGTCCACTGGTTGACCAGGCGCAAAAAGTATACAAACACTACGTTTTCACGCGGTGTTCACCAGTGAGATGACTCCAGTCGCTAAAAGATCATACAATAAATTATATTTTCAAACTTCTTTGATAAGCCTATCTTTATCCATTTTGAAAGCAAACACCATATGTCCAACACATTAAAGAAACGTGAACCGCCCGCGGGCTGCACGCGGTCCACACGTTGACAATTCAACGGACAGTCCTGTTACTTTGACATTTTATAAGTTAAGCCTTAAGCCTTAGTTATGAGTTAAGTCAAGACGGTGGCGGTGGCGAACCCGAAAAAACGTTGACCACGCTGGTTTGAATAATGTCTTTATGTTACCTATGTTACAACTGATCGCCACCTCTACCGCCACCGTTGACCGCTGCAGTTTGAGTGAGGATCTGGTGGAGATAATTAAAAAAGTACATTAAAGAGGTTGTTGTAAGAGGTTGTATATTATAACCAAATAAGAATTTAATTATATTATCTATCAAATTATTTACTAACTCTATCACGCGAGCAAAATGCGCCGTCTTAACCTTAAAGATTCATATAAAAAATTAATAATTATTGAATATATTTTACGAAGCATTGATTTACCCCTAACGGCGGGTCCCTATAGAATATTTTCTATCAACAGTTAAAAAGTAACCAGCCTTATAGAAACCACCATTTATCTTCTAAATAATTATTGTAACAAGGTACGAGCACTCATCAAGGAATCAGGCCATAATATTCCTGTATTTCAACTGATCCTGGCACATTCTGAGGAACACTTTATACTTTTTGTCATGATAAGACTTGATAGTCGCATCTGGCATGATAACACGGGCAGTTCCCCCCATGTTTCGTAGAGCATCGTGTATGTTGTCGAAATGCTGCGACGCGGCGGCGCCTAAGATAGCTGCGCCTACTAAAACGGATTCTTTCTCATGGGGCTTGAGGATTGGCAGGCCCACGGAGTCAGCCTGGATCTGGACGAACAATGGGTCGTTGGAAATGCCACCGCAAATGAGTAACGACTGAAACTTGTCATAGCCAGCCAACTGCAGGGCGTCCATGATATGCCTCGTGCCATACTGAAACAAATATGATGTTGTACTACCCACATTTAGACAAAAATACCTACTACGCCAAAAAAACTACAGTAGTAGATTTTTGTAATTCTCCCTTTTTAGGAAAGACAAAATGATTACGTTACGTTACGATTAGTAGAGAGAGAGACAATAACTCTATGGCAGTGTCCTAATAGAACGCGATGATGATGATGATGATGAGGATCACTAATATAATGATTTATAATAATAATTTAGGATAAGGAGATTCGTTAATAGTCACTTGTCAGATTATACTTGTGATTGATATTTATTTTATAAAAATAAAAGTACAAAACTTAGCAATCCACCATATTTGCTAAAACGCCGCGTGACGTTATTATTTAGTTCTCTCCATTTTGACATTTTATTTGCCAATCAAATTCACTACTTTAAATAGAAACTGGCCTTTTTACGGAATAGTGACGTTAACACAGACGCCATTACTATTTTGGCATTTTGGCGGAAATTTTAAGCTGTATTATTCAAAACATGTTTTTTCTATCAAAATCGAAAGTTTAAAAAAAATATAATTTATTTTGGGTAAAGTAAATACGTGAGAAAAACATGGTGTAGTTTTTCAAATTTAGTCATCATGCCTATTAGGACGATGCCTGAATTCACCGTGCGGGTGCCGGGTCCATAGTGTGGCAGAGAGGGAAGTCAGTGGTAGCGCCTGGACTTGTGACCCAAGTGTAGTAGGTATGATTCATTTTAGAAATGACTTTTTCAAAAAACAATTGAGCCCTACCTTTAGATTTAATAAAAGTAATCAAATGCATTTTAAGCATCCTCTTGCAGCGGCGGGGACGTCGCCAAGAGAGGTCCCTATGCCATGAAAGGTACTCGGGCGTTCCCCCCCTACACTAAACATTTCGACTAACTACCCTCACTAGTAGTTAGCTACCGACAACATTAGAAAAAGGGACACAAAAACCTCGTAAAATTATTTCCTGGTTGGCCGAGTGGTATAGGTTGCGGAAGACGCGGGTTCATGTCCCGCATGACGACATAATCTTTGAAATTTTTATTACCTTTTTATGATTTCAAGAAAAATTATTGGCATTTTATCATTGCTGTCACTGGAAACCACATAAGACATAAGAACAACAAAATTGCCTTAAAACATACCGATAAGCCTTGCAAGGTTGCAAGATACAAAAGTGACAAGTTTTCTTCACTGCTGTCAATAGATAGACCCACAAGCATTCCTTTCATAGTGGCATCAGCCAGGGGCGATCTATTTCCATGGAAGTCGGGCCATATGTGGAAATCCTTGGTGAGCAAACTCACATTACTAAGCCCTTGACTTAGAGCCATTTTTGCCAGCAAGTCCCGAAGGTGACTACGCGCACTAGAAACATTAATAAGATTAAAACATGCACTGAGAGTATTTATAAACCAAAATATATGCTTATAACAAATAACGTAGAATGGGCCAGCCCCGACTCATCCCATTGGTGTCATAAAAGTCGACTAAGGGAGATTGCCCAGTGTAGACCAATACGCACCTTGGGGCACCGGAATGGTGGAGCGCAAACCACCAACAACAGCATACCCAAAGAGGGTTGGTGTCAGACATGCAGGCGGCTGTAAAACCTAAGCCAAAGCCTTGAGCAGTATAGATTGGAATGTGGTCATTCCAATCACTCTCCCTTTCTGTCTCTTTTCTATACATTCATTCATCACTAGCACCTATACGGTGTCATGGAAATGAATCAAAAGGGACTAGATGGCTGGATGACATCTGACTAATATGAATGAAAGAGGAAACATACTGTGCCAACTCCAGATGAACAGGACAGGGAGAAGAAGATATTTAGATTTGTTAGTTTTTTCTTTACACACACACATACATAAATCAAGCCGAAGGCGAAGGCAGAGGTAAAAAATAATGGGAGCTTACTATGTAAAAAATTAAAAAACAATAACACTTACTCCCCAGTACTATACTTCTGTAAAAGTTCTCTACCAGCAGGGTGGCTAGATATAATGTAATCTAACAACATTCCTGAAGCACTTTGTCCAGCTTCATTCAGCCACATACCAGGCACCAATGCACTATAATACGGACCCCAGACACCTTCCACTAGTACCGCTTTGTCATTTACAGCCATGTGACATGTTGATGTGCCACATATTAAACTCAATCTACCTGACATGGTGTTATCGATACCTTCACAGTTAGTACCTATCATGCCCAGTGCGCCCGCATGTGCATCGATAATAGAAGTTGCTACAGGTGTTCCTGGTAGTAGTCCCAGTAGCTTAGCTACATCATCAGATAAGCCACCACACTTTTCACCCGGCATCAGGACCTCACTGCCAATCTTTTTGAAGTTGTCCACTGCCAAATCCTCTAGGCCAACTTCCTTCAGGAAACTTGTGTTCCAACCATGTTTTCCGTCAGTGGTGCATTCGTAATTCCATTTACAGACCAAAGAACACAATGATCTACTAAGGGACCCTGTAGCTTTCCAAGTCAAGAAATCTGGCAAATCAAAGAAATAATGATAGTCTTCCCATTTTTGTTGTAGGTGCTTTTTTAACCAAAGTAATTTAGGGATTTCCATTTCAAGACTCACTTTCCCTCCAACATACTTAAGAATGTCATGGCCTGTCTTGTTTATAAAATCAGCTTCGGCCTGTGCTCTGTGATCCATCCACATGATTACATTCTGTTCATTGCTGTTTGAATGGCTCACAGCAATGGGACTGAAGTTTTTATCGAGCACAACTAAGGAGCATGTAGCATCAAAGCCAATACCCCTAACCTGACAAGGGTTTATACTTGATACCACATTCTGCAATAAAATGTCGTTTCCTCTTTATGTATGTATGTAAAAAGATACACATAATAATATCAATAAGTTTCTCATCAATAAATTACTTTTAATACAATTCATTTAACTTACTTTAATAACAGAAATGCAACTTTCCCATATGTCAGTAGATGATTGTTCATAATAATCAACCTTAGGTCTCCATGTTTTCAATTCTTTTACACAAGTTTTTAAGACACGACCGTTGTTATCAACAAGGGCACTCCGAACACTCCCTGAACCAACATCAACGCCAATGAAATAGTTTTCACAAGACATTCTTCAGCAACAAACAACTTTATTTATACATCTGCGAAACAAATATTTCGTGTACAATTTATAAACATTAATTGAACGGAAATTATAGACAAAACACGTACAGAAAATCTGAGTATAGATGTATTATTGATATCCAGTGCAAACCTCAATGTCACAGCATGCACAAATAATGCAATAATGACCTTGTAGATATATTGTAGAGATTGTACTGGTATTTAATACTACTACTACAAAGATCAACGATAAATTGATGTAAGTTATAAATGATTATTTACAGATAACCTTTTGTCCCGTGCTCTTAACTGTAGGTTAAAACGCTGCACGATTATTTTAGACTTTACAAAAATAATACAGAAAACAATTTCATAAAATTAAAAAGATTTCCTTTAATTTCGCTTTTAAGAAGAATGTTGGAAGAATGTATAAATCTATTCAATTTCAAATCGAAACCTACATTTTCATTTCCCGCATTTTTATCTATTTTTTTTTTTTCATTCTCCCTATTGTTTTTTTAATTCTCCCTATATTTTAGGGAAGGCAAAGGGTCTAGCCCATACAGCCAAGTCTTTAGTGTATATTTTATCTGTAGTCTTATGAGATAATGAGTGGGTGAAATGTATGAATGAAATGAATATTACGTTAAAATATGGGTGTCACACATTTTAACGCATCTAGGGAGTGCTTGGAGCGAATTTAATGGTAACAGAGTTCATGATGGTGCTTGATGAAATGGATAAACCCACTTTTTATAGTGATCTTCACCACTACATCAAACACATTATGAGACTTATTTTCGATGATTCTGCATAATTGCACATCAACACGGATGCTTGTGCATCAAAATAACGCCACTTTCACTGCACAAAATCCACTCTGTAACAATTTTTGAATTAGTGAAAATAAATCTGACTGTCACCACGAAACGCGCCAAACACTCCTTTAATTCTCCCTATATTTAAGAGAAGGCAAAGGGTCTAGCCCACACAGTGTGTATATTTTATCTGTAGTCTTATGAAATAATGAGTGGGTGAAATGTATAAATGAAATGAATTTTACGTTAAAATATGAGTGTCACACATTTTAACGCTAGCGAGTGCTTTGGGCGAATTTAATGGTGACAGAGTTCATGATGGTGCCTGATGAGGTGGACAAAACCACTTTTTAAGTGGTTTCTACCACAACATCAAACACATCATGAGACTTATTTTCAATGATTTTGCATAATTGCACATCAACACGGATGCTTGTGCATCAAAATAACACCACTTTCACTGCACAAAATCCACTCTAAAGCAATTTTTGAATTATCGAAAATATATCCGACTGACACCACGAAACGCGCCAAACACTATTTTTTTTTTAATTCTTCCCATATTTTAGAGAAAGCATAGGGTCTAGCCTATACAGCCATGTCTTTAGTGTATATTTTATCTGTAATCATATGACATAATGAGTGGGTGAAATGAATGAATGAAATGAATTTCACTTTAAAATATGGGTGTCTCATATTTTAACACATCTAGGGAGTGCTTGGCGCGAATTCAATGGTCACAGAGTTCATGATGGTGACTGATGAAATGGATATAATCACTTTTATAGTGATCTTCACCTCAACATCAACCACATCATGAGACTTATTTTCAATAATTCTGCCTAATTGTACATCATCACGGATGCTTGTGCATCAAAATAACACCACTTTCACTGCACAAAATAAAACAATTTTAGATTTAGCAAACAATGACTGACACCACGGAACGCGCCATACACTCTCCTTTATCATTTTTTTTTTATTCTCCCTGTATTTTTAGGGCAGGCAAAGGGTCTAGCCCATGCAGCATGTTATAGTTATTCTTAAGGTAAGAATGATTGAGTGGGGAGTGCTTAGCGGGCTTTTAATGGCGTGAGTCAAACTATTGTTTCAAAAATTGTTTCAGAGTGGACTTTGTGTAATGAATGTGGTGTTATTTTGATGCATAAGGATCGGCGTTGATGTTCAATTATGAGGAATCATTGAAACAAAAGTGTTGTGACGTATTTGACGTTGAGAATTAAAGTGGTTTTCACTACCTCATCAGTCGCCGTCATGAACTCTGTTACCATTCGACTAATGCCTAGATGCATTAAAATGTTTCATCCATATTTTTATGTAAATTTCATTTCATGCATTAATTTTATCATTTATCAAAAATTAAAAAGTAAATAAAAATATAAAGAAAAATTTTCCTAAAAGATGTTTCCAGGAACGTTAAGCCGTTAAAAAAAACAGATGTGGCTGTATGGGCTAGATAACTTTACCTTCCTTGAAAAAATAGGATGAAATTTAAAAAACTATAATTATTTTTTATTTTATTTATTTAGCATTGGCTACGAGGCCATCAGCTTAACACGTAACATAGAAACTTAGCAATAGAAATATAAAGTTACATAAAAGTGAAAGAATATAAAAATTAAAGTTTGACATTGACATTTAAATTTTTAATGGATTGTTTTTTTGTTGTTTACAGTCAATGATATTTTATTATGGAGTGCTTGGCGGGCTTTCAATGGCATCAGTCAAATTTTTATTTTAATCATTCAAAAATAGTTTCAGAGTGGACTTTGTATAGTAAAAGTGGTGTTATTTTGATGCATAAGGATCCGTGTTGATGATCAATTATGAAGAATCATTGAAATAAAAGTGTTGTGCCGTGTTTGACGTTGAGAATTTTATAGTGGTTTTCACCACCTCATCAGTCGCCGTCATGAACTCTGTTACCATTCGACTAATGCCTAGATGCATTAAAATGTTTCATCCATATTTTTATGTAAATTTCATTTCATGCATTAATTTTATCATTTATCAAAAATTAAAAAGTAAATAAAAATATAAAGAAAAATTTTCCTAAAATATGTTTCCAGGAACGTTAAGCCGTTAAAAAAAACAGATGTGGCTGTATGGGCTAGATAACTTTACCTTCCTTGAAAAAATAGGATGAAATTTAAAAAACTATATATATATTTTTTTTTATTTAGTTTTAAATTCTCCCTTATATTTTAGGGAAGGCAAAGGGTCTAGCCCATACAGCCAAGTCTTTAGTGTATATTTTATCTGTAGTCTTATGAAATAATGAGTGGGTGAAATGTATGAATGAAATGAATTTTACGTTAATATATGGGTGCCACATATTTTAACGAATCTAGGGAGTGCTTGGCGCGAATTGAATGGTAACAGAGTTAATGATGGTGCTTGATGAAATGGATAAAACCACTTTTTATAGTGATCTTCACCACAACATCAAACACATCATGAGACTTATTTTCGATGATTCTACATAATTGCACATCAACACGGATGCTTGTGCATCAAAATAACACCACTTTCACTGCACAAAATCCACTCTGTAACAATTTTTGAATTAGTGAAAATAAATCTGACTGACACCACGAAACGCGCCAAACACTCTTTATTTTATTTATTTAGCATTGGCTACGAGGCTATCAGCTTAACACGTAACATAAATCCGTAAACACCGTCATGAACTGTTACCATTTGACTCGCGCCAAGCACTGCTTAGATGCGTTAAAATGTGTTTCACCCATATTTTAATGTAAAATTCATTTCATGCATTAAGATCATTCATTCATTTCATAAATTATTTTCATTCATTCATTCAAAATTAAGAAAAGTAAACGAAAGTATACAAACACAGTTCCTAAAGGACTTGTATCCAGGAACGTTAAGCCTATTAAAAAAAAATATTTTATATCATTGTTTGACGAGTGAGTGTTTTGGCGCGTTTCGTGGTGTCAGTCAGTAGGCCTATTCCCTAACTTTTTTTGACAGTTGAAAGTGATTATCACCGAACTATTTACTAATACATTGCTGTTATCACAGGACAAGTGTCACAATAACATTATAGTAAAGTAGTAATGGATACGTAAATAGTTCGGTGATCATCACTTTCAACTGTCAAAAAAAGTTAGGGAATAGGCCTACAGATCAGATTTATTTTCACTAATTCAAAAATTGTTACAGAGTGGAATTTGTGCAGTGAAAGTGGTGTTATTTTGATGCACAAGCATCCGTGTTGATGTGCAATTATGCAGAATCATCGAAAATAAGTCTCATGATGTGTTTGATGTTGTGGTGAAGATCACTATGAAAAGTGGTTTTATCCATTTCATCAACCACCATCATTAACTCTGTTACCATCAATTCGCGCCAAGCACTCCCTAGATACGTTAAAATATGTGGCAACCATATTTTAACGCAAAATTCATTTCATTCATACTTTTCACCCACTCATTATTTCATTCATACGACTACAGATAAAATATACACTAAAGACTTGGCTGTTTGGGCTAGACCCTTTGTCGTCCCTAAAATATAGGGAGAATTAAAAAAAAATCATTGCTTACAGTATATATTTATAAAAATGTACTTAGTTTTTTTAAATATTAGTATCAATTAATAGTTCTTCTTCTCTTTAAAATAATAGTCAAATATACCTAGGTATCGGACCTACCTATCTAATCAATTATTTCAAGGTTAATCTTCATTAGAATATTTAACAGAATACTACATTACACGACTTGCTGTGGATAATAATATACCAAAGAACCAGAAGTAAAATTTCTTCTGGTGGAAAACAGTGGAGCTGATTAATTATTTACTTTTTCAGGGTTGTTTTTATTATGGTGCGTTTTAAACACAGGTAAAGAAAATTAATTCAGTGTACCTAAAATTTATTTGCAGATGTATTTTTTGTTTTATAAATTATTTTTTGTTACAGATATATCACGGTTGAAATTATATCGCCCTTAGTCCCTAAGGAAAAGCCCCTTCATCTTAAATCAAAAATATTTCATGATACTGTTTTAAATAAGATTCAGCTGTTACATGGAGATTTCGGTGTGGCATGCATTAGAAATGGATTTTTGACCAAATATTGCAATGAAAATACAAGAATAGCAATTATAAGAGCTCGCCATGGTCCTCATCGCTTTGTAACTAGTAGTTTACCATTCATAACTAGGATAGATAATTTAGATGTGAAGTTAAATACTCTTCATGTTGGAGCAACTTTAAAACATAGTTTTATTTTTATTCAAAAACATCAACGGGCCTATTTAGATTCAATCTGGTCAACATTGAAGACAGATGATGAACGAAAAAAGTTAGAAGCTGCTGTTATGGACTTCTCTAAAACTGATGTCAACATAAATATTGAAAATATATCATGATTGTCTTATGTCATGTGTTTCTATTGAATTGTTTTCAATGCTGCTGATAGGTAACTAATAAAACCGTTTTTTTTTTCAATTCACACCAAACTGGAATGGTTCCGTGTTTTTAGAAGGCACTTTTCCTAATAATTGTCCAGTTATTTCCAATAATTGTGAAAGCATGACTTGAAATTAACTTGAAATGAACCGTCCATTAATGAACTATGTAGTACTGAAGAACAATCTTCCAAGTTTTTGAAAATTAAGTTGAGACATGAGAATAACCTATTTTATCCTATTGCAAATACTGAAAGATTAGGAGAGGAATAAAAAATTTGTTGAGATCATGTTCTTTTAGTGAGGTTATAAAGAATGTCTCATGTATAAGATTAATGTAACCCAAATGATCAAGAGTTATAAGGCTGAGACACTGGATACAACTTACTGGCACGAGTCAGAGTGGTTGCATTATATTTTTTTTCAATAGCTCCATGTCATTCTGATTGGTGGGAGGTAACCACCAGATGCAGTAGTTGACTGATGTCCCTTCGCTTTCACTCTGTCCAGATGTGTGCGTGAGTGAGACATTCGTTTTGCATCGCTAATTACTATATCATCATCATCATCACCACCCCTTTTTAATGTCCCCACTGCTGCCCAGTGCGGGTTGGTGGGTATTCATGACTGCAGATGCAGCCGGGACTAACGGATTAACGTGCCTTCCGAAGGACGGAGAAACTCGAGATAAAAAATGTTTGGTCACCCATCCAATCGAACTCCAGACCGGCCTTAGCGAACATTGCTTAGTTTACGCAATCGCAGGCCAAGCGCGCTATGCCACTGCGCTAGCGAGCTCCTCCTAGTTTGTTACTATAACCCTTTAAATATTAAGGTGGAGCTTATTCCTTTACTACAGTTCAGATGAACACCTCAGTACCTACTTTTTCACAGCAATCAGTCTGTTTGTATTTTAGTAGGTACCTTAATGTATATACCTTACCTATTTGAAATTGCAAAAGAATATTCGCGCGTAAATCGCCTTCTGAATGAGCTCTAACGTACCTCCTGAAGTTATGTCGGTAGTATTTATTTCATGATTTATTCATTTTAATCTTTCTACAGCGGCAGGCTGCTTTCATGTATCATGGCTTCATCGTTATGTGTCAGTTCCTAATCAAACGTAAGAAATTCGTTTTCAAATGTAGGTACCAACGACTGTACCGAGTTACCTTAATAATATCTAAACTTTCTAATCGACTTTGTGCGCCAAACACTTCGATCATCTACAAGGGTAGATGATCGAAGGCTAGACAAGTTAAGGTTGATAAACGATCATAATCACATCATAAACTCTATTGCATTGGATTGGATGGACGATTAGAGACATTTGACTGTTTTGTCTGACGTGCTGTTGTTGTACCTAAGTTTTTATGCAGTCTGTATGTTTAATGTTGCTAGTTGCAATCAAAGCAAACTGAGTTCTTATCTACTAAATTGCGTTGTCTTTGGCTGGGATTTTTTTTTCAAAGTGCAAAGTTTAACAGCTCGGACAGACAGTAATCTTGCGAATCTTGTTATTGTACTGTTTAAGTTAACTATAACAAGAAATAAATTGATAAGAGTTAATGGAGCTCGGTAACGAGTTATCAATTCAGCTGGAGTCTGCCGTTTGTCTTAACACCTTATTGAAAATACAGAAAGGTCTAGATTACTGTGACATGGTTTCTGTTATATTTCTGCTGTGCGAATCACCAGCAAGGACATTTGAGGACCTAACAGCCTATCAACACGCTACAGAGGCGACTGAAGCGAATATTCTCTTTCAGTGGGGTACTATGGCACAGGCGCGCAGGATTTGGAAATGGGAATTATTAGAGACTCTCTTCACCAGCCAATTGTTTTCAACCATCAAAAACCTAGGGCTCAATTTATTTAAAGTAAAACAATTCTTCGCCACAACGAAAACTGATTACGTACACCCTATGAAGAAAGTGCTGTATAAAATCTGTGAAACAATGACTAAACGCACTCTCTCGAAGCTACAACGCATATTGAGGATGCATCACAATATTGTGTTGGCTGATTATGACAGTTGCGAAATACTATTTTTAAAGCTGATGACTGTTGAATTTTTTACAATACCGCAACGCGACGGGAGTGAGTGCGGACATCGTAAAGTGAGCGTCCTGAATATAGTGAGTGTTTTAGATCAGTTCCGAGAGCTGAGACCTTTATGTTTGGAACTGAAATCTCTGGCTGGTGTCTACAACTGTCACCAGATGAAGCCCTTCTCGTTTTGTGACGAAACACATTCAGGGACTTTAGGAACATGTGACGTTAGTATGAGGTCGACTGTGTCCGAAAAGAAAACGAAGCAGAGCAGTTTGACCACTGAAGATCTGGCAGTTACTTTGGACTCGATGAGCAAATTGAAATTGGAAGATTCGCTCCATTTAAAAATTGACACTTCCGGGCATCTTTACTAATGTGACACACACATCCTTCTGATAATAAAAGAGCGAAAGTGAGTTTGTTTGTTTGTTACGCTTTCACGCCACTAAACCGATATCAACGCGACTGAAGTCGCGGGTTAAAAGCTAGTATACATACATAAATGGGCAACAACAACAACAAAAACAACTGGCACAACGTGATAAAAATGTAGAAAAACCACATGTTGTTTAGGCTGTCTCATCATCATCACCACTAGCCCTTTAATGTCCCAATTGCTGGGGCATGGGCCTTTTCCCTATGGATGGAAGAATATAGGGAGATTGGGCCATAACCCACCAAGCTGGCCCAGTGCGGGTTGGTGGGTATTAACGACTGCAGATGGTGCCGGGATCAACCGCTTAACGTGCCTTCCGAAGCACGGAGGAACTCGAGATAATAAATTTTTGGTCACCCATCCAATGACAGGCCTTAGCGAACATTTCTTAGTTTACGCAATCGTAGGCCAAGCCCGCTATGCCACTGTACTAGCGAGCTCCTTAGGCTGTCTACACACTATCAACTTTATTTATTTAATCTTTGAGCTGAAAATCATGTAGGTACTAGTTAGCTAAAACCTTAAAAAATTAATGTTTCACAACCTTTATTTTAAATCTCAGATATTTAAAAATAATTATGCTTCTTCTTTCTCCAAGCCGTCTTCCGCCCTAACGACAGGGTGAAATATTTACTATGCTCTTTTAAAATAAAAAAACAGTGATCAAATCAATGAAATTCTTAGTTATTTTGACGAGCAATTATCGCATCGCGCACTCGTTTACCCAAATCGCCACTAACCAAAGTCAGCAGTTTTAAAGCCCTTCCTTTTATGGGTTCAACAGCTGCTGATAAGCCCTCGGCCACAGCTTCCGCAAGTCTTTGTCGCTGTGCATCGTCAGTTAACACGTGACTGTAGAAATTTTCCGCAGGCTCCAAGTCTACAGCGTTGTTTTCAAAAATGATAAGTCTCCGGTTCGGATAGGTTGCATCTACCACAGCCCGTGGTCCATTGAAGGAGTTAGGGATGTAGCTGGGCGCATCTCGCATGTTGGTGAGCACTGGCACGCGTCCGTCCCTTGTGTAAGTTTTGGCGTAAAGTGGTCTATTCACTTTCGCCTTGTTGTGGTTGATTCCGACGCGATAATTTTGCGTGTCACGGTAAAACACCCTTCGTCCCTTGAACAGAAAATCAACAGGCCCAGGTATACCTGGTACTAAGTTGCCGGGGTTGAAAGCACTTATCTCTGAATACCTGAAGTAATTGTCTGGATTCTTATTCAGAACTAGACGTCCTATTTTCACTGTGTGATAGGTCCCGTTTTTCCACTGCCTAGTAACGTCAAACGGATCATAGTCTACGTGTTTTAAGTCTTCGAAAGTCATCACATCCATTTCTAATTTCCAGGAAGGGTAAGTGTGGTTGGCTATGGAGTTGAACAAGTCTCTGTTGTAGTAATCAATATCTTGACTGGCGATCGCCAGCTGTTCTCCCGTAAGGCTCTGTAGGCCTTGCTCTGTTCTGAAGTTGAATCTTATATAAAATACGTCCCCGTTCTTATTATTTATTTCATACGTATGAATCGGAAAGGCGTCCATATGTCTGTATGTTCTGGGAAGCCCGTAATCTGATTGCGCCCAGAGGAAAGAGTGTAAGGCTGCCGGTCGATTGATCAATAAATCAAATATTGTGGACACATCAAATAAATTGGTGGCAGGATTCCTTTTAAAGGCATGAACCAAAGAACTGAATAACAATGGATCTCTGTACAAATAGACGGGGGTTTGTACACACAAAAGGTCCAAGTTTCCTTCTTGGGTGTAGAGTTTTACGGCGAATCCTTTTGGTTCCCTGGAGACATCGGGACCGCCTTGGTTTTGTATTGATGTTGAGAACCTAACAACTAGTGGCGTTTTCTTGCCGACACCGTTGAAAACGTCTGCCTTCGTGTAGCGAGATACGTCGTGCGTCACCTGAAAGTAGCCCAAGGCAGCGGTGCCCTTGGCGTGTACCAAGCGTTCAGGCACACGCTCCTCATCAATGTGCATCATTGTGTCTAATAAGAACTCTTTTGAAAACAATTCAGAGTTAATAGCGATGGTTTCCCTAATTTCCACAGGACGCCCGGATGTTGTTGTCAGTATTGATGGTATCTGTGAAAAAAATATTAGGTTATAATAACTAATTATTAATATTTATTTACAAACATATTGTTTGTAGTTTCACTTATTCCGCCAAATATGTCAAGTAGGTACCTAAAGATATTGGGTAGGTATTGAACATATATTTTGGTTACCCATCCAATGACCGGCCTTAGCAAAGTGCTTGGTTTACCTAATTGCAGACCAAATGCGCTTTTAATTGAGCTCGTCCGAGTTTGCAACTTAATGTCTTAATTTAGGTAGAAAGAGGGAAGAGTAGCTTGATAGTCGGCCTACGATTGTGTAAACTAAGCAACGTTCGCTAAGGCCGGTCATTGGATGGGTGACCAAAAATATAGAAGTATCGAAGGAAATGGCTCATACCGGGTGGTTTCTTTTATATTCACACATCTGAAGCTGCGAAGGTTGCAAGGTAAGGTTCCCGTGTCCACAGGAATATTCGAGTTCGTTCCCAACTGATCCCACGATCAACCACGCAAACAACAGCACTGTGCGCTCCATGTTGCCTAACATTTGGGACTGCAATAGACTTCATTTCCTGTTGCTTTTAAATACAGAGTAGGTGACCTACTACTTACCAAAATAATTCAATTCCTTTGTTAATAATTATGATAATTAGGCTTTGAAGGAAATTGTTAAATACATGTGTTGCATTACGTTTTATTTATCGTTAGAATTCTGTATTATTTTAATTATATATTAAAAGGTTGGGAAACTCTGAACATACACGCATGGCTACGATGCAATGGGCTCTTTCGGCATGTAAGTTTGAAACAAAGAGGATAATACTACCGTTTAGAATGAACTTATTTTTTAACATCTGTTGTAGAATATTGGGACGGGAAATTGAGGCGCCTCAGGACCTCTGCGAATTAGTGCGATGCGTATTCGCAACACAGAAAACTCCAACGTGAATTTATGCGATGAGATTTGGTGCGGCAAGGAAGATACAGGAAAAAGAAACAAAGCAGTTTAAAATTGAATGAATGCGTGATGCGAATCAATTCGCAAGTTCTTGCAATGAGTCGTGCGGTTTCATAGATTTTTACTACTCGATGTTGATTTTGTTTACAAGCCCTAAGGCTTTGCTATGACCCTACGTCCCCCGTAAGGAGGTAATGTTTGTGCTGGTAGATAAATAACATCATAGCAAAATAATGTGTTTGTTATTAACTGAAGTAGGATCTAATTATTTTTAACTTAAAAAAAATACATGTGTGGTTCTCTAGAAGATAAAAAACTGAAGACAATCAACTCTAATAGGTTTTGTTAGGGTTTTTACTTAAACTAATAATAAAAACGATATGTTTGTTCAATTAGCACCTTCAATTTTATTTATTTTATATACATAGTTAACTAAAATTCCCAGGACTAACTAAACAATTAGGTATTTTAAAGGACCTACAAGGCCAAGCAAATCTATAATAAGCCTTCTCTTTTCTTCCATTGATACTTTAACTCTGCTTTTTTCTTTTTTTTATACTCATTTCTTTTACATTTCTTTTCTTCTAGCCTTTTTTTTTGGGCAGCAACACTATTTTCTTGGTTAATATCCTCATCCAATTTGGCAATTAACATTTCTCTAGCAAGTTTTCTATTTTCGTCCTGACATCTGCTCAGATGACATTTCACAACTGTACCTAGAAAAGGATTACAAATAAATGTTACATACTGCCGCACTCAGAGATGTCAATTAACATAATGATCATAAAAATTTTTGTTACAGGACTTGTGATTGTAGGGCTTATACATAAAGCCATTTATAATTTTATTTAATATTGAAATATTTATGCATTAATGTTTTTCATGCTTTTGTATGAAAAGTATAAAATAAGTTATATAAGTATATTCATTAATTGATTTTACAAATGAATATACATTTTTAGTCCATACCTGAAGGAACATGAGTAAGTACAACGCAATTAGAATTTTTATTCACAGCTGAGCCCCCAGGGCCACTCCCTCTAACAAATTGTTCAGAAAGATCAAATTCATTTATTTTGGGTACCCGAGAGTAGTCTATAGTATGTTTCCAAGCTGTGAATATGCGAAGAAGAGTGTTGCACCGAAGATTACTCACACACTTCAACATTTTAAACCACAGATCCACGCCTTAGCAAAGCTTCACCTTTCTGGAACACAGAAATAAAATACAGTAAGTAAATGCAACATTAATTTGGCACCCAATTATTTAAATAAACATATTGATACAAATTGTTACAAACCTTATAAGCAAAGCCAATTTCATCTGGACTGTTGAGTGTTTTGTTACGACGAAATTGAGATGTAACTTTTTTTCGAAAATAACCAGGATCAGTAAAGGTCAAGGATTTAGAATACTTCATCAAATTCTTATAGAGAATCAACACCTCTGATCTAGTAATTGACATATCTGCAAAGTAGTATATTTGCCTGAAAAATTTATCTATCATTAGCGGATTTTGTTAATCCTTCCTTACCGATCGGTCTACCTTTAGGTTAACTCGTTATGTCATAATACAGAAGTAATCTTCTGGGAGTACGCATAACTTGTCTTTTGGTACCTACGTTTCAGCAGTTTATTAAAGAACAGTTGCCGAATTGTCTTGGAGCCATAACATTCTCTAATAAAACAAAAACAACTATGTTTATCACACTTAAGCACACAACAAAACAAACAGTTAGTTTTAAATTCTCCCTATATTTTAGGGAAGGCAAAGGGTCTAGCCCATGCAGCCAAGTCTTTAGTGTATATTTTATCTGTAGTCTTATGAAATAATGAGTGGGTGAAATGTATGAATGAAATGAATTTTACGTAAAAATATATGGGTGCCACATATTTTAACGCATCTAGGGAATGCTTGGCGCGAATTGAATGGTAAAAGAGTGATGGTGCCTGATGAGGTGGACAAAACCACTTTTTACAGTGGTTTTTACCACAACATCAAACACATCACAAGACTCATTTTCAATGATTCTGCATACTTGCACATCAACACGGATGCTTGTGCATCAAAATAACACCACTTTCACTGCACAAAATCCACTCTGAAACAATTTTTGAATTAGCGAAAATAAATCTGACTGACACCACGAAACGCGCCAAACACTTTTTTTTTTCTTAAATTCTCCCTATATTGTACGGAAAGCAAAGGGTCTAGCCCATACAGCCATGTCTTTAGTGTATATTTTATCTGTAGTCTTATGAAATAATGAGTGGGTGAAATAAATGAATGAAATGAATTTTACGTTAAAATATGGGTGTCTCATATTTTAACGCATCTAGGGAGTGCTTGGCGGGAATTGAATGGTAACAGAGTTCATGATGGTGAGTGATGAAGTGGACAAAAACACTTTTTACAGTGGTTTTTACCACAACAACAAACACATCACAAGACTCATTTTCAATGATTCTGCATAATTGCACATCAACACGGATGATTGTGCATCAAAATAACACAACTTTCACTGCACAAAATCCACTTTGTAACAATTTATGAATAATCGAAAATAAATCTGACTGACACCACGAAACGCGCCAAACACTCAGCACACTCTTTTTTTATAGGTTTTTTTTTTAATTCTCCCTATATTTTAGGGAAGGCAAAGGGTCTAGCCCATACAGCCAAGTCTTTAGTGTATATTTTATCTGTAGTCTTATGAAATGCTGAGTGGGTGAAATGTATAAATGAAATGAATTTTACGTTAAAATATGGGTGTCACACATTTTTACGCATCTAGGGAGTGCTTAGCGCGAATTGAATGGTAACAGAGTTCATGATGGTGACTAATGAAATGGATAAAACCACTTTTTATTCTTCTACAAAATCCATTCTGTAACAATTTTTGAATTAGTGAAAATAAATCTGACTGACACCACGAAACGCGCCAAACACTCTCCCCACTATTTTCTTAATTTAACTTTAATATAGTTGTCTTATTCTGATAGGCAAAGTTATCTAACGCACACAGCCATGCTGTATGCCAGTTAATATTTCAAGTTCTTGATAGCATGCACGACGTCTACCCTAATAAAAACACCGGACATAAATCTGGCGATATAGTTGTTGTACCTAACGTATGGGGCGGTCACTCAGCACAAAATAACACCATCATACGGTATGATATCATACCATCAATAGATAGATGTCTAAAATAAAATGCAATTGCAACCAAGAACTCTAACCTTGAAATGTTAAACATCGACATCAATGTTAATAATCACTTTTAAACTTTCGCGTTTCATGATCAATATATTAGATATAGGTAAGAACGGGAATTAACGCGATTATATAGGTAAGAACGGGAATTAACGCGATTATGTAGGTTTTTATTTACCTGTTTTAATGCTAGGTAGATTTTTTATGTGTGTGACGGTAGCAGAAGAAAAATCTTGTGTAGATGATTATGAATCTACCTCGTAGACGGAGTGAATCAGTGAAGAGATCACTGTTCCCCAGTCTGCCTGCGACCCAAAGAGTACATGTTGCGACCACGGTCAGTGCAACCCGGTCGAAAGGTCAGTAGGCCTATTCGCTAACTTTTTTTGTTGAAAATCTAGCGAGTGCTTTGGGCGAATTTAATGGTGACAGAGTTCATGATGGTGCCCTGTAGGCCTATTCCCTATTTTTTTTTGACAGTTGAAAGTGATGATCACGGAACTTTTTACTTATCCATTACTGTTTTCACAGGACAAGTGTCACAGTAGCGTTATAGTAAAGTAGTAATGGATCAGTAAATAGTTCAGTGATTATCACTCAAGTTTCAAAAAAAGTTAGCGAATATGCCTACAGGCATTAAAAAAGGAAATAGATTTTTATTGCCTAGATCTTTGTTACAGCAAGCTGTTAAATTATACATTATAAATTAACGAAATAATTTACTGACATGGACATGGCTGTATATAATAGAAAATTTTTGTGTAGTTACACATACACATTTAAAAACTCTGTCCTCTTTGCGAAGGTTAAACGTAGATAACGTAGAAGTGTATTATATTCTCTTTGGCGGGGGTGTTTAGCACGTTTCGTGGTGTCAGTCAGATTTTTTTTACATACATACATAAATCACGCCTATATCCCCGAAGGGGTAGGCAGAGGTAAACTAGCACCCATGTTTCGCCAATTATGTTAAGTCACATGTAATAGGTGGCGAGCCTATTGCCATTTATCGGGCACATAAAGTCGCAGTACATTACTAGGTGGTATAAGAGTAACGCTGCTGCCCATTCCTCATCAATGATTTATCCTTAGATTTTTTTTCGATAATTCTAAAATTGGTTCAGAGTGCATTTTGTGCAGTGAAAGTGGTGTTATTTTGATGCACAAGTATCCACGTTGATGTGCAATTATACAGAATCATTGAAAACAAGTCTTGTGATGTGTTTGATGTTGTGGTGAAAACCACTTGAAAAGTGGTTTTGTCCACTTAATCAGGCACCATCATGAACTCTGTTACCATTAAATTAGCTCCAAGCACTCCCTAGATGCGTTAAAATGTGTGACACCCATATTTTAACGTAAAATTAATTTCATTCATACATTTCACCCACTCATTATTTCATAAGACTACAGATAAAATATACACTAAAGACTTGGCTGTATGGGCTAGACCCTTTGCCGTCCCTAAAATATCCTTCGTCCGTCATTTTTTGTGCTTTTTTATTTTAGCCATCAAATCAAATGAATCAAAGGTTTTCCCCAGCCTGCCGAAACTCAATACTGCAGAAAAAATGTATGGAGTTTAGGCAATTTTTAATGGCGACTTGTTTTGTCTCTTACTTCCGATCTAACCTTCCTTGTCTCGCGCTGCCGGTGGTGTCACTAATGTCATTAAGTCACTATGCCGTTTTGAAAATATAAATTATAGCGTTGTTTTAGTTTAGTTTTCCATCTTGTGCCTATTTATTATCTTCAGTGACTTATCATTAGTGTATACCTATTGGTTTGTGTCTTTTTATTTTAATTAAACCAAAAGAGGGTTTTCATGGCCAATTCCCACTAGATGAGAAGCGGTAAGTAGTTTTCCATGTTATTATATAAACTTTAAGTAATTAGAAATAAGTTCTGGTCACTATAATCAAAAATCATATGCGCCGTAGTGATGTCCTTACTACTTACAAAATTATCGATAAAAAATCTATTTTCGTAAATTTGAGTATCAAATGTACTTGAGATGTTTCATTAGTTTAATACATATAAATATTGTCTATTGCAATATATTAGGTTGGGGAAAAAGTCTTTTCGCATTATAGTATGTATAAACTTGTAATAAAATCTCTTTGGCTATACTATTTGTATCTGGCTGGTTTTGGTATCATTGAAAGTTTAAATTTTAAAGAACATAATTCCAAATTCAAATTAGGAAAATGTGTGATTTTCATTTGTTTTTCGTACCGCCAAGATGAGTGAATCTAATGAAGAAATTCGATACATTTTAAAATTTTACTACAAAAAAGGTAAAAATGCAACGCAAGCCGCGAAAAAAATTTGCGATGTTTTTGGACCTAGTGCGGTGTCTGTGAGAGTAGCACAAATTTGGTTTAAGCGTTTTCAATCCGGAAATTTTGATGTCAAAGATGCACGTCGCTCTGGTCGCCCTATTACAGATAAAATGGATGCCATTTTTGAAAAAATGGAGCAAGATCGGCATGTCAGTAGTTACGACGTAGCTGAAGAACTGGGAATTGACCACAAAACAGTTTTGGCGCATTTGAAAAAAACTGGGTACACAAAAAAGCTCGACATTTGGGTACCTCACGAGCTCACTGAAAGAACCCTAATGAACCGTGTGCTCATTTGTGATTCTTTATTACGACGTAATGAAACCGAACCATTTTTGAAGAAGCTGATAACTGGTGATGAAAAGTGGATCACGTACGACAAGAACGTGCGAAAAAGGTCGTGGTCAAAGGCCGGTTAGGCTACACAGACTGTGGCGAAACCCGGGTTAACTCGCAACAAGGTGATGTTGTGTGTGTGGTGGGATTGGAAGGGCATTATTCATTATGAGCTGTTACCACCAGGCAGGACCATCGATTCTGAACTCTACTGCGAACAACTGATGAGATTAAAGCAAGAAGTTGAGAGAAAGCGGCCGGAATTATTCAACAGAAGGGGTGTGGTTTTTCATCATGATAACGCTAGACCTCACACATCTTTAGCCACTCAGCAAAAATTAAGAGAGTTTGGCTGGAAGGTGTTAATGCATCCGCCGTATAGTCCAGACCTTCCACCTGTTTCGGTCTCTTCAGAATTCTTTAGGCAGTGTCAGGTTAACATCACGAGAGGACTGCCAAAACCACTTGTCGCGGTATTTTGACCAGAAGTCCCAAAATTTCTATAGCAATGGGATCATGTCCCTACCTACGGCAAAAAGTTATCGAACAAAATGGTACCTACATACTTTAGTTAAATGTAAATAAACTATATTAAAAAATGTTTTGAATTTTCTTAAAAAATGCGAAGAAACTTTTTCCCCAACCTATTATTATAATATAGTATATCATATATAGGGTTATTTATAAAGCAACAAAAACCTCCCATGACTAGATAGCTAACATCATTAACAACAACTTTCGTTGTATGAGTTTTAATATAATGCAAAACATTGCGCAAAATTATTCGCATGTGTTCATCTCTCATTATCATCATCAAAAGTTCTTCTGTGTTCAACTCCACTTATTTTTCAGATCTCAGCGTGACTTGTTGAAAGGCGATGAGAGTCATGGCTGCAAAACATTAGAGAGTGGATCGGCATTAACTCCGTTTGTTTCGGTTTGCGACTGACAGAGATGAATATAAAAAACTGACGGCTTATCTTCCGAATTGAAGAGGCACTAGAAGAAGAAGACAGTGTGACTGCCGCCTTGCTACACGATGCCCATCGGGTGTGATCGTTGCCTGCAACCGCATAAGCGCCTCGTACTCCACTATTGGTATGTTACATAACCTATCTTTCCGATATGGTGTGATAGCTCAATTCCTGAAGCTAATTATTTCAGAACCAGATTTCATTAATTGGGCAGAATCAGACCTTCGGGCGCGTTACACATAGTCCGCTATGGTAAGCGGTGAACAATAAATTGAATTGATGATGACCAGCGTAAACTCAAACGATACTATTTACTAATCTTAATTTATTATTTCAGATCTAAATGTCCTGCTTACTTGCTCACACAACATTGCAAAAACGTGTGTTGATAGATCAGCTAACATCTGAAGACTCCGCCTAGAATATGAGATCTGAAAATTACCAACAATTTAATTTCCACATTGTAAACATAACTTTTATTTTTTGTTGTGAAATAAATTGTATTAAATAATTACACGTAATTGAATAATACTCAATATTTTTAAACGAACAGAAGTTTTTATTTTGCTTTTGTAGGATTAAAAAACCTGTCTGCGAGTTCTGCAAGGCAGGGGGTACCCATTCGTTTTTATCGATATCGACACATTCTGTAGCGTACACCACATCCTTAGTTTGCTTTTGTAGCATGTTGGCATTACTTTTTTATCTGTCTCTGTTGTTTGGTACGAGATCTTAACCTAAGCTGCGATGCGAGTCAAAATTGTCAAAAAGCTTGTTTGAAGTCCCGACTCTTAAACGTAGTGTATTATATACTCTTTGGTTTTCCCCTCCGTTGTCTTACGTAGTATTGTATTATTCTCTTTGCCCTCCGTATTCAATTATTTATCCTAACTTTATACAATAAGTGAGATTTAAAAAACCACATTACCACCCCAATAAATTAGTGCAAAAACAGAAAAACTTCTGACTGGGAGTAAGACGTGACTACGATAAGATACATGTAACGAAATAGAAAACAAAATGCTGCGAAAAGATGCTCTCTATGCAAGTATCGAATCCCATTTTAATGTAAATCTATTGACATTGGAAATGATACCATTAATAGAAAAAGAAATAGATAGAGATGATATGGTGTCAGTGGTATTTTTACTGTATGACGTACCGAATACTGCTTTTGACCGCTTGTCTGTTTACCAAAGAGTATCAAAAGATATCAGTTCGGTTGACTCTAATCTCTTGCATGATTGGGCTCTTTATGCTCAGTCACGGGCAACTTGGAAACACGAACTTATCGAAGTCTTATTCACTTGTCAACTTTATGCAATTTTAAGGAAGATCGGGCTCTCTGTAGCAGTTATAAAAAAATATTATGAGACAAAAAATGAAACCTTTATTAATCCATTACGAAAAGAGCTGTACAAACTTTGTGAGAATGTAACTAAAAATAACTTTGAAAAATTGAAGAAAACATTAATTACCTATGATATAGATGTGATAGATCATGAATTTTGTGAAATGGTATTCTTAGATTTAATGTGCAGGAGATTTATAAACTTGAACAACAGCGCTGTAAGTCACAAAAATGATGTAAAAAATCTTTCAAATATTATTGAAAACTTTCCTGACTTGCGCACATTTGCAAATGAGCTAAAAAGATTAGAGCGAACTCTGAACAGTGCCATTGAATCAGAACAAATAACAAGTACACCATCTGCAACAGGAAAAGACAAATTAAATGAAGACAGCGAACAAGAATCAGGCAATGATAATAATAAGTACCTCAATGACTTTAATGAAATATTTGAAGAATTTAATAAACTAGATTTAAATGTACCTTTTGACAGCGACAATAATATAAAATCAGACAAGTTAATTGCAAAAGATGCATATGAAATAAAAAACCCAGACAATATTGGAGTTTGCCTTATAATAAATCAAGAAAAATTCCATCCTTCCAAATACAGTATTGAAGGTAAAGCTCATACAAGAGATTTGGAAGATAGAAAAGGATCAACTAATGACAAAAATGTGTTGATAGAAACTATGAAAGGACTAAATTTTGATGTGATTTCTCGTGACAATCTGAATCACAAAGAGATGATTGACTATATAAAAGATGTCATTAAATATAGAGTCCGGGAAGATCATAGTATGTTTATGTTGTGTATTCTTTCACATGGAACAAGGGGACATGTATATGCTGCGGACTGTGTGAAAATCAAAGTAGAAGATATCGAAAATATTTTGGATTCTGATGAGTCAATTCATTTACGAGATAAACCAAAGTTAATGATTTTGCAAGCATGCCAGGTCAAAGATGATGACTTTTCTCATAATCTTGTTGCAGACAGCCCAAAGTCTATGAATAAGTACTACATAAAGAAATCAGACATCATTATTTACTGGGCTACTGCACCAGATTATGAAGCATTTAGACATGAAAAAATGGGTTCAATATTCATTCAATTTTTATGTATTGTAATCAAACAGGGTTCAAAAAAAGACCATGTTAATGATTTATTTACTAAAGTCACTTACATTGTTAAGAAACTATGTATTGATATAAAACGAGAGCAGCTGCCAAAAGTGGAACACACATTATCGAAAAAACTATATCTTCAGATCCCAAACGCTTGAATTTCATTAAAATTAATATATGATAATAATATAGTGGTATATTATTAACTACAACTTTTGTACTTTTAATCGATTTATCATAAATTGGTGTTTAAAATGTTAATTATATTAGAAAATTGTGCAATATCTAATTTTTGTTAGTATGTATGTATAGTAATTATTATTAAATCTAAGTTTTGTATTTGTTGTTTAATACTATAGTGAGATTTTTTTATTTACATGAGACATACAAACAAACTTAAAATATAAAATCAACAGCACATGAAGTTACAAAGTGGGTGTTAATTTGCATCTGCTTACCCTTTTGGGGATAAATAGGCGTTATTTATAATATGAGGAGATATTGGACAGTTGCTGGTGCACTTGAATTGTGATTGCATAAAGTAAGCAATAAAGCTTTTATTCTTTTTATTTTTTTTATTTATCAAGAAATGTAATTTTTTTATTTAAGTTACAGTTTGTATTTTATATCTGTAAATGCATGTATTTTAAAAAGTTAATTTAATCGTGTAATGGTGCTCATGCGCGCCATACAAGCCTGCGCGTGGTCAAAACTGGAACTAAGACTCCGGCTACTATTTTGTTTGTCTAGGAGTGTGGAGTTGTGGAGCAACGACACCCATCGTGCGCAGACTTGTCTGGCGCGCACTCTAGTAGGTAAATATATTGGTTTGACAGGGTGCTTCAGTGTTGAGCTTTTTAGGATGCTGACTGTAACACAGATAAATACAAAGTGCAATTAATGTCTATTAGTTGATGTGGAGTGCGAATTTTACTAAGAAAATTAAAGCATTTAACCTTTAATATATACTCCAATTTATGCAATATATTTATTATACTTGTGTTTGTTTTTACTTGTACCATACGGCGATGAAAGTATACAATTCATGATTTTCCTGCCTTGTTCTAAGGCTACATCTGGGGCGCCACAATAGTTTTAATTCTTCTTCTAAGGGTTACATAAGTATATGATTTAAGTGGCACCCCTCTTCATAAAAATATTACTCATAGAGTGCACATAAAAAAAATGTACAACTCTCCGTCATCTCAAAAATATTTAGAAACATTGTGTCCCTACATAGTAAAAAAACGTCTTTGAGAAACTGTCTTACAGCCGTACCTAACGGCTGTAAGAATTATTTTTACTAGAAAGACATTTTCGATCGGTGCTATTATGTTCCCTCTTCCATTCATATTAGTCGGACGACATTAAGTTATCCACTTGATTCATATCATCCATCCATCACACTGTAAAGGTGCTAATTGATCAATGAAAGTACAGAAAAGTGATAGCAAACACCATGTTGGGCGACCGATCAATGGGAGGTGATTTTGCGATAGCACATGATAAGTTTTAAGATTATTTAAGATTCCAAGTTTTCCCATCTATACTGCTCAAGGTATTACAGCCAGCCGCCGTCTGCTGATACCGACCCTCTTTGGGTATACTGTTGTTAGAGGTTTGCCCTCCACCATTGGTAGCCCCAACGGGCTTATTGGTGTACACCAGGCCTCCAGGCAATCTTCCTACGATGAAAGCAATAGGTACGATTATTAATATGTAAGAAGTTTTTTGGGTAGGTAATAGATAAGAATTGACGTACTGGTAGATGGCAATAGGCTCGTCACATTGCTCATATACTTAACCGAAATAAGTAGTAGCTAAGGGCATATTCAATATTCATAGGGATTACTTCAGATTGCGTCGGTAGTTCAACGACTTTCTCGATAGGTACCGTAATCCCTCTTAGCATTCGCCATTAACGCATGATAATGGAATTAACATAAATTCGGTGATGGGAATTGGATTGCGAATCGATCCTTTAGTTAGACTTTAGACTAAAGTTTGGAGTAATCGTAAGAGGTAGTAGGGGTTCTTAAGAAGGTAGGGATTCTATTTGTAGCTGGATGGCAGACGGATCAGTTGAAAGCTCATCGGCTTATGACAATGAAACACAGGTGACAAACGTAAAAGTGTCCCAAGGCAGAAATAGGTACCTACACTAAATTTTTCGAAACCCTAGATCAGCTAGGGTTTTGTGGTAGCCTGATGTGCTGTTGACTGTACCTAGGTACGTTATCTGTTAAAGCTTGAAAGTTTGTTTTTTTGTTGGTTTGTTTGGTTGGTTGGTTAAACGCGCTAATCTCAGTAACTACTATTTCAAATTGTAAAAAATATTTTTGTGTTGGATGGTCCTTACAGGTAATGAGGAAGGCTATAGGCGATATAACAGCCGACATTAACGCGATTGAAGCCGCGGGCGTCCACTATTGCGTTATAAATAGGTTCATCATTGTAACGTTATACGTACACATTAATAATTTAATTTAATAAAATAAAAATATTTGTTAGAAAATAATATAAAAAAAGGAATAATTTTAATACGGCGTCTTGGCGCTCCTCGTCACATAGCTATGTTTTAGCGGCTCACTGTCCGCCCGCCGGTTTTTTCATTCAATCTGTCTCCGCGTCTCACACCACGGCCGACCTTCCAAGTGGACATATATTCATAGTTTTTCATGTCTAAGCAAACGACGCTTATAATTTAATAAAGTGAACTTTCGTCACTAGACGTGCATGATTGTAATAATATTTTTTTCATCCCACCATCTCGGAAAAAGCGTTTTTGCTCTTCGTTAGCTGAGTGCAAAAGCCGTTTTTATCCTCTAGAGGATAAAGTAAATTTGAATTTAGAACATCGTGTGCAATGAGTTTGTGAATTCAAAACATCATTATACCTATTTATTTCTACCTCCATGGTGCCGAAATTGTCATGCAACCTATTTTAATTTGCTAAAAACTTAGACCTTCTTGGTGTACTTTTTTTGTAAATTGCTTTGCGCGCGCCATTTTCTTTTCACGTCATAAATTTGTTAAAACCTTGGAGTTCCATGACGGTCAATCAGCTTGGCGTCAATCTTGCTTTAAACATTTTGTTCGTCTACAATGCTTGCTTGATGCTTGAGTCAAGCATTTAAAAGCTTTTTAGGTTTGTTTGATTTGTTTACGCTAGCAACGGAACAAAAACATACAGAAAATCAATGTGCTTGACTCAAGCTGATTGTCCGTCTCGGAACTCCATTAGGGACGGTAATTTTTATTAGGTACATAAAGGTGTCTGGATAAATTTTGCGGGTGTGGCTGGGTGGATGGGTGGGTGTTGGAGGTGTGTCTGGGTGAATGGGTGTTTTGTGGGTGTGTCTAGGTGAATGGGTGTTTTGTGGGTGTGTCTGGATGGATGGGTGAGTATTGTGGATGTGACTGGGTAAAAGTTGTGGGTGTCTGAATGGATGTTGTGGGTGTGTCTGGGTGATTCGATATTTTGTGTTTCTGGGTGAATGGGTGTTTTGTGGGTGTTTCTGGGTGAATGGTTGTTTTGTGGGTGTTTCTGGGTAAATGGGTGTTTTTTGGGTGTTTCTGGGTAAATGGGGGTTTGTGGGTGAATGGGTGTTTTGTGGGTGTTTCTGGGTAAATGGGGGGTTTGTGGGTGTTTCTGGGTCAATGGGTGTTTTGTGGGTGTTTCTGGGTGAATGGGTGTTTTGTGGGTGTTTCTGGGTGAATGGGTGTTTTTCGGGTGTCTTAGTGGATGGGTGTGTATTGCGGGTGTGAATGTTGTTAATGGGAGGGTATTGTGAAAGTTTTTGGGTGAAAACAGAAACTGTTGTGATTGTATTTTTTTTTTGTATTTTGCAATTTCCTCGTTGGGGGATGAAAAGTTACGTGTTGCACTTAAGTGCAAAGATTTTTCACCTTGTGCTCTTTTGATTCCCTCGCTATCGCTCAGGATTCTAATTTTTGAATCACTCGCTACGCTCGTGATTCAATTTTAGAATCCTTCGCTAGCTCGGTCATCAAAATTGAGCACGCGGTTAAAAAACAACTTTGCACTCACGTACAACAAATAACTAATATTAGTTTATTGTGAAACCCCAGACTGGGTAAGTGGTTACATTTTGTTAATTGTTGTAGGAACGTAATTAGAAAAGTAGTGCAATATATGTACGTAATTGCTTGGGCTTATTTAATTTATTTCATTCATTGTCTTAACAATATATTAATCTAATCAAATCACATTAATTTCACTTGTAATACGTTCTATTATCATAACGCAACCGTTTTTTGCTAACTTTATTAAATTACCCTCGCAATAAAAATAAAAAAAATTCATTAAGTAATCATTACATTTTTAACTCTGTGTCTGATTAATGTGAACACCACGACACAGCTACTAATGGTACAATCCTATATGCCGCTGTGCCGTTGGTGATTCACTAAGAAGAAGTGCCAGTGTTAATGCTCTCTTCATGGCGCGTTCCAGGGTCCAAGGTTCGACCTGAGAGTACCAACTTCCTGCTTCCGGCCCTTCTCTGGTCTGGACGTACAGCAGGCAATAAGGAAGAGGCTATATAAATTACCTCTGGACTATTGGAAACACACTGGGACTCTGACTCTGCACCCGCTTCACCCTTCGGCCAGCATCAGGGGAGTACCAGCACTGAGGAGCAAAATTAGAACCGCTCGTACCCATTTGCCCATTTTAAATAAAGATTTTATTCTGTTGCCGCGGACCCAGTGTCTCATTCACCCCTATTCCTTAGGGCTGTGTAGGAGCACGAGGCCTACCCGTGACATCATAAAATGTGTTAGTGATACATAAATAGTACTTAAATCAAGCATACTTATTTATCCCGGAATGGATAGGCAGAGGTGAATTAACACCCACGTTTCGCCAATTAGGCATGTTAGGTCTCATGTAATATTTAGTAGGTGGCTAGCCAATTAATTACTTACTCATTGCTGCATCTACCCTAGTCACTTTGTACGACACCCAGGTAAGTACCTAATGTTCTTCTGTTAATTAGAAGGAGCAGGGTCTCTTATATTTAAGTTACTTAAATCAGATTTTTTTACATAATGAATAATTTACTAAATTTTTTTTTCATATCCTTTCATACTTTAGTACTAGATGCTCTGATGTGACACCAACGACGTAGTCTGAATAGTAATGTTGAGTCTCTGCGAAGTTGAGGGACCTTTTTGTTTGTACCTCGAGGAAAAAAAATATGCATAAGTCCGCGCGTGGTCAAAATTGCAACTAAAATTTCGTCTGCCATTTTGTTGGTCTAGGAGTGTCAATGTTAGCGAGCAGCGCCACCCCTCGCGTGCAGACTTATCTGGCGCGCAATCTAGCAAAAGAATCTAAAATCTGACCGGCTACTATTGGAATCGGTTTTCTGTTGCCATCTCTCTGAAACGTTGCTATCATACCTAATGAGTGAGAGTGACTGGTAGACTAAGACTATTGCAATCGGCTTGCAGAGGTAGGTCGCTGATCATCTAAATATCATGAAAAAATACAGACCGCCGAGAACTTTTCACGGTCTCAACGCACATGGTGGCGATCATTTATTTGTTGCTCGCAAAATCAAAGGAACGCACTAGGGAGTTAAATATTCTGAAAAAATATTGTGCTTCATTCACATGGTTCTGCGAAAATCTATTTGAAAGAGAATACTAGCTCATATCATATGCTGATTAAAGTTTGATATGTGCGTTGCTAAGCCTAGCCACATTAATTTTATACACATATAACTTTTGTTTATAAAATCTAATATATATAAAAATCTTGTGTCACAGTGTTTGTTATTGAACTCCTCCGAAACGGCTTGACCAATTTTTTTTATGTAGGTAGGTATATTTGGTTGGTCTGAGGTCGTACAAACATGACGGGCGTAACTGATTTTCAGTGAATTGCAACGAGCTACGAATATTTGACGAAATAAATGTTTTAGTAAATTTGCTTTTCATAAATAGAATAAATCATTCATGATTCCAAAATTATCGTCATTATTGTTCGTGACCGTCCAGCCAATGTTGCCACATCCTTGACCTATATAGGAGTTTGCTTCCGCTATACTTGTGGAACAATTCTCGATGTCAAGCTGTTATTGCTTAGCGTTCGAGTTCGAGAGCTATTATTTTAAATAAGTCTTGTTTATTTTATTTTTTATTTATTTAAACTTTATTGCACACATAAAGTACAAATGGCGGACTTAATGCCATAAGGCATTCTCTACCAGTCAACCGGAGAGCTAAGTAAGAGTCAGTAGGGTGGTATGGACATAAATCCAATATAAATAACTGACTAAGCAATATATATATAAATACTAGATATTAATACATACTATATTACTAATACTTACGAAAGTACGATATAATTAATATAGATAATATAGACAAAGCGTATAATACATAATATATTAACAATACACATTTACATCAGTAAGCAAATGTACATATACTATAATAGAAATAAGACGAACTTAATTTTTAACAGAAACATTATTAATTTAGGACTCCAGGAAGTGATTCCGAACCATACCTTTAAAAGCTACCTTGTTGGGGGCCCGTTTGATGTGAAGAGGTAAAGCGTTCCAGAGACGTATTGCAAGAACGGAGAAAGAATTCGCTGAGAAACTAGTGCGATGAGAGGGAGTGCGGAGAAGAAGGTTGTGATTAGAGCGGAGATTTCTGTTGTGACTACTACCTAGGTACTCAAATTTACATTTAAGGTATTGCGGCGTATGAGGATCGAACAAAATAGAGAAGAGAGTAGACAGAACCCTCAAATCCCTGCGCTGACGAATGGTTAGCCACTTTAATTGTCTTCTATATGACGAAATGTGGTCATACTTACGAAGACTAAATATGAACCGAATGCAGTTATTGAGCAAGCGATCTAATTTATGTAAAAGTTCCTGAGTTATGTCCGTATAACAGACATCAGCATAATCCAATACGGGTACTATGATAGACTGACCCAGCAGGATCTTTGTGGAAACGGGAAGGAAATTTTTAAACATATAAAACGATCTTAAACAGGCAATTACTCTGTTACTGATATCGTCAACTTGGGCCCGCCAGGAAAGTGAGCTATCAATAATAAGACCGAGGTTTTTAACTTGCGGAGAGAACTGAATGGTAACATTATTGTAGGTGATTGGCATGACGTTAGTCAAGTCAATCTTTGCCAAGGAGCGAGAACTTCCGACAATTATAGCCTGGCATTTGTTTGGGTTTACTTGAATGCCAAAATGTTGAGTCCAAGAACAGATCTGCATAAGGTCATCATTGATAGCCCTAACCGCCGAATCCAAATCAGCAACTTCAGCTTGGGCATAGATTTGCAGATCGTCTGCATACAGATGGTGAGACGAGAGAAGATTATGAGTGATCATATTAATAAATATAGAAAAGAGCAAAGGAGAAAGAATACCGCCTTGCGGAACTCCAGCTGCAAGGTCACACCAGTCCGAACAAGTGTCTTTACCCCGTACAGCTTGGCAGCGTCCGCGAAGATAAGAAGAAAACCAATCAAGCGTCGAAGAAGACATGCGTAGACGTGATAAAATTGCTAGTAGTATATCGTGATCAACAGTATTAAAGGCATTAGTAAAGTCTATGAGTACTAAAACTGTTAACCGGGACCCCTCCATACCCTCGCGTATATCCTCAGTAACTTTAAGAAGAGCGGTTGTAGTGCTATGACCGATTCTAAAACCGGATTGATAGGGACTGAGAAGTTTGATTTTATGGATAAAACTAGATAACTGCTGATGTACGATTGCCTCTATAATTTTTGACAGAAATGGGAGTATAGAAATTGGTCTGAAGTGATTTAAAGAACTGGGGTTATTCATTTTAGGAAGAGGCAAAACATAAGCTTTACGCCAGACAGAAGGAAAAATACCAGAGAGAAGGGATGCATTGATGATATGAGCGACAATAGGGATGACACAATCCAATAAAAGAACAATCATGAGTCTACTCACTTCATCACACCCTGTCACATAGACTTTATCGATTTAATACATTTACGCACGTCTTCCTCACTTGCTTCAGTAAAAGAAAAACTATTTATTGGCTGCATACAGAACTTAGAGATAGAAAGGAAGGCACTAGGTTTATCAATAGAGTTAGAATTTGTATGACCTGAAAAGTGAAAGTTAAACTCATTAAGAGAGTGGGGAAAGGAAGATACATTTATCTGTGACTTGACTAACCCTGATGATTTGAGAAATTTCCATATATTAGTAGGAGAAGAATCCGCTATACTGTCGTGAACATATCGGCGTTTAGCAGCTCTCACCATCTGATTACAGCGATTACGACAAAGTTTATAAAGGCACCAGTTTTCATCAGATCTATTCCTTTTAAATCTATTAAAAGCTCTGTTTAAATTTTCCATTAATAGTAGGGAGAGGGTAGGGAACATAAATCTCAGTTCTAAGTTTATGCTAGGTGGTATAAGACAAATACTGCTGTCCATTACTCGTCACTGTAATAATTCTTTTTGTACCTACGACACCTGCAAGAGGGATTTGGGGTGGTGACAATTGTATGCTGCTCTGCCGTCACCATACGACTAGGTGCGGTTTTATGTCTGAATTTTCGTGTGGTGTAAAATTTGCGAGTTTCCAAGGTAGGGGAATCGACTATTCCAGAGTAGGTCACGGTCGGTGACGTCACAGGACGGCTGCCTCCGTCTCTTTCCCTTCCGTAAACCCTGAAATGAGAGACGTTTATTAATGATATTTAGAGCTAAATCTGTTTGAAATAGGTACCTAATAAATTTGAAGGTAAATATTTCGCTTAGAAGCTGATTTAATTTATATTTAATATTTGAGTTTCATGCTGATTTAAAATAAATTTTTGTCTTTTCATGTTATGAAGAAAGAAGAGACCGAATATTTCTTCTGTAAAGTAGACATAACTGGTGGAAACAGGTACTGTCGGCTCATGCTGGGCTTGCAGCAAAGTTGTTTCAAAGGAATCTTATTCATTTATGCGCCATTGAGCGATGGTATTCACAGGTCCAGAAAATTCATTCGTCTCTTACAACATCCACGGGCTTAAAGGCTTTGGTAACGGGTATTAAAGTTCAAAAACTTTTGAAGTGATCCGCCGCAAAAGTCCACGAATATTCCGACGCACATTACGGATGGAAACCTATCACAACGGCAAATATTGTCTAATGCCTCTTTTGTAATGATCAAAGTAAGCGGGATCCTTTAAGATCCAACGCTTAATACCTAGCCCTATACGGTCCATAATTCTCTTTGTCAGTATTTCGTATCTTCTGGGGATTTCAACGCGCTGCCGGCTTAAATGATGCCAACGGTTTCGTAATTAACTGTAATGGGTAGTACAGACTTAATAACAACGTGAAACATGTCTTCTAATACACCAGTTTTGTGCTTGTCTTGTCTGTTTTGTATGTCTCTTTGATCTTAAGGAAAATTAAGCTTGCACTCAGCTGAAATTTATTTCTACATTGCCATTGAACTATTGTCAAAAAAGCCACAACATCAGATATAAATACATATTTGTTTAATAACATCCGTCTTAAATACTTAATTTTTTTAGTATCTAACAGCAACATTTTATCAACGAAAAAACTTAATCTAAAGAAACGACATACATACATACATAAATCACGCTTATATCCCTAAGGGGTAGGCAGAGGTGAATTATTTTAGGTGATTAGGTCCCATGTAATAGGTGGCGAGCCTATTGCCATTTATCGGGCACAAAAGTCGCAGTAGATTGCTATTGCTAGGTGGTATAAGAGGAACGCTGCTGCCCATTCCTCATAATTGATTTATTTATCCTTAGACGCCTAGTACGACACCCACGGGAGAGATTTGGGGCGGTGACAATTGTATTCTACTCTGCCGTCACCACACAAACGAGATTTCAACAAAAATGAAGTGCGCTGACGATTTTTTTTCTGCTCTTCGTTTAGATGGAAACGTCAGACGAAAATGTGCTAGTCCTACCTAATGACAAATTTATTGGGGTATTTTGCCGACGGAAAAAATATCACTAGAGGTGTTCCCGAACATTTCCAAGTCCTAATGGTTCTCCAAGAACGATTCGACATTCGTGCTGTCAGCAAAAAAATCGGTTACACTCACTCACCAATCGGGATTTCTTTCAAAACGCTATATGCCTATATTTTAATATCGTATTTCTCTACTATACAGGGCGTCCCACGGCCATGCCACACGGAGGGAAAGTATATTAAATATTGAACGTAGGATATTTTACTAAAAGAAGACATCGTTTTATTTTTAATAATAAGTAGAACTGCATTCACAGATTTTTTAAAAATCGCCTACCTCAACCGGGAATCGAACCGCCAAATGTGATAGAAAAATTACATGTATTTTATAATAGCGTTTGAAAGGGCTACTCGTAAGCATTATTTTTTTCCTAAATAACCTAGCATATTAAATGAAACTAAGATCATAAAATTTTTCATTTTATTAAAAAAAAAAAAAAATATCAAATGCTCAAAATGTGATCCGTTCTGTTGTATACAAATTCTCACTCTTTTGATAATTTCTCTCCCTGTCGATTTACTTATTTTTGTATGGTGGATATTTGAAATAATACGTCTAAGTTCATTTTGTAACTCCTGCACACTGTTGTACCGGTTCTGTTGTACCGGTTGAAATGATAATGTTAATTGTTGGAAGCATGGCCAAGTCAGAGGAAATTTCCCTGAACAAAATTTTAAATAAAATGAAAAAAATTATGATCTTAGTTTCATTTAATATCCTAGGTTATTTAGGAAACAATAATGCTTATGAGTAGCCCTTTCAAACGCTATTATAAAATACAAGTAATTTTTCTATCACATTTGGAGGGTTCGATTCCCGGTTGAGGTAGGCGATTTTAAAAAAATCTGTGAATGCAGTTCTACTTATTATTAAAAATAAAACGATGTCTTCTTTTAGTAAAATATCCTACGTTCAATATTTAATTTACTTTCCCTGCGTGTGGCATGGCCGTGGGACGCCCTGTATACTATAAACAATTTCTGAGTCAAAAAAGTCAAATAGTTAGCCTATAGAATAGGGTAGAACGTAGTACCTAGAACTTTGTCTGTAGATCTAGTCCAACTAAACACAACATATACTGTTGTACTGGCTTAAAACAATTTTGTACTGTATTCCACGAACATTGTAGACCTAATCCATTACGTGTATACTATTTACAGGCATATACAACGCCTAATACTAGACTAGACTTGAGATATTGTTTAGCGCCAGCCTTGATGGGGATCTAGAAGTGTTAAGAGATTGAAAACGCTCGTAAGAGGGTAATAGTCTGAGACGAACGGCAGTCGCCTCAACTGTAAACTCCTTGTAATGTAAAAGCGTCTTGACTTTATAGCATACCCTATATTGGACTCGTAAGTCCTTGTAAATATAGTAGATACTTGTATTTTTAGTACTATCATATTAGATAGGCGGCATGGTGATATGATTGCCTCAGATGATGTTTCTTTAGCCGCGTGGTGATTTGAGAAATATTTCTCAATGCGTTTTAAAAGGCTGGTGGTCAGCTGACATATCTAACTCATGTAGATTTATCTAATCATTTTCCAGAGAAAGCTACGTATATTATTGATTTTCGAAATTAGTCACCGCCCGTCCTTCCAACAAGAGTTGAGAATTCGGTCTTAAACTTACCGACACCGAATCTGCATAATCCGATTGGTAAAAGCCTTCTTGCTCACCGGATTATGCCGTAAGCGACGCAACACAGTGCCGCAATGTAAATGTAAACATCTCAAAATGTCGCTTCTGTTAAGTAAAATGTAAAAGCTATTTGGCAAAAAGTACGGCATTCTATAAAAAAATCTGGAACCTCCATTTAAGCGAATTCTTCAAAGAATTGTAAAATTTTTCGTCATCATCCTTCTGCACTGCTCATAGTTGTTCTGGGGTCGGCGCAGTTGTTGTGTTTGTTATGTTGTTTAAGTTTGCGCTTACTAATATCGATCAGACGTCATCAAACCTCCACTCCCTTTGGGTACATATCATCCATCACACAGGAAAGGTGCTAGTGATGAATGAAAGTACAGAAAAGTCAGTGATTGGGACGAAAATATTCCAATCCATACTGCCCAAACTTTTGCTTTTGGCTTAGGTTGGTTTGTCCTCCACTATATACCGATAAGCATCTTACTGGTAGACCAATAAGCATCTTAGGACCATTCCTCTATCGCCTAACACTACGATTTACGAGCCCAACAGATGGCAGTAGGGTCGTAAAATTTTTCATGTAACTAACCTGTTGCTTTGTTCCTCGATTCGATCATTTGATCTACTTTCAAACTTCCTCTGACACAGTCATTTCCAATCCTGTCTTTCCTAGTCACCTCACACATTCATCTTAACATTCTCATTTCCGCTGCATGCATTTTTCAGTACTTGGTAATAAGTATTCAATGGGCCGATGAAGAATTCATGCCTTATGGGAAGACGAACAAACAAACATGAGAAGTAAGAAGTTAGTACTTACTCCTAGTAGTTTAGCTTTGGCTGCCGTGGTTTCATCAGGGATGAAGTTATAATTAATGTGGCTTCCAACTGCCGCCGTATACCCTGGATCTTTGTGAAATGAAAACATAATTTTCCTCAACTTTATACAAATTAAGATTTACGCTGGTCCGAAATTGTTGAATCAAATTACATCGCTCCTTCATAACGAAAGAAAGCTTCTTAGGTTAATTCCTAAGCATTTTAGTTCCAGTTCAAAAGCTGTTGTCTGAAAAGATGAATTGGATCTTGTCTTTTAACTATTCAAGATCGAAACAACCACAGAACCAAGGATTCAATGTATTAGTTCATTTTTTGAATCATTTATAGGATATCAAGCGATTCATTCGCCTTAGGTATTCGTATTTTATCATTTATTTAGAAGTTTGATAAACCATCCCTAAAGAATATTGTCTAAGCATCTACTTTTATCTAAAATTTTCATTATGTTAGCTCCAATTACTAAAGAAGACATTGAGCATTTTTAGTGACTTGTTTTTATTACAGTGTAGGTAAGTATTTGTCTATAAAAATATTTCTACTTTAACGCAGAGCATTTTTAAATGTCTATCTAATTTTAATGATACTTTTGTCAACACATGCCGTGTGGTGACGGTAGAGTAGAATACAATTGTCACCACTCCAAATCTCTCCCGTGGGTGTCGTACAAGGCGACTAAGGATAAATCAATGATGAGAAATGGGCAGCAGCGTTCCTCTAATACCACCTAGCAATAGCAATGCACTGCGACTTTTGTGCCCGATGTATGGCAATGGGCTCGCCACCTATTACATAACACCTAACATAATTGGCGAAACGTGGGTGCTAGTTCACCTCTGCCTACCCCTTTGGGGATATAGGCGTGATTTATGTATGTATGTATGTTTGTCAACACATAATAATACCACTATAAATATGAAAAAAAAATGTCAGGTCACATCGAAAATAGAAAAAATATATGTAGCACGTCTGGTCGACATATACATATATTATGTCAAAATTTCTCAATAGAGTTTGTGCTTTACACCAAACATATCAAGGTTGACAATGGATTGGAGATATTTGACAGTTTTGTATAGTCTGACGTGCTGTCTTAAAGAAAATAATCAGAACAAACTGTAGGAAGGTAGAAATAAGATAAGAAGTCTTGCGACTTACCTGTTTTCTAGCGTAAAATAACGATATCGGTTGGATTATTTTCCTTTGTAACTTTTCTCTTATTTCCGAAAAGTATAATGTAATATTTTTACTTACACACTGAGTGGATATTCTTGTTCTCGGAAGAGCTGCCATTAAAATTATTGAGAACTTTCTAGAACTCGGAAGTAGCTATACAGATGAGAATCAATTCTTCTTTTTTGTGAACGCCACATAAGTCTGCGCATGGTCAAAACTTACTGCCGCACTCAGAGACATCAATTAACTTTAATGAGTATTTAATGTCAAAAATTTTCATTTCAATCTAGACCATAGACCCGGCAAGAATAGCGACTAGTTTTGAATTGTCATTTTTTGCCGTTAAGTTCTCATTAACGTTATTTGGCGTCTCTGAGTGCGGCAGTAAAACTCCGCGTGCTATTATGTTTGTTTATGTAAGCGTGTGTGTGTGTTTCAATGTCAGCGAGTAGCGCCACCCGTCGCGCGCAGTCTTATCTGGCGCGCGGTCTTGACAGACATCGCACAGACCCAAAAGAAGCGAGGTTCTGCGGGTATGTCTAGTGTAGTGAATTCCCCGCTTTAGTAAACTAGTTTGCGCAATCGCAAGCCTAGCGCGCCAAGCAACAGTGCTAACCAGCTCCTAGAACGCGACTCCTAATCAAACACAATTAAAATTTAACAGAAGATAAGAATGGTAGTTTAGTTCCGTTATTCTTAACATTAAACTCGTTTAACTGTTTAGATTACCTTTTTATGTTTACCGAGACCCTTCACGGTGAAAGGTCATTTCAGCCTGATGGATTTGTGTTTGTTCGGACGTATTCGAAACCCGTTTTCGAGGCCCATGAGCTTTTGAAGATCTTCTTTGTTGCAGAAAAGTATTTATTGAAGCGTTGTGCTCGCTCGGGCTGTTTAAATTTGTTCTCTCCAATCACTCCTCAAGCCAGCCGTTGATAAAAACTTAAGGGTAAATGGAAACAGAACATGCAAAGGCTGATAATGGTCATGTTGCGCATACGCACGCCGCTTCCGCGTTGTATTATCTTCTGTCGTCACCTCGATAGGGAAGGTAAATGGCCTTTAATGCCCCCACTAGCGGGGCAGAGGACCTTTCCTATGGATGGAAAAATATAGGGAGAATTGGGCCATAACCCACCACGCTGGCCCAGTCTCTTCTTCTTCTCCTGCCCTTATCCTACTCTAAGTAGGGTCGGCACAACATGTCTTCTTCTTCCACTCTCTTTTATTAGACGTGAGCTCAGCATGAACTCCCCTTTTTTCAGTTTTCCCTTTTTCCAGTGCGTTTTAGTTAATATTTTCCTATAATAAGTTATTCTAATAGAAAAATATATCACAATAAAATGCCGAAAACTGAACATATAACACACGTAGGTAGGCGTTATGTGTTACGGCTATTATTCAATATATACAATTCTAAGTAAGACTTTCTGGAATAGATATATTTTACCTTTAATTACCGTTCCAGTATGTTTTTACTGAGGGAGGCCTGTAATTATAATAAAATATCTTTGTACCTAAGTGTAGCAGTTACCTACTTTATTTAGTAAAAATACCGGTAGAGAGAAATCGGATAAATCTTTGAGCATCGAATGTGTATAATGGGTAGCGCACTGAATAAGGCAGAAATAGTAGATTCTGACACAAGGGAATAAAGCAGCGTCATATGTCACGGGTGCAGATTGTATCCCGAGCGCAATGAAGGACTATGGCTTACTCCCGAGCGAAGCTAGGGATTTAAGAATAGAGTCCTGAATGGAGCGAGGGATTCAAGCGCACCCAAGATATAAGACTGCTTTTTCCCGAGGAATATACTCTGCTTTTCGTACCAACTTCGAGGAAATAAAAACAATTTTGATAAAATTTAATTATATTCAATTTTTAATTTGTTAAATCAAAAGTATAGATTTGGAAACATTGGTCCAAAGACCTAGAGTACATACAGTCACGTCTTAGTATTGTAATTGATATTTAAAAGTTTCATGTTTCAATATTTATTCTTACATGATATTTAAAAAGTAATTAAAAAATTAAGCTTCTTATCTTCATAATAAATAATTAGTCTATCTTCATAATAAAAAAAGTCTTCTATGCTGGCCTGGGTGCGAACAAATAACGTAGAATAGGCCAGCCCCGACCCATCCCATTGGTGTCGTAAAAATCGACTAAGGGAGATTGCCTGGTGTAGACCAAATGGTGGAGGGCAAACCACCAACAACAGCATACCCAAAATTGGTTAGTGTCAGGCAGGCGGCCGGCTGTAAAACCTAAGCCAAAACTTTGAGCAGTATGGATTGGAATGTTGGCATTCCAATTACTCTCTCCGTTCATCGATCTCTCGACATGGTCCGTTCTGTCTCTTTTCTATACATTAATTCATCACTAGCACCTTTACGGTGTGATGGATGATATGAATCAAAAGGGAGTGGATGGCTTGATGACGTCTGATGGAAGGAAACATACTGCGCCGACCCTAGATAGACTGGGAACAGGGCATGGAGGAGAAGATCTTCATAATAAATAATATAGTCAAGAAACATTTCTATTTTGAAAAAAAGTTACAACATGAAAGACTTGGCTGAATGGGCTTGACTCCATATTTTTCCACTTAAATTAAAAAACCCCTAAAAGGGAGTGTTTGGCGCGTTTCGTGGTGTCAGTCAGATTTATTTTCACTAATTCAAAAATTGTTACAGAGTGGATTTTGTGCACTGAAAGTGGTGTTATTTTGATGCACAAGCAACCGTGTTGATGTGCAATTAAGCAGAATCATCGAAAATAAGTCTCATGATGTGTTTGATGTTGTGGTGAAGATCACTATAAAAAGTGGTTTTATCCATTTCATCAGTCACCATCATGAACTCTGTTACCATTCAATTCGCGCCAAGCACTCCCTAGATGCGTTAAAATGTGTGACATCCATATTTTAACGTAAATTTCATTTCATTCATCCATTTCACCTACTCATTATTTCATAAGACTACAGATAAAATATACACTAAAGACTTGGCTGTATGGGCTAGACCCTTTGCCTTCCCTAAAATATATGGAGAATTTAAAACTAACTAAAACCCCTAAAACTGTAAACAAACAACATGGCGGGTGGCGGCACTAATTTTTTTTGTTATTTTGTTACATTTTAGTGACTCCGCGGTTTTTAACGAATTGACTCCACGATTAAAAAAATTTTTTTCGCTTAACACTTTAAGACAGGTTTCATTCAATATTTGTGTTATGTTGGTGTTCCAAATTCAAATTACTTTATTTCCCTAGGGAAAAATGAAATTCAGTACAACATTATATCCCTGTTTTGTACAGGCCCAGAATGACTAACTTTAAGTTGAGGTACCTGACCCAGAATATGGCATTTTTGAGCTGGTGGTACGAAAAAATAATAATTTAGGTCTTTAGGTGGTACAATAGGGGACGCGGCTGCCCAATAACTCTTCGCTGTCTTTACTTTGGTAGCCTTGTGCGAAACCAGCCCGGTATGACCACCGATAAACGATATGATATAGCCATTTATCGCGTTAAACAGTCAAAAATAATTGGATTTTAACAATTGATTATTTGGAGTGCTTGGCGGGCTTTCAATGGCGTCACTCAAATTTTTATTTCAATCATTCAAAAACTGTTTCAGAGTAGACTTTGTGTAGTAAAAGTGGTGTTATTTTGATGCATTATTATGATGAAGAATCATTAAAATAAAAGTGTTGTGCCGTGTTTGACGTTGAGAATTTTATAGTGGTTTTCACCATATCATCGGTCACCGTCATGAACTGTTACCATTTGACTCGCGCCAAGCACTCCTTAGATGCGTTAAAATGTGTTTCACCCATATTTTAATGTAAAATTCATTTCATGCATTAAGATCATTCATTCATTTCATACATTATTTTCATTCTTTCATTTATCATTCATTCAAAATTAAGAAAAGTAAACGAAAGTATACAAAGATAGGTCCTAAAGGACTTGTATCCAGGAACGTTAAGCTAATTAAAAAAAACAATAGAGTCCCGTATAAAACGTATTTTAATATTTAAAGCGAAACAATAAACTAACCTTCATATTCGTAGTAATGTTAGAAGTGGGAAAGTTTTGGTGATGTTGGCTCAATCACGCTAAAACGGCTAAGAGGGTTTTAATAAAATATGCTAGTTAGGCACGGCCCGTTATAGGGAGGATTATAAATATTGTTTAGGGCCTGTTTCACAATCGATAAGTAAGCTCGAAGTAGCTTACTTTGCAGTTCAATTGACATATATTTCATATTATAACTGTCAAATGATCTGCGAAGTAAGCTACTTAGAACTTACTTGTTGATTGTGAAACAGGCCCTTAGTAAAATAAAATTTATGTGTAGCTGGATTAGGGTAGATTCTAAAGATTGACTATTTTAATAATACTGGATACAGATTTATAGTAACAGGCAATTGATTATGTATAATAGACACGAATATTAAATTTAAGGCAGGAATATTGTAAAATAAGAAATTGTTTTCTTAACAATTCGCCAATATAATATAGCGACCGAGTTTTATGGTTTTTTTTTAATATCTGAGCAATGTGAGCATATCCTATTACCTTGAAAGTCGCACGCCCAATAACGCATGATGTTTTAAAATTAAACTGATTTATTGACCAAAACCCCAGCGAAATAATTCAATTTTAAATATCAATCGCTCTGGACATAGCATCATCATCACCAGCCCCTATATATCCCCACCGTTGAGACACAGGCCTTCCCTATGGATAGAAGTATATAGAGAGAAATAACCCACCACGCTGGCCCAGTGTGGATTGGCGGGTATTAACGAAATTATTAGAAAAATGGCTTTAAAATTAGTTAAACGTTAGTACGCCGCGTGGTGACGGCAGAGTAGAATACAATTGTCACCACCCCAAATCTCTCCCGTGGGTGTTGTACAAGGCGACCAAGGATAAATCAGTGATGAGGAATGAGCAGCAGCGTTTCTCTTATACCACCTAGCAATTTTACTGCGACTTTTGTGCCCCAAAATAATGGCAATAGGCTCGCCACCTATTACATGGGACCTAACATAATTGGCGAAACGTAGGTGCTAGTTCACCTCTGCCTGCCCCTTCGGAGATATAGGCGTGATTTATGTTTGTATGTATGTAAGGTTTTTCGTAAAAGTAAATGTGTACGGATGGCAATTTGAAAATCTTTTGTGATGCCTATTGAACAAATATGACTCATATTCCCCGTCGCTGTTGACGTAGCGCCGGCGCCGTGGAATATTCCCAACCACGTTCCCGGGACATAGGAGATTACGTGCTGCATATTTAAAATTGTCCAAGCGATCCATTATTCGGGATGCCCCAACTTAATTAATCGCGAGCGTAAAAGTAACGCGCCATAACGCCGTGTAATGCGTGGTGAAATGTTTAATAAAAGAGCAATATGTTTTTATTGGCTGATAACTTTTGTTTTAGGGCGCGTGGTTAGGGGGTGGGGGGGTCGGCGATTTTTGAACAGATAACGGTCGCGTTCGCAATAACTTTTGTTATTAGTATTTGTTGTAATTTAGCTCCTTCGTACACCAGGGGGCCTACCGCCTAACTCGATTGCTGATGATAGCAATATTGCAATGCACTGCTTACGGCTATAGCAGCCATCCTGAATTTTTAGGTGGCACGGATTTTGTCCCCTATTCATACAAAATCATTCGGTGATCATTCGTTTAAAGCTATCGCTAATAGTTTAGGAACAGTTGGTGCGAAATGACAGCATGACGTCATAAACTATAGCTTTTGCTTTAGCAATCGAGTTAGGCGGTAGGCCCCTTGGTAGGTCTCACATCACATAAATATTAGGCGGTGGCTAGACTACGCAAATCTTCGATATTCGACGATTTTAGTCTCCAAGTGACAACCGCTATACAAATATCGGCGGTGCGACACGTGTTCGAACCTCAATAGATTTCTTCTTTTCCGCTTTTATTTCTTAGTTTCAGTAGTCGCTTGGAGACTAAATTGTATGTATTTCGAAGTTAAAGCTCTGTTAGTGCTAAATTAAATAATTATGCGATGTACGGTCAACCGCACTTCAAACTACCCAAAACTGTCAAATTCCTTTAATCGAGTGTCAATCTTAAATTGTTTGGTAGTAAGGAACAAAGTCGCATGAGAGAATTTGACATTTAGTGGTAGCCTAACGTGCTGTTGTCTGTACGCCAGTTCGAAAGTACACCATGGCAAGTATAGAATTACGATGCAAATATTGGTTTATTAGAAAATTGTTTAGGTAAGAAACATTTGAGACTCCTGTTGCGATTATTGTTATCAATTTGTGTTTAATACACGTCGAAATTTCTGGAAGACTTACTGCCGCACTCAGAGACGTCAAATAACGTTAAAGAGTAGTTAATGTCAATAAATGACAATTCAAAACTAGTCGCTATTTTTGCCGGGTCTATGGTCTAGATTTTAATGAGATTTTTGGACATTAAGTACTCATTAAAGTTATTTGACGTCTCTGAGTGCGGCAGTTATTCCTCTAGACAACTTTAGACAAGGCTCCATGCGGCAGACGCACACACAATTGTATGAAACTGACGTATCACAGAGAAAACTACATGGCGACTGTCGTGTCAAATGTAAGAGTAGTTGTCAAAAAATTATATTTAGTAAAAGTCTATTTAAATTGCCCATCATTGACCGAAAATATAATAGACAGTAAAGTTGTCCAATAGCTGCTTTAGAATAATAACACAATTAATCTATTATTTCATTTTATGATTGAAATAGGGATTAAAGAACTGAACCACGTAAACATAGGTACCACTTGTATTTACTTACAAGAATATCAAGTTGCCTTTTTAAGTTCAAATGCCAACATGACTGCTGCAAATTAATCTATTTATATAAAATATATTTTCGTTTTTTGGTTGACCTGAAAAATGATGATTTTGCTTTTACTACAATAGGCTAGTCCACACACTCAGCCCCTCGAGTCTAGAGGGGCTGGGTGTTATAATTATGATCAGTCGGTTAATTGTGGTCTCTTAAAATTGAGAATTATAATAAATATCCTGTATTACATACATCAATAACGCCTCTTTAGTTTATCCTCGAAGGGGAAGGCAGACGTGAATTAAAGGCCACGTTTCTCCAACTAGGTTAGATGCTATGTAATAGAGGCTAGCCTATTGCCATCTATCGGTCACGTAATTCGCAAGTATAGCTAGGTGGTAGATATAATTGGAACGCTGCTGCCTATTACATCGTTGTCTTTACCCTTAGTCGCCTTGCACGACACCCGCGGGAGAGGGTGGGTAGGTGGTGAAAATTGTGTTCTGCTCTGCCGTCACCACACGGCAATAATATCACATCACATAAATATTAAATACCCAATTGTTAATAAGCAGCTCAACGTTAATTGGAGTGCATTTAAGAGCGTTTTTAATATCCAAAGTGGTAATTAATTTATTGTACAATTACAGTATACTAATGAATAGAGCGTGGGCGGGGTCTCGAAGGCACAGAAGAAGGGTTGCCACATGTCGATTTCTTTTTTTTTAAGTTAGACTGTGAAGCTCTTGCCTTTTATTTCACCTGTAGGCCTATTCCCTAACTTTTTTTGACAGTTGAAAGTGATGATCACCGAACTACTTACTAATACATTCCTGTTATCACAGGACAAGTGTCACAATAGCATTATAGTAAAGCAGTAATGGATAAGTAAATAGTTCAGTGATCATCACTTTCAACTGTCAAAAAAAGTTAGGGAATAGGCCTACTGATGGTAAGTGACGATAAAGGCCGAAGATGGAATCGAGCTTCACCTGGAACCCTCAATCACAGAGGGGCTTGTCGGAACACAACAATATGCTCTAAGCATTATTATTATGGCCATAGATTTTGAAAGAAGGCCTACCACCAACCAAACCGAGTACAAATTTGGGGATCAAACTCAAACTCAAAATTCGTTTATTCATATCTGGTACGATTACAATACACTCATGAATCGTCAAGACAAGAAATTTACGCCATCCGTTCGCAAACTACCAGGAGGCCCTGTCCTGAGAAAAACGGGCAAGAAACTCAGTCAGGTTTTTTCCTCCCTTTACATAAAAGTAATTTAAATTAATGAATAATTGGAAATTAAAAGATGTCAATAACTTACAAACGTCAAGTATTAGTATGTCAATAAATATACAAATTCTGAAGTTATCAACACCCTCCATTACAACAAACAGAATATCTATTTTAAATAAAGATCGAGCCCAGGACCTCTGGATCTTAATTCCGGTGGGCGAATCACTACAAAGAGTATATAATACACTACGTTTAAGAGTCGGGACTTCAAACAAGCTTTTTGACGATTTTGACTCGCAGTTTAGGCTAAGATCTCGTACCAACCAACAGAGACAGATAAAAAAGTAATGCCAACATACTACAAAAGCAAACTAAGGATGTGGTGTACGCTACAGAATGTGTCGATATCGATAAAAACGAATGGGTACCCCCCCCCTGCCTTGCAGAACTTGCAGACAGGTTTTTTAATCCTACAAAAGCAAAATAAAAAGCTCTGTTCGTTTGAAAATATTGAGTATTATTTAATTACGTGTAATTATTTAATACAATTTATTTAACAACAAAAAATAAAAGTTATGTTTACAATGTGGAAATTAAAATTGTTGGTAATTTTCTGATCTCATATTCTAGGCGAAGTCTTCAGATGTTAGCTGATCGATCAACACACGTTTTTGCAATGTTGTGTCAGCAAGTAAGCAGGACATTTAGATCTGAAATAATGAATAGAGATTAGTAAATATATCGTTTGAGTTTACGCTGGTCATCATCAATTCAATTTATTGTTCACCGCTTACCATAGCGGACTATGTGTAACGCGCCCGAAGGTCTGGTTCTGCCCAATCAATGAAATCTGGTTCTGAAATAAACCACTCATTAGCTTCAGGAATTGAGCTATCAAACCATATCGGAAAGATAAGTTATGTAGCTTACCAATAGAGGCGCTTATGCGGTTGCAGGCAACGATCACACCCGACGGGCATCGTGTACCAAGGCGGCAGTCACGCTGTCTTCTTCTTCTAGTGCCTCTTCAATTCGGAAGATAAGCCGTCAGCTTTTTATATTCATCTCTGTCAGTTGCAAACCGAAACGGCTTTTCAACGGGGTTAATGCCGATCCACTCTCATATGCTTTGCAGCCATGACTCTCATCGCCTTTCAACAAGTCACGCTGTGATCTGAAAAATAAGTGGAGTTGAACACAGAAGAACTTTTGATGATGATAATGAGAGATGAATAATAAAACTCATACTCAACTTTGTTGTTAATGATGTTAGCTATCTAGTCATGGGAGGTTTTTGTTGTTTTATAAATAACCCTATATATGATATACTATATTATAATATATTGCAATAGACAATATTTATATGTATAAAACTAATGAAACATCTCAAGTACATTTGATACTCAAATTTACGAAAATAGATTTTTTATCGATAATTTGGTAAGTAGTAAGGACATCGCTACGGCGCATATGATTTTTGATTAAAGTGACCAGAACTTATTTCTAATTACTTAACGTTTATACAATAACATGGAAAACTACATACCGCTTCTCATCTAGTGGGAATTGGCCATGAAAACCCTCTTTTGGTTTAATTTCCTACTAGATTTTAGTCAACATATTTCACACCTTTTGTAAAACATTTCGCTGTTATGCACATAAATAAATGACACAAACTAGTTAGATATACACTAATGATAAGTCACTGAAGACAATAAATAAGCACAAGATGGAAAACTAAACTAAAACAACGCTTTATTTTATATTTTCAAAACGGCATAGTGACTTATGACATTAGTGACACACTCCGGCAGCGCGAGACAAGGAAGGTTAGATCGGAAGTAAGAGACAAAACAAGTCGCCATTAAAAATTGCCTAAACTCCATACATTTTTTCTGCAGTATGGGAGTTTCGCCAGGCTGAATCACTAGATCACGGAGGCAGTTCTTCAAAATGACAGTATACCGCTAACTTCATGTTCTACTGCAATCTGTCATCTGAATCAACAGCATTTAAACGTCACTTCACATACCATGTGAAATTTTCCTAACTTTGTTCTTTGCGATAAACAAGTTAAGATTGGCAATCTCTAGTTTTGTATAGTCTGATGTTCTGTTGACTGTGCATCAATGTTTTTTTTATATATTAGGGATATCGTAATGAAATAAAAGGTCTATTTAATGAACAAAAAATATATCCCAAATATAAAAAAAATATGAGTTCAACGCTTTAATTTTTTCACTGATCAGCTATTCTTTGCAGTTCAGTTTTGTATCTACCGTTGGCTCTCCTTTACTGTACAAAATAAAAAAAAATAAAAAAAGAATCTATCATCACCGACCCTTTAATGTTCCACTGCTGAGGCACAGGCCTTCCCTATGAATGGAAGAATAAGGGGGAGCAATTTAATAAATGAATCTTTCACAATGTACAAAATTCGCACACGTTAAGCCATCTATAGCCGTTAATAGATATCCACCAATTCTCACTGGGCCATCGTGGTGGGTGGTTCATGGCTGTTTCTCCATTTATGCTTTTATCCATAGAGAATGCTTAAACCCCAGTAGTGGAGAGTTTAAGATGCAGTGATGATGTTATAATATTTAATTACACTTCTAGTTTCTTACAATGGTAACCCTAAAAGAATCCACTGGAGGAAACCAACAGAGACGTATCGTAGTTATTAGTTACTCCTGGCCTCGTTAAAATTTAATTTATTTCATTTCTAGACAGAAGAAGACCTGAACATGGTTTGTTTATACTTCACGCCTTTTGCTCATTGAAGGGACAGAATGAGATAACTACCACATAACTATTACATTTCACCAACTATGTTATTGGAAACTTAGGGTGAGGTTATTGCAATCACAAATCGCGTAGGTAGGTATATTGCTAAGTGACATAAAAAGGGCGCTGCTGCGCATTCCTCATCATCATCTTTTAACGTTAAATCACCTTGTACGACACTACGAGAGTGATTGGGGGTGGTGACAATAATAATTGTATTATGTTCTGTTCTCAATCTAGGGTGTTATCATGACGACTTTGATGTATCATGGTAAATATTGCATTCTGCTCCGCCGTCACACAGTTCATGTGGTGATCAATTAAATAAAACATACATACATACATAAATCACGCCTATATCCCCGAAGGGGTAGGCAGAGGTGAACTAGCAACCACGTTTCGCCAGTAATATTAGGTCCCATGTAATGTGGCGAGTCTATTGCCATTTATCGGGCACAAAAGTCGCAGTACATTGCTAGGTTGTATAAGAGGAACGCTGCTACCCATTCCTCATCACTTTTTATTCTTAGTCGCCTTGTACGACACCCATGGCAGAGATTTGGGGTGGTAACAATTGTATTCTACTCTGCCGTCACCACACGGCACGGTAAGCACGGTTTTTATTTACGCTTGACCTTTAATAAGTAGATTACAAAGAGCAATTTGCTATTGGAATAGATAACACCGTTAATTTAATATCACTATTAATCCCGGAGTAATAACCCTGGGGTTATACCTAAGTCCCGGGCGAGGTATAGTTTAAATGGTACCTACTCAATATCGAGGAATAAGCCGCCATTGTTACTTACTGCTGGTAAACTGTGTTTATTTAATTAAGCACGAGGCTTAGTATGTTAACATTCATAAATACTTCAGCATTTTGTCATAAAAACGACAAAACTTGTTCAGTTATAGTCGCTACAACATTGTATAAACGATAAAGGATGATTTTCCAGTAAACGGCCCACATCGCATCGGTAAGGATACGAACGAATGCGCGAACAACCGATCATGCCCAGTAGGATATAGACTTGGTAACATAGACTTTAATTACTGAGTACACGATTTTGCCCTTTAATGTCCCCACGGCTGGCCTTCCTTATGGATGGAAGAATATAGGGAGAATGAGCCATAACCCACCACGCTGGCCCAGTGCGGGTTGGTGGGTATTAACGACTGCAGATGCAGCCGGGACCAACGGCTTAACGCGCCTTCCGAAGCACGGAGGAACTCGAGACAATAAATTTTGGTCACCCATCCAATGACTGGCCTTAGCGAACATTTCTTAGTTTACGCAATCGCAGGCCAAGCGCGCTATGCCACAGCGCTAGCGAGCTCATTTAATGTCGCTTAAAGATTGTAAAATCCGTTCCGATCCGATGCAGTGCGAGCCGTTTGGTGGAAATCATCTTTTGGTGTGTTGGTTTGTGACAAAATACAACATTTTCTTTGGTAATACATAATAGTATGTGGAGCTTAATGAAAGAAATCAAGCCCAGATCATAACTTAAAATTATATGACACACGAAGGATCGTGTGTCATATAATTTTAAGTTATTCAAATCACCTACTCTAGTCGTTATTACACTTGGGTTACTTTATAAGGCCATGCGCTAGCGAATCGAGTGACGATGTTGACTGCTGATTAATGAACGTTTCGTTAATAGATACGAATCAAAACAACTGTCTGAAAATAAACTTGGTACCTATACGCACTCCACTTTATAATGTATAAGTTAAAAATGACAAATTAAGCGCTGCTTTCTGAATGCTTTTTCTTAATGTTTTTAAGTGAAGTAGAAGGAGAAATGATCAAATTTAACTGATTTATACATTAAAGGAGGATGTACTCAACTCGACTGTTTTTTTATGTTTGTTACCTCAGAACTTTCGACTAGGTGAACCGATTCTAATGATTCTTTATTATTTGTAAAAAAAATTACATTGAAAATTAGATAAGACATAATTGACAACATTTCATTTTTTCAACATACCTATTATATGATGTTATATGAAATTAAACCGAAAATGAAGACACCCAAATTTTTTATTTCTTCTGAATTCCGTCGTTTTCATACAAAAAAATCTTGATTGAAATACCGGTCATTCTAAATAGACGTAAGTGCCAAATGACGTCACTGGCGTAGACGAATGGCGAAATCGCTCTTGACTCGAAAAATAAAAATATCACTTGTCAAAATTGACGAACTGGCGTTTCCGGTGTCGAAAATAAAACCATTTTATCTGAAATGTTTGAAATTAATTTCAAAGTCAAATACGTTTTAAATTAAAGTTTATGAAGGATTTTATTTTATTGCTACTCTATTGTTAATTCCGACGATGACAATAACCAAAGAGTATATAATACACTACGTTTTAATAACATTGGCTTTGATTTATGACTGACGTCTGTCATCATGTCTATGATAACTTTTTAATTCTTCCATGCTGAGTGTCAATGTTATAGGGATTATGTGAATAATATGGAAGACGCAATTCAAAGTAACCCTAAACGATTCTGGTCGTATACAAAGTCGAAGCGACAAAGTGGATCTTACCCTGCAAGTATGAGCTTCGGAGGAAAGTCTAGTGATACCGGAATCGGTATCTGTGAACTTTTCTCCTCATATTTTTATTCCAACTTTTTGGAGACGGATCCGAATTCATTGTGTGTTTCTGCGACTGCGATTACAGCGTGTGTACCAGACATATCTTCTGTCGGGATTGCGCCCGTAGATGTACTTAGGCTGCTCAAATCACTGGACCTCACTAAATCTGCTGGTCCTGATGCGCTGCCAGCCATATTCTTGGTCAATTGTGCTAGGGAACTTTCTGGTCCAGTCAGTAAATTATTCACTAGATCATTAAGTGAAGGAACAATGCCTTCTTTATGGAAAAAGGCTCTTGTTACTCCTATCCACAAAAAGGGCTCCAAAGCCAAAGTAGAGAATTACAGGCCAATTTCTAAATTGTATTTACTGGCCAAAGTAGTTGAGCGCCTTGTATATGACCAAGTCTACGGTTGCTTGACAGGGAGCTTCATTGAGCAGCAGCATGGGTTTCTGAAGGGTCGATCTACAGCGTCTAATCTGATCGTATTCAACGATTTTGGTTCGCACAATATGGATATAGGTAACCAAGTAGATGTAATCTACACAGATTATAGTAAGGCATTCGATCGAATTGACCATATTGTTCTCCTGCGTAAGCTGCAGTCGCTCGGTATCCGTGGCAACCTGTTCCGCTGGTTTACTTCTTATGTTAGAAATAGATCTCAGTCTATCGTGGTTGATGTTTTTTCGTCTTCCTGGGTAAATGTTCCTTCGGGCGTACCACAGGGATCTTTATTAGGTCCGCTTTTATTTGTGATTTTTATCAACGATATTAGTAGATGCTTTCTAAATTCTAGATTCCTTCTTTTCGCTGACGATATGAAGATTTTTAAAGTTGTTAATAATAGTTCTGAATCTCTTCAATTACAGGAGGACTTAATTCGCTTGGATAAGTACTGTAATGAAAATAAACTTGATCTCAATATCGCGAAATGTTTCTGTATCAAATTTACACGTAAACGTAATAATTTATTGTTCGATTACAAGATAAAAGATGAAAACCTCATTACAACCTCATTGCTGCTCAATGAAGCTCCCTTTCAAGCAAACGTAGACTTGGTCATATACAAGGCGCTCAAATACTTTGACCAGTAAACACAATTTAAAAATAAATAAAATAAAATCTAGGAAGGCAAACGTATTAATTCATACATCCCCGCCCGTGACGTCATCGCATGATTTTTACATTTTATTTTTTTTCTCTGTAATTAAGTAATAAAAAAAATTAATAAAAATATTTTATGAAGTCAGGATTGGAACATAAAGAAACGGTATTTTATTTTGGGAGATTGTCATTTTTGAAATGTTGTCAATTATACCTAAAAGATACAAAATATAAACTAGGTACATATTACTTTCATGATTTTCCTGTAGTGTCCGGGATTATTATGAACATAGTGATTAGAGAATAAAAGACTCTACCTGAAGTAATGTTCTATCCTAATTATACGAGTTGTTTCGTCCGAAGAGATTATATGTATAGTATTCGTATTCCCTAAAGGAATTATTAGCATACCTACAGAGGAATATTTACACCGTAATTTTACTAGCCTACTTGATAATTAATTATGTACATAATTAATTATGGCCCTAGTAGATCATAAAATATACCAATTTTATTATTATAAGCACACGAAATAGTTTTAAAGAAATTGATATATTGGTAAAAATAGCGGCAGCTCACTGTGGAGGTTTTTTTTAAAGAATTATCATGACCAGTCCTTTAATGTTCACATTGCTTGGGCACAGTCCTTCCCTATGGATAGAAGAATATAGGGAAAACTAAAACCTACTACGCTGGCCCAATGCGATTTGGTTTTAACTAATAACGAGACCAACGGCTCAACGTGCCTTCCAAAGAACGGAGGAACTCGATAGTAAATTTTTAGTCACCCATCTAATGAACAGTCTTAACTAACATTGCTTAGTTAAATTAGCAAATTAAATCATCGGGCTATCGATCGAGCTCTTTCACTCCCTCCCTAAAGAATACTGCAGAGTAAATACGCTCCACTCGCCTTAGAATTCATTTGAGCAACCACAAAGCCTGTTGGAAACTACGTCCGCACATAATATTAAGTTATCAAGATAATGCGCTGCAGCTGAGTGTACATTATCTAATCAAGCTTAATGACTCGACTAACTCAGTGATGCGAGTCTTGTAATGCTCAGAGAGGGCACAAAGGGTCCCTGATTAATTTCACCGGGAGAAAATATAAAAAATTAATCGACTGTAAACGATGAAAAAAGGTTTGAGGCAATGCGGTCCAGAGTTTATTATATAAGTGGCGCAGCTGTCATCATGGAAAGCAGTCTATATTTACTAGTAGTGCCGTGTGTTGACGGCAGCGAAGAATATCTACTATTACCCTCATCATCTTCTTGCTCTGTTCCCAGTTTATCGTAGGTTTATTGGCTCCTCTGTTAATATAGGTAAATTATGTAAATTTGTCTTTGCTGGTCTTCATTTTTACCTTTTTTTTTGTAGGTGTGTTTCGCAGTAAACCCTTGATATCATCTTTCGCGATTGTATGATGAGTTTGCGACGCATTAGACTGACTGATAAAATAAGATAGGGAAAACTTCTCCCAGACTTCGTAATAAATTCAGTATGATATATCTAGTAGGAACCATACGGGGATCCTGGTTGGAGATTGATTATTATATCACATTGTGTATTTTAGATTAGTATACCACATTGTCAGGCGTTCAAGCAAAGGTCGTTCGTTTAATTTGTTTTTGCGTTGATAAGTATCTGTATTTATTAATGAAAACATGATAGAATAGCTATGGGTATGCTTGTTTCGTGTAATACATATACATTATGTTTTGAGGTGCGGGGCGTGTGCTTGAGGGCAATTAGGATTTGATTTCACGTAAAATCACATAAAACGTGAGCAAATTTGCAATCTCGATCAAGCGACCGAGGCCCGATCTTAATGTAATTTTAGTACAGGGTTTATCATTCCACCCTTTTCAATATACATACATTAATTCTTAAAAGCTTTTAAAAAGTATCTTTGCATAAACCAGCTTTATATTGTTGGATAATGGGCCAGATGGAATGCCCGGCTAGAATGACCACAGTAACACGATATGATACAGCCGATAAATGGTGTTGAACTGACAAAAATAATTTGATTATTTTCAGTTCAAAGCGGGAAAAAGCTATACTTTTATCATATAGCATCATAGGCTTATTCAAGTGTTAAAATCCAAAGATTTTTGACAGTTCAACGCGATAAATGGCTATATCATATCGTGTTTCAGTGGTCATGCTAGCCGGGCTGGGGCCTTGTTTTGCGAAGACAGGGTAAGAAACTGAATAAGTTTTTATTGAAGAACACGATTAAAATTGTTTTAAATTTGTCAAATAAATTAAATAACTAATTTTATCTACCTACGTAGCTAGATAACATTATGTTTAGGTACGTATTTATACTTTCTCCACATTGGAACGTAAATGCGCGAAAATTGCTTCAGCAAACAAGCATTTCATGGCGTCGTTCTGAGCAATAAAAGAAGCCATTTTGCCTGTATCCAGTCGAATTCGAAAGTTCCAACAAATCCCCGAGGCTTGGTTGATGGTCAGGAACAAATTACGGCGTGTCCGTTTTTCTAAATAAAATAAATACAGGAAATTTTCCAATCTGCTTGTTAAGCAGCAACAACATTCGTCAAGCACATCCCGCCTGCGCGAATTGTTTCGGAGCGAATGAAATTTCATTTCGGTTTTGATTGTCCAATATTTATTCCGGCCAGGTGTGATGAAGCAAACATGGCAGCGCTATTATTCGTTTATGTCGGAATATTTTTTATTTTTATTTCAACTGTACAGACAACAAGATAATCCTTGTAGTGTTTCGTAATATAGGATTTTGGCAACTGAGTGTCTTTGCTGATGAGACTTAATTGTGTTATTCATGACTGATTAGCTTAAAACATAAAACATCAGGTGCGCGTATATATTATGTATCATGTGATCAGTAATAATTACTTACTGTCTGTAAATTACATATTTTTTCATAGATTTTCAATAAATTGGGTTTCGATATTTCCTTAGGAATTTAATACTTGCATAAAGCTATGCGCTTTACCTTACGGTAACACCATACTGCCATAACATTATGTTGAACGGATATCATTATGGTTCCATTAATTAATCTTTTCTTTCGTTTAACTTCCATTTGTGTTATTAAGTCATTTTATTCAACAAAAAACAAAGAGTTTAATCGAAAAAAGTACCGGTTTGAAGTCCTATCTTCTGCTCGTCTAAGTAAGTTGTCGGATTCTATTAAGGCACTCAACTCAACAAGGTATAAGCAATAATAAATTTTATTGACAGTAGCTAACTAACTGTAACCGACATCTTCATTATTTCCATCAACAAAGCAAATAGAATAATTGGAAAAGTCGGTACATAATCACTTAACAAACGCCACCTGCAAGGAACAACATAGTAACTCATTTTTAGTAACTTTACAGAAGAGCGCCTCAAAGTTTTAAAAAAATCTCGCGGATTTCGCTTATGTCTTATAGCCAAACAATCTTGAAAAATTTAGTCAACAAGGGAATAGCTATACATTCATAAGGTTATACTGTTATATATATATATATTATATATAATTGAATTTTTGTGAGTTACAATGGCATATCACTACATGTAAAATAAGATTTTATACGATTATGTTGTAACTCAGACATACAATCGTAAAATGTATGGCAGTGAATATTTCAAGGAGAAAGTTTTTTCCGAAAATAAAATTGTATCTTGAGATACAATGTAATATTTATAATGGCTTCCTTAAATAATGATGAATGATGGTGTAACTCAATTACCATTTTATGAAATGTGACTCGCGAATTACAATGTTTTTTACAGTTTTTAAAATATATACGTAAAGAGCTTAATGTTGCAGTAGTGAGTGCAAAAAAAAATAATTTTTTGTATAGCATGAATATTATTGTAACTAAAAACTGACAAAAAGTGAGTTACAATGTTGTTCCTTGCAGGTGTGTCGCAATGTAACAAATAGTAGACACAATTTAACTTCAATTAAATGAGCAAAATTGTAATGTTTTTCCTTGCTACACTATTCGTAGCAACATTTGCTACAGAACAATGTAGCTACGTACCTGAGGCGTTACTCTGTAAGTTTATTTCGTTCGATCGATCGAGTCTTTGCGTCTTTGTCGCTCTCATTTTAACACGCAGTGGCGTGAGAAAGACGGATAGATGTGAGTTAATCGTTCGGAGTTTCAGAGTAGACCGCCTGCTACGCTGTTTTATAGACCGGGTGTCCGAAGCCGCAGTCATTACTTTTCCATCTGACGCAGTTGAAAAAACAAGCTTTAAATTAAACTTTTGTATAATCTCTATGGTTTTCCAGAGCCAATAGATTAATAGGTGGTTGTTTAGTGATGTATTAACTATCTAAAATTGTTGTATGTTTTACTAAAACAACCCTGACAATTTATGCCATATCTGCCTGCCCTTGTTATCTGAGGTCAGTAGTAGGTTCATATCAGTTAGACTTCTTCAAGCCATCCATTAATCCATTTTAATTCATTTCATCCATCATAGCGTAAAGGTGTCAGTTATCGATGAATGTAAACGTAGCAGATATGACTATGTCGGGAGGGAGAGCGATGAACGGAGAGTGTTTGAGATGACAATGTTGCAATAATTCATACTGCTCAAGGTTGCGGCATTGGTTTCACAGCCGGCCGCCTACTTGATGCTAATGTAATCATTGGGTATGCCGTTCACATATTGACCAATCATAGTATTGTTTAAAACGTTTAACTATCACGATCAAAGGTCATAAACCGAGTTGGGTATTTCATATCATGATTACGACTTATATATCATAACGTTTTGCATTAGGCAAAATTAGAAACAACATGAGGAGCTAGATGGCGCAGTGGCTAGACCGCTCATCCTGCTATTGCGTACACAAAGCAGAATTCGTTAAGGAGAGTCATGGGATGGGTGACCAAGAGTTCTTTTGTGCTTTGTACCGGCTGTATCTGCAGTCGTTAATACCTACTAACCCACACTATCCCCTTATTGTAGGTTATGGCCAATTCTCATTCTCTGCTTGAAAAAATGCGTATTGGCGCGATGCGAATTCGCAACGCAGAATCCTACAACGTAAATTGCTGCGATGCGATTTTGTGTGGCAAGACGGCGAAACAAAGAAGAATGAAACTGAAAGAATGCGAGATGCGAATCAATTCGCAACTTCATGCGATGCGTCGTGCGAGCTCGTAGATTTTTACGATGCGAATTCACTTCGCAGTTTTGTGTTCCCGCGGAAGCCCTGTGCCCTAGTAGTGGGGTCATTAAATTGGTGATTCAAAGGATTTAGCCGTGTGGTGACGGTAGAGAATACAATTGTCATTTCTTTCTCTGTTCTATGATTGTCACCACCCCAAATCTCTCTCGCGGGTGTCGTACAAGGCGACTAAAGGTTAAAACAGTGATGAGGAATGGGTAGCAGCATTCCTCTTATCGCATCTAGCACTGTACTGCGACTTTCGTGCCCGATAAATGGCAATAGGCGCTCCACCTACATGGGACCTGACATAATAGGTGAAACGTAGGAGTTAATTCACCTCTTCGTAGATATAGGCGTGATTTATGCATGTATGTATGCAAAGAAGGATAGAACAGCCTTGTAATAGTGAGACTAACAAGATCAATTGATTTAATTTCACCACGTCACGTCCCTGGCGCCTCTCGTTACTTCATAAACTCGTCTGCGCGTCAGAAGACAACTAGGTGACGTATTAATTAGACTATCCCTCTATTTTATGATATACAGACAGGGCTGTATGGCTAGATATTTGTCACATATAATAGTATATTATGCTACGAGTATGCTACGTTGGTCATTACATACGAGTTGCATACGACGTTTTTCAACACAATTACGAGGAAAAAACAAATTTTTATTGTTAATAACTTTACCAAGTAATTACGGAAAATGGCGCCTACAATTTTTTTTAATTCTCCCTAAATTTTAGAGAAGGCAAAGGGTCTAGCCCATACAGCCAAATCTTTATTGTATATTTTATCTGTAGTTTTATGAAATAATGAGTGGGTGAAATGTATGAATGAAATGAATTTTACGTTAAAATATGGGTTCCACATATTTTAACGCATCTAGGGAGTGCTTGGCGCGAATTGAATGGTAACAGAGTATGGCGCCTACAAGTTTGGTTTTTGTTCTTTCTTAATTCTCCTTATTACTAAGGACGGTAAAGGAAACCAGCAGATACAGCCTCATCTGATGTAGTCTACTTTCTTCAGTATCAATCGCATTAAAACGCAGATGTATCACATTAGCATTTTGGGAGAGTTTACACTAACAGCCTATTGATGAATATGATGGAGACTGACGAGGTAGATCGACCACGAAAATGCTCATCGCCTTTCTCATCAAATGCACTTTTGTTTCACTAAATCTTTATATTGTTCATCGCCGTAGACACATTTTTTTAACAGTAAACATCACTCTGACACAATATCAATTTAATAAAACAAATATGACGACTTTCAAAAGGCACAGAAAAATTGGCTGTGCCTCCGAAGCAGCAGCAAAAAAAAAATAGTGTTTCTAAATACGATAGTTAAGTTAATTTATGTTTATAAACATGGAATAAAATGTTTATTTATCATCTTAACTCGAAAATAAAATAAATTAAATTTATAAACTTGTTTCAGAGTGGATTTTGTGCAAAGAAAGCGGTGTTATTTTGATGCTAAAGGAACTGTGTTGACGTTCAATCATGACGAATTATTGAAAATATAAGTCTAGTGATGTGTTTGTTGTAGATGTGACTAAATATACTAAAAACAAGGCTGTATGGGCTAGTGCCTATGCTTCCCTAAAATATAGGGAGAATTTTACATAAAAAAAGCTTAAAAAATATACCATTTTTTTTTTTTTTTTTTTTTTAATAATAATAATAATAATAATTTATTTAAAAAAAACAAACATACATTCATGAAGAGTTAACAAAACAGTGCAATCACAAAATGTACTAATGTTAAATTTAGACAGAGGTCCCCAAACTAGGCTAAGCCTGTATCTTGGCGAACCATATACATTGTTTAATGTACTGCATCGGATACTTTTAAATTTATTTAAAAGAAAATAAACAAATAATAACAATTGAAACCTCTAACAAACTAATAGATAAATGATACTAAACATGAAACTAATCAAACATAAACACTAATACAGACTTAGTATATCTTCCGTGGAGGCATAATCCAGTGATAATAGCCAGGTTGTCAGAATATTTTTTGCTCTGTAGACAGAACAAGGTACCACACTGCAAAACCGCACAACCGCGTTGTAGACTCGCGCTTGGATAAAGTCGCCAAATCTTCCAGCAAATGCCGAGTTTATAGTCGGGGTCGGTAATCTAAATACTCTTTTTTTTAGGAGCGACTCGTAGTAATCGGAAGAGATTAAACGTTTATGGGCAATGAGTGATATTTTTAGTATAAATAATTGACGAACTGACAAAACTTGTGCTCTATTATAAAGATTAACAGTCGGGTATCGGTAGGGTAGCTTAAACATTATTTTTAATACCGATCGGTTGGCACGTTCCGCAACCAAAAGTGACGTCTTAGCAGCGGCACCCCACACTGAGATGCAATAGCCAATTAAGGATTGACAGAGAGCCTTATAGATTACAACAAGTAACTTATCGTCGGCCACATTCCTTAGTTTCCTAAATATACCAGATACCTTTCTAATTCGCTTTGCCAGCTTCTGGATATGACATTTAAAGTTAAGATGCTCGTCGACTATTATTCCGAGATATTTTAATGAGTCAGTACGGTCAACGAGATTACAGCTGCAGATGTTCGAGGAGATGATATCACAACTATGAATTTTAATTTGACTAACGTCAATTGGGTTGGAAATTGCCGTTTTATGGAAACAGATAAATTTGGTCTTCGCGTAGTTAAGAGTGAGCAGGTTTTTATTTAGCCAATTATGTACGTGAAACATCCCAAATTCAGCGGCTTGTACAGTGTCAGACCAAGAATTTCCTTTGAATAGGATTACTGTGTCATCTGCGTAACAAATCACTTCAGCATTTTCCAAAACCAAATCGTGTATATCATTCATGTATACAATGAATAATGTGGGGCCAAGAATACTCCCCTGCGGTACACCAAATTTTATCGAATGAAGATCACTTTTATGACCTCCAACCTTGGTTAGTTGACGTCTGTCAGAAAGATAGCTTTTGAACCACTCAAGCGCAAGACCTCTTACTCCGTATTTTTCAAGCTTTCTTAGTAGTATTTTAGACGAGATTGTATCGAAAGCCTTGGCAAGATCTAAAAACACTCCTAGGCAGTTAAGACCCCTATCAAGAGTACCAGAAATTAGGTCGACTAACAGGGAAACAGCTTCTTCCGTAGATTTTCCGTGTCTAAATCCAAATTGACGTGAAGCCAGTAACCCATTCGCCTCCATAAACTTGATTAGTCGTTTATTGACTATTTTCTCCAAAATCTTGGAGAACACTGAGAGCAACGAGATCGGTCTATAATTACCCGGAATGCTTTCAGATCCATCTTTGTGTATAGGGGTTACAGAAGCAATTTTCCACGCCTCAGGAAAGCGACCCGTTTCCAGGCTAAGGTTATAGATGTGTGCCAAGGGTTCACATATTAATTCTTTAGCAGATTTTACCAGGGATGTGTTGATACCATCTATACCAGGTGCGCTATTCGTTTTCAGTGTGTTGATTAGGTCTGATACTTCCCTTTGATCCGTAGGTTCCATAAAAAAAGAGTGCGCCGGAGAATTAGACAAGTCGACTTGACAGGCTAAGTCATCCTCAGTTTCATTCGCTTTCAAAAGGATATCATTGGCTAAGTTGAGACCTACAGAAGAAAAGAAAGTATTGCATTCATTAAGCGATATTTTGGGATCGTTTGTAATGGTAAGTAGTTTATCAGATACAGGATGACTGGTTTTGTTGTAACAGATATCTTTGGTTGATTTCCACAGTTGTTTGGTATTTTTGCTGCTCCTTTGTAATAGCTCCCTATCATATTCTAGTCTTACTTTCCTTACAATATCTATATAAAAATTTCTGTATCGTCTATATGAAATACTAATGACTTCGTTATTAGGATTTTGTTTTGATTTTGCATGGAGTTTATCTTTGTGTCGTGAGCACCTAAGCAACCCAGGAGTCATCCAGGGTCTTATTATGTATTTTGATCTGCTGATTTTAACCTTCCTTGAATTAAGCTCCATGGCATTACCCATTATCCCCAAGAAAACCTCCACAGATTCATCTACATCAGCCTTGGACGTGACGGGATACCAGTCAACAGATGCCAGAATGTCACATACACCTCTATTATCTATTACAGTCTTTATTTTTAATTTGTGGGCATTCTGGTAAGAGTCAACCCAAAGAGTGTTAAGGCCCAGTGCTGCTAACCTGTGGTCTGTAATGTCACAGTCATATACCACACCGACAGCTGAACCTTTTGTTTTAATAAAAATGTGGTCCAAACAAGCATTAAGTCGAGTTGGCTTTGTGATAGCAGGCTCTAGCCCATGCTCTGAATTTAAACATAGGTATTCATTTGACTCTGGGGAAAGAATATCTATGTTTATGTCACCCGCTACGATGATACAGTGCCTATTTTCCAGAGTTTTAAGAATTTTATCTAATGAATTAAAATAGTTATTCAAATTTTTAAACGAAGGAGATCTATATATTCCTAAAATAGTAATTTTGTTCGCTATATTTATTGACAGACAACAAGCTTCGCCAAAATCAGGCTCGGTTACCACTACTGGTCCCAATAAGGATCTAACGTAGGCCACCACTCCACCATTTTGATTAATGTTATTTCTGGTTGAAAATTGATTATAGCCCGGGATATCTTCAATCATGATTGTGTCACTCAATCTACACTCTGTTAAAATAAGGACATCAAAAGTAGCATTTAGACGCCGGAGAGAAACCAAAAACGCATCAAAATTTTTAGAAATACTTCTGATGTTTACTGTCAGAACTTTAAAATTGTGGGAAGATGTGACTATAGTGTTAAACGTATCTGCATCAACGATCTCAAAACATTTAATATCAGGAATGGAATCAATGTCATTAGCTAGATTGACGTTATCCATATTGTAGTGGCGAAGTTATATTACTATTAATTGAAATCTCGATATTTAAGCAATAATTATTTCTTTGCGTTGAAAACGGTAAACAGTGCGATACGCTGATCAGCATCAAGAAGCAAGGCAAGTTCAAAACAGATAAACGATCACAGAGGCAAAGCCGGTGTTTCACAATAAGTACCTCCGACAGCATTACCATAAGATGAGCATGGTCCCATTTCATTAGAACAAAAAAATACAAACATGTAATTGTATTGAATTGTTCCACACATTTTTTAGGTATGTCACATTTATGCAATAAACAGGGCATATAATAATATGAGATTAAATAAATTAAACCATCGAATTGACAATTTGTTAACAGCCGAGAAAAAACCCTAGAAGAAGACACATTTGAGAACATCACAACTTTACATAAATTTAAAATTGGTATTACCATCCAAATACGTAAACTGAGTTTAAATAAGCACATAGTTATATATTTTCTCACATACGAGTTCACTACATATTTTGTCAAGAAACTATGACTATCATGAGCAGCACTCTTAAAATAACATTTTTGAGGTATGTAATATACAAGCAATATCCTATTATTATATAAAAAACAGCTCAAGCATAAGATTAAATAAATGAAACCATTGAATTGACGACTATTTACCAACTGAAAATAAACCTTAATTGAATATATTTTTAAGCACATTATAGCTTTACTCAAATATAAATTTTGTATTTCCATCCAAACACGTAAAAAGCACATAGTTATAAATTTATCACGAGTATACATTATGTTCAATACATACTCTGGCTGGATGTTATGATTACTGAAGAAAGGATTTTTATAATTATTTTTAATTTTTACCACTAATCTAAGGCGAGAAAAAATAAAAGTTACACTTAAAATTAAAATAATTTTGCTAGGAACAGTTTTGGGGATCTTGGTTCGCTTTAGGGAGACTATTCTGCATTTCAAGCTTCTCCAGAACTTCCACCGCAAATACATGCAGGACGGAGCTTGTCTCTGAACGACGCATATATATATTGCCGTTGGAAGTCCAGACGAATCTAAAACGCAATTCATTCCCAAGCTTTCTAGCTCTGCTGAATAGAATTCTATTTGCCTTCGTTAGATGCTCATTGAGGAATAGGCGTCGTGGGTTACCTGGAAGATTTATTTTGTCAGTAGTAAGTCCGCGACGGGTGCGCGCGGCGCGCAACAGTTGGTCCCGGGGCGCGCGACGAGTCATTGTGACCACGATTGGTCGCGGTCGCTCTAATGCTACGCTGCTGCCGCGCGGCCCCACACGCCGGATGTCGTCCACGTCACGAGGGTCCAGATCTACGCCCAGGGTTGATGATATGACACTTACTATTTGGTGTAGGTTTTCATTTTTATTTTCTGTGATACCGGTGATTTCTACATCCTTAAGAAGGCGGCGCTGCTCCTTCGCAGCAAGTTCTTGGCGGAGCTCAGACACCTCTGCACGCAGACTAGCTACCTCTGCTTTGCACCTGTCCAAATCTTTAAGTTGATTTTTCATGTCAGCCAGTTCTTGACGGAATGAAACAATATCTTCCGAGGTAGAATTTAAAGAAGATGTAAAATCCTGCATTTCATTTTTCATTGAAAGAAAAACGTTTTGAAGATCTGAGAGCGCCTTGGTAAACGCGACCACTGTCTGCGCAGGAACCTCCATGGTCGCCAAGTGTCGGGTGGATGTCATAAAGTCGCATCCTTCTGAGTCCTGGTCAGGTTTTTGGCTTTTGCTAGTCCTAATTGGGGTGTTGTCGGTAGTAACCTTTTTTGTCTGGAGCTTACATGATGGGCAAACATATTGGCTCTGTTTAGTTCTAAACGCCTTAATGTCGTCACGGCACAAATTCAAGCAGAGAACGTGGTATATAGTGGAGCAATTAGAGCACGTTATTGTATTGGTACCATCATCTGTATTATTTTTGCCTTTAGCTGTTGGTTTTTTACAAGCACCACAAATTACACATTAGGCAACTAGTACGTAATATATTATGCACTTGTACGTAATATGCTGCATTATGAACCTTAAAACGGTGTAATAAGAGTCAATTTACGAGCAATTGTGTTGAAAATAAAATTACCGGGTAGCATTTTTAATTATTTCCATATACCTAAAGGTATAAGCCTAAATAAAATTTTCACCTATTACATTTAGGAAACAATGAGGCTAACTGCAAAATATCAATTTTCATTATAACGTAATACGCAAGAATATACGGCTTAAGGAGGTATATTCGCTTTGGGTTGCCTTCCAAAAATTTTGTTTGCTAACAAGGTAAATATGATATCATAAAATCACGCTCTGATTCAGGACGTTTACGTCTACGATTATGTTTACGTCTCGCAGATGTAGATTTTGTGCTCGCGCTACGCCGTAACATACGATATAGCTACAACGGAACGGCTACGATATTCGTGATTATGGCACTGTAGTCTTTGTCTACGGATTAGGTAGCTGGTGTTAAAGTTTGAATATTTCTCTTTCCCCGATCGATTTTGAATCTAAATCTCCAACTACGGATTTATGAAGAATTCAGTTTTCAGTTCGTAAAGGTAGATCCCACATTTTAAGCGATGTGAAAGTTTTATAGTGATCCGGTGTCTCTGATGGCGGTGCAATAACTTCCTGATAATAAAATGCTTGCTATTTAAAACTGGATGGGATGAGGGTAGGGTGATGATTTCATCACTTTATAAATATACACATACATACATACATAAATCACGCCTATATCCCCAAAGGGGTACGCAGAGGTGAACTAGCACCCACGTATCGCCAGTTATGATAGGTCCCATGTAATAGGTGGCGAGCCTATTGCCATTTATCGGGTACAAAAGTCGCAGTAGGTACATTGCTAGGTGGTATAAGAGGAACGCTGCTGCCCATTCCTCATGACTGATTTATCCTTAGTCGCCTTGTACGACACCCACGGGAAAGATTTGGGGTAGTGACAATTGTATTCTACTCTGCCGTCACCACACGGCCTCATAAATATAATTGTTTAAAAATTATGCCCTACATCTAGTAATAATTTTTTCGACTATTTAGTTTGTTAAATTATTGTGGAATATCCATATTCTATATCGATGCCACTTTTGAAAATGATTAAAACTTTTTACCAAACTTTTAATCGTTTTCAAAAGTGGCACCGATATCGAATGGATATTCCAAACCAAACTCAAATCTGTTATTACACTCACGATATTAGTAACGACTATTAATTAAAAGTCAAGGTCGGTGAAACTATCGCACTGAAGTGATATTATGTATACCATAATCAAGGACGCCGTTAATTCATCAAAATTTAAATAAGTTAATGATTTCCCTCTTTGCCGCATCTCTAACTGCCGCACTCAGAGACGTCAATTAACTTTAATGAGTATTTAATGTCAAAAATTTTCATTCGAATCAAGACCATAGACCCGGCAAGAATAGCGACTAGTTTTGAATTGTCATTTTTTGACGTTAAGTACCCATTAACGTTATTTGATGTCTCTGAGTGCGGCAGTAAGTCAATTAAGAAAATGGCTAGCAAAATGCGTTTACAAAATGGCTTCCATTTTAAACACTAATTATACCTGAGCGTCCGTTCTGTTTCAAAAAAAGCTTTTGTACAGTCAGCAGCTCGTCAGGTGTCACAATGGGTCATATTTTCTCAATCGACTTTACGCTTTACCTACCTACATATTAAGGTGGACAATCAATTGGAGATATTTGCCAGTTTTCTAAAGTCTGACGACTGTACATCGCCGAAATTGTAACGAAATTGCTCATCATTCTTGTACAATATAATGTTTCCAAAACAGAGAAACAAATTTACGTTATGGCCCAGTTAATATCATAAGATGTGAGAAAAGTGCGCCATGGATATTAAAATACGCAATATTACACGTGGCGCTGTACCGGAGTAGGCATAATATATCTTATTAAGGGGAAAAGGAATATTTTACTGTCGTATATTCGACTACAGAAGCTATTTGGTGATAAATAAGTGAAATGTATGGGGTAGAAAGTCTTGGCAAACATCACACAAAAAGATAACAAAAGAGCATGACGTCAATGTAAAATTTCAGAATTAATCACATTCTGTCATGGCATTTTTCGAACCCATTTCGTACTTTTTGTCCACATACCTTACGGTTGAAAATCGAATAGACGTATTTGTAATTAATTGACGAACATTGTAAAATTAAGCCTCACTAACAGCAGCGGTCAGCGGTGGCGGTAGCGGTGGAGAGCAGCTGTAACGTAGGTAACATAAGGACATAAGGTGCATTGTGTGCCCGCGCGGGAAATTAGCAGTGCACCGCCACAGTCCCGCGACCGCTGCCGTTTGAGTGAGGCTTTATTCTATATTCTAAGACTGGAGTTCACCAACACTTAAACAGGAGATTAAAAGATATTCGTTAGATTTTGACTTTTCTTTCATACGATAAAATGTCAAAAATGGAAGTTTAAATAATAATCGCCTGTTTATATGTGTTGGTGAACTCCAGCCTAAGATCGTCAAATGCCCCATCAACAGCCTTCTTTTTATTAATTGAAACCCTTGTCCCCAAGACATAGACCTTCCCTGTGGATGGAACGAAACCTACCTATAATCTTTAGCGGTATTTTGGTTGAGTATCGTCCAAAATCTATAACCCGGCTTCATCGCGGTTTGATTGCTTTGATAGTACAGAACCATCCAGAAATAACGTGTCTTTCGAAATAAAGTGTAAATCGTTATATAATATTTTTGCTCGCCAATCCTATAACAGGCCTTTGAAAACATTTTTAGCTATCGCTATTGAAGGCCATTAAATGTCGAGCGTTAAATGTTAACGTATTCGTATCAAGAATGATACGAATACGTTAAATTACGGTGAATTTTTCCTCAATTTCATAACGTGCGTGTTTAAGCTTTAAATAATAATTTAGCTAAATTTTGCATTTCCGGACAATCAAAATGAAATAACTTATCTTAGTGGATCAAAGAGGGGGAGAGACTGAAATTATAGTCTTAATTAACAGAGTAAAAACAAAACAAATTATACTTAAACTGACGTTGACGGGTTCAATCTAGATATTTATTTCAAAAGTATTAAATGAGCGAATGTTTTTTCAAAAACATTTATAGAGCTTTAGGCATTTTAAAATTACCTTTGTATGAACCTTCTGAGAAGAGAAATCCTTAATTAAACTTCCGATTTCTGAAGTGTTTATAATCAATTAATATTGCCACTGAATTAATTAACAGACAACAAAGCTGATAATAAAAGCTCGTCAAGTTTGCCCGAATGAACTTAAGCTCTAATAGCCGCAACGAAGAGTTTAATTTCCAACGGTGTGGTTGGTTGTTACGAGCTCATTTCGTAGCAAAAACGAAACGGTAAAAGAAATTAAATTGTCCGTCGCGCTGTACATCTCTTTTTATTCAAATACATTATTAATAAAGAATTCTAGGTCAGTTACCATCCTTTTTATAAGTGTAACCCCTTTTCTAGGCCCACCAACCCAATCTCCTTAAATATTAAATGTTTCTTTATCAAGCCACGTTGGTAGAATACTTCTTAGGTCGATTTTTTTTATCTCTGCATAAATTTATTATGTACTTCGCCGACCAGGGACAATTTTCCATTAATCTTGCCTAAAATTTACCTAGGGGCTAAAGTGTAAGTAAATGTTTTAACTTGCCTTGGTAGTGTACAGTCAATCGTATTCATGTATTCACGCTTTTGTGAACTATTTTCGCTATTTTCGACCAGTTACGTTGGTGGCACAATAGGGATTTATTTAGCGGCCCTTTAAAGTTACATATATTTCATAAGAAAAAGTTTTTAAGATTGTTGGAATCGAAAAGAATGTTACTGTACTTATCTATTGAGATTCCTTTACTCCGGAATTCATGATTCCGGAAATTAAAATATCACACAAAAGGATTTTAACGTGTTTGGTTTAGATATGAAGCTTATATAATAAAAGCCCTTCAAACACTTCTGCTGCAAAATATAATGTTGACGAATCGATAAACTTCAGATTGATCACATTCATCAATTTCGCAAAGTAACTCAGACCCTAAGTGTGATTAGCAACTACGCAACGTAATCAGTAAGGCTTTAGTAATTAGTAAACTAACAAACTGCCTCAGCGAGATTCTATTTACATTTTAAAGCGTCACATATAACTTGCCTTTTAAGTTATGGGTCTCACTCAATAATATTATATTCTGGACTCCATGTGTGAATTCGAAGTGGTTACGCCACAGAATGTAATCATACGGTCATACCATTCGTTCCTTATTTTTCTCCCTTCACTCTATATGTATATCAGTTCATTCTTCTCATCTCTTCCGCAGTAAAACCAACCCCCGTAGCACGGGACGTGGACACATCTCTTTCGGGGGACAGAAAATATTTTTTCATCCCACCATCTCGGAAAAAGCGTTTTTGCTCTTCGATATCTGAGTGCAAAAGCCGTTTTTATCCTCTAGAGGTTAAAGTAAATTTGAATTTAGAACATCGTGTCCAATGAGTTTGTGAATTCAAAACGTCATTATACCTATTTATTTCTACCTCCATGGTGCCGAAATTATCATGCAACCTATTTTTATTTGTTAAAAACTCAGACTCGGAACCTTCTTGGTGTACTTTTTTTGTAATTTGCTTAGCGCGCGCCATTTTCTTTTCACGTCATAAATTTGTTAAAACCTTGGAGTACCGTGACGGTCAATCAGCTTGGCGTCAATCTTGCTTTAAACATTTTGATCGTCTACAATGCTTGCTTGATGCTTGAGTCAAGCATTTAAAAGCTTTTTAGGTTTGTTTGATTTGTTTACGATAGCAACGGAACAAAAACATACAGAAAATCAACGTGCTTGACTCAAGCTGATTGACCGTCTCGGAACTCCATTAGGGACGGTAATTTTTATTAGGTACTTACAGGTGTGTCTGGATAAATTTTGCGGGTGTGGCTGGGTGGATGGGTAGGTGTTGGAGGTGTGTCTGGGTGAATGGGTGTTTTGTGGGTGTGTCTAGGAGAATGGGTGTTTTGTGGGTGTGTCTGGGTGTTTTGTGGGTGTTTCTGGGTAAATGGGTGTTTTGTGGGTGTTTCTGGGTGAATGGGTGTTTTGTGGGTGTTTCTGGGTGAATGGGTGTTTTGTGGGTGTTTCTGGGTGAATGTGTGTTTTGTGGGTGTTTCTGGGTGTTTTTTGGGTGTTTCTGGGTGAATGGGTGTTTTGTGGGTGTTTCTGGGTGAATGGGTGTTTTGTGGGTGTTTCTGGGTAAATGGGTGTTTTGTGTGTGTTTCTGGGTGAATGGGTGTTTTTTGGGTGTTTCTGGGTAAATGGGTGTTTCTGGGTGAATGGTTGTTTTGTGGGTGTTTCTGGGTGAAAGGGTGTTTTGTGGGTGTTTCTGGGTGAATGGGTGTTTTTTGGGTGTGCTGAGTGGATGGGTGTGTATTGCGGGTGTGAATGTTGTGGGTGTTTCTGGGTGGGTGTTGAGAGTGTGTTTGGGTTAATGGGAGGGTGTTGTGGAAGTTTCTGGGTGAAAACAGAAACTGTTGTGATTGTATTTTTTTTTTGTATTTTGCAATTTCCTCGTTGCGGGGGATGAAAAGTTACGTGTTGCACTCGAGTGCAAAGATTTTTCACCTTGTGCTCTTTTGATTCCCTCGCTATCGCTCAGGATTCTAATTTTAGAATCCTTCGCTAGCTCGGTCATCAAAATTGAGCACGCGGTTAAAAAACAACTTTGCACTCACGTACAACAAATAACTATTCTCTCTCGAAAATATTTTGAATTTGAATTTGAATTCGTGAACATGGAGAGAGCGGATGACGTAGCTGTCTATAATTTGGCGAGATAATTCTACGAACAGAATACGCGACGAAAATTGTGGTACGAAACATTTCGAAAAATTATAGTATTGATGTGGGATACAAAGCCGCATCGTCTGCAATCTGGGCTGCCTATACCACTCGGCCAACGAAGACGGTTACCGCCTACCGCCGCGCCAACTAAGATATTTCGTTAAACGTCTTGGTTGGCCGAGTGGTATATGCTGTACTGATTTTTCTAACATTTATACATTGTTCGAATAAAATAAAATACTATAAATAAGTTAATGAAGACGAATTCTAACGTGTGCCGAAATTACTAGCAATACGTACATTTAAGAGCTCCTGGGTGGTGTTTTTTAAATTACGTATGCATATTTTATGATACAGACAGTAAAGTTAACTTGCAGAAAATTTACTACCTTCTCGTGAAACGACAGTTAAACATGGTGGAAGAAAATAAATAAACATAGAAAGCTAACCACGGGGGACCGTTCGCAGATGCCTGTAAAATGTCACCAAGGACTACAGAAAGACATTGAATTGAAGAATATCTCAATCTTCTTCTTCTTCCTGCCTTGTTCCCAGTCTATCTGGGGTCGGCGCAGTATGTTTTTATCTTCCATTCATATCCACTCTCTTTTGATTCATACTATTCTACACCGGAAAGGTGCTAGTGATGAATGAATGTATAAAAAAGAGACGGAACGGACCATGTCGAGAGACTCATGAACGGAGAGAGTGATTCGAATGACAACATTCCAATCCATACTGCTTAAGGTTTTGGCTTAGGTTTAAAAGCCGGCCGCCTGCCTGACAACTACCCTCTTTGGGTATGCTGTTGTTGGTGGTTTGCCCTCTACCATTCGGGTGCCCCAAGGTGTTTATTGGTCTATACCTGGCAATCTACCTTAGTCGACTTTTAAGACACCGGATGAGTAGGAGCTGGCCAATTCTACGTTGTTTTTTCGCTCCCAGGCCAGCATGGAAGACACTACTACAAGACACTACGAGTCTAGTTAATTGTAGACAATAAATATGGAAAAAAAAACATAAATACTCAACTCTTCGAATATAATAGATGATGGACTCGAAATAAAAATGTTATCGATGCGGTTACAAATTTTTTTTAATATTTTTTTTTATATCTAGGCGTCTTTGAGTAACAATAAATAATAAAAGATGAACATCGCCTGTAGTCAGGAGTCTCGGTGTGAATGCACCTTTAGATGTGCTCGGTCGTAGTAAGGACTTTCAGTATTTATTCCGCTTGCAAGGTAAGTACGTAGTCAGTCGACCGTCGTAAGTTGTACTAGGTTTACACAAACCCAACTACTTCGCTAAGTCTCGAACTAATTAAAAACTTATTAAAACGAAACTATTAGGTACCGCAATGTAATAAAACATAGCTGGTGGAGTTTGGGTTTAGTTAATGTTTATATAAATATTATGTTGCGTATATTTTATGGTAGACGAAGAAGATGGCGAAGTTTATGCAAAACTTAACGTTAAAGTGAAACTTTAAAATATTTAAATAGAAATCTAATATTCCAAGAGAAATTATTATACTTAATGGTTCTTATTTATGTAGGTACATCATACATTTGTGTGAGTGTCGTACAAGGCGACTAAGAGAACATAGGCGAAACATAGATGTAATTCACCTCTGCCTACCTATTCGGGCATAAATAGAGGTGATTTTTGTTTGTAAATGCTTGGGCTACTCCCAATTTCTCAGATAATTACATAGCAATCTTTCTGTGACACTCACCACTCAGATTTTCAATGTTATATTTAATTTTTGGCACTTGCTTAGCAATGTATAAGTACATACATACATAAATCACGCCTATGTCCTCGAAGGGGTTAGGCAGAGGTGAAATAACACCCACGTTTTGCCAATTATGTTGTAGGTCCCATGTATCATTAGGTCCCATTTATCGGGTACGAAAATCGTAGAACATGGCCAAGGGGTATAAGAGGAACGCCGCTGCTCATTCCTCATCACTGTTTTATCCTTAGTCGCCTTGTACGACACCCACAAGAGAGATTTGGGGTGGTGACAATAATTGTATTCCACTCTGCCGTCACCACACGGCTCCATGTATAAGTATGTTACAGTTAAATGCTTATAATTTATCTGTACTGTAGTAATTTACAACATTTATAATAAAATACACATTTCAGCATTTTTTTCCAGATCTTTTGCAGTATATTTAGATGTTTAGCCACGTTTTGTAATTAGTATGATAATTGAAGTGCCGAGTGATATGGGCTCTATGGACAAGGCCGAATTTAATGAGTGGGAAAGTGATGGATTAGAAGGACGGACTCTTGAGTCCCTCAGGCGCCTTGATTGATCTCGTATTAACTAAGATTGATGCGAATTATGTACCGTGTCCGGTAGTTACACATCGGTAATTGTTTCGAGTCAGTAAATTAATAAGATATGCCGAAATATAGGGATGATCGATATTTGGGGTGCGAAGTTCCGAGACCTCCACGTGGTGCACCCTGGGCAACGTCTGTTCGATGGGTCAGAGCGGCACTGACTTTCCGGGCAGACGGCTAACTTCGGAACGGGGGAGGGACCTTCGGGTCAAAGGTGGTCTCCAATGGTGGTGCCGGAAGAGGCAGTGCTGGCTGGTCGATGCGAGAGCCTGGTGCCTACACGTTGGCGTCGGCTCACCACCTAAGACGTGGTGTTTGCGGCGTCTTCCGGATGGTTCGCCTTTGGTAGGGGGCCAAAGCGTAGACCATAGCCTTAAATTTAGCGCTGAGTTTCATCCGGGCCCCTTTTGACACCACTGTTGGAGACGTGTGTGGGGCCGCGTCGGGGCACTTGCCCGGCGGTCACCAGGTGGAGGGCTGCGTCGGGGCGTCTGCCCGGCGGCCGATAGGTGTTGGCCGCGTCGGGGCGTTTGTCCGGCGGTCGGCAGTTTTCTCCAGTGGCGGGCGCGGCTCGTCGGCGGGTGGAGTGTGCGGACTTGTGCTGGGAGCTGTCTGAGCAGTGAGTGACAGAGCCCTATGTGGAGGCACACCACACGATGGGTATGTCCACCGCCCAGTGCCGCACAGTGTCTTGGGCAGGTCCGATGCATCGCCCGCCGGGGGATCGCGATCGCCACTGGAGGAGACGGCAGGACGTAGCGGTCGTATCGGGGCGTTTGTCCGGCGACCGGGGGGTGGGACCACGTCGGGGCTTTTGTCCGGTGGATTCTAGGAGGGCCGCGTCGGGGCATCTGTCCGGCGGCGTTAGGTGTGACTGCGTCGGGGCGCTTGTCCGGCAGTGCAGGTAGGGTGGGGGAGCCTGCGCCCTCTAGCTCCCTCTGGGGCTGGAAGAGCGCCGGTTCCCGTCGTATGGGGGCCTGTCTTGGAAAGATTCCTCCAGCAGCATTACTTTTGTACCACCTAGCAATATACTGGGAGTTACCTGCCCAATAGATAGCAATAGGCTCGCCACATGGAACCTAACTTAATTGGCGAAAAGTGAGTGTTAATTCACTTCTGCCTACCCCTTCGAGAATATTGGCGTGATTTATGTACAAAGATTTTAGTGGTTAAAAAAAGAATTTCGAAAAATTATGATCTTGAGGCGGGAATCGAACCCGCGTCCGCTGCTATCCGGGCAGGTGCCTGACCGCTCGGCCATCCAAGATACTAATTAACTTGCCGAAATTCTTCTAACCTTTACACTTCTCGTTGTAAGCCAACGGGTACCGAGGTAATAGCAGCGGACGCGGGTTCGATTCCCGCCTCAAGATCATAATTTTTCGATATTCTTTTTCTAACCACTAGAATCTTTGTACTAATTTTTCTAACATTTATATAATGTTAAAATTAAAAATCAAATAGTGATTTATGTATTTATGTACACATCGATGTTTACGGGTAAAACTGCAATAATAAAAATTGAAAATGTTCGTTGGGTGTTCGGTGGTATTGGTAGCCGGTATAGCGGTAGAGGGGATAGAGGGCCTCCTCATCAGGACATAATATTTCGAAAATTTCCTGACCTATTGCAAAGGAAATTAATTCTGTCCAAATAGAATGGTTACAGGTTGAATGGTGAGTCATATCGTCCTACCCTGCTCTCAATATTACGTCTTAAGCTACATGTATGTAATAATGTAAATCTCTTATTCTTGCAATGTTGTTTGGTGAGATGAATAATTAAAAAATGGATAGATATATTCAAGAATAACACAAATTGTATTGGCACAGAGGCAAGAAGATGATGCCAGTAAGCGGTAACGTTCTGTATTACTACGTTGCGTATTTGAAACAACTGAAATACATACCACGCTATAGGTATCTATCTAAGTGCATGTATGTCGAACAATCTCGTTGAAAGCTATTTCCCGCTAGCAAATACCTATTTGAAAGCTGTCGCCGCGTAAAAAGTTGTAAACATGTCCGCCGACCCCAAAGGCTGTAAAGCGACCCCTTTGTTCGGAAGTTGAGATAGAATTCGCGTACGGCCTCCCGGCTGGCTTAGGCTTAGCGAGATGGCTAAGCATTCGAAATGTCCTCTCAGTTTTATTTTGGCAGTTGCGTTTGGTTTTTTAGCTGATAACTATCGTCACCACGGCTTTTATGCTGGCCTGAGAGCGAAAAAATAACGTAGAATAGGCCAGCCCCGACTCATCCCATGGGTGTCGTAAAAGTCGACTAAGGGAGATTGCCCGGTATAGACCAATTAGCACCTTGGGCCACCCGAATGGTGGAGGGCAAACCACCAACAACAGCATACCCAAAGAGGGTTGGTGTCAGGCAGGCGGCCGGCTGTAAAACCTAAGCCAAAACTTTGAGCAGTATGGATTGGAATGTTGTCATTCCAATCACTCTCTCCGTTCATCGATCTCTCAAAATGGTCCGTTCCGTCTCTTTTCTAAACATTCATTCATCACTAGCACCTTTACGGTGTGATGGATGATATGAATCAAAAGGAAGTGGATGGCTTGATGACGTCTGACCGATATGAATGGAAGAGGAAACATACTGCGCCGAACCCAGATAGACTGGGAACAGGGCAGGGAGAAGAAGAAGAAGAACTATCGTCACCACGACCGCAACAAGGCGACCGAAACGTCGGGTTAAGGTACATATATCGTGATAGCTATCGTCATTGCCAGACCTTTAACCTCACTACTGCTGGAGCACAGGCCTTCCTATGAATGGAGAAATATGTATAGGGACAGTGGGTCATGACCCACCACGCTGGCCCAGTGCAGATTAGTGGGTATTAGCGACTGCTGATGCAGCCGTGACCAACGGCTTAATGTGCTTTCCGAAGCACGGCGGAACTCGAGACATTTTTGGTCACCTCCAATGGCACTGACCGTTGCTTTGCGCGCTCGGCTTGCGATTGCGTATACTAAGCAATGTTTGCTGAGGCCGGTCATTGGATGGGTGAGGCGTTAAGCCGTTCGTCCCGTCTGCATCTGCAGTCGTTAATAACAACCCGCACTGGGCCAGCCTGGTGGGTTATGGTTATGGCCCATTCTCCCTATATTCTTCCATCCATAGAGAAGGCCCAGAAGTGGAGACATTAAAAAGGCTGGTGGCTGGTGATGATGATGGAGAAATGAAAATTATAAAAACGAAAAAGCTCCCGTACGTACACAACCACAGAATTTAAAGTAATTACCGCAAAAATATTTCTGACACATTTCGCCCAAAACAAACGCTCTATGCCGACAAACGCTCGGGAAATTTCCGTCGAGTAATAATTTATCTTTTAATTAATCTTTCCGATTACCTGCTTTACGAAGAAGTCGGACTTGAAAAATGTACCTCTTACAAAATAGGCAGGGCGCCTATTTATTTTTATTTCTATACCGGTCTCGACAATGGCTCGGCGTTCTAATAAGAAGCTATTGTGCCACCGGGGTTTGTTGACTTGTCGACATTGAAAACGAACGTAATTAATTCCCCATTTAACTATATTCTCATTAATTATTGTTACAGCTACAGGCTTAGAAGTAACAAGTTTCATTAATTATTTAACGCTCGTTTCTCGTACGTTAAGGAGGATATTGAGTGCTGTAATAATTATTTCGTCCTTGGTTACTCATTATCTTAATAAATCACGACTATTTATCCCCGGCGATGTAGTCAGGGCTGTACATTTCGCCAACTAAGTTATCATAGCCTATTGCCATCTATCGGGCACGTAAACACTGTGTAGGATTATTAGATTTTAATTTTAACATTATAAATGTTAGAAAAATTAGTACAAAGATTTTAGTGGTTAGAAAAAGCGCGGAAGCGAAAGTGGACGCGGGTTCGATTCCCGCCTCAAGATCATAATTTTTCGAAATTCTTTTTCTAACCACTAAAATCTTTGTACTAATTTTTCTAACATTTATATAATGTTAAAATTAAAATCAAATAGTTTATAAAGCAAACCCAAGCTTAACCGAACGCACGGTATTTGTAAAAATATCTGCTTTGGAATGTTTGAAATTTATTTCTACATTGCGAGGGTACCCGTTGGCTTACAACGTGAAGTGTAAAGGTTAGAAGAATTTCGGCAAGTTAATAAGTATCTTGGGTGGCCGAGCGGTCAGGCACCTGCCCGGATAGCAGCGGACGCGGGTTCGATTCCCGCCTCAAGATCATAATTTTTCGAAATTCTTTTTCTAACCACTAAAATCTTTGTACTGTGTAGGATATTTAGGTGTTCGAGCCTTTAGGCTTGACCCACTTGAGATTACCCTCTTGAACATCAGCGCCATCTAGTATGAACTTTGAACAATTATCGCAGAATCACAATGAGGGTAGACGAATATCTGCGTGCCGATGCGGAGCACTCCTCATTTTATTCAGTACGCTTTTGGATTTCGGCGCCGTCAGTTGTCCATCGCCTAAGAGCGAAATTTATTATCTTTCATCGCAGGTATGTAAATATCCTTTACTAATTGTGTTATTATTTTACAGTGTAAAAGAATGTCCTAAGTTTGTTAAGGAAATCATTCTTACACGAGCATGTACCCGAGCACATGGGCAAAACAATAATGCTTACGAGTATTATTATAGGTACCATGTACCACTATGTCGTCTCGCAACGAACGACAAATCGTCATAGCAACCAACCGAAGCAATGACGTAAAACTTTGTCCGTGTTCTAAGGGTCGTCTCAGACTCGTCACCGACGCACTAGTCACAAAGATCACAGCGTCGCACGCTGAGGTGGCATTGATTAAATCACGTGGTCGAATCGACCAGCGAAGGTACTCATCCTCGATAGTATCACATGCACCAACTCAAACTTCAGAGTAGGTACCACCTAATTGTTGATGGTCGCATCAATCATACGTCTAGTCGTATCAATTCATACGTCTGACACAACGAAGTCATGCGTCTAGTCGTATCAATCGATGCGCCTAGTCGTATCAATCGATACGTCTCGCCAAGTTAAATTACAACGTCCAATGGTATAAAACCATACGTCGGTCGTATTAAACTGCAATTGACCATGACTTATAATAGTTCGTACGAACGTACCTAAAGCATTTATTGCATTTAATCTTTACAGTTCACATGGCGACTACAACAATGGGCGCCCTTTGCGGGCTACAACCACCGCCCGAGGAAAAAGATTTCTTCGAACGAATAATCAGCTTGGTGAACGACGTCTACCCACAAGGCTGGATATCCTGGGAAGTGAAAAATTATTCTTACACAGAGCTGTTTGGCGAAATCATATCACCTAAGACGGAAGCTAAACTACGCTTCGCAATACCTACTGAAGGGCTAGCCCGGGCATACACACCAAACGACCCTACGCTCTCCGAAAAGAAGTTTCGTTCAATTAAAAGGAAAATTCTTCAATGGCCGCTGGGGCGCGCTCTATTATATGCCCCACATAGCATTATGGAGAAAATCCACCCTGACTCATACGAAATATTTATGAACACGGTTAAGACACTAAAACCGAAACTTACCTCGAGAGGATCAACACCGAACAGCTCCGCACAAAAACGGAGATCTACGTCACCATCAGAAGCCTCCTCGTCGAAATCGACAAGACATGATCACGACATAGACCAAAACCAACAAATGGCATTTTTTGAAAAATTGATGTCAATCCTGACACATCAAACGAAAGCCATTGAAAACGTAGCCTCACAAGTGACTAACTTAGCCGCCCGACCTCACGAATCAAGAGAGGAACAGGAGTCGGACTACGAAAATGATACCTCTTGTTCCGACACTGGCAGAAGCATCACTGGCAACGAGGAATTTGAAACACCACCATTCCTCTCAGCCGAACTACCTGAAACCTCTCCATATGTTAATAAGCCTGTTAGCAGCTCAGAACAGGAAGCCCTTCAAGCCCAAATTGCACAAGCTCAAGCAAAATTAGAGGCTCTACGAAATAATTATTCATCGCAGGCGACCTGCGACTTCTCGCCTAGCACAACAGAAGCAGAGCCCAAATTAGCAAAGGCGGATCCACGACTGGTAGAGTATGGCATCAAATGTCAACGATTAGAGGAAGATGGCTGGAAGAGCATCAGATATGCAGAAGTGCAAAAAACATTTCACTGCACTCCGGTATTCGCCGCTCTTAAGGTGAATAACCTACTCGCCCCACATACACCAAGATTACCATCTCTAACGCACTTAGAAAAGACAGACTTTACTCTTGGAGCAATAAGCTATGGCCTTTTTCTACAACGGAAAGCTTTTGAAGAAGCTTGGAAAAAACTAAGTCTGTCCGCGCAGAACGAGGTTCAAACCCATTTCCTAACAGCCGATTGTGATTTAAAAAAAATATCCAACAGCCTTGTCCAATACACTTGTGGCAGAAGAGCGGAAATTATTCAATCGCGCAGAGAAACGTACAAACCCCCAAACAAGGTCTTGAGCGACATTCTGCACGATATACCTCCTTCAACTACACACTTGTTTTCGGAAGAGAAACTGACCGAAGCAATAAAAAACCAGGGGGGGGCGCATAAGTTCTTCCCTAGGAAATCCTTTTCGAGCACGTCCACAACTAATAAACAAAAGAAATTTCCTATACCTTCAAAGATACCTCAGAAAAATCCTCGGGAGACCTATTCAAACAAAGTGCCAATCAAAAAACAGCCTTTTCGGAACTTTCGCACCTCTGAAAGACTAGATCATATTACCAACAAAACAACACGTCCTTCCTCAAATATTAGAAGAAAACCCTAAACCTCAGGTATTCCTTGCCGGTCAATTACACTCTAAAGTTAGCTTGTGGAAATCATTAGGCGCGTCATCTACGCTCCTAAATGTCATAAGAGGCTACCGGATACCGTTTATACGGAAGCCGCCGACCATACGCTTCTCAGAAACTTCCAAAAATTACAACTTACTAAACACAAGGAAATCTGAGAGCATGGACCAGCTAATTAGTAATCTTTTAAAATTGGGAGCAATTTCAAAAAATAAATTTAAGAGTGGTTTTATATCTCCAGTCTTCCTCCGACAAAAAACCAATGGTTCCCACAGGCTAATTGTTAATTTAAAAAATCTGAACTATTATGTGAATTACTCAAAGTTTAGACTGGTTAGCCTTAAGAAAATCTCTCAAATAATTGAAAAAGATGACTATCTAGTAAAGATAGACATCTCAAATGCCTACTACCATGTTCCAGTCAATCACTCACATAGGAGATATTTATCGATAGTTTATAATGACCAAATATACAATATGAATTGCCTACCTTTTGGGCTATCAAGTGCCCCCTCAATTTTTAGCAAAATTTCAAACTGGGTAGCATCTCTACTTCGTAGCAAAGGCATTAGAACTGTAGTTTACCTAGATGACTTTTTACTCCTTAATAAAGATCCTGAATTGCTGGAGCAACAAACAAAAGTAGCTATTGGCACATTACAGTCATTAGGCTGGCACATTAATATTCCTAAATCCGACTTAATACCTAAAAAACGAATTGAATACCTAGGTCTTGTATGGGATACACAAAAGAATAAAAAATACTTACCTAGCAAAAAAATTCATGATATTACTGCCCTCATATTGCATACCATACGCAAAAATAAATGGAGTTGGTCAAGCGCGAAACACATTCTAGGGAAATTAAATTTCGCGGCTAATGCAATACCTTTGGGCCTTCTACGTTGCAGATTAATACAGATAGCATCAAAGCCCCTTCCAGACACGCAAAAAAACAGGACATTTCAAATACCGGATCCCGTAAGAGGAGAACTCGAGTGGTGGCTGCAGAATATACGCAAGTCCTCCACGCTTCAAATAGCTGCACCAACCACTTTCGTAACCACCGATGCTTCAGATCTCGGATGGGGAGCAATTGTCGACAGCAAAAAGCTTTCAGGGCATTGGAAATCCTCTCAGCTACACTGGCACTGCAATCAGAAGGAATTGTGGACCTTATTAGAGGTATTACAAAGAGAACGGAGAAAACTTCAAGGGAAAACCATAATCTTTCAATCCGACAATCGCACAACCACCTCTTACATAAGGAAGCAAGGAGGCACGAAATCAATAAAACTGCTGAACATCGCCACAAAAATATTGAGTCTCGCACATCAATACAAAATCAACATAGTCCCGAAGTATCTCCCGGGCAAATACAATGGTCTAGCGGACAGCCTATCCAGATGGAAAACCCACCAAGAATGGCACCTCAGTGTACAGATCCAGTCCATAATATTCAACCGCATGGGAGTTCCAGAAATCGACTTATTCGCCTCGAGCGCCTCAGCAGTAGTCCCACGATATGTCAGCGAAGATCATCGGGATCTAGCGAGCGAATTCACGGACGCCTTCAGCAAACAGTGGAGCTACAGTCTGGCATGGATATTCGCTCCACCAGCATTGATCCCCCGGGTACTTCAGCACCTCCAACGCTCCCACGGACTATACATAATGATAGTTCCCAGATGGGAGAAAGCATTTTGGAGAGCAGAGATGAAGAAGAGAGCAATTCAACTTCCTCTTCGCATCAGAAACCTCAAGAAACACCTGATAGACCTGCAAACAAGACTACCACCTCGAGGAATCCAACAGTTATGTTTAGAGGTCTGGAAAATACGGGCTGGGCAGCTGAACTAAATTCTTGGAACGAGCAAGAAAAGGGACTTTTACAGTCTGCGTGGCGGATTTCGACCCTAAAAACCTACAAACCGGCCTGGCGAAGCTGGCTACAGTGGTCCGAAGCTAACAACCTATCTCCTTCAACGCCTGCCCCCAGCGACATAGCGAAATATTTAGTATTCTTATTTGAAACCCGCAATCTAGCTGCGAAAACCATTTGCGTTCACAAATCTGCTATATTGACATTCATTAAACCATCCCTTAGCGAAAAATATAGCAAAAATCCAATAATAAAGAATATTATAAAGGCAATATGTCATAAAAATCCCCCACAGCATAAGAAAACAACGTGGAGTGTCCCCAACCTCACACATTGGCTTTCTCGCAGGAACATAGATCAATCAAGCCATTTCCAAGTCTCACAACATGTAGCTATCCTACTATTGCTAGCTTCCGGGCGACGCGTACATGATCTAACTCTGTTGCACATAAGTAAGGATCATTGTCAAATGTACCCGGATAGAGTAATATTCTGGCCAGAGTTTGTGTCTAAAACTGACAGTGCTAACTATCGCCAGTCGGGTTGGTGTCTCCTGAAGAACGAAAACATCAAATTAGACCTATGCTACTGGATACCAATACTCATAAACCTATCAGAAGATCGTCGTAAAGCAAATGATTCTCTATCCAATTTGTTTATTTCCACAAGAGGTAAAGTTAAAGCAGCGACAAGGACAATCATATCTGGCTGGATAAAACTTATTTTGAAGGATGCCAACATCAACGATACTCCTGGCAGCTTCAGAGCGGCAGTTGCTACGAATAACTGGAGTATTCGAAACCTGGATATAGACGATGTACTACGCAAAGGGAACTGGCGTAGTGCAAACACATTCTTTAAACATTATTACAAGGATATCGGACCCAAAAATCCCATTAACGGGGCTTCGTCTACATCCACCGACTTCATTGCAATGTGATTTTGTGATTTATTACAAGACTGATTATGTCTAATTAGCTTAAATAATATAAATGTTAAGTTTTGCGTTGAATAATACAAAGAATGTTGATTAATTAATAAAAACTCATTTGCTGTGATTAAAAAATATAAACGACAAACTCAATTACATGTTGTTTAATATATCATCATATATATCTACTTACCCAGTCACAGTACGCAACTAACATCAGCACCAGCAGATAGGAAACATCTCAAGTGGGTCAAGCCTAAAGGCTCGAACACCTAAATAGACAAGTTTTTCCCCCGAAGGGTATAAAACTAATATTTAGGTTTCAGCCGAAAGGCTTGACCCACCAATACTACTCCTTGCTGGTTCTCACTTCCTCACCTCAATCCAAATAGGTACTGAATAAAATGAGGAGTGCTCCGCATCGGCACGCAGATATTCGTCTACCCTCATTGTGATTCTGCGATAATTGTTCAAAGTTCATACTAGATGGCGCTGATGTTCAAGAGGGTAATCTCAAGTGGGTCAAGCCTTTCGGCTGAAACCTAAATATTAGTTTTATACCCTTCGGGGGAAAAACTTGTCTAATATGCTTGGTATTATGCCTTTTTATATTATAATTATTATTTATAAATATTCTTATGTATTTGATAAGAATATTTATAAATCATTTTCTTTATCCCCAGAGGGGTAGCTAGAGGTGAACAACCACCAATTCTGTTAGGTCGCATGTAATAAGGACCGAGTCTATTGCCATCTATCAGGAAGCAAATCGCAGTATATTGCTAGATGGTATAGGACGAACGCGGCTGTCCATTCCTTATCCCTGTCTTTACCCTGAGTCACCTTGTACGGCATCCGGAGATGGGGGTGGTAACAATTGTACTCTGCTCTGCCGTCACCACACGGCTTATAAGAATATTGTGTGTGAATTTAAAGTTGGACCAATCGCGCCCAAAGGTTTCCAATTCAGTTTGAGACGTGAAAAGATAGGGTCCTTATATTCGATCACAGTACCTTCGCGATAATATGAAACTTCAGTAATGTTTAGAGCGACCTGATATTAATCCTACCCGGGATCGCGTCACTGGAGCAATAAATTCGCGGCAACCGGATCATCCGGGACAACTCTGCGGCCTTAAGACGTTTTTCCACCAGAGATGTGCGAGCGATGGTGGCCGTGTGGTGACGGCAGAGCAGAATACAATTGTCACCACCCCAAATCTTTCCCGCGGGTGTCGTACAAGGCGACTAAGGTTTAAAATCAATGATATTATATTTAAATTAAATATAATATCATTGGTTAAAATAGTGATGCATCATCATCACCAGTCCTTTCATGTCCCTACTGCTGGGGCACGGGCCTTCCCTATGGATGGAAGTATACAAAATTGGTCCATAACACACCACGCTGGCCAACTCGATATAATACATATTTGGTCACCCATCCAATGACCGGCCTTAGCGAAGTTGCTTAGTTTACGCAATCGCAGGCCAAGCGCGCTAAGCCACTGAGCTAGCGAGCTCCTCTTATGAGCGATTTTCCATTTTCACATCCATTTTCAAGTAGAGTATATCTATAGGTTCTCCTCAAACTCATATCTCTACACCAATAGAATCAGTCTATTTGAAACTGGAGTGATTCTTTTATTCTTCTTAAATACATTCCTCGCAACGCATCCTTAAACAGCTCTTTTGTAAAAGCACCCTTACTCGGGCGCTTATGTCAGCGATCTTGTTACAGCTTTGTCTCTATCACGGCACTTGCCCCAGGCTAAAGCTATTTAACCTGGATGAGAATGAATTGGTGTCAAAATAAATTCATTTAAATGTGTGCCGTTTTTAGGGTTCTATTTGACTTCGTCCGTCCGTCCGTCTGTCACCAGGCTGTATCTCATGAACCGTGATAGTGAGACAGTTGAAAGTTCACAGGTGATCTATTTCTGTTGCCACTACAACAACAAATAATTACTAATAAGCATAATAAAATAAATATTGTAGGGGGCTCCCATACAACAAGCGTGATTATCCTCCCGTATTTCTTCGGGCATTATCGTCACTTACCGTCAGGCGAGATAAAGGCTAAGAGCTTCCCCGTCTAGCATAAAAAAAAGTTCCTCGATCGTAAGTAGCTAAGGGCATTTTTAGTAAAAACAATTGAATTTATTGTTCCGCTTATTCGAAAACATTCGGGGTTGTCGATTGATGACGCATCGTGCGTGGCTAATAGCAACTCCCTATCGACTATTAAGTAATTAATTGTAATTACTGTGACCTTATCTTGTTTGACGTAAGGCATTAGTTCGCACCAGAAATTTTGCCTGGTTCTGGTCCATGTATACTGAATATAAAACTGTTTTTATTTACATACTTAGATCACGCCTATTTTCCCCTAAGCGGTAGATAGAGGTGAATTAACACTTCTTTTGTTATGCCAGTTTTGTACTGCTGGGGCGAGCCTATTGCCATCTATTGAGCCCATCAATCGCAGTATATTATTACTAGAACAAGTCCAACAAGACCGCTGCTGCCCATTCCTTGACACTATTTAACCCTTAGTCGGCTTACACGACACCCACGAGAGAGATTTGGGGTGGCGACAATTGTATTCTGATCTGCCGTCAACATACGGCACGTTTTTATTTAAATACTAGTTCACTCGGCAAATTATGTTTTACGCTTATCACCTAGTAGGGGTAGTCTACGATCTATAATCAGACCTATCAAATATGCACAAAAAATTACCCTTAAAAATCAGTCAAGCCAGTTTGGAGGAGTTTCACAAACACTGTGAAACCAGATTTTTATAGATGATGAAACAATGTAACTGAAATCATTTGTAAGTCACAATAACTTTTGAGATTGTTAACATCATTAACAATAATATTCTTAGAAGCTTTCCAATGCTTTGTTGTAGGTAAAATGAGCGCTTCGTTTGATCATTATTATTTGTTTGATATAAGGTTTCCATCCTTTAGGCGCCTTTGGTCCAATACACGTTTGGTCGAAATGAATAAGTATTTAGACAAAAATATGTTGCGCTGTGAGGCACAACTACTACGATGAAGAATTAAAACAGTGACGTGTAATTCAATAAAATATATCTTGTTTTTTTATTATTATTTAACATAATATTAGTAGTAATGCTAGTTGCAAAAGCATGTGTAATATTGTATTTAATCGCATTTGTTTCTTGTTCCTTTATATACCTACATAGATAATTGACGGCTTTCGCCCGCAGGGGTAGACAGCGATCATTTCTTTCCCCTACATCTACGATCCTTACATTGCATAGCTATTTCATTCGCTTCATCCAAATTCATTAATTTGATTATCAATAGTATGTCAATAGAATATAGAAAAGGTATTTTTTCAAAACAATAGAATGCGCATTGAACTCAGACTCGGTGACGCAACGCAGGTTCAACGTCTGACCCGAAGCGACTATGATCCCTAGTTTTCCAAGAAGCTTCCAGACAGTTATTAAAGCTACAAGCCCATAAATCTACATCAGCATAGAGACAAGCTATTCATCATAGGACCATTATAAAGGTGTCTGTACCCACTCACAAAGGGATATTCTGTTAAAGTTTAATATCATCTAGAATTTAATATTGCGAATTTGCTTTCTTTATTCCTTTACTAACCTTAGTTCACTGCCACTGCTCGTTGAAGATCAAAAAGCGACGTTTAAATTGGTACTAAGTTTAATTTAACATTTCAAGATGCAAAAAAATATCTAATTTTTTTGGTAATTTTAATAAGGGACGCAGTATTGATATAGGAGAAGGTAAATTAATGGAGATTCCACGATGTCTGGTATTTCATTAAATCAGTTTATTTGAGACTAAAATTGAAAATTTTGTTTTGTCAGCGTTAGTAATTGGTAATTAGGTATTATATCATTAACATGCAATTTTCGGTTGACACACTGGTACTTCATTGTACGGCATGTAAAAGAGAATATTACAAGTCTTCCACAGTGGTCTGGCCGCAAAAAGAATTTCCCATCTTCGAATCATTTCTGGGGTGTCGTAAAAGTCTAGTATATGTACACCATGGGGCACCTCTATAGTGGACGACAAACCACCACCAACAACACACCCAAAGAGTGACTAAACCGTTTTGCAAAGATTATAAGTATCGTGAGGCAGGTTATTTAGGTATTTAAAAAAAGATAAATATATAAGGGCTGTGAAGGATGATGAATCATTCATCTGCGAAGGAGGACTCAAGTCAAGCAGTCTGCAGTCGTTGTATTCTTTCATCTCCAACTGCGAACCGAAGTTTGTGGACTGTGAATAAAATTCATACTATTTTTACAGAAAATTCATTGCAGAAATAACGGAAACAGGCTGAACGTTTTATGGTCATGAAGAACATGTACCGTTTACGAAAGCAGAAACGTACCCAATATTCATATTATGAAATGTTTACCACTGGGTGAAAATATTCAAATTCTAACATACGAGGTACGAGAGACATATTCGCGGGGAAAGGATTCCATTCTTAGCTGATCGCATTACAAAGGGTTCGCCCCGTATTTTCTGTGGATAAACAGAATACCTAGGTGTAAGCGACATAGAATACAAACAAATTAAATTCTGAAGATCGTCGAGGGACTAGTGAAATGAGATTCGTGTTATTGTTGAATGGTGAATGCGATTGTCACTAATTTCTATCTTTCTCGCGGGTGTCTTACAAGGCGACTAAGGGTTCTTACAGCGATGAGTAATAGGCAGCACCATTCCTTTTATACCATTACCAGCAATATACTGTGATTTTCGTAAGATGGCAATAGGCTTGCACCCCGATTACTTGGGTGATATTATAAATTGGCGAATAATTGTTATCTAATAATCTCTGCATTTGGAGGCGTGATTTAAATATAACAATCATCATCCTACCAATCCTAATATAATAAGGTCCAAGTTGTAAAGAGCGTTTCTAAAAAAACTCACTGATAATGGGTTAAACCCATTTATGTTCCCATGTCTGAAGAGGAAATTTCTGAAAATATTCACGTTACAATAGGAAGTCCCTTTCCAGGTTCCCAGATATCTTATCTGTTATTGTTATCGAACCTCTAAGAATACAATACTCGTTTGCAACGAAGCTATTTACAATTCACATTGCGGAATATTTAATTTCAGACCATTAAGCAAGGCAACTTTCTGAAGTAACTTTCAAGAAGACCCTTCCATTGGTACTGTGTGAGCCACGCGGACGGTAACACCTGTCATTTGAAACTTGATTTTATTTCGACGGCATTAAGGTCTAAGCTGCCTGGTGGCTGCGTTCGACGTAGCTGCAATGGAAACTGTTTGTTTTGCCGAGGTAGTTTACACAGGCACTTCCTATTTCTATGACAGCTAAAAATAGGTTCAAAGTGTTCATTGTTACTTGAATAGCACACTGTTCTTAGAGAGTTTAATGACCAGTATGGGAGTGGTAATAGGTAAAAGTATTTAGAATATTTGACTGCCTAAAGAACTTTGTTCGGATGTGTGACAAGAACAGTTTAATCAATGGCTAGTTGGCTAAAATTATTATAATTATGCTGCTCTACTGTTCAATCAGTTCCATGCTGGTCTGGGAGCAAAAAAATAAAGTACAATGTGCCAACCTCGACTCACCCGGGGGTGTAGTAAAAGTCGGCTGAGGGAGATTGTCCCGTTTAGACCACTCAGCACATTCGTGCAACCAAATGGTGGATGGCAGACCACCAACATAGTATACCCAAAGAGGATTAGTATCAGACAGTCAGCCGGCTGCAAAACCTAAGTCAAAACCCACTGCACCACCCACTCTCCATTCATCGTTGTGTCGATATGGTTCTTTATATCACTTTTCTTAACATTCATTTATCACTGGCACCTTTCCGGTGGTGGATGATATGAATCAAAAAGAAGTGCATGGCTTAAAGACGTCTGACCGATATGAGTGGAAGAGGAAACATCTAAAGTCGACTCCAAATAAATTGGGAACAGGGATGCAAGAGGACACATAATTATATTACCATAAACCTATTTAATTTAGGGGCTCCACTCTAAATTTTAAGTAGACTCATGAATAATAAGTTGAAGCATGTAAATATTACGTGACAGATTGTTTCGGAGTTTCCCAGCTGAATATTGCCTCGAGGCGAGCGAGAAAATTGGGTACCAAGAGATTATCAATTTTTACCATGTAAACTATTCCAAGAAGAGCTATCCGAGGTTTAGCGATGTTACTTTTGGAAACATGCAAGCCATGTATCCTCTGTCCAAAAGCTGTTTTGTTTACGCCAGAATAAGGTGCATATCAGACTGTGTAGCTCCGTGTGCTGCCAGAAATAGGATAATATTCTGAAATGTATTTTGCAATTGACATCAAAAGCTTATGATTAAAATTTGCTGAGTTGAGTGTGTTGACTGCACATATTTAGTTAATATCGAACGCAAACCAAATAATATTGTATCTTCCATTCTGATTAAACGCTTATATTAGATCCTTTGTTGATCTTTTAGCAGTAATGACTTTTAAAATGATGGTGATGAACGATGGTTTATAATTATGTTTGATTGTCACAACATTGTTGTTGTACATACTGGTGTGTCGCTTTTATTTTTCCGACAGTATAATGCATATTGTTTTTCTATTTTCATTTCATTCATTGTAGTGGAGTGCCTTTACGCCTGTAATACCAAAACTTCGGAACCCAGTTACTTTGAACATATTATTATATAAGAACTAGTGGATTGTATTATTAATATTTGAGTACCTATTAAATTTGATAGGCACCGCCAAGATCTTTTCCGAATGGTCATAATGGTCAGTTTGCACAAGAGGTCATAATACTTAAAGTTATACGTTCGATACTTACTATACGATACTTACTTTACAGTTATGAATTCCTCGAGGATATTCTGATAAATTAGCCGAAAATATATGTTTTATTTACTTTTGAAAAAATTTACTCTGTATTCTGTGCAGCTACAGTTACTCAATTACTGCTCGTTTGTAGCAGCAATAATAAAACATTAAATTTAAAAAATGGAACCCCGCTTTACTGCTGCTTTTAAATTTGAATTCGCTACGAAACGAGGGCGCCATAATTTGATGTAGAGTGTAACGCGATCGTCAGCGTCGGCGATATGATTACGCGCCATTACGTCGCCGCCCTCCACTCGACTCGGTTAAGAAACGAAATTAGAGCCAGTACACTTATTATTTTATCATTAAACCACATTCAGAGCTAACTCGATTCGCACTTGGAACCATAGTTAACGTGTGAGGAATAGGACATTTCAAAAACTCGAAAAATTTCGCTTGATGGCGTCAAGCATGCATTACACATAATATTGTTTTATTGTTAAATATTCTTTATTAAAAAGTAGCACAATATTTATTCATAAACGGCTACATGTGATGACCACAAATGTTTGTTTCCGAGTCATGGTTGTGTATATGTTTATGTAGTATATTTTCAACATTTATATACATAATTGTATTAAAAATATGTCCGTCATCTAGTATCTTTGGGCTAGATAATAGGTGTGAGTGTAAAAAAAATATTTATTTATTTCTTATTAAATTAAAAGAACCGCATTTTAATTTATACGTAGGTAATCTTGTGTTGTGGCGATATGAATAGAATTTCCGAAAATTATACTACCTAGCAATATGCTGACCCAATAGATGCCACTAGGCTCGCCACCTATTACATGGGACCTAATTTAACTTAATTGCAAGGTGTTAATTCACCTCTGCCTCACTTCGGGAATATAGGCCATATAAATTCACACCTTAAGGTCGAAAGTTGTGTTCATTCCGAGCCGCCGTAAAACTCGTAATCACCAGTATTAATTACGCGAACCTGAGCGCCGCGTATCGTATGGCCTAATTAGATGCCGTAATAATATTATTAAAAAAAATTGGAATACGGAAAACGAACCTTAAATAAATTTTTTAATGTAATTAAGTGCTTCAAGTTTTGTTGCGCGGCGCGGCAGTCAAACGCGTTGTATGTTAATTCGGCGGCCATCTTGGCCTAATGTTTGTGTGGTAAACTGAGACATTTTTTCTAGAGTTCTGGTTGTTTAATGACCCCAATGCTGGGGTACAGGCCTTCCTATATGGATGGGGGAATATAGGGAGAATGAGCCGTAACCCATCACGATGGCCCATTGCGGTTTGGTGGGTTTTAACGACTGCAGATGCAGCCGCCGGGATTAACCGCTTAATACGAAGCACGGAGGAACTCGAGATAGTAAATTATTGTCACCCATCCAATGACCGGCCTTATCGAATATCGCTTAGTTTACGGAATCGCAGGTCGAGAGATGCCACTGCTCTAGTGGTAGCGACCTCCTTTATATGTATGTTTATACCGTTTTTAAGGTTGTTTTTAAGTATGTTGTTAACTTACCTAGTCATGCGAGATCGCGAGTAGAGAAGGGGTTAACAGAGTTGAATTAACACCCACGTTTCAACTGTCTTAACCCTTAGTCGCCTTGAACGACACCCGCGGAAGAGATGGGGCTGGTGGCAATTGTATTCTGCTCTGCCGTCACCGCACGTTAAATAAATGCCTTAGAATAATAACCCTGTATTTATTCACACGCAATGGAGTGGCATCCTCTAGTTGCCGAGAACTACCTATTACGGAACGCGTTATCCTGTAGAGAAGAAGCGAAGGCTCAAAGAAAATAATTCTTCGGATCACTCGGCATATATTCTGCACACCTTACCCGCATAAGCACTCAGAGGTTGGGATCTCGTTTCGTCGAGTGAGTGTGCTCTCCAGACCCTCGAATGCTGCGTCGACCACCGAACAAAACCCCTGCCGGCGTCCGAGCGCCTAATAAAGGAAGGTCTCAATTGAACGGACGTTGCGTATAAAAATGATTTCTTTACAGGTCGCGTTTTCGAACAAATTTTGTTTATGATAACACTAGCTTTCACCCGTGGCTTTGTTTGCTTTGTATGTCTTGAAACGATTGTTTAATGTTAAGAGTTGTTCAATTTGAACCAGTAGTTTCTGAGATTAGCGCGTTTAACCAACCAACCAAACAAACAAACTCTTCAGCCTTAATACGAGGGCGGGTCAATATGTCCGTGACTTTTGGAATAAAACACAGATTTTTGATAAATAAATCATTTTACTTTTCAACGTAGTCTCCCTTAAGCTCTATACACGTTGTCCAACGCTTCTCCAATTTTTTTATCCCTACCAAAAAATATGATTTGTCGAGGTTCAAAAAGAGGTTCAAAAAATTCATGAAATGACTTTTTGACCCACCCTCGCAATATAAGTATAGATTTTAAAAAATACAGCTTATTTTACTCGCTGATCAATTAACTTCCTATTGGTCAAAAAATGTATAAACTCGGTTTAGTAGTTAAAGCGTAACAAACAAACTCTTTCGCATTTTCTAATATTTAAAAGATTTGAAATTTAAAATTCTCTAGGTATATTCGAGCCCGCGGGACCTGCCTTGGTAGGCCTTGGTAGTCATTATATTATCTTAGAGTGACTTTGATGTTTGCGATCGCGTTACATAAAATTAGGCCCAACGTATAAGAGAATTGAGTGCTGAGAAACAAAGTCGCAAATATTGAATTTAATATTCCTCACCAATTACAAAGAAAATGAGGTTAGAATAATCGTACCTGCTTCATTTGTAAAATGTCCACATAAGGCACGCCCTTTTACCCCGAAGGGGTAGCCAAAGTAAGTAGTAGAAAGTAGGTAGTCAAATTAACACCCACGTTTCACGAGTTATGTTAGGTCCGATAATAGCGGGCGAACCTACTGCCATCTACCGTATATTGGTAGGTGGTGTACTAGGAATGCTCTACCCCTGCTCTGCTGTCACCACTACACACTTCTCTACGCTCAGGACCTCGCAGAACTTTTAAGTACGATCAACCGCAATTCAGAGCACCCAAAACTGTCATCTTTCTTCAATCGATTGTCAACCTTAACTTTTTAGTCGCAAAGCACTAAGTCGATTGGAAAAATTTGAAATTTTGTGTGCAGCTTGACGTGGTGTTGATTGTACACATGCAGCGGAATTTCCTTGAAACGTAAAACCACTTCAACATACTAGGATGGTGATTAATAGTCTATGGGCTTTAGATGGAGCATCAGGTGTACAGTGTTCTATAAATTCCACTGATGCTCAGGTAAACTCTTTTTTTATAGAAGATAATAAGCTAATTTATTTTTATGTAGAAGATCATGTCAGAGTAAAACATTACATGATTTAACATTATAATTATGAAATAATGATTGTCTGTATGCGAGAATCGAGCTCGCTTCTTACGCAGTCCTTGGGGATTTCGGAATCAAGACAATATTTTTTCTTAATTGTAGTAATCTTTACTTGTAGTAAAGATAAAAGGTCAGAAAAATCAAATAATAAATATTGCAAGCTACCCAAACGATAAGTTTACGTTAGCCGTGTTGCAAAAACATTTATTTTGCCTCCGGCAGAATTGCAATCGGATACCTGTTGATCGATAGCCCCAGCCCATTTGACTCATAAGTTCCAATAGAGCTTATGCAACCAGTAGCAATGCTCGAATAACGGCCCCGTGATGCCAAAAAAAAAAAAAAAAAAAAAAAATATGTAAGCCGATTTCAGTTGCATTCGTCTACCTGTCTCTTGCACTCATTGGGAATAATAACAAAGTGTGAGAGTGACGAATAGACTGCAATCGGCTTACATAATACGGGGCCAGGAACTCATGGCGGCACGAAGCATTCCGAACACCAACCAACACTCATAAAGCTGTAACACCCTCATTACATATTCCTCTCGCCAAAGGACGTTAAAATGAAAAAAATTATACCACATCGTTTTAGATTCTTGTGTTGGCTGTTTAAAATGAATAAAGATAAACTTATTGACGGTCTGTTTTCTACAGCTTTTAAAGAATTAAAGCTTAGAAAGAGCAGCGTGGGAGAGCCGTACCGACGACAGAGCAGAATAAAACTATCACCACCCCCATCTCTCCCGCGGGTGTTGTATAAGGCGACTAAGGTTTAAGACAGCAATGAGTAATGGGCAGCAGCGTTCCCCTTATGCCACCTAGCAATTTACTATGATTTGCATGCCCGATAGATGGCAATAGGCTCGCCACCTATTAAATGGGGCCTAACCTAATTGGCGAAACGTGGATGTTAATTCACCTCTGTCTTCCCTTTCGGCGGTATAGGCGTGATTTATGTATGTACGTACTTAATACGATAATAAGGCATATCATACTAACTGCCCCACTCAGAGACGCCAATCAACGTGTAAAGAATTAATGGAATTATTTAATTCCGCCGGCATTGCACTGCCTCTTTCGGCATTATCATTGGAGACTACCTACGACCCGCAGGTCCCTCCGTTCCGAAGTTAGCCGTCTGTGGCCGGACAATGAAGCATTAGTGCGATCCAAACGCGGGTGACAAAACGGGACGCCGCTCTACTCGGCTTATAGCGTCGTCTCACTTTAATAATGGGAATTGAGTCGCGTATAGAGTTGGTGGTAAAGCCCCTGGTCGGAATGTCAGTGCCGCACCGACCCATCAAGCAGACGCGTTGCTCAGGGTGCACCACGTGGAGGTCTCGGAACTTCGCACCCGAGTGCGAGGACCAACCTTACCGTTATAAAATACTGGAGAACCAACCTTTAGGGTGCTTTTCCACCATAGAAAATGTGTCGTGCGAGGATGTGTAGCTGTGCTGTGAAAATGTGTGAAGGTTTCCACCAATAATGTGCGAAGAAAATGTCTTTTGCGATACTAGCAGGTATAGAACACGAAATCGTAGCAAACCTCGCATAACTCTCACACTCGTATCCCTCGCAACACATTAGTACTTCTCGATTTTTAATTTTAACATTATATAAATGTCAGATGATATATAAATGACAGGTGCGTGTCTTGGTTTTGTTGGCACCTGCCCGGATAGCCACGGATGCGGGGTCGATTCCCGCGTCAAGACCATAAATTTTCGAAATTATTTTTCTAACCACCAAAATCTTTGTACATTAATACTTCGCTCGGTTAATACAACAAGGGGCGTATTTCAGACAATAGGTAGGTACTCTGAAACGTTGTGTGTTCTAAAAAAATAAGACTTGCTGTTGCAGGAATACAATTTTGAGTTGTATCTGCTTTGTTTTGCGGAAGCGACTTGTTTAGTATGTATGTACAAAAACCTCGCTTCGCTAAGCCCTTTTCCACCAAAGCTGTGAGTGAGGCTAGGAAAAATGGGGGCCGCTATTGGTTCTCCTAAAACATATTCCTCGCAACGAAAAGCACCCTTAACATTTTAAAATTAATTCTCAATTTCCTCTAAAAAGGTTGAGCAACAAATAGTTCCAATTTTCAAGTTTCATTTTATTCATAGTTATTATTTAGCTTATATTAATAAAGCTCTATTTAATATAGCGTAACAGGAAACCGGGACCTCGTTTCTCGGCTCTTTATAATAATACTGGGTCACGTTCACCAACGCCGGGCTATTCATCGACGTATTATAAAAAGCTTCTTAAGTAGCAACCAGTACTTAGCGTAGGAAATTGTCGTCGCTCGGACAGAATATTCTTTTACACACGTGCCTGTGTGTGTAAAGGAAAATTCTGTCCGAAAAACACACAAAAAAGATAAGTATAAGAAAATAAATATTTATAGTGGCGGAATGTTTTGTTTGTAGTCATCTAAAAAAATCTCGTGTCACAGTGTTTGTTAAAGAACATTAGGCAAGACTGTACCTTATAATTCGATTTAGGGCCTGTTTCACAATCGACAAATCAGTTCGAAGTAGCTTACTTTGCAGTTCAATTGACATATATTTCATATTACGACTGTCAAATGATCTGCGAAGTAAGCTACTTCGAACTTACTTGTCGATTGTGAGACAGGCCCTTAATATAAAATCCAATAATTATTGTTGCCGTGTGGTGACGGCAGAGCAGAATACAATTGTTACCACCCTCATTTCTCCCGAGGGTGTAGTACAAGACTAGGGTAAGACAGCGATGAGTAATGGGCAGCAGCATTCCTTTGATTTATTAGCAACAAACTTCGATATATGTGCCCGATAGATGGCAATAGGCTCGTTACCTTATTACATGAAGCCTGACTTAATTCGAAAAAAGTGGGTACTAATTCACCTCTGCCTACCCCTTCGAGGATGTAGTCGTGATTTATCTATGTGACTCGTCGACCAAAAACTAGGATACTAGGATAAGCGATAACTACTCTTTTGTATCCACAACAAGTATCGGTCCCTTTGTGTAAATTTACAACCGACTTACTAGCTATAAATTGCTTATTTATCCCCTAATTTAGACCCCTATACGCATAACTGAAATCAAAGGGCTTGTTTACAGATATTGTAATAGGAACACTTGTCAGAGGGTCGAGTTAATTCTCAAACGCGGTTCACTCACATTAGTTAACTGAAATTAGTTTTTAATATAATATATGTAATTTATTTTCTTTGCGTTAGAGAAGGAAAAACAATAATAGTGGAGAAGTTATGTATATAATAGAACATAAATTTAAGCTATGCCGTGTGGTGACGGCAGAGTAGAATACAATTGCCACCACCCCAAATCTCTCCCGTGGGTGTCGTACAAGGCGACTAAGGATAAATCAGTGATGAGGAATGGGCAGCAGCGTTCCTCTTATACCTACCACCTAGCAAAGTACTGCGACTTTTGTGCCCGATAAATGGCAATAGGCTCGCCACCTATTACATGGGCATAATTGGCGAAGCGTGGGTGCTAGTTCACCTCTGCCTACCCCTTCGGGGATATAGGCGTGAAATATGTATGTATGTATAAATTTAAGCACGGCTAGAGCAAAAAACCTTTTCATTTTTTTAATACTAAACAGGGAAGCTCTTGGCCTTCATGTCACCTGTGTATAGTATAATCAGTATTAAGAATTAGGATCTTACACAAAGTTACACTACACTGTAAACCTCAAGCATGAGTCCTAATCATGACAGGGGAAGGTAGGTAGAGCGGTAGACCTATAAGGGACACTCATAAAATATTTTTGAGAATAGATATAATTCTCGCCATTCTTGGTTACTCGAAGAGAGTTACTCGTCCTTTGAGAAGGCGGGAAGTAACTTACGTTTCCACATTGTGTATAATCAAATAGTTTTAAACGCGAAAATACCCTTATAAGACACCTCCTCCTATATTATGGACCCACGAACATACCCTGACATTGTGTGACAAAGCAGCATCCTAAACCTTGCTACAGTACTACACACGTGCAATACTAAAACAAAATCCAAATTTATGTCCGTTCGCGTTCCAACCAGCAAACGACCTGTCAGAGGGAAACACATAAAAATAATTCAGTATCGTATATTCCATACCTAATAAACATACAAAAAAAATTACGTAGAATGTGGCAGCCCAAACTGATTCCATGGGTATCGTTAAAGTCGACTAAGGGAGATTGCTCGATGTAAACCAATAAGCTCCTAGGGGCAAATGGTGGAGGGCAAACCATCAACAACAGCATACACACAGAGGGTTTGTGTCAGGCAGGCGGCTGGCTGTAAAACCTAAACCAAAACCTTGAGCTGTATGTATTGGAATGTTGTCATTCCAATCACTCTCTCCGTTCATCGGTCTCTCGGACCGGCCGTTCCGTCTCTTTTCTAGACATTCATTCATCACTAGCACCTTTCCGGCGTGATGGATGATATGAATCAAAAGGTAGTGAATGGCTTGATAACGTCTGACCGATATGAATGGAAGAGGAAACATACTGCGCCGACCCCAGATAGTCTGGGAACAGGGCAGGGAGAACAAGAAGATATTACATGCTCCGTAAAAATATTTCTTATGCCCAGTCTATTACAGATACCATTATAAAGACGACACATTCGAGTTAGAGTGTATAAGAGGGGTTAAATTGTTATTTCTTCTTGCCGTGTGGTGACGGCAGAGTAGAATACAATTGTCACCACCCCAAGTCTCTCCCGTGGGTGTCGTACAAGGCGACTAAGGATAAATCAGCGATGAGGAATGGGCAGCAGCGTTCCTCTTATACCACCTAGCAATAATACTGCGACTTTTGTGCCCGATAAATGGCAATAGGCTCGCCACCTATTACATGGGACCTAACATAATTGGCGAAGCGTGGGTGCTAGTTCACCTCTGCCTACCCCTTCGGGGATATAGGCGTAATTTATGTATGTATGTAAATTGTTATTTCTATGCATTTAAATGGCAAGGGTACCGGATCCAATTTATAATCACATTGCCAAGATCACCTTATCATTCTCAACAGTGATTCCGTGGAAGTAAGAAGAGGTTACATCCGTTTTTTATTCATTGTGTGATCGCTGTATCATAAATTGATAAATTTATTCATCATTGTTTACAAATTATTTCTCAGAAACGCTCAACCTAAGTTAATAAACCAACTAACGTTTATAATAATGCTTATGCAGACAGAACTATTACAACGACAACTAATAATAAACACACTAAAATAAATATTTAAGGGGGCTCCAATAAACAGACATGATTTGTATAAACAAAGCATGTCAAAGCTGTTAAAATGTATGACAGACAAACCGACGGTCTAAAACCAAAGCCGTAGGAATTGTTAAAAAACCACTGATTTGTAATAGATGTCGAAGTAGAGGCCGACATTGAAAACTGGATTGTGTGAGGTATGATGTGAACGTGGGTGCTAGTTCTCCTCTGCCTACCCTTTTGGGGATATAGGTGTGATTAATGTATGTATGTATGATGTGAAAAGTGTGAGGAGATGAAGAGTGACAAAAGAAACTGAAATAAATAAAAGAGGACATACTACACCGACCCCAACTAGGATAGGGTAAGGGCAGGCTTATGACGATTTGTAATAGAAAGAACTTAAGGGCACTTGTGAGGTAGGTTGGTGCTATTAATTAATTTTATTTAGAAATATTGTCTTAAACAGAGTAAATAAGTAAGTTCTAAGTAGCTTACTTCGCAGATCATTTGACAGTTGTAATATGAAATATATGTCAATTGAACTGCCAAGTAAGCTACTTTGAACTTACTTGTCGATTGTGAAACAGGCCCTTATTGTAATAAATTTAGAACACAATGTTTCTAATCATTTGGGTTGTTTTTTTGGGTTGTGTCGCTCTTGTACACCTACCGAGCCAAATATTCATAACACAATTCAACTTCACTTCACCAACCCTCTCTAGTGGCTCGCTAGAGAAAGTTCCAGTACAAACAAAGTATTCAGCCACCCTTCGAGGTAAAGGTAAATTTCCCTACAACTACATGCGACATGATCCGTTGGGACCCAATTTAAATAAACCCTATTAAGTTATGTAGTTGGCGACAATATAATTTAATTAAGCTGGGTCGTATACGAAACGGGCTACTCGCCATATTGGTACTCTTAAACGAATTCCTAAAAAAAATCCTGTAGATGCTTCATTTGTTTTTCTTTTTCCTGCCCCGTGCCCAGTTTACCTAGGGTCGCCTCAGTATGTTTCATCTTCCATTTATACCGGTCAGACGCCATAAAGCCTGCCTTTTCATTCATATCATCCATCACACCGGAAAGGTGTTAGTGATTAATTAATGTATAGAAAAAGAAGAATTATTTTGCGTGGTCTAACATAAAAAAAAAATACGGATACGAATTAATAACCTCCTTCGTTTTTTCGTCGGTTAAAAAGAGACGGAAAGGACCATGTCGAGAGATCGATGAACGGAGAGCGTAATTGAGATGACTACATTATAATTCATACTGCTTAAGATTTTGACTTAGGTTTTACAGCCGGCTGCCTGGCCGACATATCAACCATTTTTAGGTATGCTGTTGTTGGTGTTTTGTCCTCAACCATTCGGGTGGTCCAAGGTGCTCATTGGTCTACACCGGGCGAACTCCTTTAGTCGACTTTTACGACACCCTTGCGGTGAGCCGGGGCATGTTCTACGTTATTATTTCGCTCCTAGAACAACATGGAAGACTGTAGAATGTAGATGCTTAATTTGACCTCGGCAATTTATCAAATAATAATTAAATAATTTATTCAGACAATTTCAGTCCATCATGTGTTAACATCAATAATAATTATAAATACAGAACATCGCTTAATGATCGGGCGACACAATTTTCATATTAAAACTGAAGGCCTTAATTACGTATTCCGGGTGCAATTGAATTGCTTCTCGTTTTTACTGTCGCCGTAAACAGATAGGAATTATGGCTCTGCATAGATATCTGGATACAATCTGTTTTTTTAACATTGCTAATTATTAAAGACACGTATTGAGTCAACTGCCTATATATTATACAGTGTGGAAAGAAAGAGTGGGTCCTGGAGGGGAAGTACCTTAAATCTTTAAATAAGCTCAATTTGCTGAAAGAAAACATTCCTTTATTTTTAAAAAGAAACATAACTGCATTCGCAGAATTCACAAATAATCAATCATACCGGGAATCGAACCATGTAAAAAATAAAAATAAAATAATTAATGGTAAATGTTGGAGTCAAATTATTAGAGTGGTATTTATTAGTCAAATTATTAGCCTCTAGCTAGCTGATATTTTTCTTTAATATTAGTTTATGTGTCTTTCAATAGGCATGATGACTTATTTTTTAAAACTACACCATGTTTTTCTTACGTGTCTACTTTACCCAAAATAATAGTTATTTGTTGTACGTGAGTGCAAAGTTGTTTTTTAATCGCGTGCTCAATTTTGATGACCGAGCTAGCGAAGGATTCTAAAATTAGAATCCTGAGCGATAGCGAGGGAATCAAAAGAGCACAAGGTGAAAAATAAACTTTGCACTCACGTACAACAAATAACTATTACTTTGCACTCGAGTGCAACACGTAACTTTTCATCCCCCCCAACGAGGAAAATGCAAAATACAAAAAAAAATACAATCACAACAGTTTCTGTTTTCACCCAGAAACTTCCACAACACCCTCCCATTAACCCAAACACACTGTCAACACCCACCCAGAAACACCCACAACATTCACACCCATCCACTCAGACACACCCAAAAAACACCCATTCACCCAGAAACACCCACAAAACACCCATTTACCCAGAAACACCCAAAAAACACCCATTCACCCAGAAACACACACAAAACACTCATTCACCCAGAAACAACCACAAAACACCCATTCACCCAGAAACACCCACAAAACACCCATTCACCCAGAAACACCCACAAAACACCCATTCACCTAGAAACACCCACAAAACACCGATTAACCCAGAAACACCCACAAAACACCCATTCACCCAGAAACACCTACAAAACACCCAAGCACACCCAAAAAACACTCAATCACCCAGAAACACCCACAAAACACCTAATCACACCCAAAAAAACACCCAATTACCCAGAAACACCCACAATACTCACCCATCCATTCAGACACACCCACAAAAACCCATTCACTCAGACACACCAACAAAACACCCATTCATCTAGACACACTCTCAAAACACCCATTCACCCAGACGGTGACGGCAGAGTAGAATACAATTGTCACCATCCCAAATCTCTCCCGTGGGTGTCGTACAAGGCGACTAAGGATAAATCAGTGATGAGGAATGGGCAGCAGCGTTCCTCTTATACTACCGTCCTGACAATGTACTGCGACTTTTGTGCCCGATAAATGGCAATAGGCTCGCCACCTATTACATGGGACTTAACATAATTGGCGTAACGCGGGTGAGAATTCACCTCTGCCTACCCCTTCGGGGATATGGGCGTGATTTATGTATGTATGTATGTACACCTCCAACAGCCACCCATCCACCCAGCCACACCCGCAACATTCATCCAGACACACCTGTAAGTCCCTAATAAAAATTACCGTCCCTAATGGAGTTCCGAGACGGTCAGTTGAGTTGAATCAGCTTGAGTCAAGCACGTTGATTTTCTGTATGTTTTTGTTCCGTTGCTAGCGTAAACAAATCAAACAGACCTAAAAAGCTTTTTAAATGTTTGACTCAAGCATCCAGCAAGCGTTGTAGACGATCAAAATGTTTAAAGCATTGACTGAGGCCAAGCTGATTGACCGTCACGGAACTCCTAGGTTTTAACAAATTTATGACGTGAAAAGAAAATGGCGCGCGCAAAGCAAATTACAAAAAAAGTACACCAAGAAGGTTCCGAGTCTGAGTTTTTAACAAATTAAAATAGGTTGCATGACAATTTCGGCACCATGGAGGTAGAAATAAATATGTATAATGATGTTTTGAATTCGAAAACTCATTGCACACGATGTTCTAAATTTAAATTTACTTTAACCTCTAGAGGATAAAAACGGCTTTTGCACTCAGATATCGAAGAGCAAAAACGCTTTTTCCGAGATGGTGGGATGAAATAGTAGATTTTCCATCAAGTGCACAAAACGAATCATTTTTGTCCGAGACTTTTAGCAGCCCGAGCCGAAGGCGAGGGCTGATAGTAATGTCGAGGATAAAAATGGTTTTGTGGACGAGTTAGAAACTCTGCTTTTCACTTCGATTGCGAGGAAATTAAACAGTAATTTATCTTAACATTTCTTAAAACTCAAACTAAAATTAGTACAGTTTTGAATACCAAAGGAAATTGTTTTTCCCATTGATATTAGGCTTGGGCTGCAGACATATACAGCCAAGTATTGAAATAATAATTTTCTTAAAATTGTTTAATACTTACCGTACCTACTTGAAAAATTTTAATATCTTTTATGTCTTAAAAAACACATAAGGCAAATAAATTTAAGTAAACATAAAAAAATAACAAATTCTATGTCTGAATTTCTTATTGTGTTTGGCTGCATAGCTAATTTTATTTGCCTTAATATAGATACTTTTATGATTAGATACGTTAATGCTCTAGAGCACAAAATTCAATTTTGTGCAGCCTATATCCTAGACAAACAAGCACTTTCAGAGCATGAGAAGTGAAAATAAAATGACGAGTGTTAATTTTTTTTTATTTTTTACATGGTTCGATTCCCGGTTCGGGTAAGCATTTTTAAGAATACTGTGAATGCAGTTATGTTTCTTTTTAAAAATAAAGTAATGTTTTCTTTCAGTAAATTAAGCTATTTCAAAGATTTAAGGTACTTTCCTTCCAGGGCCCACTCTTACTTTCCACACTGTATATGAGGAGACGGCCCTATTTACAGAGCACAGACACAATTCACACTCATTCACACACACTCACACTTTATAATTTTATTTATTAGCTACCAACAAGACAATAACAGACACAAATTACTTATATAATATATTTTTCAACACAATAGCTCGTAAATTGACTCTTATTAAACCTTTTGAAGGTCCATAATGCAGCAAATTATGCACTCGTGCATAATATATTACGTACTAGTGCGTAATCGTATATTTTTTAATTTTTTTTTTTGGTAAATTCTCCCTAAAATTTTAGGGAAGCATAGGGTCTAGCCCATACAGCCATGTCTTTAGTTTAGTAGTCTGTATTCATGGGTGTAGAATGAATAAAAATGAAATTAATTTTACGTTAAAAAAGGGATGTCACACATTTTAACGCATCTAGGGAGTGCTCGGCTCGAATTTAATGGTAACAGAGTTCATGATGGCGACTGATCAGTAGGCCTATTCCCTAACTTTTTTTGACAGTTTTGTTGACTGTTTTCATAGGACAAGTGACACAATACCGTTATAGTAACGTAGTAATGGATAAGTAAATAGCTCGGTGATCATCACTTTCAACTGTCAAAAAAAGTTAGCGAATAGGCCTACAGTAGGCCTATTCCCTAACTTTTTTTGACAGTTGAAAGTGATGATCACCGAACTATTTACTAATACATTGCTGTTATTACAGGACAAGTGTCACAATAGCAGTATAGTAAAGTAGTAATGGATAAGTAAATAGTTCGGTGATCATCACTTTCAACTGTCAAAAAAAGTTAGGGAATAGGCCTACAGGTGGTGAAAACCACTATAAAATTCTTAACAACAAACGCATCACAAGACTTATTTTCAATAATTCCTCATAATTGAACGTCAACACAGATCCGTAAGCATCAAAATAACACTACTTTCATTGTACAAAATCCACTTTGAAACAATTTTTAAATTAATGAAAAAAATCTGACTTTGTCTTTGAATTTGAATTTATCTTGTCTATGTACATAGAATATTTTTACGAATATTAAATTATTTTACAGTTAAGATGACAAATAAACATTTTATTCCATGTTAATAAACATAAATTAACTATCGTATTTAGAAACACTATTTATTTTATTTTTTAATTTGCTGCTTCGGATACACAGCCGGTTTTTCTGTGCCTTTTGAAAGTCGACATATTTGTTTTATTAAATTAACATTGTGTCAGAGTGATGTTTACTGTTATAAATATGTAGTTTTGTGTAATAAGGGTCTACGGCGATGAACAATATGAAGATTTAGTAAAACAAAAGTGCATTTGATGAGAAAGGCGATGAGCAATTTCGTGGTCGATCTACTTCGTCAGTCTCCATCTATGGGCTGTTAGTGTAAATTTGCCGCCAAACTCTCCTAAAATGCATTAAAACGTGATACATCCGCGTTTTAATGCGATTAACACTGAAGAAAGTAGACTACATCAGATGAGACTGTATGTGCTGGTTCCCTTTGCCGTCCCTAGTAATAAGGAGAATTAAAAAAGAACAAAAACTTGTAGGCGCCATTTTCCGTAATTATTTTATTTGGAATATTGGAAAAGTTAATAACAATACAAGTTTGTTTTGAGAGAGTGTTTGGCGCGTTTCGTGGTGTCAGTCAGATTTATTTTCACTAATTCAAAAATTGTTACAGAGTGGATTTTGTGCAGTGAAAGTGGTGTTATTTTGATGCACAAGCATCCGTGTTAATGTGCAATTATGCAGAATCATCGAAAATAAGTCTCATGATGTGTTTGATGTTGTGGTGAAGATCACTATAAAAAGTGGTTTTATCTATTTCATCAGTCACCATCATTCACTCTGTTACCATTCAATTCGCGCCAAGCACTCCCTAGATGCGTTAAAATATGTGGCACCCATATTTTAACGTAAAATTCATTTCATTCATACTTTTCACCCACTCATTATTTCATTTCATAAGACTACAGATAAAATATTCACTAAAGACTTGGCTGTATGGGCTAGACCCTTTGCCTTCCCTAAAATATAGGGAGAATTAAAAAACACAAGTTTGTTTTTTCCTCGCAATTGTGTTGAAAAACGTCGTATGCAACTCTTAAGTATTGATCATTACACACTCAGCTTGTTTACCGCGCTCGCCTGCGGCTCGCGCTTGCAATAATGCCTCGTATGTAATGACCAACGTAGTATACTCGTAGCATAATATACTAATGTAGATTTACAGCTTACCCCCGAATACAGAAACGCTAATCAAAGCTTGAGTCTTGCTTAACATTTAAATATTGTAAAAATTTACGTTTTTCCATACAAATTCTGACAGGCAATGTCCACTTAAGTTTTTAAACAGTGCCCCAAATATTGGCGTTTCTGTATTTGGGAGATTAGTGTCGTTATAATTAAGTTTGTCACGGCATGCAATGTGGAGTGTAATTTAAAATATCATACTATTGAGATATAAATAATTTTAAAAGTACATTAAATACTGTAAAGACAGAAAAACTATACTAAAAGATAAAAGGTAAAATTATATAATGTAAAGTTTACACACATAAATACACAAATAAATAATATGTACATATATGCAAGCAAACTTGTTATAGAGTAAAATATTGCGACTGTGACCACTGTCATATTAAAATCTATATCGTTTATATTCCTATTCACTAGTGCTGATATTCGTTGTGATTCGTACAGTCAAATTTGAGCGAAAGAATTCAGAAAGTTGTGATGAATCGGGCGGAGTTTTCGGGGCGCAGCTGTGTATGGGGTGGGGTGCCCCAAGGGCATGTATTATTACCTTTCCTTTTTTTGATATAGGTACCTACACTATACTAATTATCCTTGCGAAACGGCTTTGATTGTAGAAAATCATCATCATCACCAGCCCTTTTAATGCCCCTAGTGCTGGGGCACGGGCCTTCTCTATGGATGGAAGAATATAGGGAGATTAAGCCATAGTCATAACCCACCACGCTGGCCTAGTGCGGGTTGGTGGGTACCCATCTAATGACCGGCCTTAGCGAGGAGGAGCTCGCTAGCGCATTGTTATGGATGATATGAATCAAAAGGGAGTGGATGGCTTGATGACGTTTGACCGTTATGAATGGTAGAGGACACATACTGCGTCGACCCCAGTTACATTGGAAACAGGGCAGGGAGAAGAAGAATACTTTAAATAGTTTTATGAACTATGACTGACCTCTAACAGAATTCCGTCCTGATGAACGAAATAACTGGACTCCGAGGCTGTTCACGTCAATATGTGTACGGGTTCCGCCGCAACCGAAGTCAAATTCAGTGCGACCGACAGACATTCCATTTCCGAGGTCGGCAAAGAGAATTCGATTTGGTATGGAGCTATGTAAAACCTGTGTTGTCAACCGGCAAAGGATCGTAGACGCCTTTAACAAATCATTGTTTCAAAATTGTTGCTTTACAAATCTAAAGTCCGATTACTTGCTACTGCGACGAATAGATTTTTAAGTTTATTAGATGGGAGAGAATCGACGGAGCAGTGGCTTAGCGCACTCGGCCTGAGATTGCTTAAACTAAGCAAGCAGTATTTGCTAAGGCTACTCATTTGATCATTATGTTTTAGTTATATTTGTATGATCTCTCCTGCGAGACTTCCCGTGACCACGGCTCTCATTCTCTGTTCCGTTTATTTACTCATGTGGTAAAGTCAACTAAATTTGTTAAACTTATTTTATTTCAAACACCTATTGCGTTGTTTATCCCTAGTTCACCATTTACCGCAAATGTAGGTCAGCTATGTCGACCGCACCAACAAACTATCCGCTGTTCGAAATTGACAGCAATTTAATTTCCGAAGCTATTAAAGAACCAACCCAGCAAATCCTTGAAAACGCCAGCAGACTGGCTTATTGGTGTTTGCTTTGTCTTGTTTAATAACCTTACTAGATTATAAACATTTAATTTTGCAATAAATATCTATATATATATATACTCAATATTTAAAGTGAAAACTCATTTTTACTTTTGTTGTTTGCGAAACTTTGTTTAAGGCAAAATTGATGTGTAAACAGAATTTGCAACTTTATTGAAGATATTGACAAAAAATCTGATTTTTTTCTATATATGCTTTAAGATTCAATATTTACTGAGACTGTTATCACGATATTGACTGTCTAATCCATGCCTGAGAAGTAACTTTGAGATACGTAAGTTTTGAGTAACGTAACTAGCTTTTTTGTTTGTTTAAAATTAATTCATGAGAGCTGAGCGCCGATGGCAGACCTTCTGTCTCCTTCCCCTCGGTGCCGGAGAAAAGACAGTGACAAATGGAGTGTCGCCGATCGTCAGAGCGTCAGATGAGTTTTATCATAATTATTGCTGTGCCAGCGAATTTGTTCGAAATGCCTTAGATTGGCAGATTGCGAAAATACTTTTGGTACTTTCCGCACCTTAGAAGACTATACGGTTTTAAACAACGACTTTGAGGTATTGTGTTCAGGCTTCTTTAGCTATGTGGTGACGGCAGAGCAGAATACACCATTGTCACCACCCCCATCTCTCCCGTGGGTGTCGCACAAGGCGACTAAGGAGGAGAGGAATGCTGCTGCCCATTACTCTTCGCTATGTTTATCAACGAAGAGTAATGGGCAGCAGCATTCCTCTTTAACCACCTAGCAATATGTACAGCGATTTCCGTGCCTGATAATAAATGGCAATAGGCTCGCCACTTCCATAATATGGGACCTAGCCTAGTTGGCGAAACGTGGGGGTGTTAATTCACCTTCGGGGATATAGGCGTGATTTATGTATGTATGTACAGTGTGACCCTTCCACGCTTTGCCATTCCTAAGCTTTCCAGTCAAGTTTCACAAACAATTGCTTAATTAGAAAATACGAGTCCACAATGTCCGTTTCTGTACAGTGACAGTGTAAGACAATTAAAACATTGCGAACTTTCACTGAATAATGGGTCCCTGCTGGCTGTGGGACCAGCTTTTATATATGTGGGACCTTTGTTATTTATTTACATTTACTTAATTGAACATGACATGCCACTTAATATCTACTTATTATATATGTAATGTATATCTTATTTACCAAGGACATGTAATGATCCAGCCATTTCATAGCGAGAGACAAAAGAAACAACGTACGGATTTATAAAGTCGGAGTTGCGAAAGTGAGTGTTGGTTGACGATGTTGTGAAATGTAAACCTACACTTGGGTCACAAGACTGACTTCTCTTTACAACACTATGGACCCGGCACCCGCACAGTGAATCCATGGAGTGGTAAGAGTTTGCCTCATTCTTATTTATATATATCTGACGTTTTTATGTTTGTCAGAACCCCTGAAAGACAATATACCGTAAACTGACCCGTATGTCTAATAAACACGGGCATTGGTTAGATTTAAATCTTTTGGCAAAGAAAATTAGAAGAAAACTAAATAACGTCCTAACGTTCTTCTTTCTTTAATGAATGGCAATGTACTATCGTACATAAAGATAAAAGTTTTTCCAGATGGTACTGCAGTGACCAAAAGGTCACAAATGCTTTTGGTTACAAACAGATAGAGAATCGTCTCTGCTTGTCTGTCTGTTTATACAGATTTGACAGAACATGCGTAAATATTAAACCAAATTGAATAAAGGCTACGAAGTCATTTATTTACTAACACAATTTCAAACGATAACATTATTTATTCTGAGGCCGCTTTAAAAGCAAAATCTGAAAACATTTCAATTTGGCTACCGGCTCAAATTCAACGTGATAACGTCCAACCCTAGTCTTTTGATCCTAAATTCAGTTGGTGTTTTTGTCAAAGGCACAGAGACGCTGTGGGGCGAACACCGCGAGGCTTTTGTCCATGGTCATCCGAATTCATTAAGGCCGTTCCAACAAAAACGGTCCGCAATATCCTATTGAAACTGCAAAGGATGTCATTGATCTACCAAAATAATGTCTCCGGGTTTGGGTGTGCTAAGCTGAGAATGCCTTTTTAGGAGGAAGTTGGTAACTCCTAGATATACATATAATAGATAGTAGAATCTAAGTTAGCAAGAGACATAATTATGACAGTTTTCACCGACGACTCTAAGGGCCGTTTTTTTGATATGCATACTGCGCTAACCCGCAGATAAACTAGGAATAGGGCAGAAAGAAGTAACAGTATCACAAATTAATGTATTGCGTACTGCTATTTTAGCGTATAATAATATACAACAAAATGTTAATTAAAACTAGTTTTGTTAGTCATTTTTTTGTATTAAGTACGACATACATACATAAATCACGCCTATATCCCTGAAGGGGTAGGCAGAGGTGAACTAGCACCCACGTTTCGCCAATTATGTCAGGTCTCATGTAATAGGTGGCGAGCTTATAGCCATTTATGGGGCACTAAAGTCGCAGTATATTGCTAGGTGGTAGGTATAAGAGGAACGTTGCTGCCCATTCCTCATCTCTGTTTTATCCTTAGTCGCCTTGTACCACACCCACCGGAGAGATTTGGGGTGGTGACAAATGTATTCTACTCTGCCGTCACCACACGGCCACATGCCGTATTAAGTACTCATTAAAGTTAATTGACGTCTCTGAGTGCTGCAGTCAGTCCCTTCCTACTTTGATTACAGACGCATAAATGTCGCTATTTGGAATTGGTAATTTGATTAAGAACCTTGATTGAATCGTGAAGAAATTGTGCCTCCTAGTGAAACGGAGGTCACGAATTTACAATGTTTTTTTAATATCCGCTAGTAGTGTTTGCAGTTTATAAACTTGTATTACTTACCGGTAATGTACCAACTGAGATTTCCCTTTTTTTAATTCCCTGGAATTTACACTTCTAAATAGTTATAGACTATTCATCACTAGATTGAATCTTTCCCAAATCTTTCCCGTGGGTGTCGTACAAGGCGACTAAGCATAAATCTGAATATGATTAGGAATGGGCCAGCAGCGTTCCTCTCATACCACCTAGGCTAGCAATGTACTGCGACTTTTGTGCCCGTTAAATGGCAATAGGCTCGCCACCTATTACATGGGACTTGACATATTTGGCGAAACGTGGATGCTAGTTCACATCTGCTTACCCCTTCGGGGATATAGGTGTGATTTATGTATGTATGTATGTATCACTAGATTGCAGACGTTACTACTTATTTCTGATTGATTTAAAAGCTCTCAGTACCTTTTTGTCCCCTGTAAGCATTTGCAACGATTGTCAGAATTATTATACAGGTTGATTTAGATTAAAGAAATGTTTACAAATGCCATAGGCCTTCCTTATAGAAAGTAGAATATATGGAAAACGCGGGCCTTGTCGCAGAACGTCACTTTCGCAAAATGTACCAGTACGAATAATACATCTCGTGAAAAATTTGGTTACTTTCGCCCAATGTCATTTTCTCAAAACGTCATTCCTACCACGCTGACCAAGTGCTGATTAACGAACTGCAGATGGAAACGCAGTTTTTAGGTAATCAGTTAAATGGTCTAATGACTATAAGGGAACAAGTACAGGTAAGTACTGCTGACGTAAACAGTCCTTTATTTTCTAAGGATTTTTCTATCAATGTGAACATAGCATCTGTTCAATGTCAGCCGACAGTAATGCGCGTATTATTCACGGTCCAGACATGTCCTCTGCGCTCTGGGGAGTCCAACTGTTTTATGGGAAATTTTATTACACTTTCAGGTTTTACCTGTTCTTAACTAAATTAAATACTGTCATAAAGATCTTGAGTTAGGGTTTATTTTAACATACACTCCCCATATAATTGTAAGAGGCCTGGTAATTTTCTAGTTATTAATGAATGAATTACTGGTTAATTATTAACCACTAACAGGAGAGTGATTTAAAGTTAAGATTGCCTTATACTTTTTGCCATTTAACGCAGGCGTATGAAACTTAATATGGAAGACCATATGAGACTTATTACGAAGTATTTTTATTTATATTCTAAACCCTTAAAAAAGTCACTACTGACTCTTAATCAACTATTACTACAATAATTTTGTCGAATGTGTCACATACGTCTATCTTAAGGGGACGTGAGTTTTATTATTTTGTAGGATGTACCATTTCAAACATAAAATAGCATAAATCATTATAACGCGGCAAAGTTTAGAGCTTAGCTTTGCTGCGTTATATTATAATGATTATTAATAGTCTAGATTGTTTTGACCCATTAGGTTCGAACCTATTTTTTTTTAAACTAGACTTTATTAAAAATCATAAAAAAATTACTATTTATTTTATAATTTGAAAATTTTTCATTACATTAACAAGAGCTAGATGTTTTCTTTATTTTTACCACAATGTTTTGCTTCTTAGTATTTATAAAATATTAAAATTGCGCCTGATGTTTCTTTAGACCTTAAATTTAATAAATATCTAAATATTGAACCCATCAATTAATAACTTTTCGTAATAAGTAAGTATTATTATCATAATTACAACAATACATGAACAATTTTAGCCAGAAAAGATTTAAATATTAGATTTTAAATCTGACTTTCAGGAGTAAGACTGGATTTATTTTACTCTACATTTTTCGCCCCAGTTTTGGTCCAATTTACAAGACAGTGCCACTCTTCTGGTATGTAAATCAGATTTCGATCACTAACTAGCACGCTCAGTACCATCACCCCCGATCTAAATGTGTTCTTTTCCTATAAAACGATGAGTAATTGTTACGCCAAATTTAAAAAAGATAGAGACTGAAGACAGTTTCTATATATTTCCAGTTTCTATTTTGGCAGCACAATGTGTATTTTTCCACATATCATTCTTCTATGCTTGCTCATCCCATGGGTGTCGTAAAGGTCGAGGTCTAAAGGAAATTGCCTGGTGTAGACCAATGAGCACCTTGGGGCACCCGAATGGTGCTCTAAGGTGCTTATTGGTCTACACCGGGCTGCTTAGTGGTCCAAACCACCAACAACAGCATATCAAAAGAGGGTTCGAGTCAGTTAGGCGTCCGGTTGTAAAACCTAACTCAAAACGTTGAGCAGTATGAATTGGAACATTGTCATCCCAATCACTTTCTCTCAAAGTAGTAACAAAGTAGTAAGTTAAATAAAATAGATAGACTAATAATCCGGGAATTATGTACCCGCCCCGTTAACACAGCCACTCCGCCCGCCCGCTTAAAACTGTGTTATGTACCATAACCGACGTTTTTAAGGGCCCATATTCATAGATCCTACATTTTTAACGTGAAAAAACAATGAAATACAATAATGCAATAAAACAAAATGGCCAAAATGTAGTCCCGACATTGCTAATAGGGACCGGCGAAAAAACGCGGTCTCAGAGTGCAAATTTTTACATTTGTAAAGCCAGATTCAATACTTAAGTGATTATTGAGTTTTTTTGAGTGGCTCATTGCAAAGTTGTATTTTAAATGTTTAAATTGTATTTTTCTATTTATTTGCATCTGTACAACATAAAAATATATAGGTATACAACAAATATAACACCTTTCCTTAATTACTATTTGCTAAAACACGAAATAGGTTTTTACCCTTAGGTTTTTCATCTCATAGTGCACCAAATGATTAAGCGTATATTCGTAGCTGCTACGAGCTACGAGGTCACTACGACTATTTGCTACAACTTACTACGTTACTAAAGTTGTAACTTTAGAAATGTTTTTAAATATTACCCTTGATGGCTAAGTAAGGACATCGTCCCATTGCTAAGCAAGGTCGCGGTGTTCACACTGAATTTGCGTGGATAATTATAAATTCATTCATATATCTTCTTTGTAGGCATTTTTAAGCTTCCTTCTTAAACATAACCTACAATGCGCCAACCAACTAATGTGCTTAGATTGTCGTAAAAATTGATAAAAAAAAGATTGCCTGATGTATACCAATTAGCACCTTGGGGCATCAAAATGTTAATTGGTTAGCCAACAATAACAGCAAACCCGAAGAGGGTTCCTGTCAGGCAGGCGACCGCAAAGAACAGAGAAAGAGGCTCTTTCTCCATTCTGTAGTCTGTGTAAGGAAAGGATAGAAGATCTTAATCACTATTTCCGTTCATCGGTCTTTCGGCATGGTCCTTTCCATCACCTTCCTATACATTCATCCATTAGCACAGCACCTTCCAAGTGTAATGGATGATATGAATTTAAAAGGGGTGAATGCCTCGATTTCAATGGAAACCTGAATTCGCATCTGATCGATTTGATTGTCTAGCTACCCTCGACCTTTGCCCATTGTATCTGAACAGATATTTTATGAATAGTGGAGGTCTTATCGCAGCGTCCAGACTCAATTTTAGTAACGAATAGACAGGGTTTTGACATGTCATGATATGACGTCTGACTGACATTACCAGAAAACAATAGGACGGAAATATAGATCGCAGACGAAATTGACGATCACTTTAGTAACAAATGTATTTTCCAAAATTAAGCGCTGTTGAAATCAGACCTTTAAATAGACCTTCGAAGAGAATCTTATTTAAATCAAACCGTCTAACTAATTTTTCTACCATTTATGTAATATTCAAATTGAAATCTAAAATGCAGACCGTTCAGGTTTCAAACCTATTTGTGTTGCCCTTGTCCCCCGGATCTCTCTCTTCTTAAGAAAGTCCAATTAGTACTCGAAAATAAAGACCTGTTCTTGCCTAATACAAAATGTTGTCCGTATATTCGCGAGAGCTGATAGAACGAGATTAATTTCGTTAAACTAATTTAACATAATCAACTTCATCCTAGCTGAGCCTCCAGGCGGTAACACAGAGTTACACGCTTTTAATTTTAATAAGCAATTACGGTTATTAATTTTATGTAACGGAGCGTCTTAGGTGTGAATCATATTATGTATAGTTTATAGGTAGTATTGACTCATAACTAATTCGTTATGAGGTACCAAATTTAAAAATGTAAACTCTAAAAAATTGTCAGTGGATGTTACGAAATCAGCACAGTAGTACTGATTTTTAATATTGGTATCTGGCCTATGTCTTATAAGGTTTCATATCCCACTATATTATATATGTCGTGACCAGTTCATGTGTTGATTCACTTAATGATGTGGCCGACCATTTCATGAAATGGTTGCTAAAACTGACCATATCGTTTCACATTCCTTGCAGACTATTTCCATTCAAATCGTCCGTATTGTATGTTTTTTTGTTTAATGTATTTTGTTCAGTGTATTTTGAGATATGGTCACTTTTGTGTGAGTTTGCGATATGTTTAAAGATATATATTTTGGCCTAACGTCGGCCTGGCACTAAGCAAGGTGAAAGTACTGTACTGTGAAAGTACTGCCACAACACTTGAATACGAGAAGATTTGACATTTTCTCGTAGCCTGATGTGCTGTTGGCAATTCCTACTTACCTTTACTTACGTGTGGTGCCGATAGAGCAGAATACAATTTTCACTAGCCTCCATCTTTCCCGGGGGTGTCGTACAAGGCGACTTACGGGACAGCTATGAGTATTGAGGAGCAGCGTTTCTCCACCATCTAGCAATATAGACGCACGCAGTACTTAAACCCACTTGCGATTAAAGTACTCATCAGAGGATTATCCCCTTAAGGTGTGAAAAGGTAATCTTGGTGTCTTACCTTCAATACAGGAGATACACGGTTCATATTTATCACCGTAGGTAATGTTCTGCTGCCATTAAGTTTAAGGGGGTGTGTTAGAGTATGAACTCATGGCATTGCCCATAGTGTTGTATCTTTTGTACGTCTGACTTGACACGTATATTTTCTTCACATTTTCACGTGTTCCAATACAGTGGTCATCCTTTTGTAAGTTGCGCTTTTATTTAATATATTTTCCCTAACAAAGGGATGACTCAGCCACGAGTAACAGTCGCTGAGCGGTTATTTTGCCGTCATTTGTAAAACATTAACTTCCGCACTCAGAGACGTCAATTAACGATAATGAGTACTTAATGTCAAAAAAATGACAATTCAAAACTAGGCGCTATTGTTGCACGTTCTATGGTCTACAACGCTGGCCGGGTTAATGGGTATTAACGACTGCAGATGCAGCCTGGACGGCTTAACGTGCCTTCCGGAGCACGGAGGAACTCGAGATAATAATTTTTTTGTCACCCATCCAATGACTGGCCTAAGCGAACATTGCTTAGTTTACGCAATCGCAGGCCAGCGCGCTATGTCACAGCGCTAGCGAGCTTCTAGCTAAAAAGAACGACCTAAACATTTCTTATTCCAGCTGCCTTTTTCCACAATTTTGCGGACAAAAGTTAGCGTCTTTTTTACATAAAAATATTTCCATGAATATTGGTAACCGTCATTATTTCCGAACAAGATTCTCAATTACATGTTTACGTTTACAACTTTTAATGGCGTGTAAATAAATAACTGTGCCTTCGGTATGTAGATATATAATTTATTTTTATTTTATGAGCTCGAACATAAAAGATTTTCGTTGGTAGATATACATTATTTGATTTTTTCTTCTTGAAATTATGTTGGTACTATATTATTTATAGCTCCACTCCTGTTGGTAACAGTCATTGTTTTTTAAAAGTCTGTTTATTTAGGTGCAGGGCTCCCAGACATTTGGAGTGTCGTTTTTCAAAACTCTGCCAGAGACAACAATTGAACGTTTATTAGTACTTATTGTCAAAAAATGACAATTCAAAACTAGTCGCTATTCTTGTCGGGTCTAAGGTTTACTGCCGCACTCGGAGACGTCAAATAACGTTAATGAGTACTAAACGTCAAAAAATGACAATTCAAAACTAGTCGCTATTCTTGTCAGGTCTAAGGTTTACTGCCGCACTCAGAGACGTCAATTAACGATAATGAGTACTGAATGTCAAAAATTGACAATTCAAAACTAGTCTCTATTCTTGTCAGGTCATTGGTCTAAATTTAAATTAAAAAAAATGAGTGCGGCAGTTAGTCTTAGATTTAACTTCAGATAATCTGGTTTTCAGATCAACATGACCACCAGCCGGTTTTTATCCCCAATGCAGGGGTTCAGACCTTCCCTATACGTGACAGAATATAGGTGAATTGGCTGCATATAATAGAAAGAAACGACTACAGCTTAACGGCTTAACGTGCCTTCCGAAGCACGGAGGCACTCGAGATGATATATTTTAAGTCACCATCATTATAATAGTTTTAAAACTATTTCAGTCACAATAAAAGCAGGTGTGAGAGGCAATGATATTCTTATAAAGACTAGTTAAGGTCTATATTATAATGTGGCTAAAACAGTGTTCATCTTAAAACGCTAACCTATTTAATGGTTTCAGTCGTAGCAAGTAATCGTAGTACGGCTTGTAGCACGTAGACATGTCCTCTCGTAGCCGCAGTATCCAATCCAGATATCATATTGTTAACATCATAGAGGCTATCAGGCTAATGAAAAAAAAATATAAAAAAAACATGATAAAGCAGAAAGGTGCTGGTAACGGACAAGGAAAAGTACTAATGATGAATAGTTGTATAGAACAGTGATGAAAATCTGCCATACAGACATAGCATGGTGAACTTATTGTTTTTTTTATTCTGCGCAGATATTCTCGTCAGTAATAATACAAGGATTACATTTTATTTCGGTTTTAATTGGAACACGGACATGTCGACCTTTGACAATGTGAAAACAAACTTGGCATGGAAACCAATTACAGAGAGACAAAAACGTTGTTAACAATAGTTATTTACGAGTTGGATCATTATTTTGTATATTACTAGATGAACCTGCTAACGTTAATGTAATACTCCTTACACTCACACCCTATCATCTAGCCTAAAGTAAGTAGCCAAAGGACTTGTGTTATGGAGTAGGTGACAGTGACAAATTTTTATATAATTAATAATTATACATAGAAACATTTATACTACTTAAACATATAACGAGGTGGGTTCTGGCCTATCTTCTTCAGTCCATAGTAAGGCTTGTGTCTGCGGGGACATTAAAGGGCTGGTGATGGAAGGTTTAATCACCTCGCAGACCCAATGCGGTATGGCGAGCATAAACAACTGCAGATTTATTAGAAAACAAACTTTTTTTATCGATTAATTTATGTTAAGGTAAAAATATTAAAGGTGTCGGGACTTTACAATAATTAATTCAGTATATAATCCTAAACTAAACTAAGCCAGGCAACATATACTCTGGGCCTGTCCAAAGTTGGCGGATTTGGATAATTTATATTATTAAAGTTAAAGTATCTACCTGAGGCCAGTACCTAACCGATGAGAAAGTTAGATAGGCATAATATTTCTGACGCTAAATTTAATCTATCTTGTAGCCACAGATTATTTGACAACTGGCTACACAAAACCTTTGACAGATAAACTTGTCCGATTGTTCAACATTGTTTAGGTGAAATGTAGAAAATTACTTATTCTTATATATGAAAAGTCTCAAATCCCTGAAAAAATCAAGGGTCTCATAATATTTTCATCAAGATTTATCAAATAGCATTCTTTGCTGTTTTTTTTTATGTCAAACTCGTTTAAGATTTTCTTTTTTATGTTATAATCGCTGTAAAAAAAATTTACTGTAATTGATGCAATTATACATCGTCACACTTAAAGCTTTAATTAAATAAAAAATTATTTAAAATAATGTTTTATCCTACTTTACAAAATTATACCAGTGCATTCAGTAATTTACTTTATCAGATGAATATTGCATGCAAATTGGCATCAAATTTCAAACATACATACATACATAAGTCACGCCTATATCCCCGAAGGGGTAGGCAGAGGTGAACTAGCACCCACGTTTCGCCAATTATGTTAGGTCCCATGTAATAGGTGGCGAGCCTATTGCCATTTATCGGGCACAAAAGTCGCAGTACTATTGCTAGGTGATATAAGAGGAACGCTGCTGCCCATTCCTCATCGCTGATTTATCCTTAGTCGCCTTTTACGACACCCACGAGAGAGATTTGGGGTGGTGACAATTGTATTCTACTCTGCCGTCACCACACGGTAATTTCAAACAAATTGCATAAATCTATATTATTGATCATTCTCACCACCAGCCCTTACTGCCGCACGCAGAGACGTCAATTAACTGTAATGACAACTTAAAGTGCCGTGTGGTGACGGCAGAGTAGAATACAATTATCACCACCCCAAATCTCTCCCGTGGGTGTCGTACAAGGCGACTAAGGATAAAACAGTGATGAGGAATGGCTGCAGCGTTCCCCTTATACCAACGACTTTTGTGCCCGTTAAATGACATAAGGTTCACCCACCTAATAATGTTAAGTCACATACATGGGACTTAACATTATTGGCGAAACGTGGGTGCGAATTCACCTCAGCAACCCCTTCGGGGATATGGGCAAGATTTGTGTGTGTAAGTCCAAAAATTATAGACATAAAATGGTATATTTACAAAGACGATTGTTTAGTATACTAAAGCCAATAAACAATTCCATCAAAGCTAACAGATGGTATCGCAAAGTGACGCAATAATCACCCCTTTGTTGGTTTCCAAAACAATTACCTACTATAACTCCATCCCGGAGCCTTGACAACAGTCAAATTACATTAAACTTTCTCCATTACTCAGTTGAATTTTGTTGATCGGTTTTATGATATCGCCGATTTTCTGGGGTTGGAAGTCTCAGTACCTACCTACGTATGCATTTTCAATTCAATAGTCAATGTTCAATATTTTATACATTGCATTGACTACCTACCCAGGTAGCCCAAAACGGGTATAACGGATAATTTCGAGTGTAACGTCGATTTTAAAATTGATATTTTGCAGTAAACTTCATTAACTTCAAGGAATTTCAATTTCCACATATCAGTTTCACATTTCACATTGTGCAGCCTACATCCTGCACAAATGAGCACTTTCAGAGCATGAGAAGTGAAAAAGTTATTACATGGTCTATTAACTAATATTCTTGCATTCTTTACACTTTATGGGTACCCCGCAATCTTTCATAGTAAGACCTATCTTGTCTTTGAATGAATGAAATAATCAATACAGCTCAATACAGATAGATCAGTGAAGATATATAAAAGATCAGACTTTCAATATCGTGAGTGGCAATCAGTGAAATTACTCCATTTATATGCAATGCTTTTTACTCCCACCAATCGCGTAAAAAATGCAGCACATGCAAATAAAGTAATGGAACCAGTTTATAATTTATACAAGCGACAACTGCAAGTCGAAAAGAGAGAGCTCAAAAACGCATCGATATTTTTATTGTAAAAGCAAGTCTTGTCATACTTAAATTTCGAATACACGCGGTGTTATTACAAAAGTCTTTGAGACACATGTTTATTTTGTTTAAGAAGTGTATGTTTAATGCTGACACTGTCATACACTATTATTGACAGAAAGGGACAAGATTCAATAAACAAAAGACGTCGTAACACTTTTTTGTTATAACGCTAGCTAAGTTTTTTTGTTGTTGTATGTTGTATGCATTTTGACATTAAGCCGTTAGCACACCAACGCATTCGCATGCCAATCCAAAACACCGAATATCTTGTCTCGCTCTGTTATTAGCGAGATGAGATAGTTGCGTCCTTCTCTTTACTGTTTTGCAAATATATTCGCAGAAGTTTCGCATGCAAATGCGTTGGTGTACTAACGGCGTAAGTTAGCGAAACGATACAATAGTATGTTTTCCAAACCTGCTTTGCCAATACGAGAGCTAATTAGGTCAATTTATTCAATTGCGATTCATATCGCGTACAAATTATGCCATCTCTTATTTTCTCAATAACAGACACAAAATTAAATTCTGCAATTAAGGAGTGGGAGCAAATCCAATGGACAAAACTGGGAACATCCTGGTATTACTGTATTTTGTATAAAATTTAGGTGCGGTTTTATAGACTCCACTTCGAAGTATTTTCGAAAGTACGCCGTAACAAGTAATTAATTATTCACCGAGTATAATGAATTCTTATATTTTACTAGCTGAACCTGCAAACATGTTTTTTCACTTAGTGGTATAAAAAATAGCCTACGACGTATTCTAAAATAGGTTAAGTCGTTTCGGAGGAGTTCGTTAACATAAACTCTAACACGATTTTTTTTAATTAGATTAAAAATAGTACTTAATGTCCTATTATGAAAGGGTGAATAAGGTCATGAAATCATGGTCATTTGGAAGATGATGACATTAAATGTAAAGTGCAGAAAAGTCCCTAAGGGGCCTTTTGCGACATCAACGGGATATGTGAAAGTGGGTGACAAACACGTTTTTATTAACGGCGTATTTAGTTGGCTCTGAATTACCCTATTAAATGGTATTTGGAAATGTTTGTACTTACTTTACCTTTATAGAATCGTTGATATACCCAAATACCAGAGGAATTTACCAGGAGAAATAACGTAGAGTTTATCTATTACCCCTTTCAAAACTAGGAGCAAGGATCAATAGTGTAGCAAGTAAAACGTTTGATATCATTTGAATTGATTTTATTTTAGTAATATTCAACTGTTGACAGATAACAAATGATCTTACAATATCCAATTTGTACATGACGACTTAAGAAAATATGGCAACACTCATATTTTAACAATAAATATTATGTGATGGTAATACGGTGTCATAAGCTTTAGATAGTACACACATATATATGTCTCATGAAAACATTAGATGCTTAATATAGAACATACTCATTTTGGAAGATCTATGACCAATATCCAATACACAAGACAAATTACAAATTTACTAGCAAACGCAATTTAAAATGTTCCAATATAGAGCTTTATAGAAGATGAAAAGCAATTTACAGTCAGAATAAGAGACATGATTTTATTGCACCTACTTAAATAATATATTTTCTTCTTTACAAAAACAGTATAATCGCGCTAGCTAGACTGTATGAACATTATTTATAATATCAAAAAATAAAAAAATTAAAGAACAGTCAATCAAAACAAAATGAGTTTTTATTTGGAAATAAATTAAAAGTTTTAACGGTATACTAACATATTTCATTGAATCAATAAATAAAATTGGAAACGATCATGCTAATAAAAATATAAATAAGGTTTAAAAATAATTTGTAACCTTGGAGGTTGTTTAATTATTAGAAGAAGACTTGTTAAACAGAATTGTGAGGCGAAGAACGCATTTTCGCCCTTATGCCAAACATCACATTGTCTCTTTTACTCCAGTTACACAGATTTAACTTGCGTACAAATAGGTTAGTATTATTACGTACATATAGCCATACATACATATTATTCTGTGCAGAAGCCAATTTCAATCTTCTGTACCAACCTATCACATTTTTTCACTATTCTGTAAAAACTGTGCCTATTCCAAAGTCGGCCAAAGTGGTCGAGATATTTAATCATTATTAACGCTTGTTAAATCCAGAAAAACTTGATTTCAATATATATATTTTATATAAATATTTTTTGTCGCATCAACGTGTTCGCATTATCAATGTCTCAAATTCTGACAGTTAGGTATTTTAAAAGCCCTAATTAATTTTTGACAGAAAAGTAATTTGTAATCAGTGGATTGGACATGGACAGTTGGACATGACATTCGTAATTTCTTAGTTCTGAACAATACTCAATATGACAAACAACTTTAAGGCCTTTTATATCAAAGCAGCGAGGCAAATATTTAGCCGATTTGAATTTTAATATCGGGGCAGTACGGTTTATTATTGGGTAAACATTTCATGTGTTTCAGTCTAGAATTTTACAGGCCAGTCTAGACTTCGTTTAAATATTATTTGATATTATATAAATGTAAAAAATATATAACAAAGAAAAATAGCTCACAAAAACTGAATGTTGGGCGGTATTTGTAAAAATACCTGCTGTGATATAAGACATTTTTTTATACATAGCGAGCGTAGCCGTTGGCTTGAAGTTGAATACTTGGAGAAATTTCGGCGTTCAAATTAACGTCCTGCTTGGACGAGAAGTATAGGCAGCCGCCCGGATTGCGGACAATGCGGGTTCGATTCCCGCATCATCAGGATAATAATTTTTCAAAGTTTTTCTGACCTTTTTTCAGTTAAACAGTTTCGATTCTAAAAAAGTCTTATATAATAATAATATTTAAATTGCTGCGCTCGTAAAAATAATAAGAGTTTACAAGCATAATTATTAATAATTAAACACAATTCTCTGAAAATTCATATCAATTCACGAGTCCCAGCCCCGCTGCTTAACGACGTAACGTCAGTTAAAAAATATAAATCGTCTACATAAAGTCGTAAAATAAAATTACTTACTGTCTTTTGATTAGCTTAAATTTAACGATCAGCAATTTATTCCTAACAATTTTTACTTACAGAAAGAACACCACACATCTTATGATATTTACTTGATTAACTCAACTCTTCAAGTGAATAACATCGGAGTTTGTTAAAACATCAAAGACTTCTAGAATATGGTATTATAATGTAGGTTTATATACATTTTTTTTTCGTTTGATGTTTAGTATATTTGAAATAAAACAACTTTTACGGATTAGACTCGCGTATATTTAGTTGTTTGGCATTATTATTTATCCCGACGTTTCGATCACTTTACAGCGGCCGTGGTCACGGGTGACTGACCACGACCCGTGACCACGGCCGCTGTAAAGTATAATAATAATGCATAATCGGAATAAATAATAATGCCAAACATCTAAATATACGCCAGTCTAACCCGTAAAAGTTGTTTTATTTCAAATGTGTAGTGCTCGTGCAAATATAAGAGAACATTATGTTTAGTATATTTTTTAGAATATTTACTCCAGTAGTTCTACAAAGACATCCACAAACGTAATACTATGATTGAGAATACTATGAGCATTCTAGATATATATTGTAATACTAAAAGTATTCCAGATAAATTCATGTTTTATGTAAATGTTGTACCACGGATCGCATATTATGATACCTTAAAAAATCCAATTGAGCGTATTCTGAATTAAAAAAACACAATTTTAATATAAAATTTTAAAATAAAAAGCTTTCCATTCAGATAACGCATGGCACAATGTGTTTTTATGTTTTGTAGAACTACTAAATGATACGTATTAGAGCATTTAATTTATTAAGGTTTCTACATATTTCATAACAATGTACGTATTGTATAAATTAGATTTGTATTATTTTTAAATCAATCATTACATTTCATACCGTTCCAATAGAGACAACTACGTATCATCAAATATATTTACAAAGTAGAACACATTCGAACTCCCTTATGATTTAATAAGACGTGGTCAAACTATCTTTACAAAGACAACATAATAATATCTGAAATATCTTATTTGTAGTGTATAACATTTATTTATGTGTGAATCGAATTCAACTTTACAATCTCAAGTCTTTTTTGAAGAGAACGGTATTAAACAGCTGGAAGTTATCTAACACGTAAAATATCTCCAACAAATAACTATAAGTAGTAATAATTTTGTCCTAGCGTTAGAATAGATCGTGTCGCCTCTTGGCCTGGTCACACGGTTGATGGGTACAGTGGCACTTGGTTCGAGGTAGGTGAAACTATTTATTTAAATTGTAACTTCATCTTTAGTGGCAATCAGTCATGTAACAGTAGACGATTACTGCCAATATACAGTGACTTATTGTAGCATTGTTTATTTTTCTATGGTAAAGTCACTCTGTCAGAATGACAAGTGACAGAAGTGGCAATAAGTGTTAAAATAAAAGTTTTTAATAACTTTTTAAACTCAATGTCCACAAAGTAGGTACAATACAACTTGTACGATTCCATGATTTATAAAAAAAACTGAATGTCACTTGTCATTCGGACGTTGTGACTTTACCATATAAAAAAAATGTTACTTACAATTTTTTTTTTCAAATAATTATAGATAAAATGCTGCCCTGCCTGATGCGGGACTCGAACAAGACGCCTTCTTGCGCAATCGTTCGTACGTGACCTATTTATTTTTATAATATTTGATATTTTCATTATTACCATATGTTTTTCAGTAATTATCCACACTGCCCTATTTCTGCGGGTAGTCGGAATATTTTTTCCAGGTCAGAAATAGCGACAACCGTTTCTTCATGTTAAAATAAATATCGTCAATTTAACATCTATGTATAATATTGTCTCTGCAATCACATTATCATTATAGTACCAATATAAGCTAAATAATTAGACCTCGTTATGTACTTGATTTCTATTACAGACCTGCTGTCTATCTTCGTGGTTTTTGACCTGAGAAATTTTCGAATACTTGCTATACCTAATGAAAATTCACAATATTTAATCTCACCCTCGATTATCAAACAATCCCGAATCAAACTTGAATATATTAGATTAAACAACCCAGAATGAAACTTGAATATATTAGAAAATACCAATGGTCGAGGGTCTATTCTGAATTGGATATTGGAAGTATCTGTCCATTAAATTACACATCCAATGATATCCATTTTATCAAAACCATAGCTGTTCTTATAAACGTTATCTAATCAACATGCCGTGCGATTTCTTGGTAAAATGACGATTATAATTTTCATGAAAAAATATTAATTTTTATTGCATCGCATATTGATCAATAAATATTGTTCGCATACAGTACTTACGTTTCTGTGTAGTTGTACTTAAAGTAGAAGTCGCTGTCGCATGACGCCAATTTACAATACTAGTAACATTCCGTATTACCAACATTACCATAAAGTCAAAACGAGTGACGTAAAATAGGTATTTCTTCTAAATTGATCTTTAAAAACATTAAATATCTCTTCTGCAATTCCATAATGATTTTACACTTAATACAACCTTAGCCTATAAGTACGAATTGGTGGATCAAAATCCTTTATCAAATACTCAAAGATTATTTAGTACCACGTGATTTGAGATCGTCAGTTTTTTTACTGGCTTTAAGAAACCAGTGTCCTGTACCCATCTGTGGTGTGGCACGCCACAGAGCAGCGACGCCCCATGTCCGCAGAGCAACAACAGAGAACCAACCACGCCCGCACGGGCCTTCGTTGAAAACCTTGACCACCGCATAACCGCACAAACAACTGAACTTAACAATACACCACCGACGTCCCTTTAAAACATCTGATATGAAGAATTTAACTATGCTAAAATAGTCTTGTGCGCTAACATGCAAATACAAGGAAGACGAGAATTATTATTTATTACCATAGAAGTAACCAATCGAATACAACACGCAAGCTTTTCAACGACCCCGCCTCCCCCCAGCCGTCCAGAGAATGCGAGTAATTTCACAAAACATCACATCAGAATTAATGAATAAAGTTAACGTGCTCGAATTTATTCCGTGACTCATGTAAGATGCATTAATTCAAAATGTAAAAATATTTACATCTTCCTTATGTCTACCTGCATACGGTGGGCACCTCCGTTCTGCCTCCGCGGCACGGGACGTGGAGAAAATCTCCTCGGGAAAAATATGCTCATCTCGCTCTAGCTCCCATTTAATTTCGAGACAAAACACTGTCAAGTGGTAAAAGAGTGATTTAATCCACGTTCCGTGCTAGACCTACTGAAGAGGCTACCCACCCTCGGGACGCACTAGTTGACCAGATGTATCTGTGCTCACTTTCCGCCCGATGCTCCTACTCATTCACATCGCGCCTCTCACACGAAAGAACAATATAATACTAATTAATTGTAGAAAACATCAAATGTTATCTACAAGTTAATAATATTGATGTCGATTATTGACTCGTCGATGTGCCCGCTCCAATACAACAATGATAGCGCCGGAGCACCCAGGGGCGTAGTATTATGTACTCTCGTAATACTGTATAATACCCATGCTTCATGCGCGCGACACCATTCGCGATGTCGCGCCCAAACACATCACATAGAAATTTTACGACTAGGTAATGTTTAACGTTTATAAATTTCAGAAAAGCCCTATCTATGAACCTACGAGATGTCTAAGCTTTAATATTTATACTGTTTTTAAAATTACATATTGACCCAGTCACGTTTTTCATGATACATCTTCACTCACAACGATGTCTACAGCTACTTTAAATTTACTAACAGTGTTCGTTTAAATGATTGTTCAACGTATTATTATTGGCAACAAGGTTCATTATTGAAAATGTATCTGTCATGGTAGTCAAACATTACAATCTGTAACATATTGAATCGAATCTTTGTTAACATCTATTGGTAATACTTTTCAACAATGCGAAATCCATTTGTTTAGAACCCGACTCCCGCATCTCAATATTATAGTAACCACACTGGAGCACTCAATTATATCAACCCTCAATACAATATTAAGACGTTTCGTTGAAAACTAACGAGTCCAAACGTAAAATTAATTTAGTAAAATACAACATCTTGGTTAACTATTAGCTTTGGTTAACCCACTACGAGTAACAGAATGTCAACATAAGTTTATCGCGTACGTTCTGCCGAAGCGATCCGGCGACTGGCGAGTCTGCATGCACACGTGGCGATTTCCTGCTCCAATTTCCTTCTAAAACGGTGCATGTTAGTCAAACATTTATCCTTGAAGCCAATAGTGTTGTTTGCTCAATGCATAACTTTTAGTATACTCAGAGATAAGTTAGAGGTGGGAATGAAATCATCGACGATTGTGGATAGTTATGTTGACGCAGCGACAATGTCTGTCAAATACTGTAGGTACATAGGTACGTGTTGCATGCAGACTACAGCATCGTCCTTATAGAACGCGATTAGTTCACCCGAATTTTACTCGTACGAACTCGCGATCAAACCTATTGAACTCGAATAGGTGTCCTAACTGACATCGCACGACGAGGCCGCGCGGCTCAAATGTTTGTACGCGTACACGCGATGGTCGCATCGCTTACTCGCGCGACGATCGCGTGATCGCGTTCTATTAGGACGATGCCTACGCGTCGTCCGTCGCGCGGGATCGTCGACGACGGGTGCTTACGCGTCCTCGTTCAGTTGCTTGAACAATAATGTCTCCTCGAAAATGTACTTTTTCAGCGTCTCCTTGGGCAGATCGTCCAACTCCATCGCGAACCGGAACGGCTCCTCCGCCACAGGCTGCGAACAAAACAAAACTTTACATATTGCTCATTTTATCATAAAAGCGACACAAGTCAAAAATAATTCGAAACATTGTGTATTCAAAATGTACGGAATTAAGACTTAGGCTGCTTTCCCACCAGGGCTGTGCGAGGATGCGTTGCGAGGAATGTGTTAGAGGAGAACCAATAGAATCAATATATTCAAAAATAGAATGATTCTATTGGTGTAGAGATGTGTTTGAGGAGAACCAATAGAATCCCTCTAATTGGAAAATGGAGAGATTCTATTGGTTCTCCTCCGCATTCTCGCACAACTCTGGTGGAAAAATCACCCTTATTTTTGCCAGAAAATGGTTTTTGATTTGCGTATCTTCAGCATTCAAGCAGTGATATAATGGAATGTATCATCATTAAATTTAATTTATTGTTAGGCCGATTCTTATACACGCGATCCTAACTAAACATCGCTGGTAAACCATGAAATTAATGTAAATTGGCAAAGTCGAACCCATGAATACAGAGAAGTTAAGTGAGTGTATTAAATTTCCATTTCACATCGAGTTTACGCCAGGGCATTGATGGCTTCACTGCCAGATTTGCCCTCGTATATGAAGCACAAAATATAAGGAGAACGGGCCACAGTTCACTTAGGTCGTTGTGGGTTGATGGATGTTAACGATTGTAGGTGCCGTCGCCTCAATATTCGTTTATTCATAGCTTGTATTATTACAATACACGTATGAATCGTCAAGACGCTAGACATTGAAAACCCGTGCGTCCAAGGGAGGATGGGGGAGTGAGCAGCTTGTCTCATTCTATAATGATAGATCTCCAAAACCCACCAATGCCACGATCCGCCAACGAAGCGCTGACCCCGACACGTTCATTGGCGCTCCGGGAGCTCAAACTACAAAATTTTTGATCAACCATCCTATAAAACCAGCTTATGCAAACATTATTTAGCAATCACAAGGAAAAATATTTCTACAATTTCTAAGTTGAAATGCTTATTCACTCCTAGATTAAATAGTTGATAAGCAATTTTCGATCAAGTATATGAATTTAGACCTATAATGTTGGGACATTTGGAAGCACTTGCCGTTATTATCAACATTAAACTTCGACTTCTTACCATTATAGCTCCCCTGGTTCAAGGGAAACGGTTCAAAAGACTCACTTTCTATAGAATGAATGCTACTTATTACCCTCGTCATGAATTTATTATTTAAGAAATCTGTCAGATAAAACCCGGTCATTCCCCTTGGAGTCTGATAGTAGCACACAAAACAACGCGTTCAGAAATTGCCAATATTGCCATTTCTGAACGCGTTATTATACGATGGCCTAGCGACAGCGAAAGAATAACGTTCATTTTACGTTGCCTCGACTCATCCAAGGGGTGACGTAATAGTCGGCTAAATTCCGCACTTAGATACGTCAATTAACTTAATGAGCACTTAATGAGCACTTAATGATTTAAAAAAAATTAAATCTACACCATAGACCCAGGAAGAATAGAGACTAGTTTGAATTGTATTTTTTTGTATTACGCACTCATTAACGTTAATTGATGTCTCTGAGTGCGATGGAGGGCAAACTACCAACAGCGTATGCAAAGAGAAAAAAATGTCAGGGAAACGGAATAAAATGCTGTTACTAAAATCACGTGACGGGTGGTGACGGCAGAGTAGAATACAATTGTCACCACTCCAAATCTCTCCCGTGGGTGTCGTCGTACAAGGCGACTAAGGATAAATCAATGATGAGGAATGGGCAATAGCAATAGCAATGTACTGCGACTTTTGTGCCCGATATATGGCAATAGGCTCGCCACCTATTACATGGGACCTAACATAATGGGCGAAACGTGGGTGCTAGTTCACCTCTGCCTATCCCATCGGGGATATAGGCGTGATTTATGTATGTATGTATGTACCAGTGGCGTGGCGTGAAAAATGAAGTTAGGCAAGCCACAACTATATGAAGCCTCTTATGGTTTAAGCATTAACTTTTAACACCGCCTGCTAGGACACGGCTACAACTGTTCAACGCCATCTAGTGACGAAGCGGAGAACTACGTTGCCACTTTTGCGTGCTTGTGCTTTGTTTTATACAGCTAGAAAGAGAGATCATTATACAAACAAAAGCCGTGTTAATAAGGGAAGGACGATTCAACCCGGTCCGGAGCGGCTTGCAGGAGCGGCGCACGACCGCGATATTGAGTGCAGTTCACAAAAGAAATTCCGCTTTTATGGCTATTGCAATAAGATCTAAAATATTTACTTTTGACGGAACTTGTTTTCGTGGGAGTTTATTACTAATGTGTGCGTGTGTCGTAGTGTATCGATGCATAAGCGCGTAGGCTGCCGAAATGCCGGCTTGATGCCGGCTTGTAGGCAAACTTTAGGTACTATTTCGCGTTGCGTGCGCCTGACAAGACTACGCTTGTCTGTGTGCGTGCAGGCGCTGTATAGCAGGCGTCCATAACTCGATATTTAGCGAGTTAGTTGAAGGAATCTAGAGAGCGGGAGCGAATTGTATGTACCTGTGTTGCATATTGTTTCGCGCGCGTTTAATACTGTTATGATAAGATTATATTGATGGATTTTTTTATTTGCTTATAAAATGGTATTGTACTTGAATTATGGTAATGATTTTTTTATGCTCGCTCGTTTGGTACGGCTGTTGGGAATCGGGTTATATGGACGCTCCGCCACTGGTATGTACTAAAATCACTCAGTCTTTAGACATTCATCGCTATAGCACCTTTCCGGTAAAATGGAAAATACTAGCTGAAAGGGCCCGACGACGTCTAACCGATATGAATAGTAAAGGAAACGAATAACCACAGAACTTGATAGCGAGAGGGAAATATTTTCCCCGAGGAGATTTTCTCCACGTCCCGTGCTATGGGGACTGAAATATGACGATATTCGGAAATGGCAAATTGTCAACCGTGACGAATCCGCATTTTAATAGTACCTCTTGGTTTGATTGAGGAGAGTATTTGGGTGTGATTGTTTGGACATTCGGCGCCCCTGCGACTAATTATTTGATTTCCCGGTGGATGTTCCGGCGGGGGTAGGTACGTCAACTTTGAACATTACTCCGTGGCTCGATAGCTAAAGTTTTAATAGGAATATTACTTCAATAGCCTTCGTACACAGTTATTTATTTCTTTTCAATGTACTTTCTATTAGTTACATGTCTGTTCAAATACAACTTCAATTGCAATCTATCTATCCAAAAGGCACGCTCCTGAATTCAGTATTCATTGGAAACTAATTTCTTTTAAATTGACAATGGGACAGTTTGTGACTTGACGTGCAAGAGAGAAGGTCTTATTTCAAATGATTGTGAGTACCTATAGGTTTTTCAATCAGAAAAGTTCTAGGTATTCCCTGAGGCAATACTCGATCTCGCGCTAGAGAAAATGCGATACAATTATTTACTAGCAAAATATTTTTTTTGGACTATTTTCGAAATTTGTAATAATGTAGAAATTCCATTGTTAACAATAAGAACAGTAAATTCATTAATCTACTTGACTTATTGTTTGATGTCAAACTGAGTTCATTAATTGTGATAAAATATAACTTGCAAAAATTCTCTAGTTGTGTAAATATTTCAAACCTAGATCCGCATTAATGTTTCGAACAATCCTATCCAGCAAACATGGACTTGTTAACTAACCTCAACTAACAATGTTAACAGAAAAACAATTTTGATACAATTTATATTAAATATTTACTAGAGAAGAACAAAGCTATCAATACAGATAGGGGATAAAACATTGAATTTAAATAGTGTTACTTAAATACGAACGTAGTTAATATGGTTTGTAAATGTGTTCATGAATACTGTGCGCTATCACTAATTAAAGGCAAATACTGCCAGTTAATTTAATTGCTGGTAATAGTGAGCAAATTTTAATACAGTATCAACATAATCTAAAGTAGCTAATAATAACATTCTTTTCTTGGAATTCTAATGGGCTACGAGCTTTCTGTTTGTACCAGGAGTAATTCATAATACGAAAAGCATTAATATTTACTTTCATTAATATTAAACAGGCTGTAGACATATTTTTGTTGTGCTGGCATATTATTGAGCTAAATAGGTTTTCAAAGCGTTCCTATATATATTTATATATTGTGGTAATCTATCGTGCTGTTACAGATATAATAAAACTCTTCTTCCTACACTGCTCCCAAATTATTAGAAATCAGTGCAGCACGACTGTGAACACAGCTCAGGATCTTTATGCATGACACGGACGGACCCTCCAGGGGAAATGCTACGGTAGAGGGTGGTTTACCCGACACTAGGTCATATAACTGGGTCAGTCGGCTCTAACAAAACCATGTAGAAGGGAGATCTGTATTCTGCTCGACCGTCACTACTGATCCGTACATTTGCCGTGTGGTGACGCACAGCAGAAAACAATTACTAAACAACCCCCCCCCCCCCCCCAAACTTTTCCTGTAGGTACAAAGCGACTAACGGCGGGTCCCAATATCCTATCAACCATAGAATATAAGACGTACTACAGCTAAGCATTAAAAGAAATGATGATCGTAATACGTTAGATACACGAATGAGTATCCGCAATATCCTGCGACTTGTGGACGTAAACCGTATGAGGATATATGCGCAGTTTAGAACGCGTAGTCTGGCACAGTGGTACGTGAGCCGTAGCTTTCGATAGATTGATGGTCGTAATCTGTTGTGCGCCAACGTAACCATTATTACGACGCTGATTCCAGCGAAAAATGACATGAAACATGGACACTTTTGTGATTTAAAGGTCCTACTAAATATAGCTCAAAAAGTTCGTCAAATATTCGGTTATTCTTCTTCAGTACCCAGTCCTTTATTGTCCCCACTGCTGGGATACTGGCCTTCCCTATGTTTGGGAGAATATAGAGGGAATGTGCTATAAAACACCACACTGGCCCATTAAAGACTGCAGATGCAGCTGGGGCCTATACGGCTTAACGTGCCATCTAAAGCATGGAAGAGTTCTAGAATCGAGATAAATATTCTTGGTCATCATTGCTTAGCTTATGCAACCGCAGGCCGAGCGCTCTAATCACTGCTAACTAACTATATCTTACAATCTCTGCAATCGAACCTTCATTTTTAAAGATTACTCAGGCATTTTAGGATTTTGAAGAAGTCTCAATGCTGAAGAATATTCGCCTATGTCCGATAACATGTTCACCTGATAAAACATGTTAAATTCCTTTTCCTTTGACGATTTTGAGTACGGAAATCGCCCTTGGTGAGCGCCTTCAATAACTGTAGACCAGTTTCAAAAGGATCGGGTTCCGTGAGCGTGTTATCATACGTCAAGAGTTAGCCACCCGCGTCAGATAACAAACAACATCTATCAATAATACCCCTTTTCACAGACATTGGACTTTCGCTGGCAAAAACAATCCGCTGCGAATTCTGAGGGCTAATGTTTGAGGGGTGAACCGCGTCTATTTTCTCTGGTTCTCCATAGAAAAACAACTAATTCGCAAGATCGTTCGCCCATGCTAATTGACGCTTTGAATATTGGATTGTTTTAAAAACAACTTTCGTTTGTTTTCTTTGTTGGGAAAACGGGCAAAATGTTTGCTCCGTTTCTGCGAACAAGAGTTTTCAATTAACTAGCACTTATACAAGATAATTAAATAGTTATTCTTTCGTAATCGCTACAAGATCGTCGTTGGCCGTGCGGTGACGCCCACCGGTGACGTCACCGCACTAATGACACTAATGACATTGTCACCAGTCGCTATCTCGCTTGTGTCGTACGGTCCTATCTCTCTCGCTTGTGTCGTACGGTCAGCATCATAAGTCGATTACCACTTTAGCTCTCTGTTATAGCAAAGATAACGAATGAGCAGTAATAATCGCTATAAATTTATAGAAACAACCATTGGGAAGACATTAAAGTAAAGTAATAAGTAGTGCTGGTTTTCTGAAGTCTTACCCCCGAATACAGAAACGCTAATTAAAGTTTGAGACCTGCTTAACATTTAATTATTATCAAAATTGACGTTTTTTATTCATACAAATTCTGACAGGTAATGTCCACTTAACTTGATAAGCAGTCCCCAAAATTTGAGTAGCGTTTCTGTATTCGGGGGTTAGTTAAACTGTAAATAGCTAACCTTAAGGGTCAAAGATAACGGCCCTTGAGTAATAGACACAAAAATGTTTGTCGGATTAGTTAAACTATATAGACCGAATAAAGACATAACGCTTTGTATCTTTAAACCTAACTAACCAGAATGGCGCGCTGTTGTGCTGTCTTTTTCACCGCCATTTCTCCTTTGCTGTTTGAACGGTGTCAATTTTGTTCTTACAAAACATCGGTACTTTAATTGGTATATAATGCGAAACTCGCAATTTGTACTGCACCATACCCAACTTTTCCACTGTTAATACGTATATAGTTCTCGACAAATGGGCGAATATTAAGAACACCTCAAGGTTAAGCGGCATAGCCTTAACGTGGTGCCATCACCATAAAGAGATTACGCGGGTAGCCTTGCCTTTACGCCACCAAAGCGAAAAGGTTAGCCGAAATTGCCTCTTTAACAAATTAACATTTTTTTATTTCTTTCGTACAGCAAATGGTTGTACAGCTCATTTTACATACTAAGGGTCATTTTATAAATATGTTTTCTAGTTGTATTATTACCTATGTTCCCATTTTAAAACTGCAATATGTATCATAAGAAACGTCCTTCGAGAAAGCAGCAGTTGCGTATTGAATATTCATACCACGTTAAAATACAGTTAAACCGAGAAAATATTTGTTCGCGTTACAAATATTTTTATTTTTTATTTTTTACAAATATTTATCTTCATATAATTTGAATTCGGATGAGAAAAGCGTCATTTGTTAAAATTGGCGCCATGTAGTAGATTACTCGTAATTAAAAACCAAATTTAAAATTGGAACATTTCGAACAAGGAGTAGAAAACAGTAGTTGCTCTTATGTTTTATTAACTATCAATATGGTCGTAGCAAAAGTGCCTACCTGATGCCACTGCGTTATGGTGGGGCTACATTAGCGGGCTACGGCGAATACTCGTGACAGCGCGACGAGTGTGGCCTGGTAGATCGTTGCAACGCGTACTATTCGGGGGAAGACGATGTGCTATGTGCACTGTCGGTAAACTGACGCGCATCACAGCGATTTGTCCGGCAACACAAATCTTCGCCCGCCAATGTAGACAAAAACATCGCCTATCCCCGTAGTACACGATGGTTTTAGCGCGCCAATGCGTCACGAATCTTCCGTCCGGTAATGTAGCCCCAGCATTAAAAAATAGTAATTGCAACACTAGTGCCAATAACAGCCAGTGACTCACCTCGTCGTTGGGGTCGTAGTACTGTTCGAGGTAGGGATGCGCCAGGGCCTCCTCGACGGTGATGCGCTTGTGCGGGTTGAATGTGAGCATGCGGTGGAGCAGGTCGAGGGCGCGCGCGTCGGCGCCAGGGAACAGGTCCACCCAGGGCACGCGCGGCTTGAACGGCAGCGACTCCAGGTAGCCGCGGGCCTGACGCAATAAGACGTACCTTTTTAAACACTAGTGACATGAAAACTAGCAAATGAGTGTGACTACACTCCTTATCGCGTTGAACTGTCAAAACTACTTAATTTTCGTCTTAAAATTGTAAAATATAATCACTCCAAATAACATTTACTTGAAATATCTTTTAACATGGCCACAACCTTGAAATACTGTTGGATTACAATAACGATTCAACAAATTCGCAAAGAGATTCTGCCATTTACAAGTTTTAGAGGCAAAGGTAAAAGTCGCAAAATATACTCGAACTCTTTAGCAAAGATCCTTTCTGAGTTATTGAATGCCAACAATAGAAATCATAATCACCATTTCAGCCGAGAGACGTCCACTGTTAAACATAGGCCTCCCCGAGGAATTCCAATCCAATCAGTCCGACTCGGTAATCAGAAGGCTGATTACGTAACTTTATTGCTAACAATTCTGGATGGAAATTAATGAATTTGTGGCGATTATTTATTCTGCAATTATTTATTTACGATTTTACAATTCAGTTCAGCTAACAGAGTTTGAACAGGTGCTAGTCATTCAAATAAGTACACTACTAGAGCTCTAGCATCAGGCATATAACAGCCATATCCTATAGCAGTATGATTTTTGTTATAAAGGCAGAAAGAAGATACAGATATTTTCAAAACAATATTGTCGAAATATGACATGACAAATAATACAAGCCGAAATGAGATACAGTGCGATGCATACTTAATAGCGAACCAAGTTGGTGCAAATCGGTGCGCAATTCATAATTTAGCTGTCTGCGGGGAGTGACAGGACAATGGGGAATTTCACAGCCACTATTATAGCTTGCATCCCGCTGTACCGGGCTTAGGTACCTACCTACCAATACTAAACGGTAAAGGTAAGTCCAGTTCAAAAGGTTTATTAAAACAACAGAGGGTTTATAATTTCACAATTTGAAACAGATGTATGGTCACGTACCTATCCTTTGAAGCCGTATTGTTTGGGTTATATTCTCGCGAACAATGTCTTCTTTAAAAGGAGATTATTGTGCTAAGTGTCACGAATACGTTTAATGATGCCGAGCTGGAAGCCCGGCAAGGCTCCATTTATAGTTTGCCGCAGTTTGTCTCTTAACTACGGGGCAATGCAGCTATAACGATACTTTAATTACTTTACTATGGAGGCACGTGTCGATGGATCACTCGCGTCATTTGTCTTCGGGGCGTATAATCGAACAACTTTGCGGAAGCCAAATTTGTTCTGCAAAAGTTGCAAACGTCGAAGACGGAAAGAGTCAATAATTGGGGGGGAACCAAGGCAATCAAGTACCTGTGATCGAATACTGTGATAACTTGAATATTCCAAAAAAGGAAATTATTTCATTTAAAAAATCTTGCAATAAAACACAAATCGTCATATTACAATTATTACTTTTTGAGTTGGTTAATTCAGAAAGCGTTGTTACAGTGTTTCATCGGGAGGTGCAAAATATTTAGGTGTTATCTCCACGCCGTGTAGTGACAGCAAAGCAGAATATAGTTGTCACCACACCCTATCGCTCCCAAATAAATAAATAAATATTTATTTCAGCCCAAGATATTTACAACGAACAAAACAGATAGTGTCACGAAAACTGAAAGTTAATAAAATCAATACACTACCGAATAAACGTTGAATAATTTATTTTCAGTTACGTGACAAAGTGACGTAAAAAGCGCTCCCAATAAAAACAAACGAAAACAGTAAAATATTGCCCACCATTAGGAAATGAAAATAAACCAATCATGGCTTTTTCCGTATCGATAATGTTTGCGTAGTAACATTTATTTATTCTTCTCTGAAATACATAGGTAAACATGTGTGCCAAAATTCTGTAAGTACATGTTTGTTTCGTCTTATATTAGGATGAAAGAAGATATTCACGGGTAAGCGACTAGGAGTCCTGGAAAGAGATATTATTATTTTTAGAGTTGTGTGAAGATTTATTTCATACATACATACATACATACATAAATCACGCCCATATCCCCGAAGGGTTAGGCAGAGGTGAATTCTCACCCGCGTTTCGCCAATTATGTTAAGTCCCATGTAATAGGTGGCGAGCCTATTGCCATTTATCGGGCACAAAAGTCGCAGTACATTGTCAGGACGGTAGTATAAGAGGAACGCTGCTGCCCATTCCTCATCACTGATTTATCCTTAGTCGCCTTGTACGACACCCACGGGAGAGATTTGGGATGGTGACAATTGTATTCTACTCTGCCGTCACCACACGGCTAAGATTTATTTCATAGTATTTAATAAGCAATATGATAATTATATTATATTTATAACGACCCCAAATTCAATAACAACTCCTTGGAGACGCCTTGAAATCAGCTTGTATCGGTAATTAAAAAATACTATTGAGATGAAAATAAGAAATTATAGAATTCAAAGAAGGGAGTGTTAAAAAAATGAAAGACATAAATTAACCACTAATTTTAGTATTTACCCATAGGCACTAAGCTTAACACAATGTTTTTAATGTCTTATTAAAAGTTTGTCAAGTTAAACAAAGAAGCCCAACAAACATATTACATTGTCAGAACCAGGGACAGCGGCATAGGGCGATGTGTACAAATAGGCAAACTTTCATGTACTCAAGTGAAAAAGGTATAGTTTATTTGAAAGTGTCCCTCAGTGTTCTAGTGCCATTTATAAGTCACAGTATTGAAGGGAAAGCTCCAACAGCCTCTATAAATTTCTTTAATGCGCTTGTTAACTTAGTAATAAAATCTCATTGTTATAAATCAAAGGAATTTGGTGAAACATCGGGAATAAATACTTCGGGAATCGCGAATAAAATAATAATTATTGTAACCAACACTAAAAAAAAACTTCTCAGTTATCGCGTGCTTAAGTTACTAAACCTTAAGATCTGCATTTACAATCGTTAACATCCACTAACCCATACTAGGCAAGCGTGGAGAGGTTATCAGCTGTCCTCTCTATATCTTTCATTAAGGACATGGGCACCAAAGGATGAATGTCTTCTTTTTCTTTTCACTGCCTTTATCCTACTCTAAGTAGAGTCGGCACAACGTGTCTTCCTCTTCCACCCTCCTCTATTAGGCGTGATCTCAGCATTAACTCCCCTCTTCCTCATATCATTTTCCACAGAATCCATACATCCTTTCTTCGACCTTCCTCTCTTTTATGTCCATCCACATACCTATACATACCATACATCAAAGGGCTGGTGATGATGATGATATAAAATATTCCAATAAACATCTAAGTAGCCACTATTTGAGTAGACGATTATTACAAAAGGAAAACAACAGCTTAAACAACATACACACGTAACTCCCAACGTCGTCACGTTAATATTAAAGCCGTTTCATCGTCTCAAAGTGTACAAAGACAGTTTAACACAAAACCGTACGAAGACAACAAAGCGGATACGTGTACACGTGCTAACAAACTTGCCCGATTGATATTTAACAACTTCGCAGGCTGGATTTGCCCCCGTTGAAAACAGAGCTTCAAGATTTCCATGAATACTGAATGTTTGTCAACTAGTGTGGAGAGCGATCGGTTGAAAGTTCTCTACACCACGGCCGCTTTAGAAGACAGTGCCACTGGATTTCATGAATAAAACAAGAGCGAGAATGGCCGTTTGAGGAAAATTTAAAAGTAATTCCGCCTTTCTGTTCAGCCTCTCTCCTTTGAGATGTGGTGTTGGCAAAAGGGGCTCAGTAATCTGTATCACCTAGACAGCGTTTCGGACTTGCATAACCCCATATTGCGACAACTCAAAATCTACTCGCGGCTGCCATCCGAGGAACTACGCAGAATCCTAGTATCCTTCGATTGCATTGCAAGAAAAGACAGGGACAACCTCGAACAGCCGGCAAAGTAGATGAGAAAAAACCTCGTGGACGCAGCCCAATGCGTTGGTCCGACCAGATCCGCACCACTGTTCACAACGCTCTCCACACCGCACCGCCGGAGACTGGGAAAGACCATACGTGAGAAAGTGATACAAAAGGGTGGTCACGAGTTAAGCCTCTAACGAAATTTGAAATAACACTTTCGGTTTCACCATCAACCGAAGTATCAGCAGAACATCAAAAATTGTATGCTAACGAGACATTTAACTTATTGTTAAAAATATCCTCGATTTATTTAGACATGTCAACTTACAGCCAATTACATAAACTTATGAATCGTAAAGAGAGAATCATTAAATATCGGTGTGTCTTAGGCAAAGGTTTCCAAAATAAACAAACAAGATAATGACGTGTTAAGGGCATTGCTTGTATAAAAATATCAAGCTTGAAATATAAGTAAAGTAATTTAAAGTAAAATATCAAACTGTCACTTATTTAGTATAATAATGTGCCACATCAAGCAGGTAACGTAGGAAACGTTTAGACACGAAACGGGAAAACGTAATTAATTAATCAAGCCCTCCACCTAAGTTAATTTGGTATAACAAACGACAAACGATATTTACTAAAGGATTTCATTAGGCTTCACGGCCCAGTAATGACGATAGAGAAGACAGATAATACACATTATAGACATACGCCGCTACGGAAAACAATATGAGACGAGAACGAGAATAGAATTTGTGGGATAAAACAAACATTATCGACATCGTCAGCAGTCTGTTAATATCCCCACGGTTGGGGCACAGGCTTTCTCTATGGATGGAAGAATGGGTCATGACGCTGGTCCAGTGCAGATTGGTAATTATTAACGAATGCAATTTACAGCTTACCGTGCCTACCAAAACACGGAGGAACTAGAGATAAAATATTTTTGTTTACCCATTCAAAGACCCGTCTAAGCGAACATTGCTTAGTTCGCACGCAATCGCAGGCAAAGAAATTTAAATATACTCAAATTCATCGTTAAGTTTTAGGAAAATAAATCTGCATAGAAATCTAAACTTTTACCTTTAACTTACTATAACACACCATTTACACCGATAAATTTCTTTTTTCATTCAGACCTAAGCCTAAAAAGTATGAACCGTCTTATATTGCTAGAAAACCTAAAACAACACCATAAGAAAAATGAGCACTATGGCAACAAGTCCGTTCCTAGTCAAATACAATAGACGTTATTTTACAGAGCGCGACTTTCACTTCTAACCTAAAGCTGGGATAGCAACATAACAAAGTTATAAGTTTGATCTTATGTACAATAGCACAAGTATATTGGACGTCTTCCTTACGGATTACTACCCGTCCTAAACACACAACCGCATCAAAAACTTTTATTTCAGTAATACAAGGGAAGGGACATATCGCGGACCTAGATAAAGAGTAGCACAACTCAAAATAATTAAATCGAGTTATTGCGAATCAAGATATTAGAATCTGGAAGAACCACTTCTGGAGCACTTGCCCTCCATGAATAGATAAGTCAAGGTCATTGGATGGGTGACCAAACATTTTTTATCTCGAGTTCCTCTGTACTTCAGAATGCACGTAAAGTTGTTGGTCCCGGCTGCATCTGCAGTCGGTAAAACCCACCAATACGAACTGGGCCAGTGTTATGGCCCATTCTTCCTATATTATATTTATGAGTAGTACAGTAGTATTTTATTTTTGAGAAGATATTAAAATAGATTTAAGATAGCGAGCGACTTTTTTCATGTGTTGCAGCTCAATTTCAACTTAAATATTATTAAAATAAAACTCTTATTAAATGAGATCTTAAATTACACATATCGCACATCTAGATCTAAACAGAATCTACTCAAAAATGCACATTTTTTTTTTTTTCAGAAAATGCGAAAAATTGATTACCGTGTCCCTGTGGACTGCAGGAGTTTTCTAAATAGATCTAAGCTTTACAAATCAAATAGTGAACATTATTTTAATCTGTTTTATTGGTCTATAGGTAGTGATTAAAGGAATGCGGTGGTGAGCATAAGTCAAAATCAGAATTTTTTGAGTTAGCTTAGCTCCCTTTAGATCTGGGTGTGCGATATTTAGAACGGAATGAAGCAGAAAGTTAATAAGAATTTCAATGAAATCGACGCTTTCGAAGTTTCCAACTTAATGGAACTATCTGAACCAGACTGGGAATTTTGAGGCAGAGCGGCGGTTTAATTTGTACTTCTGTATTCGAATATATTTCACTCATTTTCGGTAACCGCGAGAACGATTTCCTTTCGCGATGTCTAGAAATTCGCTTTAACTTTGCGCGAAGTTCCAAAAATTCGAATGGAAGCCGTAGAAACGTTCTTCGATGTGAGAAGTTTCGGTAACTTTAGTACTAACTTTGTGGAATGGAATCAATTAGATAAAGTTTTATTGTGTCAGACAGATGGGTAAATTATAAATTAGAAAGCAATTAAGACGTATCTAAAGAAAGCGACTGAGCTCTAGTCAGCAGCCTAGTTAAGTTTCACGATTCCTGTTTGTCTGAACGTCGCGAAACATGCCCACTTTGTTGTTGCTTTGAATATTTAATCCTTTCTTCTTACTGCCCTGTTCCCAGTCTATCTGGGGTCGGCGCAGTATGTTTCCTCTTCCATTCATATGTCATAGGTCATCAAGCCATCCACTCCCTTTTGATTCATATCATCCATACCACCGTAAAGGTGCTAGTGATGAATGAATGTATAGAAAAGAGACGGAACGGACCATGTCGAGAGACCCATGAACGGAGAGAGTGATTAGAATGACAACATTCCAATCCACACTGCTCAAGGTTTTGGCTTAGGTTTTACAGCCGGCCGCCTGCCTGACACCAACCCTCTTTGGGTACGCTGTTGTTGGTGGTTTGCCCTCCAACATTCGGGTGCCCCAAGGTGCTTATTGGTCTACACCGGGCAATCTCCCTTAGTCAACTTTTACGACACCCATGGGATGAGTTGGGGCTGGCCTATTCTACGTTATTTGTTCGCTCCCAGGGCAGCATAGAAGGCTTTGAATATTTAATCACATGATTACAAATTACGTTTAAGACTTACCGATTTGTAAAATAGACATGCCTATTGTTATTCACAGCATTACATGCGCATCAAATCAAAAGGCGAACAATATTTTCTTTACAATGGGCACAAGCCCATTTGACGGCCAGCTTGGTCGAATGTTTAGATCGCTGGGTATTGGCCAAGAGGTCCCGGGTTCGAATCCTGGTAGGGGCAAATTTTGTGATGAACACAAATATTTGCTGCCGAGTCATGGTTGTGTATATGTTTATTTAGTATATTCTAAACATTTATATACATAATTATTATGATATTAAAAATATGTTCGTCATCTAGTGTCCATAATACAAGTGCTTAGGCTACTTACTTTGGGCTAGATGATAGGTGTGTGTGTGTAAAAATATCTATTTATATATTTATTTTGTTTTTCTTGGCTTACCTTATCGTTAATGATGCAGTCCAGGTCCTCCCGGCTCGGCGAGCCCAGCACGCCGAGTATGTGGTTCAGCTGGTCCAGGTAGTGCTTGCCTGGGAAGATCGGCCGGTTGGACAGCATCTCCGCGAGGATGCACCCCACCGACCAGATGTCTATCGACTTCGTGTATCCCTGCAATGTTCACCGATGTTAGAGCGAAGGCACTTGTAGGTTATAAAGATTTAATAGCCGCGTGGTGACGGCAGAGCAGAATACCATTGTCAACTCCTCAAAGCGACTAAGGAAAAATCAGTGATGAGGAATGGGCAGCAGGGTTCCTCTTATATATACCACCTAGCAATGTACTGCGACTTTTGTGCCCGATAAATGGGAATAGGCTCGCCACATGCGTGCGTCCTAGTTCACCTCTGCCTATCCCTTCGGGGGATAAAGGCGTGATTTATGTTTGTATGTATGTACGTAAGATTTAATACTATCTTTTTGGAATCAGAGTACAACATTTTCTTTCATGGAGTGCCTTGTGTTGACGGCAGAGCAGAATATAATTGTCACCACACCTAATCGCTGTTGCGGGTGAAACACGGGTGAAAAACAGCAGGCTTTACGTAACTCTGTTGCTAACAATTGTCGATTGATATCCATGAAATTGTGGCTTTGCGATTATGTATTTACGATTCTACAGTTTCAATTGTTAACAAAGTGCATCAGCTTGTTGACAATATTGACGAAATGTGGGTGTGACCACTGCCTACCCCTTTTAGGATGAATAGGCGAGATTTATGCATGTATGTATGTATAATTTCATATAAGTGATCCATATCCAATATTTTCTTGCTCTGGTCACGTCGCAAGACAAACTTTATGATATGACAGCCATGGAGATCTATTGTTTTGTTGTGCAACTAGTTTACTTCGCTTCGAAGAAATATATTCGGAGATGTCAATAATGATATTAAAGTACATTTCCTTACTGGCGGTAAGTGACATAATCTCTGTACCCTAATAATATAACTAAATACATATCAATTTATAAGCAACGAAAACTGGATTTGTTTCAAAATTCTCTTGCAATTAATATTTTTGTGTAACTTCAAAGTTATGTTTCAAAACAAAAACATACTAACATTGACAAATAAAATGACTTGTAATATCAATATCCGTGTGGTGACGGCAGAGTAGAATACAATTGTCACCACCCCAAATCTCTCCCGTGGGTGTCGTACAAGGCGACTAAGGATAAATCAGTGATGAGGAATGGGCAGCAGCGTTCCTCTTATACCACCTTGCAATGTACTGCGACTTTTGTGCCCGATAAATGGCAATAGGCTCGCCACCTATTACATGGGACCTAGCATAATTGGCGAGACGTGGGTGCTAGTTCACCTCTGCCTACCCCTTCGGGGATATAGGCGTGATTTATGTATGTATGTAATATCAATATTAATGATGGCAGCAGTACCTACTCCTGAGGTTGCTGCTGGTGCAAAAGATTCCAGGTGGCATTTGGCAATCTGAAGCATTTTTCCCAGTTTTAGTTCACTTTTACAACAGTACATTTATAACTACTTGGTTGATTTCCATGAATGTCTAATAAAATTTCCTTTTCATTTTTTCACATAATAGTAATGTTTAGTGAAGTGTAAAGTACAACATTCTTAGCAGCCGTCACGCAATTCCGATCTAATTTATTATAGCACTTGTCGGATAATCTGAGTAAGAAATTTTAATAACGGGTAAATGGGCTAGGTTACCTATAAAAAAAATGCCGTTTCTCTTAGTAGTTACTATAAGTAACACGGCTACGGAAAATTTAATTGACGAATGCTGTATTTGTGACGTATTAGATGGTTCATTGAAATTTAAAACATTCATATAGTTCAGAAAAATCGTAAAGGGGTATTAATTACATGTGTTCCGCAATTAGCATAAAACTGTCTTTATTGCTAAAAAGAAAGACATTTGCATGACAATGCAAATAAATGCTCCTCGAAAAACATTAGAAAACTCCTTCGTAGAAAAGGAGAGGCTTTGTGTCCCAGTAATGGGTCGAAATATAAAGGATGTGTTAAGAAGACAATACAACATCTCTTTTTATCGGGGATTAATTCTAATGGTTAATTAACTTAATAAATCTTTGTTGTAATGATTATAGTAGTAATAAATCATAGGCTGATTCTGTTTTTACTTTAGCATTATTATAAACTAGTGGTCGCCCGCGGCTTCGCTCGCGTTTATGTCGGTTGTTATATAGCCTATAGCCTTCCTCAATAAATGTGCTATCCAACACAAAAAGAATTTTCCATTTGAACCAGAGATTCTGAGATAAGCGCGTTTAACCAACCAACCAAACAAACAAACAACCTCTTCAGCTTTATAATATAAGTATAGATACGTGGACGATAAAGCACTTAGTACATATTTGGCTTGTCAGGCTTAGGGCCTGATACGACCTAATACGCAAATTTTGCATAGGTACCGCAATTTTGAGTGGAACCGCGTAAGCGTAGGATTACTTTACAATATTTTCATTGCATGATTCATTTTTATTATTATTTTAGATGTACAATCTAATATATAAAAATCTAGTGTTTGTTATTGAACTCATCCAAAACGGCATGTCCGAATTTTATACTATTTTTGTACATATTTGTGTTAGGTCTGAGAATAGGCCGTACGCTATTTTTTATTCCTGTAGGTAATAAAAGCAAAATAACGTTCACTAAAGTCAGCTAGTTAATTATAAATAAACACGGACGACGAAAGTCTGAATAAGTGCGTTAAGGAGTTAAATTTTATATTTTCGGTATTTAATTCTCGATGAAGTAAGAAACTATCTAACATTGAAACTATCAAATGCTATAAAATATAAAGCTCTGCAAAGCCATAAACGATGTATGACATAATTGCCATACAAAGTTTATGGCTGTGCAGTGCTATTTTCGATTAGTTTCAGGATTCATTGTAAATTAACTATGCATGCATATCTGGTTCACGAGTTGCTTACGAGAGAAAGGTCAATTTGCATTGCAAGTCCGCGCGAGTTCCGTCCGTCCGCGGTTGAGCGGGCACAGAGAATTTTCCGGAGGGTTGGCTCAGTCTAAGCGCAGCGAGGTCTAGAGACACTCTTGCACTACACAATCAGCTGTTTGCTCGCTAAGATAATAATATCGTCTACAATGTGCAAAGAAAGAGTGGGCTCTGGAGGGAAAGTACCTTAAATCTTTAAAATAGCTCAATTTACTAAAAGGAAACGTTCCTTTATATTTAAAAAGAAACATTACTGCATTCACATAATTCGCAAAAATCTTACCCGAAACGAGAATCAAACCAAATAAAAAATAAATAAAAAATAACATTTACCATTTCATTTTAGTAATCGATGCAGTCGATGTTAACGATAATTTTTCTCTCAGAAACATAGGGTCTTAGAAACAAAAAACATACGTATACAACATAATCTCTACTATCCATTTTCTTCCTTCCATTCATAGGGAAGGCCCGTGCCCCTAGCTGTGGGGACATTAAAGGGCTGGTGATGATGATGATGATCCATTTTCCAACAGGAATCAGGAAGTACAATACCCGTTACTTAAGTTGACCTATGCGCAGCGCAGTAAAACGTTTTCAGGTATTATTTGAGGTTCTGTATGAGGTGGGACGTGTGTCTGTAACCATAATCAACGTAGGGAAGAGATACCACCTCTGCGGTTTAAAAATTTAGTTTAGACACTTTTGCTTCAGATAAACCAGCGCAGACGACCGCCATTTAGGTTCAACTTACGTGCCGGAAAAATACCTATTTGCAGAAAAAAAACCACCCGCAATATGTCTTTCCTTAGGCCAGCCACTTTTCAACAGGTTAAGAGTAAAATTCTGGCGAGTTATTTTTGTTGTTTCATGCTGATCAGTCCTTAGATCGCTGACCTGCCTACTGGTTGTGATTAAAGTAAAGATTTTGAGATATCAGTTTATTTTTATGTTTTTTATTTTTTAACTCTTAAATTACCACATGGCAATACCTTTTCATTCCTGTTAATTACAGTGCATAGACATGCTACGACAACCTTTATTTTCCAGTGTTGACATGGGTTCAAAAATACTCGACGACAGAAGGTGTTTGTGACAAGGATAAAGAAATATGTTTAGGCATTAAATTCACTTTGGTTTTTGCAATGGAAGCCTATGGCAGGTTAGATGACATCAATAAAGGTATTATTTCGCATGTGTATATATGAAAGTCAAAGTAGAGGTTGACCCGAATGAAAAGATGAATGAACTGTGGTGCGGATGACAAGATGACGAGTGACAGCAGAGAGAGGAGAAAGAAAACAGCTGGAAATAGGTTTTTTGTTGTGATTCCGTTTTAATATTCCTGATATACTTTTGAGTTAAAATACATAAGAGGTGTTTTATAAATGTAGTAGGGGCATTCTGTTTAATATATAAATGGAACTTTGGGGTAATTTGAACGCAAACGTTGGCAATTGCAAATAATGGCCTGGAATAATTTGAGGTAACAGCATGTTCTCGAAAAAAAAACGGCCTTTTGTTTGGATACGAGAATGTTGGTTATCGGAAAAACATTCCAACACCACCGTTACACTCGCACGTAATTTGAGAGACCTTGTTCAGGCTCATTTCTTCCAATAAATTTTTCCTCTCGAGACCCTACAGTGTACAGTTAAATTACCCAGCCTAACAATTAGGCTCCTGATTGATCCGATCCCATATTACCGATATCTATGTCTAGTGCCGTGTAACGGCTAACCAGAGAATAAAATTTTTATCACCCCCATCTCTCCCGTGAGTGTCGTACAAGGGTACTAAGGGTAATACACAGCGATGAGGAATGAGTAGCAGCATTCCTGTTATATCACCTAGCAATAGGCTGCGATTTATGCGCCCGATATATGGCAATAGGCTCGCCACCTATTATTACATGGGACCTAACTTAATTGGAGAAAAGTGGGTGTTAATTTAGCTCTGCATACCCCTTCGGTGTTATAGGCGTGATTTATGTATGTATGTTGGTTCATGTCTTCCAAAAGCCTCCTCTCGAGACCCTACAGTGTACAGTTAAATTACCCAGCCTAATAACTAGGCTCCAGATTGATCCGATCCCATATTACCGATGTCTACGTCTAGAGCGTTAATTAATCGCAAATACCACTGTTTTCAATGTATTAACCGCCAGCGGTACATTTTGATTCGTTCCCCTTACTCCGCTACGCTGTTTCAGATATTTCAGATAACAGAGAGCGAGAGACGTTAAAATAATATTGGTGAAATTGCTTAAATAATTTTCTGTCTTGAGTTTTTGTAACTCATTCGACTAAATTAAATAAATATTTCTTTTTAGAAAATTAGGGAAAGGTGGGTAGTTGGATAAAATAAATCGCTGTGTGTTGTGTAGCGTAATGGCGCTACTTTACAGCATGAATTAGAATAAGTACCTACCACTTCAGATCAACCGCGACACGACCTAGGTCTTACTGTGCCTTCTGTAGGCCTAGCACGAGACGTGGACAAAATCTTTCTCAAATATTATAGTATATAATATTCTTGGTTATATTATTTAATGTTCTTGGTCACCCATCCAATGACCCACCTATGTAAACTTTGATTCGTTTCCGAGTGCATGTCGAGTGAATTTATCAATCAGTAACCGTCCTACCAACCACGTCGAATTCATCAATAATAACAACACAGTTCCAGTTAAGTTTTATAAAATAAAGTTAACTTAATTCAGCTTCGGAGTTCGTAATTAACAGGCGTGTAAAATCATTTCCATTACTTCTGGGCTCATCTCGATATTAATTCCCGTCATTGTCTACGCCGCTTTTGTCCGCGAAACAATCCGGATGGCTTCTTTTGTGTCCAAATATCTCGGTAAACAATAATCAATGCGTACGAAGCTCTTTTCGGGTCAATGTGTGATGAGAGGATGAGCTTTTTTGCGAACTAGACCTCCGAATTAAAGAGAGTAGTCTTCTGCAATTCCTACAAGCGAGTAGGGAGAATATTTCGAAACAATGGATAAAAAAATTTCATTTCATTAAAAGATCTCACTTTGTCAAGCTAAATACATACCTATATTAACTTCTTAATTAGAAATATGTATTTAAAATACGAAAGAAGGTAATTTATTAAAGTTTTCGAAACGGGTAGAGTGAACATAGGGAATATTTACAAAAGAGTATAAAATAGAGACTCAATTAACTACGAGTTATTTTTTCTTTCCGAATTTAAGGGTAACGACTATTAGTAACATAATAACCAGTGTAACCCATATTTTAGTACATTTGTGGAACGATTGGCAATTATTCTGGCTCAGATACTTGTGCCGATATAATGGTAAAAGGCTATAACTTAGAAAAGAATGTAACCAATCTACTTAGTGTCGTGCCAAGCTGACTTCGCGCTCGGCCGGCCAACAATACGAAGCACATTCTCTTGTTAATATTTTAGTGCCTACTTACGTACCCAGGGTGAGTACGGGGTGTATTTCTTTCTATTGCATTTTATTCTGTTTCCGGGCCCATTCGTTATTCAGAAGCGTTTTATTGTTCGCAAACCACGGCTCGTGCCGATCCTCGGATATTTCGGAAGCCAAATGGAAACGGGTTGTTTGTCTATTCAACTTCCATACTATTACAGAAGCAGTACCTACCATAAGGATACCAAAAAAATTAGCATGTACATTGATTTTTTTGTTAACATCCATACTGGCTTGGTAGTAATAAAAATTTAGTAGTGTTTTCCCTCCCATTCATTACAATCAGACTGTCTATAGCCAAAATCTTATTAGGTAGTTCTGATAGGTTTTGGATAGTGTCAAACTTCCGGCAAAATCCGGCTGCTTATACCACTAATTATTCTAAATTTATCTAGCATCATTTTCATTGTAATAATTATTCAAGCAATTACAATTTATTATACCTTCCTATAACAAGATATAAAAAAAATGTAAAACATAAGCTAAAACCTTCAGCAGGATCGGAATGTTGTCATGACAATCATTCTCTCCTTTCATCGATTCATCAGATCATCACTAACACGTTTTCGATATAAGGGATGATATGATTTAAAAAGGAGTGTATGGCTTGATGACATCTGACCGATACGAATGGAAGAGGACACAAACTGCACCTACCCCAGATAGACTGGGAACAGGGCAGGTAGAAGAAGAGTTACTTATATTGCAAATCTACTACTACTCTTGCCAAACGCTAAGGACACACTCGTTATTCCCCTAAAATAAGCTTGAGAAATATGCGTGTTAATAAAGATAATTATTGCTGTACGCAATATTCATCTGGAGTAATAGCAGAAAATGTTTCAAGCATTCAACTGTGTGAACTGTATGTTCAAACGTAAACATCACGCATCAATGCCGTAATAGCCTATAAAGATAGTGAAAGCAAATATACAGTGCCACTGGGGGGTGACCCTCGCGTAATGGATTTAAGGTCGCTATCTGCACAATCGCTCGGGAGTAAGAGCAAGAAAAACACTGTTACACAATGTGGTTAGAAAACCTCTTATCCCGCCCCGTATGTTAGCTGGATACGCTCACAAAGAAGGAAATAATATTGTATGCCATTTGCGACAATACAATAAACGTAAGTGAATCGTTATCTGGTACGCCGCACTGTAAACAGATGTAGTGAGTGGTAAGGTTTCGATAATCGGTTCTAGAATGATTATATCCACACACCTACGTGTTTCTATTACTGATGCATATATAAATCAGGCATTTTTATTCCCGAGAGGGTAGACATAGGTGTATTATCAACATCCGCGTTTCGCCAACTATGTTAGGTCCCATGTAATAGGTGGCGAGGTTATCGTCATCTATACAGCAAGTAAATCGCAGTATAGTGCTAGGTAAGGTGGTATAAAAGGAACGCTACTGCACATTACCCATCGCCGACTTTACCCTAAAGCGGGGAATTCCCTAGACGGGCATGCCTGCGGTCATGCCTGCAGACATACCCCAGATTTGACAGGATCAGTTGCTAACACATTGCGATGTAAGAGACTATCAAATAATAAATAAACAATTTCTGTTATTTCGAGCGATTTTGGTCGAGAATTGTTAACAACAGAGTTACGGAATCAGCCTGCTTTGCCTTAAAGGCTATTTTTTTCATCTCAGATAGTAAATTTACAGCTGCAAATGTCATTTTGTGTTGTTTTTAAATCAATTATAAGCAATAAAGTATGATATTTACACCTATGAATTTACTACCCGACAAAAAAAATACACTTTAAAGTCTATTTTTTGTCATATTTTATTGTTTAGCGTTGATTAAATAATAAAACATGACATTTGCACCTGTCACTTTAGTATCTGAAATAAAAAAATAGTCTTCAGTCTCGGAGTATATTAAAACACGTTGACTAACCTTGGAATTGAGCATGATCTCTGGAGCCCTGTACCAGCGGGTGGCCACGTACTCCGTGAGGAAGCCCGTGTGGTCATGGTCAGGATCCGCCACTCGCGCCAGGCCGAAGTCACAAATCTAAACAACAACACGCACACACTGTAACTTGATGTTATAACAACGTGACGAACTTACTAAAAATGGCTAGCCCCCGAATACAGTAACGTTACTCAAATTTTGAGCACTACTTTAGTGGACAATACCTGTCAGAATTTGTATAGAAAAATGTCAATTTTCACAATACTTAAATGTTCAGCAGGTCTCAAACTTTGAGTAGCATTTCTGTATTCGGGAGATATCAAATCATTTTTATAAACATTATTGCCATATACCAGGAGACTTTTTGGTGAATGCAAACATTTTTGGAATTCGTTCAGACCATCAAACTGAACAAATTTCACTATAGGAACAGCTGTTTCATACATTTGGGTCCAGTAGATATTATCATTTTGTATGAAACAGCTGATATTTTTTCGTGAATTTGGAGTTGCTCCCATAGTGAAATTTGTTCAGTTTGATGGTCTGAACGAATTCCAAAAATTTTTGCAGTGCCCAAAAAGTCTCCTGGTATATACCTCTTTATCTCTTCATTGCTAATAGGGACTTTTATACGTGACAATCGTAACCGTAACTACCTACATTATAGGTGCTTTCTAACTTTCATTTTTTGTTTATCTGAGTGTAATGCATTTTATGCACCTTACCAGGCACTAGCGGCTGGGGTGCGTGGGAATCGCCCGTCACATGGCGGCGCCGGATATACCCACTAAAACATCCTTTAGGAAGGGAGAATCTGGGATCTTCCGTAAAGTAATTCACCAGTTTCTCGCCAGTTGTGCTATCTAACCTAGGCTTTATGCCGATATCAAGATGGCTTACTTTCAGCTCTAAGTCTTCTCGCAGTGTTCGCTCCCTGACACAGTCAATTCCACCAACGTTTTGAATCTTATCATGTTCGACGTAAAGCGTGAAATTGATTGAGAATTGTCAGTAGTTAAGTGTAGCAATTGGCAATCCATCATTATCTTCCTCCTTCACCTTCCTTCATAATGAATATGTTCATATGTCACGCCTTTCTCCCACAGGGATAAGTAGAGATCACTTCTTTCCACTTGCTACGACCCTTACATACTTCTTTCGCTTCACCCAATCTCATTAATGTCTACATGCATGCCCGTTTACTATATACGTCGATTGTTAAAAGTGACATTCTATTCTATTCTATCAAGAGCTCAAAGCTTACGATGATTTGCTCAAACTGGATGCTGTTCAAATTGTTTATTCTAATAAAGACTTTCAATTCACTCAGGAATGTTGTCTTTAAACTATCACTTTGATTATTAGGAGTCTGCTCCCTTCAGAACGATACAATATCGTTTTCTTGGGTAAGCAACAATATTCGTGTTGCGTTATTACTTCTGTTAAAAATACAATACGAAACGTTGTAATAGAAATGGTAGTTTCTTCACACCATTGTGGATTTCGATGGGTCGCAGTGACTGGCACGATATGATATAATGATGTAAACTACAGAATATGATATAAGCTACCTACTCATCAAAAGACAATCAAACCTACCCCCCTAGCCAAGTGGCTAATCTATCAAACGCATAATTGAATACAAAAATGAAACCGACGGGCATCAGTTTCATACTTTTGTTTTCTATGCGTTTAAATTGATAAGCCACTTGGCTAGGCTCTCAGTATTATGTCGAACTTTTTAACAATCAATTATTTGTCGTATGTATATTGACGGCAGAGGAGAATACGAGAGGGAATACAAATGGTCATGGGGGGTGTTAAAAAGCAATAAATAATACCTTCTGCTTACACCTTCGGGGAAAAACATTTGTGATTTATGAATGTAATTATTGCCACCCTATGATTACTACGTCACGACAAGTCGAAGACAAATCTTTTCGTATATTCAGAGGCGGATACATTTTTTAAGGTCATCAAATAAAACATTGCTTTCCATTGGACTACTTGCAGAGTACAACTAGATGTTGCACCGTAACCGCATCCACTTGCAAAATCTCAGTAACAATTACTCTGCAGTCATCATTCAGAAAGTACAAAATTTCAGGTAATTGAAGAACTACTTTAGTACCTACATTATAATTTGTGCCATCAATTCCAGACCCCGTTTATGTAAGCCGATTTTTAGTTGCTTTGGTCTACCCGTCACTCTCACACTTTGCTATTTTTCTCAATGAGTGACAGAGACGGGTAGACCAAAGCAACTGAAATAGGCTTACATAATACGGGCAGCTAATGGGGGCAGGTAATTCTGCACTCCCACGAGAATACGATAGATGTGGACTAATGAACCTGGATGAAGGGGGAAGTCGTACATGTCAATGGCTGATAAATAATTCAGCTCATTCTTCCATCTCAAGGGTCCTACTTTCCGAGAATAATGTATGTTGGAAACTGACTGATATGTATATACAACCTTTTTTAATATTATGTTTACAACCTCTTAAATTAATTACATACATACATCACGCATATATCCCTGAAGGGATATACAATTTGAATTAACACCCATACGTTTCGCCAAATAGGATAGGGCATGTAAATAGGTGGCAAGCCTATTGCCTTGTATCGGGCATCTAAATCGCAGCATATTGCTAGCTGTTTTAAGAGAAACGCTGCTGCCCATTACTCATCGCTATCTGTGACACCCGCAGGAGAGATGGGGGTGGTGACAATAATAATTGTATTCTGCTCTGGCGTCACCACACGGCTGTTATTTAATTATCTTTAACTTTATTTATCATGTCACTTGCCTCTTTCCACTGCCTGTAACTGACGTTTGCATTTATTAAATTATAATTTTATTATCATATTGAAAATACGTGTTTTTATCATTTTTCTCAATGCAGTCCACTCAGTAGTTCTCAGTGTATGTATCTAGAGAGCAAATGTGGCAGTATGCGACTTTATTGAATACATTTCCCGCTCTATTCTCGCTACCACATATCACATTACACCGCGTCTTTGTATTTCATTGGCCCGCTTTATAAATCAAAGCCCTTTACCGAGATAGGAAAATGAAAAAGTGTCTCCACGTCGATTTCCATGTTACCTCCGCCATTTTTTTCACGCTAGAGCGCTCTTTTGTCGATAACTCACCAAAAAAAGGACAATATAAAATTAAATTCTATTGGAAATCTTTCTTCTTGAATAATTTTCTGTTTTCATTGTTATATTGCATTACGACGACGATGACGATGACGATAATATCCAAAAATAAGACTTGTAAATTTTCCTTGTACAACCCTATTTTAGTAAAACCAAAGAAAAAACAACGCTGTAGAAAGAAAGTTTTTTTACATTATCGTCTACATTTTCTGACTTAACGTTTTTTCGAAGCTAGGTACTTAATTAAGGCATTAGGACTTTCGAATATTGAGATTGCAAACCGTTTTGAATTTTAGTTTATTGAGTCCTACAATGGCGTGTCAAATTAAATATAAACATAACTTTCTAATTACATCGTAAAATCGAACGAGCTTTTAAGAAACTGATATAAATGATCTAAATAAATCGGTTTTTTTTTTCCGAAGAAAAAAGACACAATTTTAATTAAGTAGGTACTGCTATGCTTCGCCAAAGATACTCGATGCTTAATAATAGGTCGATCAACGCGTTGTCATCGCGGCCTTTATGACAAAACAATCGACGCTGTTAGCCGGTCCCCATTCTTTTAAAGTGCCTTGGTTGATTGTATAGGAACGATGCGACACGTTTCACCACTTACAAGCAAATTAAGGTCACGCGAATGACGCTTTACTGTTGTATGTGGGTACTCGAATATCATACATTCTGTTCTGGAGCGAGACCGGCATACAATTTCACTGGGATGAGGGATGTTAACCGGACACGAGTAGTATGGTAAATGGATTACACGCAGTATGAATGATAGCCGGCTACGCCTCCTAATACAGGGATAGGTATGCCTGGACCTTAATTATCTAGATGAGCGACAGAAACTAATTTGTCAATGTCCTCGAGAAATCTGTTAACCTACCTACATGACAAAATTATAACAATGTAGTATATTAGCATTTGTCTTTATTATGTTAAAAGGTTACCGTGAATTTAGAATCATGTTTAGCGTTAAAATTTAATTGTCTATTTCCTCAATCTAGTAGAGGCGGTGTTTTGTTTGTGAGCAAAAAATTGTGTTTAATATTAACCAATCACCTTATAAACCAACAAAGGACAATTTTTGCACTTAAGGGCGTCAAATTATAAGAACATACATAAATCACGCCTATATCCCCGAGAGGTGAACTGGTACCCGCGTTTCGCCAATTATGTTAGATCCCATGTAATAGGTGGCGAGCCTATTGCCATTTATCGGGTACAGAAGTCGCAGTAGGTACATTGCTAGGTGGTATAAGAGGAACGCTGCTGCCCATTCCCCATCACTGGTTTAGTCGCCTTGTACGACACCCACGGGAGAGATTTGGGGTGGTGACAATTGTACTCTGCCGTCACCACACGGCGAATTATAAGAACAAGATTTTAAAAAAATCGATTGACCACTTTCTTCAGTGATTAATTATTTCCTTTCCATTTTTTTTGGGTATTTTTTTAACACCTTTTAAAACAGTACATTTTATTTTACACTGATGTTAGCGACAGACACTGGCCAGCACATCTTTTGATATTCTATTTTTATCTGTATTTGTTTATTGTGTTACATTTTTTTTTATATTTTGAAATTATCAGTATGCTATAAAATAGTAGAAAATAAACGTCAAAAGCATATATCATTCCCTATTCGTCGTTTACAACTGATTAATGAAATAAAAATATCGCTCCTTTGGTGCAATAATGACACATCTACATTTTTTAAACAATGCTAATTAATAATTCTTATTTAAAAACTCAAAACTATTTTTTCTTGTCTTGTAAAAAATCAAATTTTTACAATTACGCCAATGTTGCACCAAACGAGCGATATACATTTCCATCTATTAGTCCGTTTAAGAAGAAAAACACGAAACCCGCCTAAGGGATTCGTCTTCCTCCCCGCGACTATAAAAAAAAACAGAAATTTATCCTCATTCCGCCGACCCTTTGTCTTCACTTAGGCAATTTTCGGCGGCGCGAAACGCAGCCGAAACAAAACGTTGTGAATAAATAATGGCCTGATTACTCGCGGATCTGGTTTGACAGTTGTGTTAAATTAAATTTTCACTAATTGCCAAAAACAGGTGATGAATAAATTGAGAACTCTCGCTCTCTCTCTCGACTAACAGATTTGCCTCGATATGTTTAAACCGAGGATTTATGTAACTTATTCATTCGAGATTCGAATTACTATTCAAGACCTTATTTTGCTACTACACAGTTTCATATAATAGCGTACATATTCTTCTTCTTCTTCCTGCCCTGTTCCCAGTCTATCTGGGGTCGGCGCAGTATGTTTCCTCTTCCATTCATATGTCAGACGTCATCAAGCCATCCACTCCCTTTTGATTCATATCATCCATCCCACCGTAAAGGTGCTAGTGTAGAATGAATGTATAGAAAAAAGACGGAACGGACCATGTCGAGAGACCCATGAACGGAGAGAGTGATTAGAATGACAACATTCCAATCCATACTGCTCAAGGTTTTGGCTTAGGTTTTACAGCCGGCCGCCTGCCTGACACCAACCCTCCTTGGGTACGCTGTTGTTGGTGGTTTGCCCTCCACCATTCGGGTGCCCCAAGGTGCTTATTGGTCTACACCGGGCAATCTCCCTTAGTCGACTTTTACGACACCCATGGGATGAGTTGGGGCTGGCCTATTCTACGTTATTTGTTCGCTCCCAGGCCAGCATAGAAGGCTAATAGCGTACCTATTACGAACCTATAATGGATAGACAGAAAAAAGACACAAACTATGACACAAAAAATTCGATAAATTTTGTCTCGTGGCGTGAAATTATAATTATTAGAGATGTTCCGACTAGTCGGTAAAGCCGACTAATCGGCCACTTTTGTAGTCGGCGAAAAGTCGGCGACTAGACGGCAAAAAGCGCCGACTAGTCGGCTACGTACTATCTATGTCTAACTCTGTATACATTGTTAATAAAATGTATACAGAGTTATTAAAACACCACCAACCTCGCAGGGTTAGATATTTATATAGCTATATCATAAATGACATGGATTGTTCTACGACTTTTAATATTCGTTAGAAATTGCACTCTAAACCAAAAAATAAAATTTCAAAATCCTAATCCAAGATTTTATTAACATTTCTTAGGAAACTACATTGAATTAATATTAACGTTATAAACACTTGCTTAAGATGACAATGTTTTATATTATTTTAAAAGTAAAATAATTACCTTTAATTTTATTTATTATTATCTATAGAAATAAATAAATATTTCTTGCTGATAATAAATTATTATTATTTATGTTTGGTTTGTGGGCATGTACACAAAACTGCAATTTGACGTCGTATCGTAAAAATATACGAGCTCTCTTTTCTTTGATTTGATTCTTTTTTGTTTTTCCGCTTTGCCGTACCAAATCGCATCACAGCCATGTACGTTGTAGTTTTCTGCGTTGCGAATTCGCATCGCGTCAAAATGCAGTTTTGTCTACTATAGTTCGTAAAATTTAGCTTGATCGCTGTGACAGCAGGCAACAAATATCAAAATGCTATAAGTGCGAAAAGGATAGACAGTGAGTATGACAGTTATCAAATCAATCATCCTATATTTTACAAATTACTCTATTAACGGTTTCCATGGGTCTTGTTTTTGACGTTTGGACTTTGGAATGCGAAAGTTTAGATCGATTGAGTGATTGTTTGATTTTTCACGTAAAATTTTTAGGCGAGATGAATTGCGTAAAAATATCCATTTTCGAAACTGTAGAGCTGTGAAACATCACGAAGATTATGGGAACCGTTCGTTCATGCTCGGCTTGGCCGACTAGTCGGCCGATTAGTCGGGCTTTTTACAACCGACTAATCGGCTAGTCGGCCAAAGTCATAGTCGGCACATCTCTAATAATTATCCTAAGCCAGACAACATTTTTAATACATACATACATAAATCACGCCTATATCCCCGAAGGGGTAGGCAGAGGTGAAACTAGCACCCACGTTTCGCCAATTATGTTTGGTCCCATGTAATAGGTGGCGAGCCTATTGCCATTCATCGGGCACAAAAGTCGCAGTACAATGCTATTGCTAGGTGGTATAAGAGGAACGCTGCTGCCCGTTCCTCATCATTGATTTATCCTTAGTCGCCTTGTACGACACCCACGGGAGAGATTTGGGGTGGTGACAATTGTATTCTACTCTGGCGTCTCTTATACCATCTAGCAATGTACTGCGACTTTTGTGCCCGATAAATGGCAATAGGCTTTCCACCTATTACATGGGACCTAGCATAATTGGCGAAGCGTGGGTGCTAGTTCACCTCTGCCTACCCCTTCGGGGATATAGGCGTGAATTATGTATGCATGTATAATTTGAACCTCCACGCACTACGAATATAGCTTCATATGGAGCCAACTGCTATAACTTACCTTTAAATCACAGGTGGTGTTGAGTAATAAGTTGGAGGGCTTCAGGTCCCTATGGAGGACATTTGCCGAGTGGATGTACTTGAGCCCCCGCAGGATTTGGTACAGGAAGTAGCAGATGTGGTCGTTGCTCAATTTCTGAAACATGCAACGCTTATTATATTGTGGCCACCAGTTGGGAATTCATCATCATCATCATCAATGGAATGGATGGAAGAATATGGGGAGATTGGGCCATAACCCACCCCGATGGCCCAGTGCGGGTTGGTGGGTATTAACGACTGCAGATGCTGTCGGGATCAACCGCTTAACGTGCCTTCCGAAGCACGGAGGAACTCGAGATAATAAATTTTTGGTCACCCATTCTATCAGCGGCCGTAGCGAACATTGCTTAGTTAACGCAATCGCAGGCCAAGCGCGCTGCGCCACTGCGCTAGCGAGATCCTCAGTTGGGAATTATGATGTACAAATTACTCATTAGGGAAAACAAACACTAGATTTGGGATGACTTTAAGGTATTATGTATGTACCTATTATTTAAATTGTACTGTGTAGTAAAGAAAGACACGTTTATAGAGACACAACACAATAAAACAAACAAAACATTTAATATTCAGATAACTGGTCTCAAATGTCCCATTTTACCAGTCTCCCGACTAGCGCTGGTCTTCCGCTGGGACCCGAATAGTCCTAAATCTTCCCCCGCGAATGTCGAAATTCTTGACCACGGCATTTTTATGTCTGGCTTATATTACTCCTACAAATCAATGGGTCTACTGGATGAATGGGTCTACTCAAGAAAAAAAAAAATAAGGAAAAACTGCGACAGATGATGATGATGACTATTAGAATCAAATCACTAGAGAGCACTAGACCTAATGATTATTGTAATAAGACAGAACGAGATTAGCAAGAACTGAATCACGATTAGAGAATTTTCGACATAACTCAAAATAATACCTATACAAGATCCGTACAGTCGGACGGCGGTCCTTGAGCTCACACAAGGCTCCGAAGAAGACCTTCTTTTTCATCTCCAATTTGAAAAAACATAACAAACATCTGCTCACAAAAACAGTCTAAAATAATGAAGATTCCGTTTCTCATCAAACCTACTATGTCCAATTTACTTACCCGAAACCATGGAAGACGCAATCTCCTAAAAGTCACACACGCTTTCCGTTCACAGTGTTAAAATACTGAGCTTAATCAAATAAAGGCTTAATTATTCGAAAATGTACTTCATTACTATGAGAATCTCATTAGAACTGGCGGCTCGAATAAAACGGTTCGTCTGTTTTAAATTAATAACTTCCGTTATCGCGTTTTATTAATTAAGTTGAAACTGAAATGAATTGCCAATGTTTACGTTTGAGGGAGTTTGGGGATTTGCGACGTTTTCACTGCCAAGTGCATTTTTCTTTGGTATTGTATTAGAATTTAAAAGATGTTACATTTAAATTCAAATATTTGATCGTATTGTTGAATGACTTTAGGCACAACGTTAAGTATTTAAGGATTAAATTAGTCCATTATTTTGAAATAAAAAAATATTTTCAGATTCATCCTGTTCATAATTGGGTAGTAACTTTCTTGTTCTTGTGCATACGGCTCAATAGCTGTGTAATTTTTGACGATTATTTTAACGTTTATATGAACTTTGATATTAGAAATATGCCGAAAACAATCGTACCTCCAGGCACTAAAGTTCAAAAGGTTCATCGTGAAATTAGCAACTTAAAAATATATAATGAAATCGCATTTATCTACTAAATGCGGTTGTGGATATCGTCTGTAGGCAAGTTTTGTAGAATATAAAAACCACAATATTAATTGAGATATCTCATATAGTCTCTGTATAAGAATAGACGACTTTAATTTTAGTAAATGTCAAAGCGAAAGAATTAATGAAAGAAAATGATGTAATGAAATTGCAAGTAAAGAAAGAGTATACGCAAATAATGAACTAAAAGGGCACAGCAAACTCACATTTTTAGTTTTAAAATTTACTAGAGAATAAGATTTATTAAATGTAAATCTCGACTCAAACAAAATACAGGGCTCGACAACATTGGCAACATCAATGTAGATTAACGATAATTATTAAAAATATCATTTTTGATTCATTATTTTATTTATTTTATTATCCATACAATAGACAAGCAGCATAGGAATCTGCTAAAGGGTGCGGTAAAGTCGGTCATCGGATTGATTATTAATATTATTTTCCTTCATTAGCAAACACATAATTAGTGTATGTGTCTTCTATGCTGGCCTGGGAGCAAACAAATAACGTAGAATAGGCCAGCCCCGACTCATCCCATGGGTGTCGTAAAAGTCGACTAAGGGAGATTGCCTAGTATAGACAAATAAGCACCTTGGGACACCCGAATGGTGGAGGGCAAACCACCAACAACAGCATGCCCAAAGAGGGTTGGTGTCAGGCAGGCGGCCGGCTCTAAAACCAAAGTCAAAATCTTGAGCAGTATGGATTGGAATGTTGTCATTCCAATCACTTTCTCCGTTCATCGGTCTCTCGACATGGTCCGTTCCGTCTCTTTTCTATACATTAATTCATCACTAGTACCTTTACGGTGTGATGGATGATATGAATCAAAAGGGAGTGGGTGGCTTGTTGACGTGTGACTGATATGAATGGAATAGGAAACATACTGCGCCGACCCCAGATAGACTGGGAACGGCAGGGAGAAGAAGACATACACATCTGAACTAACAGTCAGATTATATATACAGTCGCCAACTAGGATCTGTCCGTTCTTTTCGTTCCAAGCTCTCCAAGATTGAGGGCCGATTTCACCGCAGAATTAAACGCGATCAGTTGAAGTTGAACTCGGTTTATGCTCTAAACTGAGTTCCGCTACATAGTTTGCATTAATCAAAACCAAGTTTTATTAAACTCAGTTTCTATGAGAGACGGTGAAACCGGCCCTGAAAAACTGGCTATCGATAACTTTTAACTTTACTACACAGTATACATATTTGGCGCAAAATCTCACAAAAACCGTCAAAATATTGCCAATGCCAGTTTATTTCAAATTACTTCACCAAAGAATATCCAACAAGTTAACGGAGGTAATGAGCCGTACCTTCCCGGCAATACCGTTGCTGTTTTGATCTTTCCACGAGCAATCTTGAGCCATGTACTCTACCAAATATAAAGTTTGAAACATAAAACGCTTTGTTGCCTCCGGGGGAAAGAACTCTGTCGCCGAGTTGAGATTTCATGGCCGATAAAATTGAGAGTATGGTCTATAAATTCTTGATGACCTATTTGTGGGTCGGGATAATAGCAAGTTCAGGGTCTAATAGCTCGAACGGCAGCAATTATTTTACTGCTATAGTTTTCATACTTTAGGGCAGCTTTTTGACAGATTTGTGCGTGAACTGAGTTATTTACAAGGCTCGAGGCGCCATAATCTCAGTTCCTCCAACAATCGGTTACTCTATATTATGTGTACAACGATCGATATTACTAGGATACCAACGTTTAATTCTAGCTAAGCCTTAATAGTGAAACGAGTAGATATTTGTAAAGTTTCCAATTTGCAACTATTTGCGGAAAATACGGGGCTATAGAATATAGTAATGAAACGTTGAGATCGCAAACTAAGCAAATTCTATGGCAAAGATGAACAGCCAATAATCCAGCGTTGGCGCGTTTTCGGAAAGACACTGATAACTGGGTTGCTTGCGTTTCTATGCATTAACAGGCACCATCTTGATGATGACGCGATAAAACATAATACTCACATCAAAAAAGCCTTTCTACACGATAGAAAAACAGCTGATGACCATGCTAATGACGTGGTTTGTATTCAAATAGAGCGCTTGACTCAACTCAGCTTAACTGACAGCAAATCTTGACTCGATTATCGCAATCAAATAGACGAGGGAAATAGTAAGGGCCTTGGCCAATTCAGAAGATAACATCGTACAGCTAATGGATGATTGAATTTCATTGAATTCTGAATGACGGTGAATTTTATTACAATAACAGGAACGTCGTCTACATCTGATAGAAAAATATCTGAAAAACAACTCTTTGAGAGAATATGTGAACCTTTTTACACAAATCAGATCTGCGTCCCAGAAAAGAAGGTTCGTTTAGATTAAAACACGTTGCATTTTTTATATTACAGCCGAATTTAATTTACCTTCTTTATGAGGACAGGGGTATGACCTTTCAGCGTCAAGAAACTCTCGCTGCGTTATCTAAATATATAAAAGGGGAACGTGACTGACTGTTCATATAAACGCGTAGTTCTATGCGCTGAATGAAATTGGCTCAAATGTTAAATGCTATCGGCATAAAGACTAACAGCCGCACTCAGAGACTTAAATAAACTTTAATGAGTACTCAATGCAAAAATGTCATTTAAATCTAGACCATAAGCCAGGCAAGAATAGCGATTAGTTTTTGGTGTGTAATTTTTTTGTATTATGTACTCATTAACGTTATTTGTCGTCTCTGAGTGTGGCAGCACGGGCGGCAGTAAGACGCTAAGTATTTATTTAAAAAATATATATCTGAGGAGCTCGAAGGCGTAGTGGATGGGTGACAACTCTATTATAGGTACAGAGTTCTTCCAGAAAGCACGCCATGTTGCCGTTAAATGCCACCGGCCAGCACTGGTCAGCAAACCTCTCTTTATTCTGATAACCATATCCAAGGATTGCACTCAGACGAAATATACAAGAATTGCCCTCAGACGACTGTTTGGATAAAAGTGATAAATCAGGTAGGTTTCTTTTATACTGACCTGTGTCTTTAACAATTTGTAGAGGTCTGTTTCCATTAAGCACTGCACAATGTAGACATCTTTCATTTGATCAATAGTTTCCGCCCTTAAAATATCCCGAATGTCGATTATCTGAAAAAAGAAAACACAATGAAATATTGCAGTTTCAGTATCGGAATTCGTAATAATAATACAACAATAATCGCCAACTGACGACCGTATTATAACTGCTTACACTTAATATTTTAAGGACCAGGTTAATAAAAATAATTGAACAAAGTAGATAGGTAACAAACTATTCGATTTTTAATTTTAACATATATAAATGTTAAATAAAATTAGTACAAAGATTTTGGGGTTAGAAAAAGAATTTCGAAAAATTATGATCTTGAGGCGGGTTAAAAGAATTTCGGCAAGTTAATTAGTGTCTTGGGTGGCCGAGCGGTCAGGCACCTGCCCGGATAGCAGCGGACGCGGGTTCGATTCCCGCCTCAAGATCATAATTTTTCGAAATTCTTTTTCTAACCCCAAAATCTTTGTACTAATTTTTCTAACATTTATATAATGTTAAAATTAAAAATCGAATAGTTTATAAAGCAAACCCAAGCTTAACCGAACGCACGGTATTTGTAAAAATATCTGCTTTGGAATGTTTGAAATTTATTTCTACATTGCGAGGGTACCCGTTGGCTTACAACGTGAAGTGTAAAGGTTAGAAGAATTTCGGCAAGTTAATTAGTGTCTTGGGTGGCCGAGCGGTCAGGCACCTGCCCGGATAGCAGCGGACGCGGGTTCGATTCCCGCCTCAAGATCATAATTTTTCGAAATTCTTTTTCTAACCCCAAAATCTTTGTAGATAGGTAACAATTATTAAAAACTTAAAATACAGTCATTAATGTCATTATCATAGATAATAAGCTTTTATCTTAGAATATAGAATAATAGCCTTTATGTTCTATAAAGATAATGGAGATATCCAGTTTCAATACAATTCATTATCCTGACAGGTAAGATTTCAAGATTTTTCTTTGTAATTCCAAGAGTTTCTAATTCCAGTTCATACCAGTAAGTTATTACTGACGTTTAGCGTACCGCAACTGGTAAATAGCCTATTATCTCTGGAGTTCTATTTTGCGTCATAAGATCAGTCTGCATATTGCGGCGGTGGAGTATCCGATGTGTCGCGCAATAATATCGCCACATTTCAACAAACGCACCAAACGTTACGCCGGGATAAATGACACATTTCAAAACCCCAAATCGAACACTATTTACGGAGGAAAAAATCAAGAAATATTATGCGAATAGACATGTTTACGCAAGCGTTTCGGAAATCTCGGGGGAATTATAAATATAACATGGGACGGAGAAAAATGGCATAAGTTGATGAAGGCCTACGCGATGAAATCCAAAACTCTGGCAACAAATGTGCCAGACCAGAATGGTTTATAAAAACTCATTGTTGTATCGCGACAGCTTCAACTGTTGAAACTACCCACCAATCCACACTTAACCCGCGCGATGGGTTATGGCAAAATCTTTCTATATTTTTCTATACACAAGGAAGACCTGTGCCCCAGCAGTGGGCATATTAAAATGGTGGTGATGATGATAAGGACAGTATCAAAAAATCGTTGTAAAGAGGCAAGGCTAACTAAACTCGACATTTATCTGGATTCATTCCACATTTTTCTATAATAATTCTTAGGTTTTTGGCAGCCTTCCATTTCTGTAAACGTTTATATTAACTTCTTTATCTTCACCTTGTGCTTTCATAAGTAAGATTTAGTAAGGAGTTCACCCTATAAAAGTCGATAAATTGTAACAGAATTCAGCGTCTGGGGCTTTGAAAACGAATGGAAAGAAAGAGGGAAATTCTCCGTGGCCGCATAAGAAAGCAAAAAATACCAAGTCGATTTGGTATATAATAATAATTTTACTTACATTTTCGTGCTTAAACCGGGTGAGAATTTTGATTTCGCGTAACGTCCTCTGACAATAGGTCTGGTGTTCGAAGGGCGATATTTTCTTAATGGCGACTTTCGTCTTCTTCACATTGTCGATGGCCGACCTGCGAAAATAATAGAGATCGTAAATCACCGTTCATAATGTACTGCCCACCGCAAGGGTTGGGCCCGTTAGTGCGTAACATGCCAAACATAATTCAATACAGAGCGAAATTAATGAGCTCTTTTTGGAATGGAAAACATTTTATTACTCTAGCCTAGGGTTTTATTCAATAACTATGCGTTATAGCTATTCGTTGGCATTTATCCACCACTCATGCTTATACCAGGAGACTTTTTGGTCACTGCAAAAATTTTTAAAATTCGTTCAGTCAGACCATCAAACTGAACAAATTTCAATATGGGAGAAACTCCAAATTCACGAAAAAAATATCAGCTGTTTCATACGAAATGATAATACCTACTTGACCCAAATGTATGGGAAGGTGGTAGTGTATATAACATTAAGGGGACATGAACGAATTGTAATTCAAGCCTTTTTTCAACCTTCAAGTTGGGAGTTCAATGGACGAATAACGAGAATTACGGTAATAATATACACGGTGAGTTTTTTTTTCGGGTCAGTATGTAGATATAGTAACCGTGATCTTAATTTTAGATAAAATAAAAATCGTATATAAAAAAAAATTAAAATCTTAATATATTTGGAGATATCAGATATTTTGCAAAAAAAAAGTTTCCATTATTTCGATTGTATATCACTATACAAACAAAAAATTGTACAGAGGCCATAGGTCTAAAGTTGCTATAAGTTGTTGAAATTGCTTGAAAAAATTAAACGTTAATTTCAGTCAATCTCTTATAGTTTAGAATTTCCCAATACTGACCCGAAAAAAAAACTCACCTTGTATAATAAGGTAATTATTATGTAGATAAAGTAATGGCAGAGCAGAATACAATTAGGGCCTGTTTCACAATCGACAAGTAAGTTCGAAGTAGCTTACTTTGCAGTTCAATTAACATATATTTCATATTACAACTGTCAAATGATCTGCGAAGTTCGAACTTACTTGTCGATTGTGAAACAGGCCCTTTAGTGTGTAATTATAATGGACCTAACAAAGTTGGCGAAAAGTGGATGCTAATGGGTCTTTGACAACCCTTTCAGGGATTAACGAGTGATTAATATTGCGTTTGTATTTATCCAACAGATAGAGCCTTAGGATATTCAATTCAATGACAATATATTTAAACCTTCATGTAGGCAAAACCACTCGTTAACATATTAAACCTGGTAGTGGACAGTGTCTCTGCTCGATCCTAGATAAATTCAAAAATCTACATACATACATACATAATTCACGCCTACATCCCCGAAGGGGTAGGCGGAGGTGAAATAGAACCCACGTTTCGCCAATTATGTTAGGTCCCATGTAATAGGTGGCGAGCATATTGACATTTATCGGGCACAAAAGTCGCAGTATTATTGCTAGGTGGTATAAGAGGAACGCTGCTGCCCATTCCTCATCACTGATCCAAAAATCTTCTTGACGATTCATAAGTGTATTGTAATCATACCAGATATGAATAAATTTATTTTGACTTTGACTTTAATTAATTTTATTAAAATACACATGTATCTTATTCATTGAGAGTAACCCGTAGAAATATAAATATTAAAGTTGTTAAAGACTTTATTGAATTACGCAAGTAAACATCCAGTAATTTTACACGATCCCAGTAAAATTTTATTTTATATCCGTTAGGTATATGAAAAATAACGTATAGAGGATATTGTAGCCTCGCTGGTCTTATTAAATAGACAAATAAGTAAGTAATATAATACCAAATGACTTGCACAATAATTGCAATATTACACAAACGAGTTAGTTTATTCTGCTAACGGTAATAAACAATCGTATCTCAATAGTGCTTCAATAGTACCTACCTATAGCTTTTGATGCTTGTGATGCTCGTCTTTTCCTTCGTGAAACTTCATAACATCTGGGGCGTAAGACCAATTAAAACTCCTATTTAATACGCGAGTCATTTACACAACGCAGTAATAATTCCAATAATATCCAAGCAAACTTTTGCGGTATCACAGGAGTTACAGGAGCAGTAAATCCAAGGGAATTGGGTTGGCAGAGATCGAATGATAACGGGCTTGATAGATTATCGTGCCAAATCCACTTCAAATCGCACCCTGAGGTCTGGTCGTTTTGTTTTATATTAGGGAACGAATTATCTTTTGCCTTCAGAAAAAGAGATTGAACAATCACGTACCGACTTACTGCGATAAATGAATGTCTAGATTAATGAAAGATTAAATTGACATTGCCAATAATCTTCTTGCGATAATATTGGACATCTGAATTTGTACAATATGTAGATTTAGTTCTTATTATTATTATTCGCGGTAATTGTGTCATAATTATGCTTATTTAAAGTACATATAGATATCCTAAAAGGTATTTTAATCGTGCTTTTTTTTCTGGGAAGCTCTGAAGGCCTTCCTTTGACAGTGGCAGTGCCTTAGCGACTCCGACTTGCGATTGCGTAAACTAAGCAATGTTCGCTAAGGCCGGTCACTGGTTGCATGACCGAAAATATATTAGATCGTGCTTCGAAGGAAGCTCCTCACTGAAATAATTGTGTTTGCTTCTAATGTACATTGTAGGTACATGCTATATTTTGCGTTGTTGTTTTGTTTTTGTTATTATGTGATGTAACAGCAGCAACCCAACAAACTTGTAGAGATTAATGTTCAAATATGTTTCAGAATTAGGATGGGCTCCGCTGATGTGTGTGGCACCCATAAATCTTGGTTTCCGAACCAGTGTGTGGACACGTAATTAATGGGCACACCGATGCCTGCGTTCAGTGTTGTGATTACATTACCGAAACCAAGACCCCGCGCGGAGCGATCCGGCGGACAGCTCAACAATGCTGCGAAGTGCCATATGCAATAAAAATACTATTTAGTACAATGACGAAATATTATTTATTTATAAATGCTTAATTGCCTTTTGTATTATACAGAATACCCAAAGAGGGCTGGTGTCAGATAGGAGGTCGTATGTCAAGAACTTGAGCAGTATGTGATGGAATGACCCCAATCACTCTTTTCGTTCATCGGCCTCTTGAAAGGACTTTGCTTTCCATAAATTTTCAATATAACATCACTAGCACTTTTCCAGTGTGATGGTTGATATGAATCAAACGGAAGTGGATGGTTTGATGACGTCTCACCTATAGGTGCTGTTGGAAGAGAAAATATACAGCACAGATAACCTGGTAACAGGGCAGGATGATGAATTGTTTTTTGTTTAAATATTAGCATATTTCCAATTCACAAAAAAATATTTAAATTTTAAGAGTAGGTACAATTTAATAATGCTTTAAGCAGCAGTTGCCTCCATTCAAATGGTGTACATTTTGAAAGAAGTTAAGAAACAACTGACATTCATAATTTTTCACCCAACTGTACCTACCGAGCAACTCGACATAGCTAATTTCTATAACGACCTTAATTTATTCAATTTTTTACAAAGGAAAACATTCACATTTTAATCTGGTCACTTAATAGGTGTAGGTACTACGTATACGTTATTTTTATTTCCACAAAAGACTTTTTGGTGGCTCCACATCAAAGTACTTAGCTTGTTGTTAAATAACATTTTTCTAAGAGTGAATTCTTAACAGCGAATAAAAACAATAAAATGCCACAAAACTAAGTGATATAATAGGTACACAAAATATTGTCGTGTTGGAAAATGTTTCTCTACAAAATATAACTTCGGTGTGGGTGCATCTTTTGACATTATAATAACTAGCTTAAGCCCGAGTGAAAGAAAATGTTCGTAGAGGACAAAATGACTTTCTTTCATCTCCGCAAAATACGAAAAAAAATATTTATTTCGGTACAAATGTTACTGTAGAATATTTGTATGTCACTTAAAGTATTACGAGGGCAAATCTGATTTGGCCGTTGAGTATGCCGGCTTTTATTCCCGAATTCACTCAAAAAATAAGATAAGATACATTAAAGGTAAAACAAAATATAATTTTAGTCGTCACGCTTCAGAACATGCATGAAGTAGGTTACCTAACCCATATAACATTTAAATTAGACAGGTAAAATACTAAACATTTTCACTACACTATGCACCTACATAATTGATTATACTATTAATCTTTTTAACCATACAAATGAAAAAGAATTACTTTAAGTTAAGAATTTTTCCGTCACCAAAGAAGAATAAGGCGTTAAGTTCACCAACAACCGTCAGTTTTTGACATTTCTTCCATATAGTAAATGTCAAACACTGAGGGTTAAATAATAAGCGCCTAAGTGTTGGTGAACCAGCCAGTCTAAGGCTAGAGTAAACAGTCGATTATTATTTAACCGGTTATTTTTGACATTTAGGGCCTGTTTCACAATCGACAAGTAAGTTCGCGAAGTAGCTTACTTTGCAGTTCAATTGACATATATGTCATATTACAAATGTCAAATGATCTGCCAAGTCAGCTACTTAGAACTTACTTGTCGATTGTGAAACAGGCCCTTAGGGTGGTGGAGTTCACCAACACTTAAACAGGCGATTATTATCTAAACGTCGGGTTTTGACATTTTTTTATATGGAAGAACTGTCAAAAACCGCTAGTTATCTTTTAAACGCTTGATGTAAATCAAGTTGGTGTTTGTGAACTCGGGCCTTAACAATATGCAAGAACTGTCAAAAACTAACGATTTGCTTTAAATCGCTTGATTTACGTGTTGGTGAACTTGGGCCTTAGGCTAGTTAGTTAGTTCACCAACACTAAAACAGGCGATTATTATTTCACCGTCGGTTTTTGACATTCAAACGTATCCAAGAACTGTCAAACACTAGCGGTTATCTTTTAATCGCTTGTTTTACGTGTTGGTGAACTCGGGCCTAAGTAGTTAGAAGCTTGAATATTCTATACTTTATTGGAAAAATAAACACAAAATGTAATGTCAAGGTCCATCGGTAGCTCTTTACAGTTTAAAAATACGTGTGATTACGGCCCCGATTATTATCCTTAAGATGGACACGTACCCACACCTTGATATTCAATGAGACGCAATAAAGTCATTATTGTACAGTCAACAACGCCAGATATTGATTATTATAGTGATTTTACAAACAACTGTAAATCTACAGTTGCCTATTATACACAATCTACTTTAAAAAAAATTAATCTACGAACCAATTTAACCGCCTCCGTGGTCTAGTAATAGTGTTTCGCCCACCGGAATTACGCTCTCGAAGTCCCGGGTTCGATCGCCAGGGGAGTACAAATTTATACTCGGTTTGGCTGAAGGTAGAACATTTTTTCATGTCCGCCCACTACTACCACCTACTAGATTTTCATAAGATGGTGGTAGCTACGTACTGCTAACTACCACAATCTTATCAAAATATGTCGCTATAATAATAATAATGTTAACAACGTTATTGTGACAATTTGTGATAGAAAAGCTTCTCTGTTTAGCATACAAAAAACTATAAACGTTCCGGTCACATCCCCCCGTGACCACGGTCACTGTAAAGTGATCGAAACGTCGGGTTAAATAATTAATATCCCAAACACCAAATTATACGCGAGTCTTATCCGTAAAAGTTGTTTTATTTCAAATGTGTAGTGCTCGTGCAAATATAAGAAAACATTATATAAACGTTCCGTTACATCCTCCGATAAAAACAAGGAGGGACCCTAATTAAATAAATACCCACTCAGAGATGTGTGAGTAAACTTTAATGAGTACTTAATGTCAAAAAAAAACATTTAAATATAGACCATACGGCAAGAATAGCGACTAGTTTTGAATTGTCATTTTTTGACACTAAGTACTAATTAACGTCTCCGACTGCAGCAGTCAGTATGATATGCTTTATTCGCGTATTAAGTACAATAATTATTAACATACACAAACAGGATAGTTACAAAACAATTCTAACGTGGCACTAAACACAAACATCAATTTTGACTTCTGCGCGTTTAATTTGTGCGAACTGCGTGCGCGTGCGCACATAAAATGCTAAGAAGACGAGTGTGCGTGCCTGCTCATATTATCACACCTACTCGTAGTGTAAATATTTATTTGTGGGAGAATAACGTAAAAAATAACACTTTTATGCTAATGCTATCCAAAATAAACTTATACATACATACATAGATAAATCACGCCTATATCCCCGAAGGGGTAGGCAGATCCATTACTACTTTACTATAACGCTATTGTGACACTTGTCCTGTGAAAACAGTAATGGATAAGTAAATAGTTCGGTGATCATCACTTTCAACTGTCAAAAAAAGTTAGCGAATAGGCCTACTGATATTTTTTTTGTTGAATACTATCAGAAAAGGCAAATATTAAATATTATCAATCTCATAAGCAGATATTTGACTTGGATATTAATGTTATAAGCAACAATATTTTGACAGTGCAGTGCCACATTTAATGCCGTTAGTTGGTAATAATGTATTTTTCCTCTCTACTCAAAGCACGTCTATCACATCCGCAAATTGGGAACAGGAAAACGTGAGGAAGACACGACTGTTGACGATCTAATGACGTCATATAATCGCAGCATAAAAGACCGATAGCACATAATCTAAAGCTATGAGTCACTCCGAGAGCCATTAATCGTAATGAAACTATCATTATTATAGTTTATGGTATGCTATACTTTAATTGTACTCTCGTAACGGTTTAATAAACGCCTCAGTTAATAAAAAAAAACAAATAAAGGTAAAACTTTTACGGCTTTTACAAATTGACATTGAAAATAAACCTTTCTCGTTAGCTTGTAAAATGTTATAATTTCGAAGCAATCTACAAAAGCAGCAACGAAGTCAACAGAAAATTTTAATTAAAGGGAAGTACGCGAAAAGTGCTTGTGCAGCGTCCATTTTTTAATTGCCAACGTCGAAAATAAAATAAAAATCGAAACAAGTGACAGTTTTGTATGAAAATCAATTGTTTAATCACCTAGTGCAAAAACACGTTCAGAGGCACATCACATACCTAGGGGCCGTTCAAGTATTACGTAAGCACGTTTCTCTGTTTTGCTTATTTTGGATGACATAGGGGAGTAGGGGGGTCTAGATGATGATTACGTCATCGTTAGTTATGTCCTTTTTTACATGAATGGCATTTTAAAAAATCTCATACAGGGACGAAAGTACAAAATGTACAAAAGTTAGTTAACGAAGTTTGGCGAAATTATAAATTATAAGCAAAGTCAGACTAGGAACTAGATATTGTTGTATCTAAGAGAATTAAAGAAGAATTCTCAAAAAAAATCCAATCTGTTTCTTCATCATATTCCCATGGATATTACAATATATAAATGTTTTTTTATGCAATATAAAAAAAACATTTATAACCAAAAATGTTTACGTAAGCATAGGGGAAGGGGGTAAGAGCTTTGCTTACTTTTGATGACAAGGGGGGCGGGGAGGGTAAAAAATGGTAAGAAATCTGCTTGCGTAATACTTGAACGGCCCCCTATCACATATCGCATGCCATTTGGAATTCGTACAAGTGCAACCGCACATGACAAGCAGGTTTCCTGTCCACTAAGCATCTACTTAGGCGTAGCTATAGCCCATCTGTCCGTGGTTGTCGTGCAAGCCGAGTAAGGGTAAGGACAGCGACGAGTAACGGGCAGCATTCCTCTGATACCACCTAGTAATATACTGCGATTAATGAGCACGATAGATGGCAGCAGGCTGTCCATCGATTTCATGGGACCTAATTTAATTGGCGAAAAGAGGGAGTTTTAGTTCACCTCTATCTACCCACCCCTTCAGGTATATAGGCGTGATTTATGTATGTAGGTATGTATGTATCTACTAAGGTGTGGCGCCACAAAAAAATTCCACTCCGAATAAGTAGGAGGAACATTACACCCGTAGGAAACGGTGCGAAAGAAATTCCTAATTAAAGTGAAATATGGCCTTTATAGTCCGTGCAAATGGTTGGTTGGTTCCATTCCGCCGTGAACAAAGCGCGGGGGGGGGGGTCTTTGGATCGTTTTCTATGGAGCCTAATAGCCGCCATCTGCTTGGAAGCATTAAAAGTAGACCTTTGACGTCAACGCTGCCGACCAATGCGGCTGACACGATAATATTCGTTAGGGCTTATTGAAAGCATTAAAACAATTTGGTCCCTGGAAGCAATATGCAAATGGAGTTGGATATTTTTTATGGGTTATGTAGGGCAGCGGTTCTCAATGTTTTTTGGGGAGGGAACCCTTTTAGAAAGCGAAATACTTGACGGAACCTACAATAAAACAATATTTTTTAAAAGTGTCTTGTCTTTACATTTTGAAGTTAGAGCCGGAAATAACTATGTACTCACATAATCCAAAAAGCTATCTCAACAAAAATAACTGCAGAGATCATCAGTGTATGTATTGTGTTTAAATCACGCTTATTTATCCTCGAAAGGGTAGGCAGAGGTGCATTAACACCCAAGTTTCGTCAATTTACCGAAATTATTCTGTTTTTAACTAGAATCATTCAAAAGATTTTACAATATTTTAAGTGGATTTTTTTATCCTTTTCATAAGAATCAACGCTAAGAAACTCAACCCCTCCCATAGAAAGATAATTGATTAAAACATACATACATAACTCACGCCTATTTATCCCCGAAGAGGTACCTACGCAGATGTTGTATTAATTAACATACACGTTTCGCCAATTATGTTAGGCCCATGTGAGGCGACCCCATTGCCATCTATCGTAAATCGCTGTATAATTAATGCTGCTGCCCTTTACTCATCTCTGTCTTAACCGTATGTCGCCTTGAACGACACCCGCGGAAGAGATTGGGGTGGTGACAATTATTGTATTCTGCTCTAACGTCAATCGTCACCACACGGTATTGAAATATCCGACATAAGATTTTTTTTTTATTTTGAGAAACCGCTTTTTGATTTGAGGCTGGACTACGATGTACAATGTCGTATTCAAACAGCTTTGACATTCGAATCATTCAATGAAAATTATAAATGAAGTCATGATGTAACTATAATAACCGTACCTACCTTAATTTTCTTATCTGTTTTGCGGTAATATTTACTTTGACTGTTGACTCTACATAGTATCTAACTGATATTATCAAGTCGATTGCCTATCAAAATATTATGTTTTATCGTATAAGACACGCTATAATATTCATTGACTAAAGTACCTACTATACTTTCAAAAGTTAAAAGTGAAAAAATATTTGAGTCACTATTTTAGAAATATACTTACTATGAAGATGAAGAAAATTAACTAATTCTTTTGTAGAAGGAGCGATGTCGAGCGATTCTATTTAACTTACAAAAAACATATTTTTTATTCCTCCCCTATTAAAAAAAAGGTTATATGGTTTAAGTAGCTCAATCATAGCATTTTTTTATCTGGTAATCTTATCGTAAAATCAATAATAGCTACGAATATACCGCGATATTGAAAAAATATTGTATTAACTATTTTAAATGTTTGGAACTTTGGACGTCTGTGGTTGATCCTTGGAGGGGGTATGGCAGACAGTGGGCGTCTTTCGGCTGACTGATATGCCCTTAATATATTAAGTACTATTATTTTTATATATACAAAAGATTCTGATAAATTATGCTTAAACTACGAGGAGTTCGTATAGAGAACTAATATTTTTTTGAAATAAATTTTTTTACAGAATTACGAAACAAAACAATTTTATGCGCCAACGTCATGTCAGGTACGGTACCTACGTAATCAAAAATGGAGCCAAGGAACTCGGAACAACTTTGTGAAACTTCTTAGATCGTTGCCATGGTGATTAATCTTGTTGTTAGTAGTGGACGCAAGAACCAATGGCGGCATTTGATACATACCAACATACTCATTTCATGGTTGTAACAATACGTATTTTTCGTTCCACTTCAAAATAATATTCTAAATTTGCATGTCACAAGTCTTGCGCTTGAGCAACCAGTAGCAATATGACACCAAAAGGAAAGACAATATGACACTGAAAATGTTTATGACTCAGCACCGGCATTCGGCGAGTAGGTATTTCTCAATCAATTGCGTAAATAAAAAGTGACTAAACTAAAACAAAAAGTAGAATACGGCAATATTGCCTGTTTTAAATTCGACGTAATGGATAAACATCCAGCAGAATAAATATTTTTCAATTTTGGGGCGTTGTTTTTAAGTGGCTTTTATGGACGCCACTCTGCACAATTAAGTAAATTGACTAAATTGCATCAAGTAATATTTTGTACAAATAAAAATATTTTTTTTTGTTCTGATTCCGATGGTAGAGCTCTCAAACAGATATTGTGTACAGGGGGTTGACCGCAGGAATGGGTAGCAACGTTTCTGGTATGCCATCAAGCTACTCCGTTTAACGTGCACGGTAGATGTCGATAAGGTCGCCGCCGATTACATGGGAACTTTATTTATTTTATTTAAGCATAAAACAGTTTATAGCCACTAAAATAATAATAAAACAAAGAATTATTACACATAAAACTAGAACCCAAAACTTGAGATACTGCCTAAATATAATATAATGTTGTGCTAAAGTAATGGCAAAATATTAAAATACAATAAATTAAGTATAAAATATTATTTTAACTGTTCCACTATCTAGGATTCTAGGCTGTATTATACCTGAATATTCTTAGGTGAAAATATATTAATTAATATCTGGATAGACAATAAGACACTGACGAGCTCATTATAATGAAGACAGGTACGACTTAATGCATTAATGACGACCTAAAGGAAAATAGTAAAAATGGCAAAATAATTGATGTTATTTCGCCTCTGCATCACCTAACAATCACGTCTATATTCCTGAAGGGATAGGCAGGGGTAAATCAACACTCCCCGCTTCGCCAATTAGGTTAGGTTCCATAATAGGTGGCGAGCCTATTGCCATCTATCGGGCACAAAAGTCGAAGTAGGTACATAGCTAGATGGTATAAGAGGAACGCTGCTGCCCATTCCTCATCACTGATTTATCCTTAGTCGCCTTGTACGACACCCACGGGAGAGATTTTTTTTGACAATTGTATTCTACTCTGCTGTCACCACACGGCACGGTTTTTATATTGTATATCTATAAATCGTTTAATATGTAGTTTTTATCTATTGCGTGAGAATCCGTTCTTGGATTTTGTAAAGCAAGCAACCTTGTCATCGATGAAATGAAATGAAATTTATTTGAGTTCAACTAAAGTGTACATAATTTTGTCACTGTTACAATCATTTAGTAATATGATACAAATGCTCATTTACAATAATTTTTTAACAGCATCACTGGTCTTCACACTAGGATATCCTGTGTCGTGAAGACCAGACTATATACTATGACAATATGGCACCCCGATAACACGGTTGAATTCCTTGCTTCGTCACCTCTCACCTGGCGACCTTGCCGGTCCGCGCCCGTCACGGGAACATTTCGACCCGCCCGACATTGTTATTATCAGTACAAAGAAGTAAATGTTAGAAGGAATACTCGGCTGGCATTTTTTGTGAGATTGCTATGAAAACTAACAATACGCATTTAGAAATTTTCTTATTGGATTTTTAGTTGAACATTTCTATAGAATGTTGGAAAAATTACCACAAGGATTGAAAGAGAATAGTTTGAAATTATTCTGACCTCTTTTCTTTGTTAGAGAAGTTCTGCCAAAAAGTGTGGTGACTCTTCAAAAAAGATTTTAATTACAAACGACTTTCGTATTTCAATTGTTTTCTAGAGAAAATAGTTTTTATTTATAATGTGTCTGTGTCACACAACGGCCAGCAAATGAATTGAATAATGTTATTATTTATAGTAATTTACAATGTACTTACTTCATAACTCATCGAGAATGATGGGTTTCTTTCTCTACGACCTACTTGCGTGCCGTTTCGTTAGTGAGGCGTAGGGCTCTGACACTTTTAGTATCTACTTTAGTGTTGAAAATATCGAGGTCAGCGCTTCGTTAGCGGATCGGGTGGTGGTTAGGTTTTGGAGACTCATCATTATAGACTGAGGCATACCTACAACGCACAACCCTATCTTCTTTAGTTTTCGATGTCTAGCGACTTGACGATTTACAAGTGGACATAATATATTGTAATCATTTCTGATGAGATATGAATAATCAAACTTTTGATAAAACTTTTAAGTGTAATTCATGTACAAATGTTGCTCAAGTAGACTATAGCGAATATTTCCTATAGTTAAGTTATCAACATAAATAAACTTAATCTCCATTCAATTTACCTACTTAAATATTTTTGTTACAATTTAGTAGATATCATACGGATTGAAAATTGATATGTACGTATGGTATAATTTGGTTTCCCAATAATTGGTGTAGCCAAAATGAGGCCCGAAAAAATAAACCAAATATATGGCTAAGATATCGACAGTACAAAAGTCTTTAGGGGAAGTCCGGATACGCGTGGGTGTAGAATGGCCCTAAAAACAATAAAAAAAAAACAAAATCTCAAACAGCTCACCACAGACGACAAATATTAAAACGCTAAAACAGGTCCAAATAAGAATTCCAGTTTCTGACAAAAACGTGAATGTTAAATTTTTTTGCGTAGGCGGACGATAAATTCGGTTGCACGATTTCTGTTCTTCTGGGGTCTATTTCCTGTTTGTGACACATCATCATTAGAAGACACTTTCACTTTGAAAATTACCATAAAGAATACGGTCACAGCAAAAATGGCTGGTCCAAACGAACGAACCAAAAGGAGACTTTTTGGTCACTGCAAAAATTTTTGGAATTCGTTCAGACCATCAAACTGAACAAATTTCACCATGGGAGCAACTCTAAAGTTTGATGGTCTGAACGAATTCCAAAAATTTTTGCAGTGACCAAAAAGTCTCCTGGTATATAACATTGTCGGTTTTAAATGAGACGCCGTTAACGTCTTAACATGATACTGGAGCAATGAAGTGGTAAATTAATAATAAGGTACACGCTCCGCTCGCGGGACCGACGGAGGCTTCTCGAAATTGGAACCAAATCAAATGTAGCGGAACAAACATCGAGTGGGGCCCACACAGCAATCTGCGGATATACCTACACATCTTCCAGATTCCTCTGTACCTACAGCTATTTGGAATGTTACGCAGGTAATATCCATTTATCCCGGCGTGGAATCGAGTCTCAGCTGGAATATCTACCGAAATCCCTCGGGATGTCTCGTCGTGGAAATCTAAATTGCATCCTTACATTCGATTAGTAACAAGGGCGTATCGTTTTCTTGGAAATTGTATGCAGCCAGGTAGTGTAGGTGGCGGCGTTGAGACTGTTAAAGTGTCTGTCTCAATTAAGTTCAAGAGTTGTCTCAACAACAGATAAGTAGAGGCGTAGTATCGAACGGCGGAAAATAGAACCTTAATCTTTTAGTCGGTTAAAATTACTTTTGGAATATAAGACGCAATCGTTTATATTTTAAGGCGGCCACATTTACTGGGTTAATTTGCTTGATAAAATAATGTGATCGTAGAAAGGTACCGTTTGAATGAAGAGGATCCCTTTCTCAATTCTTGCCAAAGGACGCTCACATAGCTTGGTCACGTTTAGATAAGATCAATCAATTGGACGTAGCAAAAAGTATTGTAGATCGGCAGAGAATAAAAAGACGTAAAGGGAAATTCTAGGCGCATATTTAATAATCAAAGCTTTGTTAAGACGTAAAGTGGCACAAATTAACAAAACTTATAATACATCTGTGAAAGTTTGCTCGTTCAATAAAATTTGGCAGACAGTGGATTGGCAACATGAATAGGAGGATAACATTAATCCCGTTGTACGCATTGGACCATGAGTTATAATTTTGAATATCCGCGAACGCAAGATTTGTGTAGGTTGGTAGTCCACGCAGATGGTCGCCATAAAAGTCTCATCCTATCAGCCACAGTCCTTCATCATCAGCTTCCTCATCATCTCCAGCATATTATTTGGTTTAAAGAGAAAAGCACTGGGTATAATTACATTTCATGGCCGGCCATCTTAAACCGGAATTTCAGAGTTTCTTAACCTCATACAATGCGCCTTGAAATTTATTCAAATTCCCGCATAATAATATAAATAAACGTCCCTATTATTCAAAACATTTGCTAGTGAAATTATATCACGAAAATAGTAGCACCAATTCTCCCAATCAACCGGGTTGTACAACAATTCTGAATATATTATCATCTGAGAGTAAAGCAATTAATCTATTTAAACACTGCGCCCGGCTGGCAACAGATTATGTTATAGATCGTACTGTGTTCGCACTTCGTTTCAATATTTGTCACCAAGAAATATTAACTACAACACTTAGAAAGATAAATATATTTTTGAAATGTAAGGTACTACTAAAAAAAGATGACAATTATGACCTCAATGGCGCTTTGGCTAGCGCTCGGTCACCGATGGCATAAACTAAAATATGTTCGCCAACTCTGCTTATTAAATATACATATAGTATACCGAATCAGAATCGAATTCGGATGACCGAAATATAATCATCACCAGCCCTTAAAAGTCCACACTACTGGGGCATAAGTCTTTACTATGGGTGGAAGAATATACGGAGAATGGGCCATAACCCACGACGCTGGCCCAGTGCGGGTCAGTGATGGGTGACCGAAATATATTATTTCTTTATTATGTGGAGTTTCTCTGTGATTCGAAAGGCAAGTTAAATCGTTGGCCTCAGTTGCATCAGTAATTATTCATACCAATCCTCACAGGCCACCGTAATGGGTTTCATCCATTCTCCCTATATTCTTTCATCCATAGGGAAGGCCCTAATAAAACAACAAATGGCTGGTGATAATGACGATAACTGAAAAATAGTACACAAATATACACGCACTGATTACAAAAAAAAAATCTTTGATCAGAAATTTTCGATAAATAATTCTTAACGTACTTTTCTTTTTAGAATAAAAATGTAATTTAATTTGTTTCTAAATAAAATTGTTGACTGTTTTTAATAAGTAAAACAGATTGAATGAAAAAGCAGTCTACGAGTAATATAATTACTTCTTATTGCATATTGGATTTGAAGCTGAACACAATGCAGTGAAATTAAACTTTTCCTAAAGGAATTTATTAATAATATGGCTTTCATTTTTTTATTATTGCAGCATAATTAAAATTGTGTTTAAATATTCATTTTTAATCAACCTATAGCTTAATTGACCTCAAGATAAATATTTTACAATACTATGATGTTCCCATAGAGGAATACTTACCTACGATAACTCTACTATGTTGCCATCCTGTACAAAGACCACATTTAAGGCCGCAGACGAGGGATAGTATTCGGGGTATTTTTATACAACTGATTAAAAGTGCCGCGTACGAAAAGTCCCCGCACAACCAAAGGACATCGATAGACCAAGCTAGAAAAAAGTACGGGGACCTCGAAAAAATTAAAACTAACGTGACTAGAAAAAGGGCGTATTGAATTTGGAATTCATGTTGATCAGGTAGTCATAGAGACCATTAAAAGTGTTGGCTGTCAGACTATTGGCCTGGGAGCGAAAAATCATGTAGATGTGCCAGCCCGACTCACCGACTGCATGCCTACTATAATTAAGGTATTATACTGATTAATGTAATGTTTGACATCAATATGTAACAAAGATTTATATTCTAGGAATCGAAAGGGAGTAGATGGCTTGATGGCGTCTGACCGATATAAACGGAAAAGGAAACATACTGCGCAGACTTCAGATAAAATGGGAACAGGGCAGCAAGAAGAAGAATGCTTGTATTGCTTTATATATTTAATAAATATAGTGTTTGCTATTTAAAATTCCTATCGTAGCAACGTTTAATTTTTAACGCAAATATTAGTCCGCGTTAAGCATCGCTTTCACAGCGTGCACTTCACTAAATTTTCGAGCAACAAATGTCCGGGCATTATTCATTCACACGGATTTAGTCCAGTGCAAGTCCCTCGACAGCTTAGGCCTTCAGCTTAACATGTCATATTTCTTATTTCGAGTTTTGTATTAGATACGAGAAGCCAAAGAGGGTTGGTGTCAGGCAAGCCGCCGGCTGTATAACCTAAGCCAAAACCTTGAGCAGTATGGATTGGAATGTTGTCATTGCAATCACTCTCTCCGTTCATCGATCTCTCGTGATGGTACGTTCCGTCGCTTTTCTATACATTCATTCATCACTAGCACCTTTATGGTTTGATGACTGACCGTTATGAATGGAAGAGGAAATATACTACGCCGATCCCAGATAGACTGGGAACAGGGCAGGGAGAAGAAGAGTATTAGATACGAGAAGGGAGCCCATAAAATACACATAAAATTATTTACAAAAATAGTGATTTTGTAGTCTCCTGCAAAGTTTAAGAATTGCAGTTACGCGGTGTTAGAACTTAAGCGACGATTTGTATTCTATTCGCTGGAATAGATTGGCCACTTGTCAAGAGAGACAGATGGTAATTTAAGAAATTCGTATAGATACATTAGAAATTTCCAATTTGGAACCCAAATCAGAATTCTAATGTTCAAGTCAAGCTAGACGTCATGGAGGATAAATATTATAATTTGACCGATGTTTATCCAGGCCACAGAATCTAAGTTTAAGTTTGTTTAAGTGGAATGCCAAGAAAATAGCATTCCACTTAAACAAACTCTTGTAGATTTATTTCAGATTCAAGGATTCACTTTAATAAGCTTTTATGTTAATTTTTTACCTTATACCATCATACATAAATCACGCCTAATTACCACCCACGTTTCGCAAATTATGTTAGGTCCCATGTAATAAGAGACAAGCCTATTGCCATCTATCGGGCATGTACATAGCAGTATACACATTGCTATAGTCACCTTGTAAGTAGGTACGACTCCCGCGGGCGGAAAAAATGCGGGTGGTGACAATTGACAACATTTCAAAAATGACAACCTCCCAAAATAAAAATACTGTTTCTTTATTTTCCAATCCTGACTTTGAAAATAATATAATTAAATTTTTTTATTACTTAATTAAAGAAAAATGTAAAAAACATGCGATGACGTCACAGTCGTAGATGTATGAATTAAAACGTTTGCCTTCCTAGATGGAAGATTAAAAAGTTATCATAGACATGATAACAGATGTCAGTCATAAATCCAATGTCATTAATTGTCATCGTCGAAATTAACATTAATAAAGTAGCAATAAATTGAAATCCTTCATAAACTTAAATTCAAAACGTATTTTACTTTGAAATCAACTACAAACATTTCCGATTAAAAAAAAATATTTTCGACACCGGAAACGCCAATTCGTCAATTTTAACAAGTCATCTTTTTATTGTTCGAGTCAAGAGTTTTTGCCATTCGTCCACGACATTTACGTCGTATGGCGCTTACGTCTGTTTAGAATGACAGGTATTTCAATCATGATTTTTTGTATGAAAACGACGGAGTTCAAAAGAAATAAAAAATATGGGTGTCTTCATTTTCGGTTTAATTTCATATAACATCATAATAAAGGTATGTTGAAAAAATGAAATGTTGTCAATTGTATTCTGTTCTGCCGTTATCAGGCGGCATACCACAGAAACTATTTATCTCTAAAATATATTTTGTTGTTATTAATTTTAAATGTTTGCTAAAAGTACCTACTTAAGCACTTTGAGCTACTTTAGTTTGAGAACTACTTCTAAACTACTCTATTTTAGAGTTGAAAAGGTTCTCGATAAACTACTTACTATAGTTTATTGAGAACCAACTATTTTATTGGAATCGTATAAAAGTAGATTTTAATTGTAATAAATTATCCAGGGTTTACCTACTCGGCGAGTAATATTGTGAAGAATCCGCTACTTATACCGCAGTATCGTCTTAGTTGTTTTTTTAACATAGTTTCTTATTAAATATGTACACTTAGGACGTTTCGCAATCGACAAGTAAGTTCTAAGTAGCTAACTTCGCAGATCATTTGACAGTTGTAATATGAAATATACATCAATTGAACTGCAAAGTAAGCTACCTACTTCGCGAACTTATTTGTCGATTGTCAAACAGGCCCCTTATTATATCATCATCATCATCACCAGCCCTATAATGTCCCCACTGCTCGAGCACGGGCCTTCCCGAATAATATAGGGAGATTGAAAGAATATAGGGAGATTGGGCCATAACCCACCACGCTGGCCCAGTGCGGGTTGGTGGGTGCAGTGCACTAACGAATGCAGATGCAGCCGGGACCAACGGCTTAACGTGCCTTCCGAAGCACGGAGGAACTCGAGATAATAAATTTCTGGTCACCCATCCAATGGCCGACCTTAGCGATAATGCTTAGTTTACGCAACCGAGCGAGCTCCTCATTATAATTATATCATAATAAGTAATTATTATCTGGTTCTCGTTGCAAGACCTTTTAAACCTGTCGTTTGTGATATACCTAACTTTATTTTTGTCAATCACAATAGGCTATATGTTAGTTAGAAATACAAACTGTACCTCGTAAGAACCGCAGGCCAGTAAAGGTAGGCATGTTGACTATAAAAATTATTCTCTCGTCCAACGAATCATAACTTTTTGTGCCTTACCCCAATCGACCAATAATTCATACCTATTGAGTGGAGAATTTTAAGAAGTTTTGATTATATTACGATTTATGAATATTAACGAGTTGAATTCAGAGCAAAAGCCCGCCCAAGTTTGTGCATTACAATCGTTATCCTATAATAATACCAACCCAAGAATATGGAAATCAGTATGCTATAAAATTTCTAAGCAGCGAGGTACCACACATAGGTGAACTAAAATAAAAATAGATACTGAAACATAATTATTGATGATAGAAGCGCATTGTTCCTACAATGTTGGCATCACAGATAGAAATCGCAATGACAATGCAAAGTCTACGGTAACAAACTAAATTTTTTATTCCGACAATCCTGTTCGGCGTAGACAATGGAATTTTGTATTCGACGACGATTATGGCAGCAACAACCCCTCAGTATCCTACGTGATCAGAATCAATTTACCTAGTGAGCTGTGTATTCAATAATATAAAACCCAAGAGAGAACCTGGCTCATATCTTAATGTTTGTTTAACATTTTAACTTACGACAAAATTAGCTTTCGAGACGCAACTAGAAAAATACTTAGAATAGTTCTGTTCTAAATTTTCTCTTGCTCTTGCATTTAGGATTAAGGCGAAATAATGTATTATTTTATTACCCTACTTCATCTTGTCTGTTTTGTTGAATTCTTGAGACAGAAATGACGTTTCGATAATTTCCTATGATTATTCTAAAACTTGAAGTTTGTGTTAATAATAACAAAGTTATGCGTATTATACGCCACAAATTCAATTCGTGTTGAACGTTAGGTCTGTTTTGGTTGGATTACGAAAAACGACTCTTATTGGAAATAAGGTAGGAGTACATATTGGCAAAATAAATCCTAGAGAACAAGGATGCAGTGTCAGCGAAAGAATTTCCCCATCACGGTAAAGTTAAACCGACTGGCGATAAAGACCTTTAACAGCTTCCAAAGGGGATTACTATCGTATTTTTGTAACATTAGCACTTTCTCAGCAAGATACAGTATTTATTTCATCAGTATTTCATAGAAGTCCATATTGCACTAAATCTCACTGGAAGTCGAACATGTTATAATTATTTACGGCTTTAGTACCTACACCAACGCATGCGAAATCGTAACACCGAAAATTTTTCTCGCTCTGTTATTAGCTAGATGAGATAGTTGCGTCCTTGTCTACACTGTTTGGCAAGTAGATTCGCAGAAGTTTCGCATGCGAATACGTTGGTGTACTAACGGCGTTATGTCACTAATTAAAAAGCAAACATTTTCAAATATACTACCTAATACATAAATCATCATAATACGTTTTTTTTGCGTTCAAGATTGTCAAAAACTATTAACTTAATAATAACATACTTTTGTTGCTTGTTAATAATTGAGAGTTTATTTTATAGCCACAACAATGCAGACCGTTTTTCCTGTCAAGTGTCTTAATGAACACAATTCATACATCGGAGTGTCAGTATGTCGGTCTGCGCTGTAGTGGCACATACAGACAGTTAAAGCATTGCCTGCACTTATCAGTGTACAAGCACCTTGAACAGTATGGATTGTCAACGTCGTCATCCCAATCAATATCTCTGTTCATCGGTCTCTCAACATGGTTCCATCACTTTTCTATACATTAATTCATCACTAGCACTTTTCCGGTGTGATAGAGGATATGAAACAAAAATGGAATGCTTGATGTCTGATCAATACGAATGGAAGAGAAATATTCCAGATAAGCTGGGAATAGCGCATGTGGATGACGATGTTCATGACACTTCTCTGCTACAAGCAGCTGCAGTTTCACACTTGTCTCACTTGCTTCTGTTTCATTTTAATCATGTAGGTGCTTAATAGATAAAAGAGATAAGGGTAATGTTTATGTGTCAGAATGACAAATTGTACATAACAATATTGAAAAAAACATTGCCAATAATATGTTTTACTGTGTGATTACACATTCCATGGATTTGTGCTGGTATCAGGTCCATACTGCCTCTGCACCCCCACCCTGAATCCATGGAAAGTTATAATAATATCACTTACAGAAAATTTTAATCTATCAGTTGGCACTCTCAAAAATCAAAATCATTATTTGCCGATCAGAGTGAACTAACAACTATGCCACCTGTGAATAAAATCAGCTTTGCTAAGTTCATCATTGTTATATATTCATGTAGGTACCTTGTTTGCTAATTCTTATTGTTAAGATAAGTATAGTCAAGTGAGGGTAGTTCCTACTTTTGTGATGACACTTGATGTTTTGCTCCTGAGCTCAATTATATGTTGTGTGATTAAAACCGTGTTTTATTTGAACATAATAGTGGCGACGAGATAAAAGTGATTAAAATGGATCGAAAACCAGTTAAATTTCATGAGTTTAATGTAAAAACGGACAATTGGGACAGTTATGTTGATCGGTTAAATTATTGCTTTGAGGCTAATGGCGTTACCGACGATGCCGTCAAAAGGGCAAACTTTTATACTATTTGTGGTACAGAAGTGTTTGAAACTTTACTTGCGTTGATAACTCCTCGAAAATCTAGTGATGTGCCATTCAGTGAAATAATATTTGTGCTTACAAAACATTTTAGTCCAAAACCGAATGAAATATCGATGTCATACAAATTTTACAAACGAGATCAAGGTCACGACGAATCTGTGTCTGAATATATAGCGCAATTACGAAAAATTAGTGCGGGGTGTAACTTTAACGACCTAGAGCGAATGCTTCGCGACAGACTAGTGTGTGGTATGAAAGATCAAAAGTTACAGTTCGAACTGTTGAAAAAAGATAATTTGCGCTATGCGGATGTGGTGGATGCCATGTTATCATCCGAAAGTGCGGGCAGGGATGCTCGCATGATACAGTGCGCCGCCCTGGGAGCACTGAGTGTAGCCGCGGGCGACGGCGCCGCCGCCGCGGGGACAACTGGGAGCTTACCGCCCGGCCCCGAGCCGATGGAAGTGAATGCCGTTAAATCAAAAACTAATTTCAGACTATGTTTTCGTTGTGGTGACCGCCACGGAGGAGAGTGCCGTTTTGTCAACGCAATTTGTCGCTATTGCAAGAAACGAGGGCACATAGAAAAAATTTGTTCAGCAAAGAAAAAAGATAATTCTAAACCGGTCCACTACACTGAACATGAAGGCGATCCAATGCTGAACGGAATTTATAATGTAGATAGCACTCGAGGGCGGGTGCCGGCGTACGAGTTAAAGGTGCTTCTAGAGGGAGTTCCGGTGTCAATGGAGGTGGATTCGGGCGCAGCCTTCTCGCTCGTGAACCAGCGAACGTGGGCGCGGCTGCGCGGGCGCCAGGCCCTGCGGCCGCTGCCGAACCGGCTCTGCACGTGGAACGATCAGCAAGTAGTAGTGTTGGGTCAAGCAACAGTGCACGTCCAATTTAAAAACATTAAATGTAACCTGAATATTATTGTGGCTAAGGGCCCAGGCCCTAATCTCATTGGTCGCAACTGGTTCGCACCATTAAATATATCTATAAATGTAAACTCGATTTCTGAAATTGACACTACTGTAATAAATAATATTGTAACTAGATATAGCGAAGTTTTTAGGGATGGACTTGGTACGTACCGCGGAGACCCTGTGACTATCCATTTGAAACCGAATGCAATACCGAAGTTTTTAAAAGCGCGACCAGTTCCGTATGCTATTAAAGATAGGGTAGAAAAAGAAATTGACCGTTTGGTCGGTGAGGGTGTATTGCGTCCTACTTCATTTTCAGAGTGGGCAACTCCGGTGGTTCCTATTGTCAAAAAGAATGGCGACATAAGGCTTTGTGGAGACTACCGCAGTACGGTCAATCAGGCTACTGAATCGGATACCTACCCGATGCCTACAGCCAGCGAAGTTTTTGCGTGTATTTCAGGTGGTAGATTCTACACGACGCTCGACCTTGATCGGGCTTACACACAAGTGGTCGTTAATGACGATACGGCGCGACTCCTAACGCTAAATACCTGCAAGGGTCTGTACACTGTACATAGACTAGCATTCGGTGTTAAGGCTTGTCCAGGTATATTTCAGCGTTTGATGACGGCACTGCTGGCAGGAGTACCGGGCGTAGCAGTTCTGATTGATGACGTCATCATCAGTGGGCTCACGTTACAACAGATGGAGCAGCGCCTGCACGCGGTGCTCGAGCGCATAGAAAGAGCGGGCCTGCGTCTCAATCGGGATAAGTGTAAGTTCGCTAAGGAAAAAGTCGAGTTTTTAGGTTTTGTTATCGATGCGAGCGGAATTCACCCAGCGCCTAGTAAAGTTCAGGCTATTTTAGACGCTCCAGAACCAAAGGATATCCAGCAATTACAGGCGTTTTTAGGGTTATACAATTTTTACGAAAGATTTATTCGCCATAAGGCCACAGTTCTCGAGCCTCTTCATAGACTGCTCGATAGGTCAAGAAATTGGGAATGGACAGAAGTAGAACAGAAGAGTTTCGACACAGCTAAGCGCCTACTATCGTGTGATCTAACTTTAGTTCATTTTAATTTAAGCAAACCACTAGTACTGACTTGCGATAGCTCTGAGTATGGAGTTGGGGCAGTGTTGTCGCACGTGGAATCTGATGGACAAGAACGTCCTGTGGCGATGGGTTCTAGAACTCTTCATCCGCACGAGCGGCGTTATTCACAACTAGACAAGGAAGCGACGGCAATTATGTTCGGTTTAACAAAATTTCACAGCTATTTAATGGGGAATAGTTTTACTGTAGTGACTGATCACAAGCCGTTGTTAGGAATATTTAACCCATTAAAACCGATTCCCACGGTATTATCACCTCGTCTTACAAGGATTGCATTAGTACTTACTTCACACTCTTATAATATTATTTACAAGCCCGGCACACAGATCAGTCATGCTGATGGACTAAGTAGATTACCGCAAACGGTTCCCATAGAGCCGGAGACGCAGTTATATGACGTCTTACTCATGGCTGAGACCCCCAACGATTTTCCGGTTGATGTTAGTCAAATTGTAACACTTACTAAACGCGATAAGGTTTTATCAAAAGTAGTTCATTACATTCTAGGAGGCTGGCCAGAAAGAATGGCTGATGCAGAGTTACGTTCTTACTGGCTACACCGTCACGAGCTGTCCGTGCACGAAGACTGCGTTCTGTTAGGCAACCGCGTGGTGGTGCCGCCCGCGCTGCGTGAGCATATTTTGCGCTGTTTGCACAAGACTCACAATGGCATCGTGCAAACTAAAGCATTTGCAAGGAGCTATGTTTGGTGGCCACAGCTCAATGACGATATTACAGCTTTGATTCAAAATTGTAAAAAATGTCTAGAGAATAGAAACATGCCTCCAAAAACAACGTTCGAATGGCTCGTTCCGAGCAAACCTTGGTCACGGGTCAACGTCGATTTCGCGGGTCCATTTCAAGGCAAGACATTTTTAATAATCGTGGATGCTCACTCTCGATGGCCTGAAGTGTTTATTGTCAATAATATGACGTCGGCCACGGTTATTCGGCACCTTCGGATGATTTTCGCGACTCACGGTTTATGTGAAACAGTCGTTTCAGATAACGGAACGCCGTTTGTTTCAGGAGAAATGAAACAATTTTTAGAGGCAAATAAAATAAGGCATGTCACTACTGCGCCATACCATCCGTCAACAAATGGGCTCGCCGAGCGAATGGTGCAGACCGTAAAAAACAAGCTGCGCAAAATGAACGGAATTTCGTGGGATATTAAGATTCCAAATATGTTGTTAGGGTTGCGGACTACACCATGTGCGTCAACTAATAAGAGTCCAGCAGAGCTGTTAATGAATAGACGTTTAAGGACACTACTCGACTCTATTCATCCTGATAACTCGCAGCGCCATAAAACAGAGCAACAAGTTATAAGAAATAACGAGAAGAGACACAGACAGACAGATTTAGGTCAAAGAGTGATGTATAGGAACTTTAGTAGTGGTCCGCGTTGGTTGCCCGGTACAGTTGTGAATAGAGACGGTCCGGCAAGCTATCAGGTTGCTACTGCAGACGGTACAGTTGTCAATAGGCACGTTGATCAACTAATTCAACAACATAAGGCACAAGACGAGCAGGAAAATAGAGAAGAAGAAAGGGTAGATGAAAGGAATGAGGAAGTGAGCATGGATAGAGAACAATCAGAAATAATGGATGATGGTTCTTCAGAACAGGATCAAGAAGAAATAATTACTATACCGAGTACGGACCAGTGGGCTGAGATGTTAGGAATACCTGTGGAGCCTGATCCAGGTTTCTCGGGTGGTAAAGTTAAAAATAAAACCAATGTACACAGTCGCTTGTCATATGCAAGACCTGATAATTTACATTTTTTAGAATAATAAGTAACATATAAGGGTAATCATATTGTTTTGTATTTATTCAGACTAAGGGGAAAGGTATGTTATATATTCATGTAGGTACCTTGTTTGCTAATTCTTATTGTTAAGATAAGTATAGTCAAGTGAGGGTAGTTCCTACTTTTGTGATGACACTTGATGTTTTGCTCCTGAGCTCAATTATATGTTGTGTGATTAAAACCGTGTTTTATTTGAACATAATAATCATCTTTAGTTTAATTCTATATTATCTTACAAAAAAACGAATACTTTATTATAATAAAAGGAAATATAATTAACAGGTATTCAATTAGGTAAATAAAACATTAATTATAGTCGTATCACACATTTCAAGTAATTTTTATCTCAATTGTAATTTACTATAATACAACGTTTGCTATAATTTACAAAATATACTTTGTTTAGATTAATATATTCTACAACCATTCTGAAGCATTCTTAGCTCTAACTTTAAAGTCACTGAGGAAAAATTGTATCATACGAGTAAGTACATGAAATTTTATTAATGACTAAAAACAATTCCCTAAAACACTAGAGATTATTTTTGCAAAATAACCAATAAAAATGCCAATCTAAATAATTTGATTTGAACATGACTCTTACACCTGTAACGTAATCAGGTATTATTTCTTTTATTATTTTGTTGTACAAAGTAGCCGTGTGGTGACGGCAGAGTAGAATACAATTGTCACCATCCCAAATCTCTCCCGTGGGTGTCGTACAAGGCGACTAAGGATAAATCAGTGATGAGGAATGGGCAGCAGCGTTCCTCTTATACTACCGTCCTGACAATGTACTGCGACTTTTGTGCCCGATAAATGGCAATAGGCTCGCCACCTATTACATGGGACTTGACATAATTGGCGAAACGCGGGTGAGAATTCACCTCTGCCTACCCCTTCAGGGAGATGGGCGTGATTTATGTATGTATGTATGTACAAAGTCAACCCCAAACAGGATGGAACAAAGGCAGGGTGTAGATGATATGATTAAGTACGAGTGAAATATTAGATATTTGGGTCAGAGTGTCCTTTTTTCATCCAATTACCTATATCATACAAATTTTAGCTGAGTTTTAGAAACAGATCCTATTACAAACTCATTTAGTTTAAATTACTATAAGTCTTGCAAGATTATTAGCAGATTTAATTAGAATCATGAACATTTGTCTTTTAATCAGAAATCTATTTGGAAATTTAACATCAAGTTCAGTGATTCATTTACTTATTTAGCAGATTTTATTGTCATTCAAAATGTGATCAGTAGAAAATCAGTAGGTATATCTAATTGAATACTTACACAACCATCCCATAGGCTCCTTCGCCGATATATTGGAGACTTGCATATCTAGGGCCAACTTCGAACACCTGACCACGGACAATTTCCGCGTTAGGGTTGGTGCCCACTGCGCCTGCTGCTTCAGCCATCGGGATGCACTCCAGACAAACACTGAGCAAAACTGTTTACAGCAGGTCCAAGCACTATTCCAATTACTCAAATTCAGCACAAAATTTAACAAGGTTCACAGTAACTTTGCACATGCAATTGTTTGTGAGTACCTATACTATAACTCGTTCTTTTTTAGTCCAAGTAAACTACTTTTATCCGACCTACATTATCCACATAGGAACAATATCGTCCACTTGTCACTCGCTTATCAATAAAGTTCGCCAGTTCGCCTTTTCACGCCAGAGTTGGACACTCCCGTACAGACGCAGTACCGTTACAAAAATGACACCACAGTCCACAGATTACAAATCACCAAATTTTCTGTCTCTTTCATTTGGATGCGTTCTATTTTATTAATTTGTGCATGCAATAGCAATACTATAATTTTTATTAACCTAATATTATTATAAGAAATAAGTGGCTGTTCATAATAAACTAACTTTAAAGCTATATATTAGCATATATTGCTCAATATATTCTTATGTAAACGTACACAACACGCATGCACTGCATAGTTTTATTGAACCATTTGCATATGATATCTATTTACTTATTATTATATTGATGGTATAATTAATACATATTTACATAGAAATACCCATGAAATGTAATATGTACTATAAAATATGACAATGATGACTATCGTATATTATGTAGGTATATATTGACCACTGTCATATAAAACATATAAATTATTACATACTATGCGACTATTTACTACAGTCTTGGTCGAATGCTCAGATTGCTGGGTATTGGCCCAGAGGTCCCGGGTTCGAAACCTGATAGGTTTTCCAAACTTTGTGATGATCACAAATGTTTGTTCCCGAGTCATGGTTGTGTATATGTTTATGTAGTATATTTTCAACATTTATATACATAATTATATTAAAAATATGTCCGTCATCTAGTATCCATAACACAAGTGCTTAGGCTAATTACTTTGGGCTAGATGATAGGTGTGGGTGTAAAAAATATTTATGCGCTTCATTATCATTTTCCGATTCCAAATATCACCTGAATATTTTTATATAGTAACATAGTAAATCTAATATGAACCTCAACGCAACCGTAAAATAAATGTCTCGTTGACAGTTGACATCTCCTATTGACAGTTGACGTAGATAGGGTGCCAGTGGAGTGGAACTGTAGAAGTGGAAACAAAAGTGGAAGCAAGTTGAAGGAATAGTAGGAATTATTACATACACTGCATACCATAGTTTAAGTTTACTTTCAAGAGTCACGTATGGGTTAAATATTGGTGCAATCTAGAAAGCAACAGTATAAAAGGAAATTATCTGTGTCACGCAGTTCCCATGGATTAAAATCACAAACTGTTGACCTCGTCGCTTCCAAGTCGAAGGACTATCGTGCGATTTGTTTAGGTATGTCGGTTTGGTCAGCCAGTACTGTTGGAAATAATTGCCGCTGTGCATACCCGGCTGGCCGTCAGGGCCAGTATAATAATTGGTGTCCAAAATTAAGCAAGGTAATATATAACTTGCGAGCATGTTATTACCATTGTCTCGTTTGTCAAATTGCACTTGCAAAGTTTTTGTAGATACGTTATTTACTTTTCATTTGACTCTCTCTGTTACTTATTATAAGTTTATCAATTTTATTTTCTAAATGTCTAACAAATAATTCTTGTTTATGCATTATCAACTTATCAAAATCAAAAGTATCTCATAGATTTTGTTGGTAAAACAGCCATATGAATTATTCTTACAAATTTTTTCTTTGGTTTTGTTGCTTAAGTGCTGCGTTTAATAAAGAAGCATGATACAAATAACTCCAACAAAAAAAAATAAACAGTAAAATTGATGGACACTCAAAACAATTATGAATTTGTAAAAATAATATTGAATTTAGTTGATTATTAAATTCACAATACAATTTTTATATTTCTGTAGTTCTATAGGTTTCAGTTTGTTGAAAAACTTTAATATTGGATTTACGTCGCAGCGGAATATCCAACTGTATTAACAACGTAAGAGTGAGTTGACTAATAGATATATATGGGGCCAGGGGTATTTTGCTTTATTTATCGGGGATTTCAAATTAGCCACCAATTATATTGAGAAATTAATGATAAAACTTCACAGAATACCTACCTGTTTGTGTGAGAAAACTGAATACCCAAGTAGAGATCTATTAGAGTAAATTTCTACTATAATTTTGTCACATACAAATCAAAATTAAATTCAATTCAATTCAAAAAATATAGTGGAAGAATATGGACTACAATTAATCATTAAAAATATCAATAAAACTACTCTTAAAATACATTAAAGCAGTACTAAAGAGTTTTCATAAACAAATTTATGATTGCAGTCATTATTTTCTCAATATTATTTAGTTTTTGGACCATACTTCAGTAGTTCTGTATCATGTCTGCTTTTATTTTAAGTGCTTTAAATTTTAATTGCACGAAAAGCACAGTAGCTAGTTTGTCACTGTAATTTTTATTAATAAAGCTTGTTCTGTAGAATATTAATTTTAGGGTGTGCTTTGTATTATAAGTCCTAATTAAAAATTTCTCCTTATTTTCTTTAACTATTTTATTTTGTGAAATTGAGTGTTTGTTTTTATAAAAAAAATATTTGTTACCTTAAAACCTTTTCCAAAAGACAGAACCTATTGAAGGTAAAAATATTCTGATATCCTGGAAACTATTAAAAATCTTATAGTTCACACAACTGACACTGACTTGTCAAGTCAATATGTACAAAGATTTTAGTGGTTAGAAAAAGAATTTCGAAAAATTATGATCTTGAGGCGGGAATCGAACCCGCGTCCGCTGCTGAATAGTTTATAAAGCAAACCCAAGCTTAACCGAACGCACGGTATTTGTAAAAATATCTGCTTTGGAATGTTTGAAAGTTATTTCTACATTGCGAGGGTACCCGTTGGCTTACAACGTGAAGTGTAAAGGTTAGAAGAATTTCGGCAAGTTAATAAGTATCTTGGGTGGCCGAGCGGTTAGGCACCTGCCCGGATAGCAGCGGACGCGGGTTCGATTCCCGCCTCAAGATCATAATTTTTCGAAATTCTTTTTCTAACCACTAAAATCTTTGTACTAATTTTTCTAACATTTATATAATGTTAAAATTAAAATCGAAAAGTCAATATGTATGAAATTTCATGATCACAAATTATTTTAGTATTCATTGTTACTTAATTAGTCCTGCAAGGACAGTTTCCTAAATTAATGAAAAGATTATAAGTACTCCTGCACAGACTTGTGTTATTGCATGCACTTAAATTAAGGGAGTTCCTTCCTACGGTATCCTTGAGAATTATCCTTAAAAATAATATTTTATAAATATATTTTAAAACCAAGAAACAAAAAACCGAAGATGATCCTTCTCATTCCTTTTTTAAGTTTTATAATCAAACGAATAGTTATTTAAAATCCAAGCTACGTTTATTATAATACCAATAAACTACTCATGCATGTCCTTAAATTAATCTCATGAGTTTTAATTTAAAAAATCATTTAGATTGTTACTTACGTTGTTGCGCCCGCGCACGGTATTGTTATCTTTTTTCTCGTGCTAAGAAGTCATATCACTATCCCTCTCTGTATACCCGGCACATAAGACCTATGCGCAACGCAGTAAAACGTTTTCATGTAAATACAGTTTGAGATTTGAGGTTCGTTTTCAGATTTTGGAGGTTTTGAGGAGACTAATTAGGTAACAATGAACGTTTTTAATCAACGTTTTGAGGTTCTGTATGAGGTGCGACGTGTGTCTATAACCACAGTAACGTAGGGATACCTGCGGGTTCGAAATTTGCCTTTTCCTTCAAATAAACCGGCGCAGACGACCGTCATTTTGGTTCAACTTATGTGCCGGGAACTATATATCCCCTTAGGTTGTTTGCACAAATGTTTTTCGATGATATTAATAAGTAAGTAAATAATATGAGACATAACAACTTCTAAACTTAGGTTTGAGGCATTTATATAAGTAGGTAAAGCCGAAAGACAATGCACAGTAAGCCTGATATTGGTTTGCCTGATATTTGTTCAATTTGGAATTCTGTCCTTGTAGGGCATCTTCCTGCCCTGTTCTCAGTTTATATGGGCCGGCGCAGTATGTTTCCTCAAGCAATAAAATGAGGCCGCCTCTTGTACTGTCCTCTGTTGTTGTATTATTTCTGTTATTTGTTCTATTTTATGTGCAATATTGTTTCTTCTTACATCGATATCGGTGATCGGTGAGACGTCACCAATCCATCCACTCCCTTTTGATTAATATCAATAGATGAATTTTATAGTGGTGGAACGGACCATGTCGAGAGATTATGGAGATTGAGTGATTGGGGTGACAACGTTCCAATCCATACTACTCGGTTTTGGAAATTTCTTAGCAAGGTTTCTTGTCGCAATAAATAATAGATTAGGTAATAAGTGCAATACAAAATCATGTACTTAAGTAATATGATCTGCTGTTATGTCGGCATGCCACATCAATTGTTTATTCAACAAAAAAGAATCTAAATTTGCAAAACCGCTAAGTTATGCCTTTGAAATAAATTCCATTTCATTGCGTATAGCTAGTAGATAGATACTAATCAACCTTATGTAGGTAGACAGTAAATAACCTTGTGCACTCAACAGCACGTCAGCCTACCACAAAGTGTCAAATCTGATCAACCGACTGAGTGCTTTACTGCAAACAAGTTAAAGTTGACAATCAATTGAAGACATTTGACAGTTTTGGTTAGTCTGGTGTGCGGTTGATCGTACAACATTGAGCCTATGTTTTTGTTTAATTTCAACATTATATAAATGTCACAAAACTATTGTGGTTGTAAAAAGTTCGAAAAATTACAGCCTTGATACTGGAACCAAACCCGGCCAACCAACACGTTTTGTTCTTGGTCGGCCGAGTGGTTTAGGCATCTTCCCGGAATGCGGAGAAGGCGGGTGCCAGCCACAAATTTATTTGTTTTCGCACCAGTTGAATTTGTGATCGGTTTTGTTCGGCAGCACAAGTGCGTTATGTCGGGCGAGACGCCAATCCAGTCGGCCGACGGCCTGCACACGCCGGCATACCTCTCCTGGAGGAAGCTGCAGCTCAGCAGGGCGAAGCTCAAGGCGTCGAGCAAGACATCGGCTCTGCTCTCGGGTTTTGCGATGGTAAAAATTATTAGTGTGGCCGTGTGGTGACGGCAGAGTAGAATACAGTTGTCACCACACCAAATCTCTCCCGTGGGTGTCGTACAAGGCGACTAAGGATAAATCAGTGATGAGGAATGGGCAGCAGCGTTCCTCTTATACAACCTAGCAATGTACTGCGACAATTTTGTGCCCGATATATGGCAATAGGCTCGCCACCTATTACATGGGACCTAACATAATTGGCGAAACGTGGATGCTAGTTCACCTCTGCCTCCCCCTTCGGGGATATAGGCGTGATTTATGTATGTGTGTAAAAATTGTAGGTGTTTTATTGTATGTGACTGACCCGTCACCACCCCTTTTCTCTCCCTTTCTGCGATTCGCATCATGTCTGATGGATGGCAATAATATACGCACGGAACCTAACAAAAATGGCGAAAGTGTTAAGGTCTCTGCATACGTGACAGGTTTTTATATGAACGGGACGGAACGGGAAGTTTTAGATATATCGTTTCATACAAAATGTACATGAAACACATATGTCACCGAGTCAAGGACGGGTCGTGAACGTAGTACCTATCATCATCATCATCATCATCATCTCACTCACGGGCGTATAGAACTAGGCAGTCACGTCCCCGTCCAGTTCACGTCCCGTCCGAGGTATTATCTCGTTACGTATGCAGAGACCTTTAATACACCTCTGCCTACCGCTTCAGGGATAAATAGGCGAGATTTGTGTACTTATGTATTTTCTCCCGCGGCTGTTGTAGGTACAGTACATGGCAACTAATTGATTAGACAGCGATAGTTGCAGCGTTCCGCTTTTATACTACCTGGTAACACTATGGTACCTACCTACGATTTACGTGCCCGATAGAAGCTCACCCCCTATTACATGGGAACTAAAGTAAACGTCGAAACGTAGATGAAAAATTAGCACACTACTGACTCGATAATCGAATCGACAAGAATCGAAAAATATAATAATTATGTCGAATATGAATCCGGTATTGAATCCGTTTCGTTTCCACAGGTAGCCATGGTGGAGGTACAACTCAACCCTCCGGACTCGACAGCGGTGCCGACGGAAATGCTGGTCGCCTTCACGGTATGCACCACCCTTCTAGTAGCCGTGCACATGTTGGCGCTCATGATCAGCACATGCATCCTGCCGAACATCGAAGCCGTGGGCAACCTACACAGCATCGCCCTAGTCCACGAGTCGCCCCACGAGAGGCTGCATTGGTACATTGAAATCGCCTGGGCGTTTTCCACGCTGCTAGGACTCATACTCTTCCTTATAGAAATAGCCATTTTGTGCTGGGTTAAGTTCTACGACTTAAGCGCCACGGCTGCCTGGTCGGCGTGCGTCGTCCTCATACCGGTCATGATAGTGTTTCTAGCGTTCGCCATACACTTCTACATGTCACTGGCGACGCATAAATACGAGGTGACCGTCACAGGGATCAAAGAGTTGGAACTGCTCAAGGAACAGATCGAGATGGGAGACCACGACGCGCGCATGAACAACCTGACGTTGCTCGACCAGAGCCGCGTTGTTTGATTGGACGTTTGCACGGTGCTAGTTTTAGGGGTTGTATCGAATTGTTTGTCTGTTTCGCGTTTGTTGCCGCGACGCACCTAAACGACGAATCCAACAGAGATGCGTCTTACGACTTATTTAATTGCCATTTGCCGCGTGGTGACGTCGCATCAGAATACAATTGTCACCACACCCATCTGTCCTGCTGCCCCCATCTAGCACGGAACTTGGAGAGAAGAGTAAGTATTTTCCTCTCGCTCGAACTCCCACTAAATCTCGAGACAAAATACTGTCAAGTGTTGGTTAGGTTAGGCCTGTGTCGTGCAAGGCGGCTAGATATAAGAAACTGTAAACCTTATCATAACGTTATTTGTTTAATTACATTTTGCTCTCATTATGCCAGAAATGTAATATTATTACTAAACAAATTCTAAAATTAAAATCAAACAATAGAAAATATTTCATCTTCTCGATCAAATTTTTTGCCTTATGTGCTCATTATCCGTTAAAATATTAACTCTATTCAGAATCTAGTTTTTAGGAATTCTATAATTCATGAATGATAATAATGGCAAAGACATAAACAGTAATATTAGAGATACTCTGCTGGCCGTTGCGTATTAAATTAAATACAAATAGTCAACAAATAGCTGTGAGCTGATTGGTCCGTATTAACGTGGACTAGTTATTTAGAAAGCCGTAGGTACGACATTTACTATGGGAATTCAAGTCCGCTATCTATTACATACGATATCTCATTTAAATCGTGTAACAGCAAGTTTTTGAGTAAGTAGTCGTTTAGTGGTGTCGTTGGTAATGAAGGCGGTATTGTAACAGACAGATACCGTTTGCTCATATTAATGTTTCCTATATACCAATGTGTAATAAATAATTCGTGTACTTAGATTATTAAGATTGTACTTATAACCTATGCCAATACGCCCTAGATTCAATCCTTGTATATGTCACCATAAAATCGTAAGTACAGTTAGAGTAGGTATTAATCTATCTCGCAAGCTTGTAAACTGTCGAAAAATTGTGATTCGTATCAATTTATCTGGTGAAGTTCTATAAAAGCACAAACTAGCTACTAGCTGTTCGTTAGTTCATGTACTAAACTAACCTAACCTAAAATTTCGAGAAATGATGCATTTTATTGTAGACAATTGTGATTCGTAACATAATTTATTATGTTACGGAACACAATAGATTCAAAAGTTTATAATCTACGAGGTAGATTATAATCTAACGGTGTTTACAATTTCACGGTGGAAATATACATATAATCAATCAACATCTCTTTCTCTCTCTTACAAAGTAATCTCACTATGTAATCTTAATAGTAATAATCATATACGTACGACAACGAATCTCCGTCTGCGTTTATATCGTCGAATTCATTATTTCAGTCTTTTATAACTGCATTGATTGATTGGCAAGTGATTTTTGTGAATTTCAAAACTACACTTCTTAGCGATTAGTTTAGTACTCGAATTATTACTTATAATTTTCCTATGTTGAAATATACTAGAAACATTATCATAGATCAGGGTTTATTTGTTTTAGGATTGTGAGAAAATTCTGATTCGTGTGTCTCTTTGTAACTTATAGACATCTAAAAGTGTAATTTCTTCATTTAATTAATAAAAGACATAGTTTTACCTTCGCTTATTCAGTAACGCTGAAATTGTCAGTAACTTACTTATGGCGCTGGTTAACTTAATACTAAAATATTTTCGATTACAACATAAATGACACGGTAGTATTTCTTTTAGTGCCTAACTTTGTTTAGTGTTTTTGATGTTTTTAGTGTTTCTTCGTTTACTCTGCTATAGTTAAATGTATTTATTTTTAGTGTGCACATAATGTGCCTTACTCCAATTTCCTTGTTTATACAAAACGTTCCAAAAGGGTACCAGGAAAACGGTGCGAAGCTGTTGAATTGTATGATGAAGAGTAGATGCACCTTGAAGCGACCGTCTGTGAAGCCCGTTACTGAGACGTCAATTAAATTTAATGAGTACCTACTTTAGGAAAAAAAAAACATTTAAATCTAGAACATGGACCCAGCAAGAATAGCGACTGGTTTTGAATTGTCATTTTTGACATTAAGTACTCATTAACGCTAATTGTACGGCAGTTAAACTTTAATCCCGGGTCTAAACTAGAGTTACCAGACTCAACCACTCTTTAAAATAACCAAATAGTGTCTAAAAATATACCTAAGTAGATTATCAATTCGTTATCACAAAGTATTCTAAACGCATCACTTTAAATCGACCCGTTCTTGTAAGTAGGTACTACCGACCGACACTATTTGGCTTTACTTAAACAACGCTTTATTCGTGATTAGATAACACACCTACTAATCTTATCTCAAAAACAAATTTAAAATTGTGTCAGTAGTGTGCTCTTTTGAATTCAAAAACTAAACTTTAATCTCCGTCGTGGGATTCACCCCCGAATACAGAAAGGCTAAACAAATTTGGGGCACTGCTTAAAAAGTTAAGTGGACATTACCTGTCAGAATTTGTATGGGAAAACGTCATTTTTGACAACATTTAAATGTCAAACAAGACTCAAACTTTGATTAACGTTTCTGTATTCGGGGGTTTGACCACTGGACTGAGGTTGCACAAAATTGAGGACTTTTTCCAACCTCAGTCCATCCCCTCTAGACGTGGCCAATCTATTCCAAAGAATATAATAAACAAGTATCAATTTTTGACAACTGCTCTTACATTTGACACAACGGTCGCCATGTTGTAATACGTCAGTTTCATACATTTGTATTCTATTCTATTCGTTCCAGGCCACTTATCTAGGACTAGTCCCTGGCAGTGTCAGCAAAATACGTGTGTATTTGCTAGTTTGGCAGGCACTAATCAATTGAACGTATCCACCAATTCAACCATTTAAGCCCCTAATCCAATAAAGTTAATACCAGTGTTAAGCTCAGTAAAAAAGACGAAACGTGTGCCAACAAAATGGAAAGTTGCAAATTAATAGTTAGCAAATTGTATAATATATATTATTTTTTTGTTGTACTATACTATACAACAAAATAGTGTCTAGGGTCCGTTCACACAGATCAGCTCGAGAGCAGGGTATATTTTGAACGCGTTTAAAATAGTTTCGTGTCATTGAATTGAGGTTTATTATTAATTCAACTTATTTATGTATATTTCTATAGAGCCCGAAAGCCGCTTACAACAAATAGTGACAAGTTAAAATTAACCTTATGTCAATAATTCTAGACTCAATTTTAAATGCTTAAAAGTTGCTCCTTTTCGAGTCATCTTGTGGTCGTGTTCGTTGGCCCTGAATTATTTTATTGTATCACTTTATCTTCTATATCAGGGGGAATTAAACGGCGCCGGCTATTGTGGATTGTTTACACCTTAAGCAGTTAGCAAGCTTGCCACAGCTATACTTATGTAGAATCAAGGGCATGTAAATAATTGACTATGATGTCAATTCGAACGAGTTAGAGGTTCTATTAAGCTCATTGCTTGGTAAAACCCGAACAGCGAAATTTTATAATTGTGACAAATTATACTTAGGACATGCTAATTTTGTGAGTTAGGCATGACAGGCCAAATGTGTGACGGAGGATTTTGTAAATTAGCATGTGGAGCTGGGTGTAATAATATTAAAGGTTATTAGCAGACGCTGTTAAGCAGAGAGGATCCAACCCAATAAGTTTTTAACTAATAATAAAGTATATTTATTATTATTTATGTGACAGGAACTCAACAGAATGATTAAAGTATTTTCTAGATTACCTACCCAGTTTTTATTGATTAAATTTAAAACTAAAGTCTGTATATAATACTGTGGCTCCTATCTGCATAACTACGTCCATTACGCTTCGATGCGCTTCTACTCTGCGACATTGTGCCTTGGCCCTTATATTTATAAAGGGTACTTACTGCCTTACCAAAAAATGACTAACTGCCGCACTCAGTGACGTCAATTTAACTGCCGCACTCAGAGACGTCAATTAACGATAATGAGTTCTGAATGTCAAAAAATGACAATTCAAAACTAGTCTCTATTCTTGTTAGGTCGTTGGTCTAAATTTAAATGTAAAATTTTTGACATTAAGTACTAATTAAAGTTGTTTGACGTTTCTGAGTGCGGCAGTAAGTCAATTAACTTTAAAGACTACTTAATGTCAAGAATCAAGACCGAGCAAGAATAGCAACTAGTTCTGAATTGTCATTTTTTTGTATTAACTGCCGCACTCAGAGACGTCAATTAACTTTAATGAGTATTTAATGGCAAATTTTTTTATTAAAATCAAGACCATGGACCCGGTAAGAATAGAAACTAGTATTGAATTGTAATTTTTTGTATTAAGTACTCGTTAACGTTAATTGACGTCCCGGAGTGCGGCAGCTACCCCCGAATACAGAAACGCTTCTCAAATTTTAAACACTACTTATAAAGTTAAGTGGACATTACCTGTCAGAATTTGTATGGAGAAACGTCAATTTTGACAATATCTAAATGTTAAGCAAGACTCAAACTTTGATTAGCGTTTCTATATTCGGGGGTTAATGTGGCAAGACAAACATGCAATATTCGTGTTACATAACACCAATAAAATTAATGTACTCTGTGATATAATTATGACATATTATAAACGATTTTATTAAATTAGCGTTAAGGTTTACATTTGCATAAATATTGTAATCCAAGAATAGAATTTTTATAGCTATTGTATTATGTATCAATTTGTATAATAAACCTACACCGTAAGTGAATTTGTACGCTGTACAAGTCAGTTTTATTAAAGTTACCTAATACATTTGATCGATGCAGTGTTTTAATTTTTTGTCTATTTCCCCCGCCTTCTGCTGCAGCCAGAACTCGCTTTCTTCTAAAATCTTTGTCGGGTCTACCAGTTGTACCTTAAATGTGAATTCATATTTGTTTATTTATCAATAAGTTGAAAGAAAGTGTGGTTTGAAAAAAGACGCACCTATACAAGAATTGAGAAAGGAATGCTCGCATGGTTAAGTCACGTAGTAAAAAGGATGCAAAGAGAATGACACAAAGGATTTGTATGGCGGAATTGAATGGAGAAATGGGAAGGGGAAGGCCTAGGCAGATCTTTCGTAATCAAATTAAAGTAGGTACTTTAAAAACTCCGCCTACCCCCGTAGAAGGAAGGCGTGACGTACTCGTAGGCATGTAAAACCTACCGGTGGTATCGGATACTGCGTGGGCTGGTCGCAGGACTGCCGCACGATGATGTCGGACATTTTGGATTTGACGCAGAGGTCGTGCACCCAGCACCCCTCCTGCAGCTGTCCCGTGTGCATGTGGTAGAAGCGGCCCAAGCCGTGTTTGGTGTCGGCCTCCCAGTGGCCTTCGTAACGGTTTCCGTTCTCTAAATAATATTTCTGCTAAGTGAACGTAAAACAAGCGTATGTAGGTATCTCACTCGGTAAAAGTTCCTATCTATCCAGTACCTACCTAATCGGTATACATTTGCAAAGTCATACATTGTTAGAGGAGCTCGCTAACGCAGTGGGATAGCGCGCTGGGCCTGCGATTGCGTAAACTAAGCAATTCGCTAAGGCCGGTCACAGGATGTGTGACCTAAAAATTTATTATCTCGAGTTCCTCCATGCTTCGGAAGGCACGTGAAGCCGGTGGTCCCGGTTGCATCTCCGCCTTGACGGCCTCCTGACGGCCGCCTTGGTCGAATGCTCAGATTGCTGGGTATTGGCCGAGAGGTCCCGGGTTCGAATCCTAGTAGGGGCAAACTTTGTGATGACCACAAATGTTTGTTTCCGAGTCATGTTTGTGTATATGTTTATGTAGTATATTTTCAACATTTATATTCATAATTATATTAAAAATATGTCCGTCATCTAGTATCCATAACACAAGTGCTTAGGCTACTTACTTTGGGCTAGATGATAGGTGTGAGTGTAATAGTTATTTGTTGTACGTGAGTGCAAAGTTGTTTTTTAACCGCGTGCTCAATTTTGATGACCGAGCTAGCGAAGGATTCTAAAATTGAATCACCAGCGTAGCGAGTGATTCAAAAATTAGAATCCTGAGCGATAGCGAGGGAATCAAAAGAGCACAAGGTGAAAAATCTTTGCACTCGAGTGCAACACGTAACTTTTCATCCCCCCCAACGAGGAAATTGCAAAATACAAAAAAAAATACAATCACAACAGTTTCTGTGTTCACCCTGAAACTTCCACAACACCCTCCCATTAACCCAAACACACTCTCAACACCCACCCAGAAACACCCACAACATTCACACCCGCAATACACACCCATCCACTCAGACACACCCAAAAAACACCCATTCACCCAGAAACACCCAAAAAACATCCATTCACCCAGAAACACCCACAAAACACCCATTCACCCAGAAACACCCACAAAACACCCATTTACCCAGAAACACCCAAAAAACACCTATTCACCCAGAAACACACACAAAACACCCATTTACCCAGAAACACCCACAAAACACCCATTCACCCAGAAACACCCACAAAACACCCATTCACCCAGACACACCCACAAAACACCCATTCACCTAGACACACCCACAAAACACCCATTCAGCCAGACACACCAAACCTAAAAAGCTTTTAAATGCTTGACTCAAGCATCAAGCAAGCATTGTAGACGATCAAAATGTTTAAAGCAAGATTGACGCCAAGCCGATTGACCGTCACGGAACTCCAAGGTTTTAACAAATTTATGACGTGAAAAGAAAATGGCGCGCGCAAAGCAAATTACAAAAAAAGTACACCAAGAAGGTTCCGAGTCTGAGTTTTTAAATAGGTTGCATGATAATTTCAGCACCATGGAGGTAGAAATAAATAGGTATTATGATGTTTTGAATTCACAAACTCATTGCACACGATGTTCTAAATTCAAATTTACTTTATCCTCTAGAGGATAAAAACGGCTTTTGCACTCAGATATCGAAAAGCAAATACGCTTTTTCCGAGATGGTGGGATGAAAAAATATTTATTTATTATCTCCAGTCGTTATTAATACCCACCAACCCGCACTGGACCAGCGTGGTGGGTTATGGCCCAATCTCCCTATATTCTTCCATCCATAGAGAAAGCCCGTGTCCCAGCAGTGGGGACATTAGAGGGCTGGTGATGATGATGATGATGATGATATTAGTATTATTGTCTGAGCATCTGTGATCCCCAGGATCTTCAACCAATTTGCGTCCTAATCGTTTCTACATACCTACCTTGTAGGAACATGCCCAACCCCTCCCTCTTGCTCACGTTCCAATAGCCAACATAGTAAGTGCCGTCGGCGTACCACATCTTCCCGTAGCCATGGCGCTCCCCCCCATTCCAGAAGCCGAAGTACACGTCGCCATTGGCGTAGTACCGCCAGCCCACCCCTTCGGGCTTGCCCCTAACCCAGTCGCCCCTGTATTCGAGATTGAATTTTCCGTTTTCCAAGCGGTGGCTCAGCGTGCCGAAGCCATGTCTGATGAAAGCGGACTCAAAATATTACTATACAGTCAGATTAAAGGTCTGAGCATACATAACGGGCAAAACACCACGGACGGGACCTCTCTCGTACAAAAAGCCCCGTGTGACATATGTCACGGAGACACGGACGGAGCTCTTTGTACGAGAGAGTCCCGGTCCCGTCCGGTGTGTTTTCCCGTTATATGCAGAGACCTATAAATAGAAACCTACTTACGTTGAAGATAGCTAAGCTAACAGGTATTAGGTATGGTAGATGGACGCAAAAAATACCTATGGTGTATCGTAAATAGGCCATAGTTGACAAATTTACTTTTGAAGGTTCAAAAATAAAACTAAGCTGTTCTCTGATATGACGTAAATGTAATATGTTCCTACACATGTTTAGTAAATAGAACTATCTTTATCCGAGTCGCCTTTCCAGCAACTACCGGGTTGGGGCCCTCAAGCCTTGCAATCAAGCACTCCCAGAGAGGATTTCTTCACAGCAGGCACCTATCTCCATAGGGGAGTTTCACTGCCGAATGCCGAATTCACTGGAATGGGCAGCAGCGTCCCTGGTGCACTATCTAGCAAATTACTGCGATTTAAGTTCCCGGTGAAGGGCAATAGGTTCGCCCCCTATTACATGAGACCTGAAGTAAGCTGGCGAAACGCCTCTGCCTACCCCTTAGGGGAGGATAGCGTGATTTATGCAAGTAGGTCATACATAAATACTTACCGGAATCCTCTGTGCCAGTCACCCTCGTATAACTTCCCCGTTATAGTCAGGTATGATCCTTTACCTGATGCAATCAAATGAAAATTTGTCTTATGCTACACTTTGGGCTAGACGATAGGTGTTGGTGTAAGAAATAATTAAGACATTGTTATTTTCATAACCTTGGGTGCTGACTAAACAATTCGAACGAACCTTCCTTCTTATCTTGTCTCCAATCCCCGATATATTTGTCGAACCTCGATGTAAAAATTGCATGGTGCAAGCCATTTTTTACGGATTTCCTCTCTGCTATTTTATGAAGCGTTGTAAAATTACGGGTTTTTCTATAAAACGGCATTATTAAACAAAATAAACATAAAAAACTGGGTGAATGTCAAATTTACCACACATTTTGATTGACGCATGTCTGATGAAAATGTAATAGAATTGTAGACGAAATAAACTTAAAAACTCTGTGGTGAATAACGACAGTAATTTCTGCTCCAAAGACATATTATAAAAAGGGGGAAGGTGGCCTAAATCAGACACGCACTTCTAACTTTGAGTATAAAATTGTTTCATACACTTTTAAAAACTGCTCCAGGGCAGCCAATATTACTCCATTAACTATTTGACTCCATACAAAAAAAAAGTTTACAAGCCCTGCCTCTTACAATATATTCTATATTCTAAGCCCTGCCTACATGCGTGCGATCCCCGCGAAGTAAGCAGGTCGCATCGTAGACTGCGCGCCAGATAAGTCTGCGCGTGGACAAAATTGGAACTAAAACTTCGCCTGCTATTTTGTTGGTCTAGGAGTGTCAATGTGAGCGAACAGCGCCACCCATCGCGCGCAGACTTATCTGGCACACTCTAGATGGAGGTGGTGACAGTCACAGAACAGAGAAAGTAGTTTTACTGTTCTGTGGTGACAGTTGTACAACTCTCCCGTCACCACACACCCAAGTTGCATTAGCATGGGTTACCCACAATGAAAACAAAACAGACCTTATAACAACTATATTAAAATTTAGTACCTTCATACAATAATTACAATTAACAAAAGTGAATACGCCTAAAGTATATTCCAAAGCGAATAAGGCTATTTAAACACCACCGTGCGCCTTCCTCAAGCCGCGACTTAGTTCTATTAGGCTGTTGTAATATTCCCTGAATCCCTGCAAGGCCAGCTCATGTTGACTCTTCATCCCAGAATTGCTGACTATGTACCTCTCCACACATTCCACACACTTGTTGTCCAGTTGAACGTCTTCCTCTGTGAGCCTGTCAGGTTTGCTTAACTGCACTGGCGTGGGGAGAATCTGTAAATAATAAAGGTTCAAAATACATAACTAGACATAAATCACGCTGGGTGGGCAGAGGTGAATTAAAATAATAATCAATTGAAAATACATACATACATAGGTTTTAACCTGGAGGGCTAGGCAGACGTGAATTTCGCAAAGTCGCTCCCAGGTAATAGGGGACAAGGGTATCGCCATCTATTGGTCGTATTAATCGCAGTATTTCGCTAGGAGGAATGCTGCTGCCTGATTAACCCTAAGTCGATATAAACGATACCCGCGGGAGAAACTATTATCTATACTTTCTCATTAAATAATGCGCTTTATGTAACAAAGGCTAGAAGTCAAGAATCAATTAGAGATTATGACTGTACCTTCACCCATTGTTTGGATCAACAAATAAATGTTTTATGTATTATTAATATGGAATACAAACCTCTTTAACAAGTGTTTGTGCAATGTCTCCATTAGTCACATCCGTATGGATAGCTTGTCTCAGAGCAGTTAACAGAACCGCCTCCCTAATAGCACTGTTCTGAAGTAAATCCAGCATCAAACTATCCATGCTTTGGTGCCAAGTGAGGTAGAAAGTCATGGGTCCAAAGTGTCTGGTCGATCTAAAATGAGATTTGGTTAAGTTTTACACCTACATGCATACATACATAAATCACCCCTTTCATAGGGAAGATCAGTAAAGTAAGGACATTATTTAAAAATCTAGTGCTGATGCTTTTACTTAATAAGTATCATTAAACCTAAATCTAAAATGATGCAATCATTCATTCATCTCTAAAGGATCACTGCAGAATCTTATCAAAGAAATCTCATTATCCCACTATCAATAATTTACCACTATATCCCCCATACATAATGATATACATACATAAAGATGCTTTACACAAACTAATTGAAACAAAATTTAAAAATTAAATGATTGCATTATGTTAAAATAATATTTAAATAATAATCATGTTACCTAATCATTTCATAATTTTTATTCATGTCAATGTGTTGGTATGTAATGCTAGTAATTTTTTGGTATGACGGTTCATCAGGCTCATACTGAATACAGGCTCTGTCTAGTATGAATTCATACTTTTCTCTGTCTAACAAACTGTTGAATTTCTCACTATCAGTAAACATAGCGGGTTCTAAGAGTTTGCGTCCTGTCATAGGGAAATAGGTCTGAAAAAAATCAAGCATTACCATTACTATCTTAAATTTTAATACAAAATTAAATGTTTTATGTTAATGTTAGGTTGAAATAAAATAAATGTTAGTATAAATACATAATGTTGTGAATGCAGACCAAATAATATTATGTTATGTAACTAACTCATAATGTTTCCTAATACTTCTGAAAAACCATTACCTGATTCAGTCTTTTCCTGATATTATTATCACAAGCACGGAGAGTTCCATCGGTATCCCTAAAAAGTATAATTGATATTTATTTGTATGTGATTTTACATACATACATTTAACACACATATTTCTCCTCAAAAGGGTAAGCAGAGGTGTATTAACACCTACTTATAATAATATAGGCCCCATGTCCCATGATAGGCAGCAATCCTACCTATTGAAATTTTTCAGGCATACACACAATATTGGCGAAATCATAATAGATAAAAGAAGAAGTCAATCCTTGTCTATTGCTAGGTGGTAAAGATAAATGTTGGTTTCCATTACTCATAGCTATAGTACGACACCTGCAGGAGATACTGAGGGAGATGCCAATTTTATTCTAACTTCACCACAAGGCATGGTATGTCATTTTAACATTGTAAAAAAATGTTCACTAATAATAATAATTGACCTTCATTAGGTCCTGACTAATCATTTGAAAATATTCTGAAGTTTCTATTATTAGTATATGACAACACAATAACAAAATACTATTAATCAATTTAATTTACCTTTCCACTATCAGTCTGTGTTCATTTGCTACACCAAAAGTTATGTCCGTGAATAAAAATTTTGATCCATCATATCCCATTAATGCAGGATCTACAGACAATACTTCATCAATAGGTTCCTGGATCTGAAATGGAAGACGTTTTTTTTATGTAAAATAATAGTATCAATCGTAGCTAGCAACTTTGGGTCATATAAATTAAACATACCTTTAAAACTGTTTAGAAAAAGTTCAAAATATTATTCTTAGAAAAAGTAAAAAATTAGTCTTAGATGCTGGAATCGAACCCGCGTCCTTTCCTTACTCACAACTCACAATCACATTTTTCTTTGTATTAATTGTTCTAACATTTATAATGTTCAAATTAAAATCAAAGTCCCAATATTACATGTTAAAATTTTTGTGAAGTCTTAAATTTTCAAATAAAAAAACATACCTTTATAACTGGTGGCATTTGGAGGAGTTTGTCAGCTCTTCGGTTAGTTTTATTAATTTCATCTTCCAATTCTTCATTGGTTAAAAATTTATACTTTGGTGTACGGAGTACGGTCAGGCCACTGTTACATCTTTTTCGGAATACTTTGGAAAAATCAGGTCGAGTAAGGCGTTTCAGCAAGATTTGCACATCGGGTGAAAAGAATTTTGGTGCTGGATCTTGTTTACCTTCTGAAATAACAATAATTCTGTTAAAATTAACCAATGCGAAATAAAAAATATTTTGCGTGCACTTACCGTAAATAGAAGGTACAATGCTTATATTTCTACACGTAATTGCAGGTAACTGTGTTTCACTACATCTTGTTAATACAAGTTTAATATTATTTTGTGATAATTTACTAAGAAATAAAGTCATTTTTAGGTTATATAGAATTTAATGAATGAATGAGTAGATTACGAAGTACGAACGAACGAACGAAAATTGGTGAAGGACAAATGTCGAATATGATTGTTCCGATTGTTGTTGTTTGTTTTTTAGTTTTAAATTCTCCCTATATTTTAGGGAAGGCAAAGGGTCTAGCCCATACAGCCAAGTCTTTAGTGTTTATTTTATCTGTAGTCTTATGAAATAATGAGTGGGTGAAAAGTATGAATGAAATGAATTTTACGTTAAAATATGGGTGCCACATATTTTAACGCATCTAGGGAGTGCTTGGCGCGAATTGAATGGTAACAGAGCTAATGATGGTGCTTGATGAAATGGATAAAACCACTTTTTATAGCGATCTTCACCACAACATCAAACACATCGTGAGACTTATTTTCGATGATTCTGCATATTTGCACATCGTCACGGATGCGTATGCATCAAAATAACACCACTTTCACTGCACAAAATCCACTCTGTAACAATTTTTGAATTATTGAAAATAAATCTCACTGACACCACGAAACGCGCCAAACACTCGTTTGTTTTTTTTAATTCTCCCTATATTTTAGGGAAGGCAAAGGGTCTAGCCCATACAGCCATGTCTTTAGTGTATATTTTATCTGTAGTTTCATGAAATAATGAGTGGATGAAATTATGAATGAAATTAATATTACGTTAAAATATGGGTGTCACACATTTTAACGCATCTAGGGAGTGCTTGGCGCGAATTGAATGGTAACAGAGTTCATGATGGTGACTGATGAAGTGAGCAAAACCACTTTTTACGTGGCTTTCACCACAACATCAAACACCATCGCAAGACTTATTTTCAATGATTCTGCATAATTGCACATCAACACGGATGCTTGTGCATCAAAATAACACCACTTTCACTGTACAAAATCCACTCTGTAACAATTTTTGAATTAGTGAAAATAAATCTGACTGACACCACGAAACGCGCCAAACACTCCTTGGTTCAGTCTATTTTTTTTAATTCTCCCTATTTTTTTTAAATTGGCTTAATGTTCCTGGATACAAGTTCTTTAGGAATTCTCCCTATATTTTAGGGAAGGCAAAGGGTCTAGCCCATACAGCCATGTCTTTAGTGTATAATTTATCTGTTAAAGAGTATATAATACACTACGTTTAAATTGCACATCAACACGGATACTTGTGCATCTAAACAACACCACTTCCACTGCAAAAAATCCACTCTGAAGCAATTTTTGAATTATCGAAAATAAAACCGACTGACACCACGAAACACGCCAAACCTGAGCAAACACCCCGTTTCTATTTTTTTAGTTTTAAAATTCTCCCTATATTTTAAGGAAAGCAAAGGGTCTAGCCCATACAGCCAAGTCTTTAGTGTATATTTTATCTGTAGTCTTATGAAATAATGAGTGGGTGAAACTCGGAGTAAATAGAACTGGAGTAGCCTTTGCCTAACATTCCCCTCTGCCAAATGCACAAGCATCGGATGCCTGTGCGTTATATAAAACTAGTTGAGCCGCCATTTTAAAACCACAATAATCAGAACGTCTTGCCGTGCAGAGCTCCCACTAAAATGCCTGCCTGTGCTGTTTTTTAGCGTTATAAAAATTCGAAAACATCTAGTATTCAAAAAGATGGCGTCACATTTCATTTTTAAGTATTATTTTTAAGATTTGATATTTATTTACTTCATAATTTCATGTTTTAGCATACTACAATTTCAAATTTCGAGCCATAGTCTCGTGGGGAGTCGGCCGTGACGTCATCAAACGATCTTCCAGCGCACTCCCCACGAGACTACCTAGGGTTGAACATTATCGCATTTCAATTAATTAGACAATAATTTAAAAAAGTTTGTTGTTAATAAATAATTGTAATTTTGTCATTTCGTATTAATTAATTACCAATTATAATTTCGTTTTAACAATATACGTTGCGTGTTTATATTTAGTTTAGTATTAAGTACATACCTACCTACACTTTTGCGACCGCTTGAAGCTTATTTTTTGCCACACTACATGGAAATATAAAATCATTAGTGAATTAATAAAATAAAATAAGAATAAGACTATTTTGCCCTTTATTCATGCTGGGCAGCGCTCATAAACATTAAGAGTACCTATGCTGTAGCATATACAGCGTCCCTGACTTTATAAAATAAGCAAGGGTAAAAAGGTACCAGCACAGCCGATTATTTCTGAGAAACCTAAATTTTTTTTCGAGCCACAGCACAAATTGTTTTTTTTTGTTGTAATCAGCAACCCTAATTGAATTGCACTTCATTAATAGTGATGTCACGTCATCGATATTGCGATTTTACGAGGGAGTAATGAATGAATGAATGAATGAAAGTAACATTAAATTTAAAATATGTAATAAGATTTAAATCTATACATTGTGTTCCTGAGGTTATACATTAACTTCGGCATTTTATTCAAATGCCGAATCATTAAATTGATCATTTTTTAATATGGATTAAATTTATGATACTTTTATGAATTGAAGTTCCTTTAATTTTGAAATCCTAGAATAAAACTATAGAGATATAGAATAAAACAGGTCAAGTCGACCTTAAGCCAAATGGCATATATGATGTTAGTAATTGCCGTGTGGTCACGGCAGAGCAGAATATAATTGTCACCACCTCAAATCTCTCCCGTGGGTGTCGTACAAGGCGACTACGGATAAATCAGTGATGAGGAATAGGAAGCAGCGTCCCTCTTATACCACCTAGCAATGTACTGCGACTTTTGTGCCCGATAAATGGCAATAGGCTCGCCACATTTTACATGGGACCTAACATAATTGGCAAAACGTGAGTGTTAGTTCACCTCTGCCTACTCCTTCGGGGATATAGGCGTGACTTATTTATGCATATATGTATGTATGAGAGAAGAGGAAGTGAAATCTCCAATTTTTTAACATTTTGTCTGTCTGTATGTATGTTTGTGCACGCATCATGCATAAACTACGCGACGGATTTTGATGACATTTGGTATGATGATAGCTAAATCTCATTGTCAACATTTAAGTTAAATTTATTTTTTATTAATATTTAAAAGCTCCTTTAAAAACCTCGGTGGTCCAAGTGCAATACTTCGATTTACTAGGAGTTAGGTATGTGGTACCAAAGTCTTCCGTACATAAATGAAGCTTTTGGAAAATATTATTGTAGTATTAAAATCAGAAATGATCGGTATGTGTAGTTCAAGCAAAAATACCTCTGCCCCTAGCCGGTATCCTAATTGCTAGTATTTATACTGTAAGCTTTCACATTCCCGAAACAGCTAATTTTTAATTATAATTTTCGGTTTTCCTAAAGAACACGAAAAAAATGGGTTGATGCTTGTAATAGGCACGTCTCTTGGGCATCTACAAGAACAAGTACTATTTGTTCCGTAAATTTTGAGCCGTCTCAGTTTCAGAAATTATCTAACAATAGAAGAAGATTTTATAGAATACAAGTTTGTTTTTTCCTCGCAATTGTGTTGAAAAACGTCGTATGCAACTCATATGCATTGGTCATTACACACTCAGTTTCCTTACCGCGTTCGCTTGCGGCTCGCGCTTGCAATAATGCCTCGTATATAATGACCAACATAGCATACTCGTAACATAATGTACTATTTTAACTTTTAAGATCCACACATTTTGATTTTTGATTCCCCTTAAAATTTAACAATTCCCAGTATCATACGAGAAATCTAACTATATTCACTATCGCTTTGATAAAAATAATGTTTAAGGGTTTCTCCTTTCCATTATGATTATACGCGAAAGGGTCCACACAGTGATTTCTGAAAGTGAAAATATATAATAACACCTATTGTAAATACTTTTTAAATGCAATAAGCTATTAAGTATAAATTTGTATTTGATTGATATAGCTTTCGAAATCTGTCAAAGTTTTAAATAGATTTCATATATGAGTGTCTTTGCAAAATCGAAAGAAGGCTGATTGTAAAGTAAGCGTGTAAATCATCATTTAATTTTTAATAATGTAAGAATACTAACGCAAAATTAATGCATTCATTCATTGAACGAAACTGATTTATCGATATTGATATTCTCGTGCTATGTCATGTCACTACTCACACAATGACATTCGTGTGTTTGAATAGAACGTTAACACACTATTTTAAGTATGTTTGCGTAAATTTTAAATATGTGTGTCGTTTTATGCATGTGTGTGTTTGTAAATACGCAAAAAGTTTTTGTATCTGTGTGCAGCCTTTCAGTGTAGTAGTTACCTCACCCCCCGCAAAAAATGGCAGAAAAATATGTACGAGAAATTGACTAATGGCTACTCCAGTCCTATTTACTCTGAGGGGTGAAATGATGAATGAAATGAATTTTACGTTAAAATGTGTGTGTCACACATTTTAACGCATCTAGGGAGTGCTTGGAGCGAATTTAATGGTAACAGAGTTCATAATGGTGCCTGTAGGCCTATTCCCTAACTTTTTTTTGACAGTTGAAAGTAATGATCACCGAACTATTTACTTATCCATTACTACTTTACTATAATGCTATTGTGAGACTTGTCCTGTGATAACAGCAATGTATTAGTAAATAGTTCGGTGATCATCACTTTCAACTGTCAAAAAAAGTTAGGGAATAGGCCAACTGATGAGGTGGACAAAACCACTTTTTACAGTGGTTTTTACCACAACATCAAACCCATCACAACACTTATTTTCAATGATTCTGCATAATTGCACATTAACACGGATGCTTGTGCATCAAAATAACACCACTTTCACTGCACAAAATCCACTCTGTAACAATTTTTGAATTAGTGAAAATAAATCCGACTGACACCACTAAACGCGCCAAACACTCTCTATTTTTTTAATTTGTTCACTTATTTGGGAATGCAACGGGATGTTGGAGCCCAGCCACATCTTATGTTACAATAATACGTTGTATACGTTTTTCTTTTTTTTGGTTGTAAAAAACGTATACGACGTAGGTATCAGTTATTTATTAATTTCTCTAATAACATTCTAATTATGCGGTCTCAGTATTGCTTGGCAAAAAAATGTTTGATGCGGTGACAGATGGAACTAATTTTTATTTGCAATATGCCTGATTTGCTGTCGAACTCTTTCAAATATCGAATTTTTCGGTAATTTTGCGATTTATTTGTATTTTAATTCATTAGCTTCAATTCAACGGTCATCTGACTAAAAATGAACAAAATAAAACAAGTGGCGCCCTCATTTTATGCAAACTCTTTTTTGCCAACGAAGCAATCGCCAAAAACACTGTACAAAAAGTGTTTTAAGGTGGACATTTGTATGATACACGAGGGCCCATCTTGGCTTTCAATTCTGCGGAATCATTAAAATAAAAGTCTATTAAACTATAGTATCGTATTAGGCACAATTTAGTCTAGATGCATTAAAATACAAACCCATATTGTATTGTAAAATTCAAGAAAAATAACACAAAAAATATAGGTGTATGGGCTAGATCCTTTGGCCTTTTTTAAAAAAAAAAGTGAGAATTAAAACAATAAAACAAAACAAATAACTGTCAAAATCAAAATAATCCAAAAATGGACGTGGGTACGTACAGTACGTGTAATGTTTATCTAAATGAATAAGGAGTTTTTAGTTTATAACAGTTATTTGAAGCTCAAGAAGTGCATATGTTCTTTATTAATTCTAAACATGTCCAAAAGAAAGGCTGCAGTAAAAGATATTATTTATGAATTAGATGATGATATTGCTATCAGTAGTGAGGACGAAATAAAGGATGCAAAAATCCATTGTTCAGAATCTCTATTAGATAAAAATTGTGAAACATTAACAGACGACAATGATAAAAAACAAGAATCGATTGTGATTGACCCGGCTGCTGAATCTGAAGTCGAGCTGGCGTCGCCAACGACAATAGAAAATGGAGGGAAAATATCGCCAGATGATAAAAACATGCGAAATGTTGATAAACTTTCACAAAAATCCAAAAATGAAATCAACAATATAATAGATTCAAGTAATGTATGCCCCAAATCCATCACACCAAATAATGAAGATGTTAATGACTCTCCTGCATCTACCAGTGACTTGGGTATAGTTGGATGTGAAAATAGGACTCCACTAGTTAGTGTTAAATTTAGAGACAAAAAAATGGCATCCACTTACAAAAGTAAAGTTAAAGCTTTTATGTTAAATCTTATTAGATTACATGAAACTGAGAATACTGATGTAGAAAGTGAAACTGATATAGAGTTGGACATATGGCCTGAAGATTTGAATGAACATGAATGTGAAAACAGTACTGGAAATATTGAGCAGGACGGCTTGTTCTTTGTTGACACAACACCTTGTTCAAAACAGACATATGAAATTCCAAGTTACAGACAGGTTTGAGCAGTTATAATTAATAAACTTTTTACATAGACTTTCTTTAATCATTACATACTTTAGTAATGATTTGGTATTTAATTATAACAACTAGCAAGAGCAGTGGTATAGCACTCTTGGCTTGCGATTGCGTAAACTAAGCCATGTTCGTTAGGCATTGGATGGGTGACCAAAAATATATTATCTCTAGCTCATCCGGGCTTTGGAAGGCACATTAAGCTGTTGGAGCTGATAGTCTGGTTATGTAACTCTATTGTTAATGACTCTCTTTTGCAATTAATGAAATTGTTCCTTTTGTAATCGATCATGTATGATTTTACAGTTTCGGCTGCTGTTATGGGAGAAGTGTCAGGGACAGTCAAATTGTAATTATACAATCACAAAAGCAACGATTTCATTAATTTCAATAGAGATTTGTTACCACCAGAGTTACATAATCATAATCATCAATTAAAATGCATTTTTTACTAGATTTTGTAGAATAAAAAGTAAAGGTGGAATATCAATTCGAGATATTTGATAGTTCAGTGATAGTCTGATGTGCTGTTGACTGTATATGACTTATATGATTAAATTTTGTCTTATTTTGTCGAAATCAATATTACCAAACTGTTTTATTGTTAGGGTCTATCAATGATATCTAGTGCAATAGATGAAGAGGAATCATCACCTGCAACACCAATGCGCAGGGGCCCAATGTGCTTTAATTGTGATGGACCACATCAAATTAGAGAATGTACTCTGCCTCGGAATAATGCAAGGATAATGTTGAACAGGAAGAACATGGCTAGAGTTGGGTATGTTAGAATAGTACCAAGAGTGATAACACAAAGAATGTCTCAGATCGCAAGAAATTTACTATGAATATTGTATAAATAGGCCTTTTTTTTTATCACTCTAGGTAAGATTGTAGTTTTATGTCACCCGCTGACTAGGAAGTGGGATTTTCTGTACGCATAGCAGGTGGAAAAGTACACTTTATGGTGTGACATAAAGTAAATTATTAGTCACTTTTGTTGAACAACTCCTGGAAAACAATAAATTTGATAAAACCGTGTGGTGATGGCAGAGTAGAATACAATTGTTATCAACCCAAATCTCTCCTCGTGGGTGTTGTACAAGGCGACTAAGGATAAATTTGTGATGAGGAATGGGCAGCAACGTTCCACTTATGCCACCTAGCAATAGTGCTTTGACTTTTGTGCCCGACAAATTGCAATAGGCTCGTCACCTATTACATGGGACCTAACATGATTTGCGAAACGTGGGTGCTAGTTCACCTCTGCCTACCCCTTCGGGGATATAGGCGTGATTTATGTATGTATAAAACATGATACTATAAAGTTAGGGATTTAAAAATTTTGTGATTCCCTAATTTTATAGTACCATGATAAAAATCACTAATGATTTAAGAAAAGACTGTATAATGTATATCCACAGTAGTCTCCTATATACAAACATGAGGTCCTCTATACTTTAGATATCTTGATTTTCTCCAGTTAGTCCCCCCTTCCTTCTGCTTTTCTGTTAACAATCTCAGCCACTTTGTTATGTGGATGAAATTATTAACATAAACAACAACCTGCCTACCTTATTATGTGGTGTTTTTTATAATGTCTTGTCCATAATATTTTTTATTGAAATTACAGTCGGTATCATGTGGAAGATGAGCAGAAATATGGACATCTAATACCAGGGAGGATATCATGGAAACTTCGTGATGCTTTAGGTTTGAAAAGAAATCAACTACCTTTATACATATACAAAATGAGAATGCTAGGATATCCTCCTGGATGGTTGGAAGAGGCTAGGATTTCACATTCAGGAATAACAATGTTTGATTCAACAGTCAGTATTAAATTATTACATTATGTTACACAATTTATTTACACAATTTTATAATTAGTTAATCATTGTTTTATCAGATGTTCATTGTTATTTTGAATTTATATTTATTACATGGCATGTTTTGACTTCAAAGGTGCAGTTGTTTTGTACATTCTATTTGTACCTTCATTTTACAGGGCACAGCTATTCTTGACCCAGAGGATGAGGAGGGAGAATTGGTTGAACAAGGTTCAAAAGACAAATATGATATTAAAAAAATTCTTGACTTTCCTGGATTTAATGTGGAAGCTAGTTCTCGTTACAAAGAGGTAATTATTGTTTTCTTGCCACTATTAGCCAAAATACTACTTTTAATCCAGGATTATTACATACATAAATCACGCCTATATCCCCGAAGGGGTAGGCAGAGGTGAACTAGCATCCACATTTCGACAATTGTGTTAGGTCCCATGTAATAATAGGTGGCGAGCTTATTGCCATTTATCGGGCACAAAAGACGCAGTACATTTCTATTGCTAGGTGGTACAAGAGGAACGCTGCTGCCCATTCCTCATCATTGATTTTTCTTTAGTCGCCTTGTACGACACCCACGGGAGAGATTTGGGGTGGTGACAATTGTATTCTACTCTGCCGTCACCACACGGCAATGATTATTAGCTTTTAGTTTATCCAGCGTGGAAAAAAAGTGGGCCCTGGAGGGGAAATACCTTTAAAATAGCCCGTGTCCTTTTAGTTATAGGTACTTTCCCTTCAGGGCGAATTTTTATTTCCACACTGTATAATAATAATGCAAAAACTTGTTTAAAATTGATAACTGTACACATACATGTATACACAAATCTATGTCCCTGAAAGGGGTAGGCAGTGGTGAATTAACTCACGTTTCGCCAATTAGATTAGGACCCATATAATAGCATATAATGGCTAGCCTATTGCCATTTATAATTGATAATTGTATATTGCGTAATCACTTTTCAATATTGTACCAGGAGACTGTAGTCACGGCAAAAATTTTTGGAGAGAATTTTTTTTGAGTTTGATGGTCTGTACGAATTCCAAAAATTTTTGCAGTGACAAAAATATCTCCTGGTATATCTGAGTTCTGATTTACCAATAATAATGATGCGAAATTCTTCCTGCCCTGTCCAAGTATCAGCACATAAATACTCATATAGTATTATCAATGTTTAAATAATTTTTAATGTTACCAAGGAAATATAGGCTAATACAATAAATTATTTAATATTAACATTTAACAGGAAGGACATGTGTTTGGTATGCCGCCATTTTCGGATCATGACAGTAAAATAGCTATGCTGCAAAAGCTCGCACCAAATGCCATGAAGGCATACAAGCGTAAGAAATTAATGCTGTTTCCATCAGCAGCCAACAATAATATATCACATGAAATTGCCGAGATGGACATAGATAGTGCAGATGGTAAGTTATTAATAATATCTTGTATTTCATAATAATTATCAAAATAAAAATAATTCCTTCTGCAGGAATTTTATTGAAAATGTCATGTTAACTATTAATGCAATTTGATTGACTGTACCATTTACTGTCGCCTATGTCTGCAGAAACAACGGAGTTCCCATCAGTACCACCTTTACCTGACGAAGCGCCACCTCCTCCTCCGCCACCACCGGAAACACCGCCGCCAATACCAACCACTTCACCTCCACCAATACCGACAACTTCACCTCCACCAATACCGACAACTTCACCTCCACCAATACCAACAACTTCACCTCCACCTCCGCCTCCAGGTTCACCCACGCCACCACCACCCGGAGTCGATGAATATGCTCAACCAAATATAGCTGAAGATACATTAGAAGCAGAAGTCAGCGCGACTGAAGACCTACCGTCTTCACCAACGGAAGAATCACATGAGGTTGCTAATGAGGTGTCGAGTGACATTGAAATAATTGAAGTCATGAAGGTAGTGGATATTCCTGTGCCAGAAGTAGAATTGATCACTTTAGATGATGACGTAAGTTTGGATAAGATTATGTTGTTATCATTACAAATTCCAATGTTTCCTATGGTGCTGTTCCAGTTTAGTGAATCATATAAATATATCATCATCAGCTCTACTACTATCTACTATCATCAGCTCCTTACTGCTGGGACACAAGTTTTCCCTTTGGATGAAAGAATATAGCAGAGTATGGGCCATAACCCATCACGCTGGCCCAGTGCGGAATGGTGGGTATTATCGACTGCAGATGCAGCCGAGACCGACGGCTTAACGAGCCTTCCGAACCACGGAGGAAGGAAGGAGGGTAATGTATTTTTGGTCATCCTTCCAATGACTGAACATTGCTTAGCTTACGGAATCGCTGGCCGAGCGCGATAAGTCACTGCACCATCCAGCTCTTCTAAGTTCAGGGAGTTCATCTATGATCAGGCATCCAGCTGATCTGAGTTCCTATAATTTGAGTCACACAACTAACTGATTATATTAATGTTGAAATATATAATTATTTTTATTTTATAATGCAATAAGCATATTGTTAAAATTATTGTTGACTTAAGAAAATTTTGACTGATGATTTCCAGGTAAAATCCCAAGAATATGACAGTGGTAGAGACAGTCCTACTTTAGACGACCTTGAACAGAAAAAGCGATTATTGCTTAGTGCTCTTGAGAATGACACCCATGTAATAGAGGACATGTCACAGGAGCCTGACGAAAAGCAAGACTCCCAAAGCATAGGAGGTTCAAATGAAATGGAAAAAGTTTCAAATGAAGATGAAATGCAGAAAGTTTCAAATGAAGATAAAATGGGAAAGGTTTCAAATGAAGATAATGCACAAGCTACTTCGACCATAGAACAAATTGAAAAAACTTGTGCAATCGAAAATTTGCCATCAAACGATGGTGTTAAAATTGTGCCACCTGAAAGTAAGTCTGGGGGAGTGAAAATGACTGATTATGGCACACCGGTGATAAATATCGCTTCTCCCTTCGTAAAATTACCCTCTGAAGACAAGTTTGCCAAAGACATTTGTGATGTTATCAACTTTGAAAATCTTCCCAACTCTGTAGGAAAATATAAACAGATCAGTGATTTGCTCAAAAAAGTTAAAGTGGAAGTTGATAGAATACAAGAATCATGATACATAATACCTCACTCTAAAGGTGGGACTAAAAGTGTGGATGATATCAGTGAAGACAATACAAATTGTTAGTTAATAGTGAACTTACAGTACTCCACGTCTGTCACACTTTGTAATCTTAATCCTATATAGGATATGCAATTTTTTATTTAAGCCTTATTGTCAAGGACTAAGGTACAGACTATGGGGGCAACAATTTTAACACTGCCCTATGCAGGGTATACAAACAGAAATTTGTCATGTCATAAACTAAAAATGCAAGAAACAATTTTGTTATTGGTTAATTATGTTTGTGAGTTCATCCATTTTTAGAATTGATTCAACCAATTTGGGGTATTTTGGACATTGGCCTGATATTGGTCTACAGAATGTTGAATCATGATGTTTCTAAAAATGGTGCATATAGTGTATTTTAAAAAGTAATTGGTAAGGTGATTTTAAAATTTATGTTCAGTTTTGTGGACAAATGCAATCTATGTTGAAACCATGGTTTCCCAACAGTCGTGCGTATTTGGATTTGTGTAATTTTGAAGATTTTATACGGATTATGATGACCGATGTATTATTTCATCGTGTCAAATTTTAGCTTTAACTTTTAAATGAGTACAATAGAATTAAAACAAAATTTCACAGTTATATTAATTTATTTGCACATTTATCATAGAATCTCGATAAGGGTACTATAACATAAGTATACAGCATGATAAGTGTAAATATTCAATTTTATATTATGTGAAAAAGAACCCAACCCGAAGAAAGAAGGCAGACTAGAAAACAATTGAAGATTGATAAAAGGCGGCAATATATTTGAGACACGGCAATAATGGGAGTCGAAATGTTAAATCAATAATTTATCATCTAAATGAACAATTCAACTAATCACAATAACAATCTTCAATTGTCTAATGCTAGCCCAAACGTTAAAACAAAAAAAAAATACAGCAAAAATAAAAACGCAGTTGGAATATAAATACGAATTCACAGATTTTAATCACAGCAATCTAACAGAGATAATTGAAGGTTTAATTTGTCCTCCACTTTATGTCAGATCAATATTTTTTTTACATTATTGTACGCCAATTTGTCTAGTGACACAGAAAAACCAAATGTTACTATAACGCAGTAACACAGGTCCTTATAAATTTCGTAATAAATTATAGCACCGCGGGCATTTTAACAGAATTTGGAAAATATTCATGATGACGTCACCTAGTCATGGCGGGAAATGATATTGTAAAGCCGCAAGATCGTTGCTGCAGCGTACAATTAAACTTTAACGGATCCTCTGTTCGAAAACAATGCCAATAATTTCATTATTGCTTACCATTGACACTTATTGTAAATAACTTTATCCCTATAGACAAGATCTTATACGTCGCACTGTAGTAATGTCGCCAGGGCCGCAAATCGCAGTGCATCTTGTACTAATACTTGCTATATTTATAATACAAATTACTGGAATCCGAATCCGCGACCCCTCTCGCTCGTTGCAACCCGGCGTTAAAGCATGTCTTAAGTCCGCGGTGGCGTCGGTGGCGCTCCGTCACGATCCTGAAAGGTGACAAGAACTTGAGTATACCGATTTACACCACACCAAAGTCACCAGGACTTTTGTCACGGCGACTGTTTCGTCACTCTTATCAAGTCCGTGGATATGTAAGGCAAGGATTGGACAGTCAATAAATATCGCCATCCAATATCGTGATACCGGTGTCAGTAAATATTGAATCTTAGCAGATTTTTTGTCAATATCGTCAATAAAGTTGCAAATTCCGTTTACACGTCAATAAATATCGCGATATTTATTGACTGTCTAATCCTTGCCTATGCGCGCATGTTATGTCGTGACCACGAGATGATATTTGTACAGCTCCATCTAAATCCACGGACTTGTTATGAGTTACGAAACAGTCACCGTGACAAAAGTCACCAGTACGCGCCAGCTCTAAGGCCCCTTTCATTCTTCGGCGTGTCGCCGGTTGCGTGCGAGCGAATGCGACCGTCACAATTTGTATGAAGCTTCATACAGTCCAACGGTACTGCGGGGTGAGAGACGGTGGCCAGGACGTGGCACTCTAAATGTTAGCGGGGCGGGTGATGCGAGTTTTCCCTCCCCAAACAACATTTAAAGTATACCCATACTTTTAGTGTTGTTTCGCAACTAACTTATCTGGAAATTGGAGATACTTCTTCTGGCGAACACTTTACTTTCGAATGGGACTCTATATATATATATATATATTCAGACATACTGACTCCAAATACAGGCACTATTCAGTTATATACCACAACACAAACTAATTAAAGAAGAGTGCTAAAATATTGAGTTTACATTTAAGTCTTTGTACTTGTTTTTATATACAAATAGTATTTGTATATAAAAACAATTTTGTCTTCCCGGTCTTAAGATAGGTTTACGAGGCTCTTCAGATAACCTCGCCTCGGTTAAATCTCGCTGTGAATAATATGTGATAAATTGAAAATAATTAGGCAAGATGAACCGCCACATTTATGGCAAATCACTCTTGTTTATCAAATAAACGGTGTAAAAAAAGCCAACCATTCTATTGCCTAGGCCCAACCAATGTAACTCCGTTTACGTAGCCCTTAAGCCACTGCGCTATAGAGCTCCTTACCTCTGCCCAGCCATGTTTGGTATGATTGTGAGAGTATAATTGTTGTGTAGCTCTCGCACAGAATAAAAATGCACGTTCCAATCAACGTAATGTAGCCTCTCGTCTGTGGCAGTGACATTTTGTGACCCCCCCTATCTGTGGCGCCGGGACCCGGGTAATCCACCGACAGGCTGTTGAATGCCGGGTCCCGACATTCAACAGCCTGTCTGTGGATTAGAACAATTAGAACATTTGTTTATAGTTAAATTACTAATATAGATAAAGTATTTTACAATTTTTCATTCATCACATTCAACTGAATAATACTCACTTAAAAATAGTGAGGAAAGTTTCAAGGACGAGCGTTATTCTGCTTTGTTTTGGCAAATTTCGTAAATCTTACGTTAGATGTGTAATTAAAGTTAATTAGTACTTACTGCACCATTTTTCCTTTCGATATTCACTAATTATAGCAATTAAAATCCGTAAATAACAAGCTTTTTCAACTGTAGAAGTTGGTCCCAAACCATACCTACTTTTTTTACGTCATCTATTGACTTTTACGTGACGTTTATCTTTTTAATTTTGTTTTGGGAGTCTATGAATGATGAGAGAGAACGTTTTTTTTATTTTATCGGCAACCAAACTACACAGAGTCTATACAAACATGCACCATAGATTTTTCGTACGGCAACGAAATTCGACACCGTCCACCTTGTGACTCATCGATGACTCATGAATCCCGGTACCCGGGAATCCCACAGATGCGCACTTCTCGATTTTCCCGGCTAACGGGAACCCCACAGACGAGAGGGTAGGTTTATTTTGCGTATAATAATTTGATAACTTTGTACACACGTTTTGTATCGACCGTGGGCAACGGATAAAAGAGACTTGCCAACGTCCAAAAAATAAATAAATTGGTGGCTGCGTTGCCAACAATTCGTTCCTTTAATAGAAAAACGACACAATTTAAAAAAACTAACACTTTGTATTCAACATTAAGGCTTTAACTGCCGCACTCAGAGTCGCTTTAATGATCATTAAATGACATTTAAGTAAACATTAAATAAAATTCCCTCTCAGAGTCAGTTAATGGGTCAATAGTGACGTTAATGATCCCTAAATTTTAAGTGACCGATGACCCTTACTTAACTCTTATGTGACGTCTTTAACGTCTTTTTGACATTTCAAAAGTAGGGTTATCTTTTGTTGTAATTATATTTCAGTGCATTTATAGTGATATTTTCAATAATTATTTAGAATAAATTACGATGAAGATTTTGTGAAGTTTACAGATTACGTAAGAAGGTTCAGAAAATCACAGCCTAGATTCTATTTACGTGGCTATTCTGATCCTTTAACTATGTGCTTGAATTACATGCAAGATACAGATTTACACTCCAGGCAGTAAAAAATACTTTACTCCCAATTTTGGAACCTGATTTAAAAAGCACCGAAACAGGACAGGCTTGCCATTTGCCCACATTGCAGTATTTAGCAACTGGGATTTTTCAGGTTAGTATATTACTTTACATTCAATATTAGCCGTGTGGTGATGGCAGAGCAAAATATAATTGTCACCACCCCCATTTCTCCCATGGGAGTCAACTACAAAACAACCGAAGGTAAATAGTGATGAGTAATGGGCAACAGCAATCCTCTACAACCAAGCAATATACTGCGATTTACGTGCCCGATAGATGGCAATAGGCTCGCCACGTAATACACGGGACCATACTTAATTGACGAATAGTGGGTGTTTAATTCACCTTAGTCTACCGTTTCGGGATATAGGCATGATTTATGTATGTATGCATGTACTTTCAATATCTGTCATTACTGTCTATATATTTATTTCAGAAACTGGGTGGTGATGTGATGAAATATTATTAGGTCAACAGTCAGTATCACAAATTGTCACCAAAGTGTCTATCTAAGCAAGAACAATGATAGACTATGTAAAATTCCCTTCTACAGACGAAGACACAAACAGAATAAAGCAAAATTTTATCAAGCAAAGTCACAATTAATATTACTAATTGTCAAATTAAAATAATATAATGAAATTCTTTTATAAGCCTAATCTTTTTATTTTTATGCTAATTCATTTTCATTGCTTGGGGTTTATTTTGTTTTTTTGAATGAAACTAGTAGATTTAAAAGAAATATTTTATTTTGTGTTCCAATTTATTTTTAATTCCTTGAATGGTAATTTTCAAATTTCCAGAAGAGTTTTACTCCTCTCTTCCTCCATTTCAGTAGCAAATTTCTTTTTAACTTGATTCTCCGGGTAAAAAAATATTTTTGACTCGGTGTGTAATTATCAGTCTTTAGATTTGTTTGATAATATTGCCCTCATCTAATAATTATATCAATGTGATCTGAAAAAAGATTGGTATAATAACATTAATTTAAATCATTTTTCTAATTGCATGTTATGATTGAACTATATACACTAATAGCCAGTTGCACCAAGTTTTACAATTTTTCTAAAAGTAACATAAAACAACTTGATTCATATCAACAAGTGCCCATTTTATATAAAACCTTATAAAATTTAATAGGTACCCATAGCAAAGTCTAGGTCAAACTCACTGTCCCAAATATTTTATACTGTTTTATTTTGATCATTATGTCTATATGGACAGCGCAATACTTATACCTATGAAGGTGATGGATGTGAATGAGGAGATGACACGTGACAGAAGAGAATGGAAAAGGAGGACATACTGCACCAACACCAAATAGGATGGGATAAGGGCAGGGCAATGATGATTATGACGATGATGGACAGCGGAATACCATCATTATCAAATGAGTTCTGCACTTCACATATAATTGAAGGTGCAGCCTGAATAATGATATTAAAGTAACTAAGGATAGGTTGCAGATAGATTACAGATAATTTATATAAATTGTTATATTTTCATAACAGTTTATTAGTAGAAAATAAATGTTACCTTCTTTACTGCTTAAGATAGCTCTTTGTTGTGGGGAAAGTGGTGGATTTTATGGACCATTTCCAGATTTAATAAACTCCCTCACTCTGTTGTTTTACAGGTCATGGCATAAGATTGTTCCATGCTCTTCTTAATGTTATTGTATCACACTGCAAATTGCAAAGAAATATTAGTTACTTTTTAATAATGCACCTTAGAATATAGAATAATTCTATAATCTAAGCACAAAAAAATATAAGAAAATACTAATTACTGTGCACATATGCATTACAATTAAATTCCTCAGTCATTCCACTCCCGGAACGATCGAGCCCCATGCATGTAACAAAGAAATTATCAATACTTACCAAGACAATCACAGTACTAATCAATTATTTTAATGAAGATAGGGTTTGTGTGGCTTTTTCTTCTTCTTTTTTCTATGGCGTTTCCTATAAGATTTCGCCAATATCGAGAGTGCCGCTCAGACTTTTGTATGTTAATGATTTCCCAGGCTGACTCCACTTGCAGTGGCTTTATCTATTTGATCAATTTTGATCACAAAATAAATAATTTGATATTATTATGTTTTTGTTTGGTATTTTCATGGAATTCTTTTGGGTATTTCTTGTTTGTTGACATTGACTTTTTAATTTTTTAATAAATGACTTTTGGTCCGGTGTTGCCAAATCTAAAAAGTTTTGGCATTTACAGTTCAAGTTTGATTAAATTAAATTATTATTATGGATTTTTACGTAAAAATTATACTAAATAGATATTAGTAACTAATTCTAATGGAAAACAATACTTTTGTGATATAAAAACTTGAGTAACTAATAATATTGTTTCAATGGCTTTTTGCATGTGGCAATTCCGCACTTACGGATAACACCGGATAACACACGCACTGCACTAACCTGACTTAAAATTGTCACATAACTAATCAAGCAATTATTTTCGACTCTGAGAGGAACGGTCAATTAGATGTTTTAATGATAATTTGTAAAATACCCATTATCACTAATTTAATGAACGACTCTGAGTGCGGCAGTAAGACTTATTTTTGCAAGAAGAGTTTACAATTTGTGTCAATTTTCTATTTAAGAAACGAATTGTTATACTTTCTTAAAGCTAATCCACACTCACGTGGAAGTCCTGCCGAGTAGGTTTCGGGGCGTCCTGTATTTCCGCACGTCGCGGGCGCATCACGTACATGGCGACCGCGAACGCCATAACCAGGAACATGACAAGGAAACTGTTGCCCGCAGACTCAGGCGCTGGCAGACCAGGCATTTGCTCGAGGCACTCGCTGTCTGTGCAGTAGGACTGCCCCTGCCGGAGCTGAGGGTATACACGAATTGGTTAAACCAAAAAATGGGTAGTAACAGTATGGTCTGGACATCATCAAGGCTTCCGAAGCTAGAATGACCACCGAAACACGATATGTTAAAGCCGCATTTATCGCTTTCAATCATCAAAAATACAATGATTTTCGACAGTTCCAACCGATAAATGGCTTTATCATATCGTGTTTCCGTGATCCTGCTAGCCGGGCTAATTGAACAGGCATCTTCTAAGCTAATCAGATTAGGCCTCATCATCGTTGTCCATCAGGCATGATTGTGGTCAAACGCTCTGCCTATTTAACTTTCAAAAAATATCACACATACCACCAGCCCTTTGATGTTCCCTACCGCTGCTGGGACATAGGCCTTCCCTATGGATGGACGAATATAGAAGAAAGAAAGAAAGAAAAACATTTATTGACCAGCACAAAGACCAAATAAGAAAAATAAGTTAACAAAAAATTACAATAGGCAGTAAACACTACAAAATAACCCTTTGCCTTCCCTAAAGTATAGGAAGAATAGAACATATTGGTGGGTAGACCCAGGATTGGTGAGTATTAACGACTGCTGATGCAGCCGAGAACAATAGCTTAACGTGCCTTCCGAAGCACGGAGGAACTCGAGATAGTATCCAATAACCGGCCTTTAGCAAATATTGCTTAGTTACGAAATCGCAGGCCAAGCGCGCTAAGCCACTGCCCGATGAATTTTCTCTGTAATTTATTTAAACCCTACTAATAACTAATAGGGTATAAATAAATAAAAACTAGGTATTTATTCCCGAACCGGTAGGCAGAGGTGAATTAACACCCACGATTCCCCAGTCATGTTAGGCCCCATGTGATGCTGTGTGGTGGCAGAGCAGATGTATGTGCTTAGTAGTTGCGTTTTGAAAGTTGTTGGCGCTTGAGCAGCGCGGTTCGGTGAACGCGCGCATACATCTCCAAGCGGTGCGTCCTAACGGCGCTGTCGAAACTCGTAAAAACAGTGGTGAGGAATGGGCAGCAGCATTCCTATTATATAGCACCTAACAATATACTGCGATTTAGGTGCCCGATATATGGCAAATGTCTCGCCCCATTTTTAGGTACATAGAACTTGAAATAGTTGGTGAAATGTAGGTGTTACCCCTCTGCTTATACCTTCGGGCTTCTACCTCATAAATATAGGCGTGATTTGTGTATTAGAAGGCGGGTCCATTGCCATCTATCACATAAATTCATTGCTGCCTTTTAGTCGCCTTGTACGACACCCGCGGAAGAGATGGAGGTGGTGACAATAATTGTATTCCTATCACGAAGATCGCACTTAACTAACTAGCAATGTATTACTAACAGCAGTATAGTGGACCGGTAAAATTATGGTTTGACGGCGTGATTTACGCCGCGCGTATCTTCAGTGTAAAGGTGTGGCGGCAGCACGGTGACGGCGCGGTGGCGGCGGCATCGTGTGCAGGAGCGCTTAGGTGTAGCGGCGCCGTAAACGTAAGCGTTGGTTGAATAATTCGCGCGAAAATTTCCTCGTCTAGACAGGCTAAGCAATGTTATCTAAGAGCCTGTTCGGATGGAGCGATTTACGCGCGAATTCTTTTGCATTATCATTTAGTGTAAGTAACTGGTAGGGCGCTACACAATTTTATTAAAATACTTCATAGAAAAAGCAAAACAAAGTCTCATTTTCGTTCACTTTTGGGCCGCACTTCTAATTGTAAACGGGTTTAAGGCCAATTTTGATGTCACATCTTAAGACATTGGTCCCAGCTGCATCTGCAGTCCTGCGTGTCACTGGGCCAGCGTGGTGAGTTATGGCCCATTGTACATACTTAAGTTACGCCTATATCCCCGAAGGGGTAGGCAGAGGTGAACTAACTAACCCATGTTTTGCCAACTATGTCAGGTCCCATGTAATAGGTGGCGTGCCTATTGCCATTAATCGGGCACATAAGTCGCAGTACATTGCTAGGTGGTGTAAGAGGAATGCTGCTGCCCATTCCTTATGGCATTTACGAAATATTTCTGACCTATTTTTCTTTGTATTTGTTAAAACTTGACCTATAATAATAAAAATATTACCAACTTAATGTTTGTTACAAATGTTTCAAATTTGTTACAAATGATAACAAGTATGTAGGTATATTTCAGATAAAACATTCATGCTGGATATTAGATAACGCCCCTCTCAGCATATTCAACACATTAGTAATGCTTACGTATTATCTTGTGAATTAGAATAGCGATGTACTACTAAAAGTTCTGGATTTTATCCATAAAGGTGTGAAATTTTAATTAGATCAACTGGATAATTAATAGCTATTAATGGCTACTTTAATTGTCATAATAATTATTCACCTAATTAAATTCACATAATGTGATAACTAGTTAATCGAGTTTTTGAAAACAAGGAAATATTGTTGATTGGTTGGTCTCTATGCTACCTATCAGCCAATAGGTTGTGTGATGAATATAGACATTTTGTACTCAAGACTTGGCTATCTGTTCATGTGCATGCAATTTTTAAATTGCCATGTATATGGCCATGGACTGGCTTCTACTACACAACATTTCTATTACACAAACATTTAACATGGTTGGATTAGTGTTAGACATCATTTTCCTGCTCTGTTCCTAGTTCATCAGTCCAATGTCATCAAGTCGTCCACTACCATTTGATTCATGTCATCTGTCCCACTAGAAAGATGCTAGTGATGAATGGAAGAGGGTTGTTGAGAAACCGATGAACACACACATAGTGATAGGGATGACAATATTCTAATCGAGATTGCTCAAGGATTTTTTCAACGTTATTTTGTTTATATATTGGATAGCCTTTTTCATCACATAAAAGAACAGAATTTTAAAATACCGCTTACTGTGCATAACTCCATGGACGACCAAATCGCACTGGGCCGGTATTTGTCACTCTACGATAATATTGTTTACAAAATAATTAGTTGTTTGACTCATTGAAAATATGTCAAAACAAATAAGCAACATATAAGCTCACCTCCTATTACAATGTACCAAACATAGTTAACAAAATCAAGAAGATAATATAATTCAGGGACAACAGGTGCACAATTTTAGTGTAGTAACCTGACATGCTATTGCCTGTATGTTATCATTAACCAATAGGTATAAGAAAGCATTTATAAAATACCAATCATCTGGATTCCAATAAGATGCTTACTTTGCGCTACAAATTACAAAATTCCAGTTAGGGCTATCTTTTCAAACAAATCATAAAGTAACTCAATTGAAAAAAAACAATCACATATTTTTACAACCAATTAAATATGTAGTTTAATTGGAATAAGCTTCACTGATAACCAATATTGTACAAAACCTTGGTTTTGTGTGATAAAAATATTAATATTTTTCCTCTTGTATGAGTTCATGATGTATAATCACTTCTTATGGTTTTAACTATTTTTATACACTTTATGTGTAGAAAATATGATAAAGCATAACTGCAATTATAATAATTTGTTATCGAAAATTTAACAATACGATTCTACAGTCAGATGACACCCACTATTATCCAATGAAGGTCACAACACAGGATATGAGTATAATAGTGAAACTTACCAGTGAAATAAGCCGTCGCATTGCCAGCTCATGATTCCACAGGCATTCACAGGGGTCCATTTCATCGCCCATCTCTAGAAAATTAATAAACTTATAAAGGCCTAGTAAACACCTTGTATATGAGATACCAATAGAATGACAGTATCCCAAACTTATATGTACAAAATTAATATGGATCGGATATTAAAAAAAAACCGATGATCTAACAGCCATCAATAGACGATACGTAGCTACTGACTAGAACGAATTGTTTTTATTTACAAATACAAAAAACATCGGTCAAGGATCATCTGTCACAAGAGAAAGTTCTATTTTGGATAAGTCTTTATCAACACACCTGTAAAGAGAATTCACTTGAGAAATGGAAAGTTCAATTAACTTATCAATTGTATTAAAAAGAGAGTGCACACGAGTTTGCCTTGGTCAAATCAAAACAAATTGATAATTATCAAAGAAACACTAGCGACGACATTTTCACTTCACAGACTGTCTGTGTGCTTGGAACGTTGTGATTGGTTGTTGCGTAAAAATAAAGGACTCGCGTTGACCACTCACGTATCGGGGTGACCTATTTCAAATGCAAAATGTTGCTAGCCAACAATTTATATCGAAAAATGGTAATTTTTTATATTTCATTGGTGTAGTGAATTTCAAATGGGATCATGACCGCGGAACACTCATCCGTTAAAGCATAAAGTTCAGTTTAAAAAAAATCAGTGATTCATAAATTAGAGAGGTAAGTCTGTAGAGCGTTATACTTTGTTACCTGCTCATTTTAGATACATTTCGGCAACTTTGATATTGAGTAGGTACCTAATTAACTTTCTAAGTAGTTGGTTGAGTGGTGTAGATAGGCAGCCGCCCAGTAGGCCTATTCGCTAACTTTTTTTGACAATGTTTTTTTGAAGTGATGATCACCGAACTATTTACTTATTCATTACTGTTTTCACAGGACAAGTGTCACAATAGCGTTATAGTAAAGAAGTAATGGATCAGTAAATAGTTCAGTGATTATCACTCTCGAGTGTCAAAAAAACTTAGCGAATAGGCCTAAAGGTTAGCTTGACGTGAGTCCGGGTTCTGCATGACACACTGTCCTCTATTATAGCGTACTTGTATATTAGGTCAGTGTATGTATCCAGAACTTACCCGTCGATTGTGAAACAGGCCCTTATAGTCTTATCACACTCATTTGGCAGTGTTATTTATCAACATAACATCTTCCTGCTGGAATCTAATGTCGTCTCTATCGATGTAGAATATACGGAGAATGGGCCATAACCCCACCACTAACCCAATCCAATAGAAAATGAGTACTTAAACACAAAATAGGGATATTTCAATATACCTACCATAAAATTATAATCTCGTGTGGTGACGGCAGAGTAGAATACAAGGCGACTAAGGATAAATCAGTGATGAGGAATGGTCAGCAGGATTCCTCTTATAGGTACCACCTAGCAATGTACTGCGACTTTTGTGCCCGTTTTTTTTATGTATGTATGTACGTACATAATAACTATGCCGTGTGGTAACGGCCGTACAGAATACAATTGTCACCACCCCCATCTCTCACGCGGTGTCGTATAAGACGACTAAGGACTTGGGCTATTCCTCTCATATCACCCAGTAATATATTGCGATTTGTGGCAATAAGCACGCCACCTATACATGGGACCTAAACTTAATTGGCGAAAAGTGGGTGCTACTTATCTTTTGCCTAATAAAGTACTACTCCTTCGGAGTTCTATCTAATATTTATAATTTTATATGTACATACATACATACATAAATCACGCCTATATCCCCGAAGGGGTAGGCAGAGGTGAACTAGCACATAAGTGTCGCCAGTTTTATATGTACCTATTTAAAAATATTTGTAACATAAACAACCATGACTCGAGAACAAATCTCTGGGTTCATATATCGCAAAGATTTGCCCCTACCAGGATTCGAACCAGAAATCGAACAAACCGGCCGACAATACTTAATAAAAAACTTAAAGTAGGTACTGGTCGCAACCTCCCGGGTTCAAATCCTGCAGGCAAAGAGAATACAATACTACGTAAGAGGAAATGTTTGTGTGATGAACACAGACATTTTCATTATCGAAAAACATATCATTGAGGTCCGTCATCTAAGTTCCCATAGAGGACAATAATATTGCCAGAAACACATTTTTAAAACACGACGTGACCCGATGTAACGCGAAGCGTGTTGATTTTAGTGTTATTGTCCTCTATGGTTGAGTTCTAATCAAATGTATTTGTTTTAACCAAGTTTTAACACACTATTATGAACATCCGACGCGTCGCGTTTCAAAAATGTGTCGGGGTCGATCATAATACATACTACGGGAATACAAGTTCCATAACACAAGCTCTTACTTTAGACTGATAAATAATTACCTATTTGTTATGTATATTTAGGTACTATATAGCTGAGCCGGCATACGGTATGTTATATATATGTTAGGCTACTAAATTGTGCCGTGTGGTGACGGCAGAGTAGAATACCATTGTCACCACCCCAAATCTCTCCCGTGGGTGTCGTACAAGGCGACTAAGGATAAATTAGTGATGAGAAATGGGCAGCAGCGTTCCTCTTGTACCACCTAGCAATAGCAATGTACTGCGACTTTTGTGCCCGATAAATGGCAATAGGCTCGCCACCTATTACATTGGACCTAACATAATTGGCGAAACGTGGGTGCTAGTTCACCTCTGCCTACCCATTCGGGGATATAGGCGTGATTTATGTATGTATGTTTGTATCTAAATTGTCCCAAAGCCATGTTTACGATTTGGTGCTATAATGCCCAAACAGCGTACCGAACGTACAAACGTCATATATTTGACTGGAAAGCAATTTTATTAAATTTATTTATAATTTATTTATACGGAAAATTAAATTGTTGTTTTTACTATTTTACATGTAATTTTTCCATATTGTCTCAAGTTTTATGCCTTGCCTGACCCAAGACAATCATTTCGAATCCAAAATCAGCTAAATCGGCTCAGCCGTTCTCGAGTTTTAGCGAGATAAACGCACAGCATTTCATTTTTTATATTAGGGGTTAAAGTATAAAATTGCCGTATTTTACTGAAAATCTAAATTGTTTATTTTTAGTTTATAACAAATTTATTTAATCAAAATAATTACCAATAATATCTATATCTACATTGCTGCCATCTAATAGGAAGGTCATTTATGCCTTTGCGATAAAACTGAGGATCTGACAAACTGTGTGAAAGCATTTTGTACTGCCTCCTGGGAAGAAAACTTCTTGTCACGTAGATAATTGTCCAAATCACGAAAAAAATCGTAGTCCGTTGGAGTAAGGTCTGGCGAATACGGAGGATGACGAATGGTTTCTAACTGCAGATCCTGAAGGCTACCCCGAAGGAGTAGGCAGAGGTGAATTAGCACCCACGTTTTGCTAATTATGTTAGGTCCCATGTAAAGGTGGCGAGCCTATTGCCATTTATCGGGCACAAAACTCGCAGTACATTTCTAGGTGGTATAAGAGGATCGCTGCTGCCCATTCCTCATCACTGTTTCAGTCGCCTTGTACGACACCCACGGGAGAGATATCGGGTGGTGGCAATTTGTGTTCCTTTGTTGTGTTCTACTCTGCCGTCACCACACGGCTAAATACATATAAGAATATAAGTACCTACTTACTTCAAGAATTTTCATATCCGTAAATGGGTCACGGGGCTTAATCGTGACGGCGGCTGTAATTGTCGCGTCTCTGCGATGGGCGTGGTCCCCGGAACCCGCCCACAGCGCCTCTGGGCGGCGCCCGCCCTCCACTAATTGAATACATCTTAGTACGATAGTATTATTGTAGTTGTCTTGAAAATATTCAAGCGAATTGTTTATACATACATAAATCATGCCCGAAGGGATAGCCAGAGGTGAATTAGCACCCACGTTTCGCCAATTGGGTTAGGTCCTAATGTTATAGGTGGCGAGCCTATTGCCATTAACGGGCACGGAAATCACAGTTAATTGCTAGCTGGTCTAAGAGGAATTCTGCTGCCCACTCATTGCAGTTTTAACCCTAAGTCGCCTTGTGCGACACCCGCTGGACAGATTTGGAGTGGTGACAATTGTATTCCACTCTGCCGTCACAACACGGCTAATTGTTCAGCTATATAAAAATAAATAAAAATTAAGGTATCATTACATAGATACGGTACACTCATGAATCGTCATCGTATATAACGTTAAAAATTGGAAACGCGTGTGTCAAAGAAAAACGGTTTTCAATATTCAGGGCCCGTAGCCAAGTGGCAATCGTTTCATATCGATAAAGTGTCGAAGTTCGTCACGATCGGCCATATTACTTTGATATCTACAGCGTCTTAGCTTGCGCCACCAATATAACTAGGAACCTACGAAGACGATTTTGGTCACGTAATTTCACTACGATTTACGTCAAACCCCATACATTTTGCTTCATCGAACTTCGTTATCTTTGTCGGTATGTTACTTTGTCTAGGCCCCCAGGGCCTGTTTCACAATCGACTAGTAAGTTCGAAGTAGCTTACTTTGCAATTCAATTGACAAATATTTCACATTACAACTGTCAAATGATCTGCGAAGAAAGCTACTTAGAACTTACTTGTCGATTGTGAAACAGGCCCTTAACGTTATAAGTTACATCATCCATTCGTAAACTACCAAGCGCCTTGCCTTGTTCTGAGAAGAAAGGGCAAGAAACTCCACAAGTTTTGTTCCTTATTAGGTATAGAAGTTGGTGTGGTGTTGGTTGGTATAATGCTTAGCTTTTTTTATTTTTTTATGCTAGTGGGAAGCTCTTCACCTTCAACTCGTCTGATGGTAAGTGACGATGGAATCGAGCTTCACCAGGAATTCACAAACATAGAGGGGCTGGCTCTCATAATATAAATAGTCGGAACTCAATAATGCTGTTAACATTATTGTTATGGCGACAGATTTTGATAAGATGGTGGTAGCTAGTCAGGCGGCCACCAACCAAATCGAGTAACTACAAACGTGTAGGTACTCCTCAGGGGATCGAGCCTGGGACTCTCGGGATCTAATTCCGGTGCGCGAACCACTAATCCACGGAGGTGATTTAGCTACTGGTAACAGAAGCCTAACCGCCTAGAACTTAGATTTTTCTAGACGAATTCGTGGATTGAATTCGAAATAATGAGACTTCTTTCTTTCTGCATTTAATCTTCTGTGTTGTTTAGATTGAACCATTTTATTATGTAACTCATCATCATCATCCCGAGCCATAACCCACCACGCTGGTCCATAACGAGCCGATGGCTATAACCCACCACACAGACCCTATGTAGATTGGTAGGTATTAACGACTGCAGATGCAGCTGGGACCAACGGCTAAAATCCCGCGCAAAGCACGGAGGACTTTGAAATAAAACATTTTTGGTTTATGAATACGACCAGCCTTAGCGAACATTTCTTAAGCGGGAAATTCACTAGACCGGCATGCCTACAGCTATGCTATTCTACATACATACATACATACATAAATCACGCCTATATCCCCGAAGGGGTAGGCAGAGGTAGGTAGGCAGATGCTATTCTGTAATCACAAAATAAATTTTCACTGCCGAATCCGCGGTGAAATGTCAAAAGTGGAAATATGTCTTCCATAATAGTGACGCCATGTTAAGGAAGTAGAGAAACAGTCCATAAATTATGTCAAAACCTACAGATTTCACATCTCATCTCACTTCAATTATTCTATATAATACCACTGTACACAAGCCCGCTGGTCCTCGTTTGTTTAGCCCAGACTGGCTGTGCCGGTCCCCCACTAGGCAAACATCGCACAGACCTAGAGAAGCGAGGTCCGGTAGGCATGTCTGCAGGCATGCCCGTGTAGTGAATTCCCCGCTTCAGTTGACGTAATCATAGGTCGAGCGCGCCAAGCCACTGCCCTGTCGAGCTCGTCTGATTTGCACCTATAACACTTTGAATTGATGAAGTAAATACTATTATTACTTCTGCCTGGCCTCAATCCGCTCTAGGCGGGGTGTCGGCACAACATGTCTTCCACTTCTCTCTATCCTTCTCCAATTTCTCATCCAGTCCTCTCGCTTTCATATCCTCTTTTACACAATCCGTCCATCTCTTTTTTGGTTATAGTATTATTATGTGCCGTATGGTGACGGCAGAGCAGAATAGGATATCACCACCCACATCTCTCCCGTGTGTGTCCTAAAAGGCTACAAAGGGTACAGAAAGCGATGCGTAATGGGCAAAAAAAATCCTCCTTCCTCTTATACCACCTAGCACATTAGATGGCATAGACCTAACTTGATTGGCGAAAAGTATGTGTTAGTTAATTCATCTCTGCCTGCCCCTACGGGGAAATAAACGGGATTTATTTAAGTAGAATTATAACGCCGGTATTGATTTCTGAAAAGAAGTCAAGCGAACTTTCAGCATGGTCGATGGGGCGGTATCCGGTAAGTGCCGCCCATAGCGGGCTAAGCCGCCCACGGCTAGCCATGGCCCGCTCACTCTGCCTCGGGCACCGGGCCGCGCGGACATGGCGCCACATCTGCGTCCGCCGAGCCGCACGTGAGTATTATACTTGAATACATTCCTTTTATTAGGTAGTTATAATTAGAATACGCGCCTCTGATCAAATACTGTAGAGCAATGAAACGTCTAGGCACCTGGCGGGGTTTCGATTCCCGCAACAAGACTAATTTTTCGAACTTTTTCTAACCATAAACTTTGTGACTGTAGAGCAAGTTGAAATAAGGCGTTTTCCGAATTCAAAATATTCCGTGATTTTATGGGAAAAAGGGAAAACTCGAAAAACAACGACTCCTAAGACAACTTTTATAAAATATTCCGGTATTTTTTATGGATTAAAGTGGGTTTCTCGAAATTTAAGGATTTATAAGACGATTATTTATTGGATTACGAGATTTTTTTAATAGTAAATGTAGATAGAAAAGAATACTTACCTCCGATCAAATGCTGTACAACAACTTGAAAAAAAAAACATTTCGTGAAATCAAAATATTCCTTAATTTTATGGAAAAAAAGGAAGAATCTTAAATTCCTAAGACGACTTTTTTATTTTGAGATTACACATTTTTTTTCAGTCGTAAACATAGAATAGGTATACCTGAACAATACCTCGATCACACACTGATAATTACTTGAAATATTAAGTTGATTTTTTAATACAAAATTTTAATTCTTAATTTTGGAAAAAAGAAGGATTCTCGATAATTGAGGATTCGTAATACAACTTTTATTGCATGTATTTTTTACATTAGTAAATACATGGAATATGTATACTGTATAAATACCTGAAATATGTAGCGTTTTCTGAATTCAAAATATTCTTTAATTTTATGACAAAAAAGGAAGGTTCTCTTAAAATAAGGATTAATAATACAATTTTTTATTAGATTGCAAGATATTTTTCAGTAGTTAAATACATAGAAAATATCATACCTTCGAACAAACCATAGAGGACAATAATACTCAAACTCATTACTCTAACAACTTGAATAATAAAGCGTTTTCTGCATTCAAAAGGTATATAGATTATACAAGGGAATTAAGCAGTGTCTTATGTCACGGGTGCCGCCTTCTATCCCGAGCGCAATGGAGTACCTACTCTGTGGTTTACTCCCTTGCGAAGCGAGGCAGTTAAATAAATTAAATCCCGAGCGAAGCGAGGTTCGTATCTTAATATTTTTCTTACATGATATAAAAAGTAATCAAAAAATTAAGCTTCTTATCTTCATAATCAATAATATATACTTTTCTATTTTGAAAAAAGTTACAACATTAAAGACTTGGCTGAATGGGCTTGAACGTGGCGAATGGCAGGACTACTTTTTTATTATTTTGTTACATTTTAGTGACTCCACGGATTTCGAACATTTATGTTATCGATTCAAAATCATTATTTTTTTTTCGCTTAACAATTTAAGGCAGGTTTCAATCAATATTTGTGTTATGTTGGTATTCAAAAATTCAGTGCATCATTATATCCCTGTTTTGTACAGGCCTAGAATGACTTACTTTAAGTTGAGGTTACCTGACCCAGAATACGTCATTTTTGAACTGGTGGTACGAAAAATATTATAAAGAGAAGTGGTCAGAAAATATCGGAAAATTATGTGCTGCTTGCTACGTTCGCGTAGATTGCGGCGAAAGCGGGTACGATTTTCGCATCAGTACATGATTTAAGGATTTTTTAATTTTTTTGTTTTTAGAAGTAAATTACTAAATTGCCAATTTTTGGAATTTTTTTATTTATTACAGTGTTTGATTGGAGATGTGGATCATTGACAAAATTTAAAAAATAATAACCCCCCCGCCCCAAAATAAAAATATCGTTTCTTTATTTTCCAATCCTGACTTCAAAATTCCTTTTTTTTAGATTTTTTATTACTTAATTAAGCGGTGTGGTGACGGCAGAGTAAAATACAATTGTCACCACCCCAAGTCTCTCTCTTGGGTGTCGTACTGTAACGGTGTGGTGGTGTGGCCAAACCCGTAACTATTTATTATGTTGATAATCCAAAATTAAGACACTCTGAAAAGGTAGATACAGTTAAGATATAAAAAACAGTACACATACACTTAAAAATGATATACAGTATGGATAGAAAGAGTGGGCCCTGGAGGGAAAGTACCTTAAATCTTTAAAATAGCTCTATTTACTGAAAGGAAACATTCCTTTATTTTTAAAAAGAAACAACTGCATTCACAGAATTTTCAAGAAGCTTACCCGAATCGGGAATCGAACCAAGTAAGAAATAAAAAAAAAATAACTCTCGCCATTTTATTTTACTAATCGATGCAGTCGATGTAAACGATAATTTTTCACTTAAAAACATAGGGTCTTAGAAAAAAAATACTATGATATCTAATATTTTACTCTCGAATCAAATCAAATTTTGATTGACAATTTTAAAATTCGAACGAACATCTTGGTAATTTTTATCAATTTAGATATGTTTTGCCACCATTTTGTAATATTTTGTGATATAATAATTATATAAATTATACGGTATCAAGTGCAATTCAATGTAATAGAAGCATACATTTTAAACTACAACGATTACAATTTAGACCTTCAGTAGTATGGTGAAAGGTATCCGTATTCACCATACCACTGACACAAATAACGTCGAGAAAAGTTTTGGCGGGAATGGTAAAAAACTTAGTTTACCTGTAAGTTTTTTAACTTTTAGTTTTTTTATATTAATAGTCTCTTGGTGGCCTTCTGTGCAGGCCTGGGAGCGAACAAATAACGTAGAATAGGCCAGCCCCAACTCATCCCATGGGTGGCGTAAAAGTCGACTGAGGGAGATTGCCCGGTGTAGACCAATAAGCACCTTGGGTCACCCGAATGGTGGAGGGCAAACCACCAACAACAGCATACCCAAAGAGGGTTGGTGTCAGGCAGGCGGCCGGCTGTAAAACCTAAGCCAAAACCTTGAACAGTATGGGTTGGAATGTTGTCATTCTAATCACTCTCTCCGTTCATAGGTCTCTCGACATGGTCCGTTCCGTCTCTTTTCTATACATTCATTCATCACTAGCACCTTTACGGTGGGCTGGATGGCATGAATCAAAAGGGAGTGGATGGCTTGGTGACGTCTGACATATGAATGGAAGATGAAACATACTGCGCCGACCCCAGATAGACTGGGAACAGGGCAGGAAGAAGAGTCTCTTGCTAGGTGATATTTTTCGTCCATATTACTTTATGCGTCTTTGAGAGTATTCGAGAGTAAAAGTAAAATAAACGTTAGATTATCGTTTACATCGACTGCACCGATTAGTAAAATTAAATGGCGAGTGTTAATTTTTTTAATTTTTTACTTGGTTCGATTCCCGGTGCGGGTAAGCTTTTTGAGAATTCTGTGAATGCAGTTATGTTTCTTTTTAATAATAAAGGAATGTTTCCTTTCAGTAAATTGTGCTAGTTTAAAGATTTAAGGTATACTTTCCCTCCAGGGCCCACTCTTTCTTTCCACACTGAATAGCACTGGTATAAAGACTTATAGCCAAGGTACTCACATACATAAGTGCCTTGGAAATATGGTTAATTAAATTTATTTGTATGTAATTCTCTCGTATTCATAAATTGGTATCGACAGATAGCCGTCAGTAATGTTTTAATTGAGAATGAGCGAGGCGCCGAATCTAAATCCAAAGTATTTCTATTTAAATTTTGAATTTTGATGCGAAGTTATTTTAGATTTTATTTTTAAAAAGGCTAGTGAATTTAAGTGTGTAAAGGAGGATAAGGGTTGCACTACGTTGCAGTACTAAGAATAAATCAGTGATGAGGAATGGGCAGCAGCGTTCCTCTTAGACCTAACATAGTTTGCGAAACGTGGGTGCTAGTTCACCTCTGCCTACCCCTTCGGTGATATAGGCATGATTTATGTATATATGTACTGTTTAACGAGGAAAATTTTCGAAAATTGAATGCGGGAATCTGAATCGATTCGGAAGTCAAAGCCCTGTTTGGCCGAGTGGTATAGGCATCTTCCCCGATTGAAAAGGACGCGGGTTCGATTTCCGCATCAGGGGGCCTACTCTGGAACTCCGAACGAACGAACGAACACCTATCCGTCTTTCTCACGCCACAAAAATCTAATCACGTTTAGCGTACACATTAAGCAATATAATAATGATCTTATAAATAAATATAATACTAATGCGTCAACGTTGATATTATTCATGTAAATTATTTTAAGTATTTTACACGACATTTGTCGGTTGTTTTAAATACCCTTATGTTATATAACATATTATATATTAGTATTATCGTGTGGTGACGGCAGAGTAGAATACAATTGTCACCACCCCAAATCTCTCCCGTGGGTGAAGTACAAGGCGACTAAGGATAAATCAGTGATGAGGAATGGGCAGCAGCGTTCCGCTTATACCACCTAGCAATGTACTGCGACACTTTTGTGCTCGATATATGGCAATAGGCTCGCCACCTATTACATGGGACCTAACATAATTGGCGAAACGTGGGTGGTAGTTCACCTCTGCCTACCTCTTCGGGGATATAGGCGTGATTTATGCATGTATGTATCATCGAAAAAACCTCGGAAATGCCATAAGTTTTACAACAGAACGTAGCGTAGCATGCAGACTTTTAGACTGCTACGAAATGCTACGTAGCTCGACATCGTGTAATATCAAAAGTATAATTCTGTTTAGTACATATTACAATACAATTAGGTATAAATTCTTTCTCATCCTCTTTCTTTCTATAAATTCCTTATGCCGCAATTTTTAATAATAACTAAAACGTGATTGCGTAATATCGTAATTAAAACCGCGCATAAACCTGTTTATACATTCATATGCCTCCCGAAAACCATCATAGTGAAGCGTTGGTCAAATCCAATTTTGCAGTAGTGGCGTCCCTGACGTGAAGCTTTTTCGGGGTAGCCGGGCCTGCTGCTGACAGCCACTCGGCGCGGTACCGCCTCTAGGGTTGGCACCGCCGATTAAATTATTCGATTCATAATACGACAATGGATGCTTTGCTACTTTTTATAACTTTCACTTCTAATATTCAATTATAATCGGAGGTAGCACATTTATTCAACATATTCAGAGATCGTTTGGAATAATTTTTAGTTTTCGTATATTCTTTTCACGTGTCATCTCTGTATTTACACCTTTTTTATTATTTTATGCACAATCCGTCCATCGATTAGTTGGTGTTCTTCTCATTCCAAGGTCCTTCAACAACATTTGAAGAATGTTATTTCGTCAAGTTTTATGTAAACAATCGGCGATTAGTGGCGATTAGAACAAAGGCCTCACTACTCTGATTTAATTCTAAAATTGGTTCAAAATCAAACCCAGAAAAATAGCGTCGCTTTAAATCGCAATGTCGCAACCCTGACCTAATAAACCATATAAGTGGACATTGGAGTGTCTCTCAGTGGTCATGCGCGGTGTTAACTTTTGTCGCTTAATTATGTCCAAATGCGTCGGATGTTGTTGGAGTTGAGTGTCATCGTCCCCTACCTAATTAGACATAAATCACTTACGTACCTCCTTACCTACTGCAAATATTTTTTTTGCCATAACGGTAAATTATTCATTTTGCATCCTATATTCTATATTCCCGAAGGGGTAGGCAGAAGTGAACTAGCACCCACGTTTCGCCAACTATGTTAGGTCCCATGTAATAGGTGGTAAGCCTATTGCCATTTATCGGGCACGAAAGTCTCAGTACTATTGCTAGGTGGTATAAGAGGAACGCTGCTGCCCATTCCTCATCACTGATTTATCCTTAGCCGCCTTGTACAGCACCCGCGGGAGTGATTTGGGGTGGTGACAATTATATTCTACACTGCCGTCACCACATGGCAGCCTAAATATCTCCTCTCAACTCCAGGGTGTGGCGGCTGCGAGTAGGCCGGCAGTAACATGGCGCTGAAGACGCCGACGCCGGGTGTCGGCGAACGGGAGACATGGGGCAAGAAGGTGGACTTCCTGCTGTCGGTCATCGGGTTCGCCGTCGACCTGGCCAACGTGTGGCGCTTCCCTTATCTCTGCTACAAGAATGGAGGGGGTGAGTCATACCTTTTTATCACTTAAACTTAGAAAGAGGTGGAGAGACGATCTGGACGCATACTGAAAAACATGGACGGAATTGAACATGGACGGAATTGGCTCGGGTTGTTCGAGATGAAAGATTGCGAGGAAGGCCTTTGCCCAGCAGTGAGATTTAACAGGCTTATACAAATAAAATACATACATAATATACAATACTATATGAGCTGGCATCTGAGGGTGGACCATTACTACAGGAGAAAAAAAAATGTATGTATCTAATTTTTTACGGAAATAAAAAAAAAAATTCTTTAAAAATTCGCACCCCTAATGCTGTTTTTAACTACCATGACTACAAATTTTCCAATGTTTCTTCATTTTAATTCGTATCGACAACGTAGGTAGCACTGTTATCCACCACAATCCTTAAAAATCCCTAGCGTTTTCCCAAAAATCACCTAATTTTTTTTTTTATACTAAAATTTACAAAGTATTAAGATTTACGCCAAGAGACTTATTTCCTGAGACTTTCGCAGAAATTTTTCAATAAATATATTCCATGCCTAGTGGGTAAAACGATCCACCATAATCCATAAAAATCCTAGAATGATATAATACCTAGTTTTTCCACAAAAATCAACCAAAACATTTTTTTATTCACAAAGCATTATTTACAAAGCATTATTATTTAAGCCAAGAAATTTATTTCCTGAGACTCGCAGACATTTTTCATCGAATATACTAATATTACCCATGCGTAGTGGGTAAAAAGTGTCGGAGCATATTCCAATGCATCAGGTTAACTTGCGGTCGTACTAATTTGCTCTGTCTTGAGCGAAGCAGTAGCTGAGTGGCGCTAAGTGGCTCTTGCAGCGTTAATTGTCCCTTCGCTTGAGCTTCTGGCAAGAACTCACGAGACATATTATACTGTATCGTACTTTTGTAGCGTATGCGCCTCTTGGATATTTTATTATATATTTACCCACAATATTTTCCACGACTGTCGTACAAGGTGACAGTGAAAAAAAGAAAAAATCAACTTCAAACATGACTTCTGATGAAACTCAACAAAAACAGAGCTGTTATAGTTATTTCTTTTTTTTGTTTACTACATACCGTACTCGTACCGTACCCAACAAGCGTTGTAGTTTATAAGGGAAATGAAATTATTGTTTTTACTATCGCAATTTTCCAATATTTCCTACCTATAAACCAAAATCAGCTAAATCGGCTCAGCCGTTCTAGAGTCTAGAGTTCTAGAGCGAAACAAACGCACAACAATTCATTTTTATTTAAAAGATAGAAGATTAAACCCTTTGATAGAAATAATATTTTATATTTTTAACCGACTTCTAAACAAGGAGGAGGTTCTCAATCCAGGACAGCATGACTTTTTAATATCTGTATCTAAAGCTCAGAATATTCTGAGATCTAAAGTCAGATTTTCGAAAACATTATTTTTATTTGTTCTGATGCGGGGTTCGAGTTCAATGGCAGCATATGCATATGCCCGGATTGCAGAGGACACGGTTCGATTCCCGCATCAGGACAATTTTTCTGACTTTATTTTTTTTGTGACATTTTATCTAACATTTATATAATGTTTAAATAAGAATCAAATCATCTGTATCTGTAAAATGTAAGCGTAGCAACTCCGACACATAACTGAGGTTCCCTTTAAGTTACAAGGTATCTTGGTGTATTCATTAGGGCGCTCTCGACTGCACTGCGCCCCGCGTCTAGGGCTCTCGAGGCATAATAGTCCGTTAACAATCGCCTTGTGGCTGGAGCACTGCACTCTCTTACACCTGCCGTCTCTAATTGAACTGCCTGGCGAGTGATTAGTGCACCACACATGATATAGAGATAGAGCAATGGGCATAGCGTCCTTACAAATTGATTTGACGGTTTGGACGAATCACGAAATACAACGGCACAACTCGACAGAAAAAAACTGAAACAGTCTGTGTGTTCTAGACATTAAGACCCTGTACCCCAAACTGCGATGAAACGTCGCATCCCAAGAACTTGCGAATTGATTCGCATCGCACATTCCTTCAGTTACATTCTTCTTTGTTTCGCTGCCTTGCCGCACCATCTCGCAACTCGCATGGTAGCGATTTACGTTGTAGTTTTCTGCGTTGGGAATTCACATCGCGCCAATTCGCAGTTATGTGTACGGGCTCTAACGTCCGTACTCAAAGATGTCAATTAACGTTAATAAGTACTTAATTTAATACAAAATAAAAAATGTTCATTTAAATCTTGACCTGGCTTATTTTTTTGGTTTATTTGAACATTAAATATTTGAATAAAACACCTTTTACGGATAGACTTTTAACCCTACGTTTCGGTCACTTTACAGCGGCCGCGGTCACAGGTAGACTGCTCGTGGAAATATAAGAGAACATTATTATTATTTAATATCTTTAGTTGATTGTAATTATTATCCTTATTGCGCCAATATGGTCTAGATGTCAGATTATTCCAGCAAAATGTGTGACATATGGGGACATATTTTGTTTCCTTACGGTCTCTGCAGTCCTGTCGGAAATTTCCTGTGCTTTTTTCCTTATACATTCATCACAAACTTTAAGTAGTAGGTACCTAAAGAAAATAATACCATCACAATACTTATTTTATTACCAAACTAGTTTCACAACAAGAATTGAGGGAAAGAAAGCGACCGGAAGACATTCGCTTAAGTGTTTAATAAAGAAACGGTACAACTCAAAAAATAATTCTAATCATTGTGTACTCAAAATATATGGAATTCAGACTCATTTTTGCAAGACAAGCGTTTTAGTTTGTACCGCTTTCATGTTAAAGAAGCGATATATCTCTTGCACTTTAATACGAGTGAAGTTGACTGGTGGCAATGGGGCCGGAAATAGGTTGTCCACCACGGGGCCAAAGGCCGGCTCTGTGCCCGGAAGCTCCCGTAATGAGATTCTCGCGTTTGATCTCAAACTTCGCCGTCAGCAGTTCAATACTATTATGATAAGACAGACAGTACAGCGTGTGTTTTCGCTCCCAGATGTTCAGAGTTAGTACGGTTTGCTCTAAGAGGATGCACGCGAGATTGTAAAATAATAACGATCTGTCAAAATATGTTTTAACCGCCTCCGTGGTCGAGTGGTTCACCCACCGGAATGAAGATCCAGAGGTCCCGGGTTCGATCCCCAAGGGGTACAAATTTGTGCTCGGTTTGGTTGGTGGTAGGTCTTCTTTGAAGTCCGCCTGTCTAGCTACCACCATCTTATCAAAATCTGTCGCCATAATAAAAATGTTAACAGCATTATTGTGTTCCGACATTGTGTTATAAGATGATAATAAATTTTAGATGATAATAAATAACTATGGATAATTTGTAATATATTTTGACATTAGATATACATTTTATTAAACTATGAATTGACAATTGACATTATTTAAAATTTTATTACTTCTTACTACGTATATTGACTACTTGTTATGTTATTTAAATTTTAATATGTTCATATGCCAATATGGCGAAGCATGGCTGTACTTATATTTCTATTATTTCAAACCTACGTAATAATTACCCATGTTTATGAATGAATTATTAATTATGAATTAAGATAGTCAGCCCCTCTGTGGTTGAGGGTTCCAGGTGAAGCTCGATTCCATCTTCAGCCCTTATCGTCACTTACCATCAGGTGAGATGAAGGGCAAGAGCTGTCTAAAAAAAATGTTATTTTTGAGATGCAAAAATCTAATAAATAAAAATCTCGTGTCACAGTGTTTATTGGAAAACTTCTCCAAACGGATTGACCGATTTTTATGAAATTTTTTGTGTATTTGGTAGGTCTGAGAATAATTCTTAGGCTATTTTTTATAACCCTAGCTGATAAGGACGATACAACGTTTGCTGAATCAGCTAGTATATAAAAATAAGTATGGTTTATTCGTATAACGCGTATAAAGTTACTTCATCAAGAGTATTGTGATTAACTGCCGCACGCAGAGACGTCAATTAACGATAATGAGTACTTAATGTCGAAAAATGACAATTCAAAACTAGTCACTATTCTTGCTGGGTCTGGTCTAGATTTCAATGCCATTTTTTGACACAAATACTTATTAAAGTTATTTGACGTCTCTGAGTAGCAGCGGTAAGAATTTTTACCATCACTCAATAAACTTCTATCAATCCAACGGCAACTACATTTGAAATTAGAAAAACAGTTATTATTATTTCATTTAAGGTCGTCGGCGCAATATGATTTTTTCTTATTCTAATAGTAGAAATGTAATTAAGTATAGAAAAATAAAACTATGAAATAAATTACTTATATAATTCATCAAAAGTAAAACAAATAAATTAAACGTTCAAAATAAATATAAATACATCGAATAGCACAAGCAAGAAATATATGAAACATTCAGAAAAAATCGAGTGACTTATTTTTTCTTTCCTTTTTTTTCCTTTGTGTCTGGTGTCGTGGCCGTCATGGGTTCAGGCTCCGGCTCCGGTGGCGGCGTAGGAGGCAGTTTTTTCTCGGGCCAAATTCTATTTATGTAGTCACATATTGCCAGGACATCAACAGTCTTCGATTTGGCCGTTTTAGCTCCCGAGAACAACACCGCCATCTCCACAATCAAATCCTCATCCAAAGGCACAGCATCCAATGCTATTCTATCAATCAGCATCTTCACCGGAATCGGTTTTGTAAATTCCTTGGCCAAACCCAGGAAATATAATGCCACGTCCACTCTGTGTTTTTTTTCCTTAGTCCCTAAAAACTTTGCCCTCTCTAATACTAATTTTCTGGGGTCCGGCCCTTGCACGATCCAATTGCTCAGCACTCTCCCGTATTTTATTGAAAAGTTTTTGCGTGACTTCATTTCCATCACCCTTTCAAGTAACTGTGGAAATTTCTTTTGAACCGGTACACCTTCTAGCAACAACGTCTCAAGTTTCACACGAGGTTGTAGCATTTGCACCAACATCACGTTAGCGTCTGCAGTGCTCAAAGGGTTGTATGATAAATTTAATACGGAAAGCTTCTTTGCTCTCATCAGACCTCCAGCGATGATAGTAATAGCTTCATCTTTAAGTCTGTTGTTGCCAAGAATCAACACTTTCAATGTTAATACATTATCTAGTAATTCCTTAATAGCGCTAGCAACGCGATTTCCTTCTAAAGCGTTCCATGATAAATCCAGTTCTTGTAATGTCTCGCTATTTGTTAATTGCTCTAACATCTTTACTGTAGACGGTGTGTGAAAAAAGCTATTCCACGACAAATCCAAATGAGCCACATTGTTTCGATACTCCAATGCTTCCGCTAATGCTGTAGCGGTGAGCCTACCGAGTTGATTATTGCTTAGGCTTATTCGTGCTACACCAGCACCTTTCTCGATCTGCTTGGCGAAATTTACTCCACCGTCTTCACCCAAGCAATTTCTAGAAAGGTCTATTTCTTTGAGGCTTCTGTTTTCTGCTAAGGTGCTTCCAAGACGTAGTATACCAGACGCCCCGATGCGACATCCAGCCAAAATTAGCGTATTTATGGTACTATTAGTTGCCAATACCTGCGCTAAGTGATAGCAAGCGTCATCGTTTAGAAAATTGTCTGTCAGGTTTAAAGTGTGCACATTCTTATTATGTTGCAGTGCAACTGCCATAGGACGAATTGCATTAGCATCCACACCGTAGTAACTGAGATTGATTTCTTTATTCAGTAACCCTCTATGAAAAATTCTTACGGGACATGTGTTTACCTCTTTACACAGAATTTTATACAGATCTTGTCCATCGTCTGGAAATAATCGCGGCTCCTGAGAGCCTTGAAGAGCTTCAACAATGCCTGGATCTAGAACTGCGGGGTAATTGAAATAGGGGTGTCGGAATACAGAGCTATCAGACATAGGTATGTATTTGCCGCATACTTCGCTGCTGCCCGGTGTGTACAGCCCTTGGGCGAAAAAGGCTCGTTTTACGTTTTCCTCTGGTTTCTCTATTATTAGAGACGACCACTCGCTCATCGGTGGGTCTCCGCTAGAGCTCTCAATCTCTACGGGGTCGAGTAACTGTACTACCACGTTGCCTTCACTGCTACTGCTGCTGCTAGTCATTATGACCAGATAAATAGTATACTACACCAAAAAATAATATAAAATAGAAAATAAATTATTACAAAATCCTACTTTAGCCACAATAACAAACTTATCAAACTGTTAAGACATTGCCGTCAAAATGACATATTTGTAGGACACAGATAAGCAAAGAGTACAATGTATATACAGAAACAGACATGTTATGGAAAGAAAGAAATAAAAAAGATCTATTTAAATTGTTATTTCACTGAGAACCACCAAGTAACCAAAGGTATAAGGTATTTTAAGGGCTTTATTGAAATTATGTAATATTGAATTAATTATACTACAAGTGTCAGAATTCTATTACGACAATTACGTTATTAGTGACTCCATCGAAGTACATCCTCCATAGCGGTAAAATGTGATAAAAATTCATGACCTAAATTCTAAAACTGTAGAAATAAAAAGATAGTAAGTAGTTCGGTTGCCGTGCAAGAGACAACTGAAACGTTAGTACGGATAAGAAAAAAACCTCAATGAAATTTATGTTTCTTGAAAACAATGTCAAAATTGGCATTTTTAGCTCCATTTTTATTAAATTGAGACGCTACCTGCGTGCAAAGAGAATACAATACTAAGTAAGACCTGCGTGCGGCCGCCCACATGATCAACGGTTAAATTGACCAAGCAAATATTGACAAAGAACGCACAAAGCACGCCAACCGTTCATTTTCCTACAGCGACACCACTTTCCATACCCAGGAAATTGTATACATAGAGGAGAGATGCGAAGTTCAGTCCACACTCTTAATTACATCCTGGTCTTTGCTTTGAACACCCTTTGCCGTCCACGACCCAGTAATTGACAATCAAAACGCGCCCTTTACGCCATCAGAAACTTAGTTAGCTCCTCGATGTGCAGGAAAATTAGTAACGCAATAATAGGAGAGGGTAATAAGCTAATGGAGTGGGAGGTCATCCGGAGGAGGCGATCGGCACGTCGGCTGCTGATCTTATTAAACGGCAATTCCGTCCCGTCGAAAGGTGATCTTGGCTTTGGCCTTGTACACAAATCTGTGATGAGACGGCGCATCGTAAAAATCTACGAGCTGCTTGCTGCAGCTTTTTTGTTTTTTTTCTCGTAATATTAATGTGAATGATGAATGAAGGACGCGCAAGCAATCGTCAAATTCTCATAGACTTCCGCACTGTTGACGACTTGACGACATGGTGGGAGAAAATGACCACGCGATGATCCAGCGACGTTACGGAGATACCTACGGGCTTTTTACATTGCGTCCAGAGTTTTTGGATCGCGACACTAATACAAAACGAAGGTACGGTACGAACAAAAGAACATATTCAAAGAACGAAATTGATTCGTATCGCGCATTCCTTCAATTTGTGTTGCAGTTCTCGGCGTTGCTAATTCGCATCGCGCCAATTCGTAGGTAGTTTTGGGGACAAGCACTTTATGGCCGGTTTACACGAACTTAGTAGCTAAGCGCTTAGTACTTGTCACTAATACTACGTCCTCATGTGTAAACACGCCGATTAGTGGCTGGCTCCAACATGTAAACGGTTATTTTTTTACTTTTCATATTGGGGCTTGGTATTAGTGACAAGTACTAAGCGCTTAGCTACGAAGTTCGTGTAACCCGGCCATTACGCAGTTTATCAATGGGCATTTCTGGGGTTCCGAAACGGTCAAGCACATTGATTTACTATGTGTTTCTATTGCTTGGATAATTGTTTAACAAATCAAACAAACAACAAAAATCAAAAAGCTATTAAAGGCTTGACTCAAGCATAGCAAACACTGTAGAACAAAAAAAAATCGAACTATGTATAATTTGTCGAACTTTTTCTAATCACAATTTTATTTGTACCAAGTTTAAAAACTTCGCTTAAAAACATGAAAGCAAAATAGCGCTAAATACCTTAGGATAAAATCGCAAGTACTGCGGGCTGCTCAATTGTCCCGAGCTCGACGTCAATTATAATGTCCCACTAATTGATTGCCACTTCAACTCGACCTTAATCCATCACGTCACACCCATTGATGACGTACACTCACAGATGACGTATGGTGTATAGTGCTAGCGCATGTAAGCGAGTTATTTGATTAAATTAATGTGGGTAATACAGAAATCCTTCCGTAGGGTATTTGGTGGCACACTAAAAAGGGTTTCAGTGAATAAAAGACTCGCATCGAATTCTCTTGTCAAGTCTGTATACTTTGCCAACTCAGATCGAGCAGCGAGCTGATCGAGAACAAATAAAATGGTCTGGGTTCATCACACAAACATTTGTATTAATAAAAAAGACGACTTGCCGCACTCAGAGACGTCGATTCACGATAATTAGTACTTAATGTCAATGAATAAAAAATGATAATTCAAAACTAGTCGTTATTCTTGCCGGGTCTATGGTGTAAATTGAAATGAATTTTATTGACATTTAATACTCATCAAAGTTAATTTACGTCTCTGAGTGCGGCAGTTAATGGAAATCAAAACATTTTATCGAGAAATTCCAAAAATTGACTAACATGACGCGTCAAGTTTTCTATACTTAATTCGATCGGAAATTTCGAATTAAGTATAGAAAACTTGACGTCATGTTAGTAAATTTTTGGAATTTTTCGATAAAATGTTTTGGATTTAACAAAAATATTCGTTATGTCCCTGTTTTTCCCTTGGTCACGCCATAACTCCAAAACGACTCTACTAACCTGTTCACCTTTTTTTTTAAGTTATCCAATACTCTGTAGAACGTTCTTACGGAAAGAAAAAATATGCGCAGATTTTTATTGACATAACTGGATTTTTTTTTTGCAGAAATGTATTATCTTTTCAATTTATTTAACTATAGTTTAGCTTTAATTTTAATATCTAGATTAATTATAATTATAGATTTTAATTTAATTAAAATTTTCAATTATCAAATGTATAGTCATAGCTTTAACAGAAGAACGTCTGTCGGATCGCCATAAATTGGTCTTCGGCGAATAGCCAACTGGCTTTTCTTTTAAAACGCATAGAGAATACAAAAGTATGAAACTGACGTTTTGTTTTCTCTGTAATACGTCAGTTACATACATTTTTTTTCTATGCGTTCGAATTGATTGGTCACTTGGCTAGGGCTACTGCCATTGAAGTACTAGCGAGGACTCTTCACTACTTTATCAATGACAGGTCGGCTTTATTACTACGCTATCGGAATGCCCATTTGAAACAGTCGAACCCAATGCAATAAAGCGTTTCATCGATAAAACGTTAACGCCGATAAATACACGGTCTGTCGTCGGATGATTTAATGCGTCTAGAGTGGAAATCTCATAATACCCAATCATCCTGCTGGCCTCCCGGGGACGGATCGTATCGGCTCTTGATTCGATTACGGCGTCTCTGGGGGTTGTAGTTCAGTGCAGATGTAAATTTTGTGTCTAAAAGCCGATTGGAAATGTCTTATTGCTTATTGATAAACGGATGATTGGTTGGTTTCATTAACGGCTAAGCGGGAATTGGAGTGGCGACGTTTCAAGAATTAATCCTTCATAATAAAAAGCGGAAATGATTTTAAAAAAAAATACCCGAATGCAAACTTTGAAATGAAACGACGATTAAATCACGTGCACAATATGCATAATGGGGACTAAGCTACGTCTAAGTCTACCCCCGAATACTTAAACGCTAGTTACTCAAAGTTTGATTCCGGCTTAACATTTAAGCATTCGAAATTGATGTTTATCCGTACAAATTCTGACAGGTATTTTATACTTAATTTAATAATAAGCAATAAAGTAATAAGCAGTGCTCAAAATTTGAGTAGCGTTTCAGTATTCGGGGGTTAGTCCGATGAAATAGGGAGCGAGCCTATTGCCATTCACTGGGAACTTTAATTGCTGTAATTTGCTATATTATGCACCAGGACCCTACTGCTGCTCTCTTAATCGCCTTATACGACACTCCCGGGATAGGCAGAGATGGTGACTACTGTATTCTTCTCTGTCGTCACCACACTGTCCCATTACAACCAATACGTTTCCGAGCCGTCCTTATTCGCAGCAGAACCAACGACTAAAAGACGACAAAGCAAAGGAGCTAAGAGCTGAAAGTTGAACAATGCATTTGCCGCGCCATTGCTCCCCGTACAATGTCTGCGGCACGAAAACCCCCCCTCAACAAGTTCGACCGACTTAAGGAATTTCCCCCTCCACCCACCTTTTACCCCCGACCTGTTGCATCCGGCTATAAAGTAAATCCATGCCATCTGGCCCCTCGACTCAAGTCACCATCGGAGATGCGGTATCAGGATTAAGGGGCTCGCTTAGACTGGCTTTGTGTTGTGATTTATACTTTCTTGGGGTAGGAAACTAGCACATTGTCTCCCAGCTAGTAGGGCAAACAATTTCGTAATTCAGTATAAATGCGTATACCAAAAATGATCATATTTTAGGTGCGTGACTTATAAGAATTGTGAAGTGCCATTTGCCTACATTTCCTTTTGAATAAATCTCGAGCGATAACGTTTTCACGCACCTACTAAAACTATTCCCTGAAAATTTTGGTCTTTTTATACATGCTAATCAAATTCTTAACCGTTTTTCTTTTTTTTAATTCAGTTTAAATTAAAAAATATACTAATTAAAAAAAAATATATTGCTCGAAGAAGTTTTTATGTCAAAAATAAAGAATAAGTAAGCGATATTTCACAAAAATGCATGATCCTAGATTATCCAAAAATTATTAAAATTGGAGATGTTTACGGAGTGAAAAATGTTATCGCTTTTTGTACTAAAATTTACAGCTTCACTCCACCTCTATTCACAAGAAAATAAATTTAAAATGAAAATAATGAATGACAAAGACCACACCTTGATTAATGAAATAATTTACGCATCCCAAGAGGAATTACAGAATCTCGCTCGTCTCGCGTAATATGATGGAATTAGTGTCTTCAGCGGATACTACTCATTGTACGAATTGACCGGTTCTAATTTATCCGTTTACTAACTTACTTGGAATTCTGAGGTACCTATCTATCTGGCATTGTGAGAAACTCAATGACGCAGTGGCGAACTTATAATTTACGCCAACGTCAGATATTTGATAAGTGGCCAAATTTATTTAACGGCCAGTTCGATAGAATGGACCATTCTGATAATGTAAAATTTAGTGTATTTGCAATATTAACGTTAATTATTACGTTTGTTTTTGCTGCTGCATAATTACATAATGTAATGACTAGCTTAGCTTAATGTTCCCTGTGAATTTCAACAGGGTCGCCTCCAAATCACACGGGACCTGAATTAAGCTGGCGAAAGGATTTGATATATAAGATATATTATCGTAGGACTTTTTTTCAAGTCCGCCTGGCTAGCTACCACCATCTTACCAAACCCTGTATTAATTAACAAACAACATTAAATTGTGTTCCGACAATTTGTGATAAGATGGCCAGCCCTGTGGCTGAGGGTTTCATGTGAAACTCGATTCCATCTTCGGTCCTTATCCTCACTTACCATCAGGTCAAATGAAATGAGCTTCCCTGTGTAGCATAAAAAAACTGCGACGGTCTTACTACCATAGCAGTTACTAAAACAACTGAAGAGCAAAGTCGAACTCCCGAGAGTGGAATCAAGTTTGTTAAGAGCGCGCCTTGAGCAAATGGCTGCGAGTAAAAGGCCAATTACCCGACAATTTGCAAGGACGCCTGTTCGGGAGCGCGACATGAAATTATTTCGCAGATCGCGAGACGCCATTGTGAATTAGCGCACTCCCTGCGGGGGCGATCGAGTGGCAATTTTTTGTTCCATAAGACGATTACTTTGTTCAATTTGCCGAGACAAAAAATTGCTTTATGTAGGTACGATAAGGTTATTATAAAGCCCTGGAGAATTGTTCACCGCAGCGCTGTTCGTCGAAATCACGATTTTGCAAAATGTAGAAAAAAGTTAGACCTATTTCCTTTTTTTATGCTAGATAGGGAAACTCGAACTTCGTCTCACATGATTATGTGATGATGACGGTCGAATATGGAATTGAGCTTTAACTGGAATCCTTAACCAGGTCTGGCTATCTTATCACAATTGTCGGAACATAATCATGCTGTTGACATTATTATTATGGCGGCAGATAGAAATAAGATGGTGCTAGCTATCCAGGCGGACTTCAAAGAAGTCAGCGGTTCCGTTGGCTTAAAACGTGAACTGTAAGGGTTAGAAGAAGTAAATTAGTGTCTTGGTGGGCCGTGTGGTATAGGCACCTACTCGGATTGCAGTGGACGCGGGTTCGATTCCCGCATCAAGACCATAATTTTTCAAACTTGTTCTAACCAACAAAATCTTTGTACTATTTTTTCTTACATTTATATAATGTTGAATTTAAAATCGAATAGTCAATAACATATTTTTTGATTTGTTGGACAGGCGCATTCTTGGTGCCCTACTGCATCATGCTGGTGGTGGGCGGCATCCCCTTGTTCTACATGGAGCTGGCGCTGGGACAATACCATCGGAAGGGAGCCATTACCTGCTGGGGGCGGCTAGTACCATTGTTTAAAGGTAATATAATCTTCTTCTCCCTGCCCTGTTCCCAGCCTATCTGGGTTCGGCGCAGTATGTTTCCTCTTCCATTCATATCGGTCAGACGTCATCAAGCCATCCACTCCCTTTTGATTCATATCATCCATCACACCGTAAAGGTACTAGTAAAGGGGGGTAATATAATATAACATATTATTTCCATTTGAACCTAGACAGTCAAATTATTGAAAGCTATCTCCAATCTATTTTGTTTTCTATACATAAATAGGTGCGGAATATCGTGGCCCCTTTCTTTTTTACTGCGTCCAATTGAGAATTACTACTATGCCGCAACTAGTAATTCTTCTTCTTCTTTCCCTTCTTCTTCCTATATTATTCTACCCATAGGGAAGGCCTGTGCCCCCACAGTGAGGACATTAAAGGGTTGGTTATGATGAAGATTTTGGTGGAGTCAAGTCTTGCATTGTTTGGATTATTTCTCTACGGTAGGCAGGCATTTCCTGAAGGAGGCACGGTGCCATTGATAGCCTCGCAGGGCCAGTGCCGGATTAAGTGCCGGGCCTGTAGCAAAGTCTATCGAGGGGCCTTTAGATACTAGGATGGTCGAGGAATAACATTAACATTTTCAGAAAACGTTGGTGCGCGGCGCCGGCGCCCGTAGCATTTGCTACACTTGCTACTTACTTGGCTTATTCGCCACTGAGCTGGGGGCCTAGACAAAGTAACATACCGACAAAGATAACGAAATTCGATAAAGCAAAATAAGATATGGGATTTGACTTAATTCGTCGTGAAATCACGTGACTAAAATCGTCTTCGTAAGTTCCTAGTTATGTTGGTAGCGCAAACTAAGGCGCTGTAGATACCAAAGTAATTCGGCCGATCGTGACGGACTTCGACACGTTATCGTTATGAAATGATTGCCACTTGGCTACGGGCCCAGGGCGTAAGGAATCGGAAAGGAAAAGCCTACTGTGCGCCAGCAATATGCCTTTAATACAGTTTTCTTACCACATCGACTGCTAGTCGAGACTCAATAGAACTACTTCGAATGCCATATTACGTTACAATACATAGGTACATACAGGGAACATTTGGAACGTGGAACTTAGCTAGCGCTATCCTCGCCTAATGGATCACGTAGACTCGGCAACACGCAGTCATATTGGAGCTGGATCTTGACTTATTGCGTGCACTTAGCGCACGAGTTATTGCTGTCTGAGTGGCCTGGCTTAGCTTTATTGCATTGGGTGTCAGTTCTTTATGAAGTACCTCCGGTAGGCTAAAGACTTTGTGTGATCAGGATGAGAGACATTTTGTTCTATTTGGAGCGCTACTTGTAGGTGAAAGGTTTACGTTTTCGGAATGAAATTCGATTCCAAATGTTATTCGAGGACTTATTGAAACCAGCGGCCGTACCATGAAGTATTAGTGCGATCCAAACGCGGGTGACAAAACGGGACGCCGCTCTACTCGGCTTATGACGTTGTCAAACTTTAACAATGGGAATTGAGTCGCGTTTGGAATTGGTGGTAAGGCCCCTGGGGGCGTAGACGGTAATATATTCGAATAGAATTCGAAAAGAATCTATAGAATAGAATACAGATGTCAATTTTTTACAGCTTCTCTTATATTTGACACGATGGTCGCTATGTTGTTCGATTGGCTACTTGCATAGAGTCTCTTTATATGTATATGCCACTTGGCTAGAGGAGCTGGTAGGTAAATATGTGTGTGATGAATACGAACTTTGTAGCGAGTCACGGTTTTTGCATAAGTAGTATATTTTCATTTTACATTTCATTATTAGGTACGTTTATTTGTCCGCAGCTTCAGTGTTAGTGTTAGAAAAACTAAGTGTTCGGAAATATTATGTTTATTATAATAAATTAAAAATACCACATTTGGTTTTAATTTTTAAGTTATATCCTCATCAAAACTTAATTATTACAATAATAAATAGCAACATTAAAAGTTGACCGTTACAGCGCTTACGCACTACGAATCCGAGAAAAAATAATAAAAAATAAAAAAAGTGCGTAAGTTACCATAGAAATAGTTCTACGGCTACAACGGACCGTGAAAATCTAGGATTCGGATCGGATGTAGTGCGTAAGTACACATGCCGTGGCAAATACACCCATCATCTAACTACCCACAGCGTTCAACATAAATTAATGAAAATTGCCGCACCTCTTTCACTGACCCTGCTAAGAACTTAAACAGCTAACCCTCCCTTCGCACTTAACAACCATAATTGACACCATTTCACGGATCCGTAAAAGCTAGGGCCGAAAGATCCGCAGATTTGCGAGGTCGGCTTATGTCGGTGATTTCATTTCGCGCGATCGTCACGTCCCGCGCTGAGTGGAGGCACTCCAATATGATTTTTGAGGAGGAATAAAATTGGTAATGGAGTGGAAACAGCGGGGAATTCTCTCGCACATTTATTTATGACTCTTGTGGTCCGGACGATATGTTTTAAGCGTATGGACTGTGCGAATATTGTTCGGGCACTCTTTGCCGATTGCTCTAGCTAGAACATATTATATTTTGAGAGAACTATTCATTAAAAAAAGCTTACATGATTTGGTCATCTAGAAAATATGAGTGAAAGGAGAGTGGCAAAAAGGATTTGAATGGAAATATCTGCTCGGAATGCGGAGGACCCGGGTTCGTTTCCCGCATCAGGACTATAATTTTTCGAATTTTTTCTAACCACAATTTTTATTAGGATAATTTTTCTAACATTTATATAATGTTGAAATAAAAATCGAACTAATATTTTTAGTGAATTGGCTAATTAATTGAATTTGTTTCCGTTACCAAGGCATCGGTTACGCTGTGGTACTGATAGCGTTCTACGTGGACTTCTACTACAATGTAATCATCGCGTGGGCTCTTCGGTTCTTCTTCGCATCTTTCACTACTATGCTGCCTTGGACCAACTGTGACAACGAGTGGAACACCCCCGCTTGTCGACCGGTATGATATCTGTAGAATTGTTTGTTTAAATGAAACGAGTAGATTAATATATGATTGTTTTAGATTATGTTTGTTATATTCACATAAAAATAACAATAACTATAACATGCCCCGGGTGTTAATAGCTAATAAGCCATATATATGCGAAAATTGGGTAAATTTAACCACGTTTTGGGCGATTATTTGCTGGGAAAAGCAAAGTAATCTGGTACTGTTGACATACTCGTAGTAGGTTTTCTAACATCCGATTCATCACAATATATTAATAAAAACAATATTGAATAAATAATGGGATTGGTGTAGTCGTAATTTGAATATGCTACGCACACCTTAAGATCGGAGGGAAATTTCGTAGCACTCGTAGCTGACTACGATACGTAGCCAGCACAAATTAAGTCAATTCATACAAGGACAAGTAACATCACGTCAGACTATAAAACTGTCAAATGTCTCCAGTCGATTGTCAACGTTAAGTTGTTAAACATAAAACAGATAGCTGATTTAGAAAATTTTACATAAATTATAATACAAAGATTTTGGTGGTTAGAAAAAGAATTTCGAAAAATTATGATCTTGAGGCGGGAAGCCTCAAGGCGGGAAGCTTCAAGCCTCTTTTTCTAACCACCAAAATCTTTGTACTAATTTTTCTAACATTTATATAATGTTAAAATTAAAATCTAATAGTAAATTGTAATAGTCTTACGTATTGATGACTATGATATACAGTGATTAGTAACCTTAAATGAAGTACAATTGAAAATGCGCATGTCACCGTCAAAAGGCTTGAAATATTTAACGCGATAAGCTATGCCATCCGTTCGTAAACTACTAAAAGGCTTTATTCTGAGAAGAACAGGCAAGAAACTAGGCAATTAATGCCTAGGATAAAACAAAAGTAGCAAGTGACGAAGTACCAACGATGCTCGTAGCGAGTGGAAATAAGTGATCTCCGTCTTGCCCTGTGGGTATCATGTGTATGTATTACCGTCAACAAAGTAGTTTTACCGAATGGAAAGAGAAGAAATAACTCAACCTGTTATGGTGCTCTTAGTTTGAAGCTGTATGGGAGTCGGTGAACAAAACAAGATCGCGCCAAAACGGATCTTCGGTGCCCCTTGGAATACCCCAAACTACTCCATTCACATCCGCCGCTTCGGAATACTTCAAGTAAGCATGCTGGATGAAACTGCCGCACTCAGAGACATTAATTAACGTTAATGAGTACTTAATGTCAAAAAATGGCAATACAAAACAAGTCGCTATTCTTGCCGGGTCTATGGCCTAGTTTTAAATGAAATTTATTGACATTAAGTAGGTACTAATTAAAGTTAGTTGACCCCTCCGAGTGCGGCAGTAAGGGTGTCATTTAAGTCCACTAAAATTATTTGCAGAATAATAATTGTGAACGAGTACTTATAAATTCAAGAGGAGCTCGCTAGCGCAGTGGCAAAACGCGCTCGGCCTGCGATTGCGTAAACTAAGCAATGTTTGCTAAGGCCGGCATTAGATGGGAGACCAACATTTTACTATCTCGAACTCCTCCGTGCTTTGTAAGGCACGTTAACGTCCCGGCTGCATCTGCAGTCTTATGGTGGTGGGTTATGGCCCATTCTCCCTATATTCTTCCATCCATATGGAAGGCCTGTGCCCCAGGAATGGGGAAATTAAAGATGATGTTAATTTTGATGTTAAATGCAATCAAGACTTTCCAACTTATTATTTTCACCAAAGATTCCACTGACTTTTGACTCAACAGCCGTGCTATCTTGGAGCTCCAAGGGAGCCAGGGCCTGCATGACTTGGGCCCCATCAAGTGGGACATGGCTCTCTGCCTGTTTGCTGTTTACATCATCTGCTACTTCTCCCTCTGGAAAGGCATCAGTACCTCTGGAAAGGTAATCTATGCTAATAATAAAAAGCTGAAGAGTTTGTTTGTTTGGTTGGTTAACGTGCTAATCTTAGAAACTACTGGTACATACATACATAAATCACGCCTATATCCCCGAAGGCGTAGGCAGAGGTGAATTAACATCCACTTTTCGCCAATTATGTTCCGTCCCATGTAACAGGTGGCGAGCCTATTGCCATATATCGAGCACATAAATCGCAGAACAAATTTATATTGCTAGGTGGTATGAGAGAAATGCTGCTGCCCATTACTCATTGCTGTCTTTACCTTTAGTCGCCTTGTACGACACCCACGGGAGAGATGGGGGTGGTGACAATTGTATTCTGCTCTGCCGTCAGCACACGGCCTACTGGTTAAATATAGAAACAAAAAAAAATTTATAAAACTAGAAACTACTGGTTAAAATTTAAAAATTATTTTTGTGTTGGATAGTAGATAGTGTTCCATTTATTGAGGAAGGCTATAGGCTATATAACAACCGACATTAACCCGAGTGAAGCCGCAGGCGACCACTAGTGATAAATATATGACAGAATCATTTAAATCTATAATAAAAAACTCGCTTTATTCTGTTTTTGGAAGTGGTCAATCGAACTCTGCATAGCTCGACGAAAGACCCGACCGGTTTCTTGATGCATAGCTAACTCAACCAATTATAAAAATTGTTGTGTGTTGTCCGATATATAACCTTTAGTAACAATTGGTTGAGTTAATTATGCATCATAAAACCGACCCTTACTAGTGTATCTTTCCAGGTTGTATGGTTCACGGCACTGTTTCCCTACGCTGTCCTTCTGATCCTGCTAGTCAGAGGCATCACGCTTCCAGGATCCGCTACTGGCATTCAATATTATCTCAGCCCCAACTTCGAAGCTATTACACAACCTCAGGTAACCATTTAGGGAGAAACCAGCTTTACCATGCGTGGATTTTGTTAGAACTAGGTAGGTACTCTCCCAGAAAGAAGCATATCAAAGAGGCTTTTGAGGACTACAAACTTTGATTATAAGGCCTGCTATCTAGGTGCTGTAAAATATGAGAAATTATAAGACAGTCACAAATCATCTTTAAACTACGTTGCAATTTGGTAATTTCTTACTTATCACGATCACTTTACTTCATAACTGCGATAACTTATTTGAAATGAAACAGCCATTACGGATTTTACTCTACGCGAGTTAAACGTATTGTGGTATTTGGCATTGTTATTATTTTAATGTTAATTGTTTTTGGTCTTATTTTAACACTCCCCGTGGGTTAAAATAATATAGCAAAATACGCAAGTTAAATCCGTAAAAGTGGATTAATTTCAAATGGGTAGTTCTCTTGCAAATATATATCTATAGCACAAGAAATGCATTTCTAGGTGTGGGTGGATGCAGCAACTCAAGTCTTCTTTTCATTGGGACCCGGTTTTGGCGTGCTCTTAGCTTACGCTTCCTACAACAAATACCACAACAACGTATACAAGTAAGACGATAATTGGAAACAAATCAGTATAATCTGGACATCTTCAAGGCCAGAGTGAACAGACATCTTCTAGGCTAGCGTAACCACCTTAGGCCTCATCATCGATTCTATCAGACATGTTTGTGGCCAAAACTCTGACTATTTAACTTAAAAAAATCTTTGTTTTGACTCTAATAACATCTATTTCGCTAGATATTGAAAACTTGTGTGTCCGTATAGGTAGGTTGGGGGTTGGGGGGTTGAATGGTAGTGCGCGGCATGTTTCGGTTTATGTGATTGGCGAGTTGTGGGATTGTATTTGGTGCTTAATTTACAATGTACCTGCAATGTCATAACTCGTTGACAATGGTGGGTTTCTCTACAGCCTACTTGCGTGCCGTTCTGCTAGCGGAGCGTTGGGCCCTGATGCGTTTAGTATCATCTTGGTATTGAACGCGGCAGGGTCGGCGCTTCGTTGCGGATCGGGGCGTGGGCGGGTTTGGGAGACCTATCATTACAGACTGAGGCATGCTGCGTACTCCCCTATTTTTTTCTTGGACACACGGGTTTTCGGTATCTAGCGTCTTGACGATTCATAAGTGTATTGTAATCATACCAGATATGAATAAATGAATTTTGACTTTGACTTTGACATTAAATACACTAGCTTTTGGCTCACAGGACCATCAATCTTGTTCCCTTCTTGTTCCAGAGATGCGATCTTGACCAGCGTTATTAATTCTGCAACGTCATTTGTGGCTGGCTTCGTCATATTCAGCGTATTGGGTTACATGGCTCATGCGTCAGGGAGAGATGTGCAAGATGTGGCCACGGAAGGTCCTGGATTGGTGTTCGTGGTATACCCCGCTGCAATTGCTACCATGCCAGGCTCTACGTTCTGGGCGCTTATATTCTTCATGATGCTATTGACGCTTGGATTGGATAGTTCTGTGAGTATATGGTATCTAGTTGAGGTAGTACTATTTTGGTCTTTTTAATTATAAGCAACCTAACAACCAAAAAGTAAGCACTATTGAATAATATAAAGGCAAATAATTTTACGAATTGGGATAGTAGTTATAAGTATTATTTGGTCTATAACAGACAAAATCTTCTTCTTCAGACTTATCTTTAGAAATCTACAAAATGTGATAGTTAAATGTAATAATTAAAAAGATGTGCACCCTTGTATAGAACAGTTTTTGGTTAGAGTTCTTATATACATACATAAGTCACACTTATATCCCCGAAGAAGTAGGCAGAGGTGCACCACTCGTCCCTCGTATATTATATTAGCCTATTGCCATCTATCAGGCGCATAAATCGCAGTATATCTCTAGGTTACAGTTCTCGCAGTAGATAAAATGTATATATTCTTATTGTTTTTTAGTTTGGTGGTTCCGAAGCGATAATCACAGCTCTGAGCGACGAATTCCCGCCTATCGGCAGACACCGCGAAATATTTGTGGCCTGCCTTTTCACTCTATATTTCTTCGTCGGTCTCGCTTCTTGCACCAAGGGAGGCTTCTACTTCTTCCAACTTCTGGACCGGTACGCTGCGGGCTATTCCATTTTGATCGCCGTGTTCTTCGAGGCCATTGCTGTATCGTGGATCTATGGTATGTTCCTAAGGGGTTATATTTAAATGATTCTAAATGGATTCTTACAATTTAGATAAACATTAAAATAATTTTGAATATCACTAGTCAAAGTTATTGGCATCTCTATATCTCAGAAAATAAGATGTTTTCTAAGACTTTCTTACACTTCTCTAAAAATACCTATCTAAAGGTTGATCACCGATTTGATTATAGATTTACGATATACTTTATACAACATTATGTAACGGTAACTTATGAAATATTTTTATAGCCATGTGGATTTTTTTAAACATAACCAAACTGTATAAGCACTGGATTTTGATGCTTCAAGAACTTTAGCTAAGTATCTGATGTTCATCTGAATTACGTGATATTAACTTTTTATTTTTAGTTAAAACATTTAGTCAAAAATTCACAGCCAAAATCCAAAAAGTTGTCTCACATAAAAGGGAAGCAAGACAAAGTCCGATATGTGAATCGATCAATTCAGATATTTGCCGTTATTTGATTATTTCAAAACCAAGGTACCGAACGCTTCTGCGAGGACATCCGCGACATGATCGGCTTCAGGCCTGGCCTTTACTGGCGAGTGTGCTGGCGGTTCGCCGCCCCAGCCTTCCTCCTCTTCATCATCGCGTACGGACTCCTGGACTACGAACCGCTGCAGTACGAGAGCTACGTTTATCCTGCTTGGGCGAATGCGCTCGGGTGGGTTATAGCCGGCAGCAGCGTCATGTGCATCCCGACGGTGGCCATATACAAGATCTTAACGACCAAGGGCAGTTTCTTGGAGGTGAGGTTTCAAGTCTTTATTGTCGTTAATCAATTCTGACGCTTTGTTTAGAGAGATTTTTCTTTGCTTTTACTTAGAATTATTTTATTTTAATTTTGAATTTACATACACAATTTGTATGATGTGGACTTGTTCTGTTGTAAACCTCTAACAGCAGTATACCCAAGGATGGTTGGTGGCAGGCAGATGGTTGGCTGTAAAAAAATTAGTCAAAACCTGGAGCAGTATGGACAAGACTGTTAGGCTGTTGTCATTCCTATATCTCCACCTGTCGGTCTCTCGACAAAGTCCTTTCCATCACTTTTCTATACAATCATTCATCACTAGCACCTTTATGTTGGATGGATGATATGAATCAAAAGGGAGTAGATGGAATTATGAAGTGTGACCGATATGAATGGAAGAGTGAGTGAAAAATAATACTGTGCCGTCCCTAGATAAACTGGGAACAGAGCTATATGGTACACCTTAGATGTTTAATAAACAACATGGCTCAGTAAAAGTTTGATATAGTCTCGATGCGGAAATCGAACGAGCGTCTTTGACAGTCCAGGCCTATACCACTGGGCCAACCAAGACATTATAGTCCGTAAAATTTAGCTTGAACAACAAATATCAAACTGCTATAAGTGCGAAAGGGATAGACCGAAATTTGTATGAGTATGACGGCTGTCAAATCGATCATCCTATATTTTACAAACCATAGTTAGTTCACTTGCGGTAATTGATGTTTTACCTATGACCGTACTCAGCGTCTGCGCATACTGACGACGCCGTACGCCGACACCGAGGCGAGCGGCGCGGGCGCAGTCAACGGCATGGTCGTGTCCGAGAGCGGCGCGGTCCGGCTCGCGGACGCGCGGTCGCCGTCCCCGCCGCCCGCGCCCCCGCCCTCCGCGCCTCACCTTGTCTGAGCGGCGCTCTCCTTCGACGTCTACTACGTGTAGCTGCAGGTACAGTAGTATGTAGTACGTAGCACGGGACGTGGACAAAAAGAGATTTTGTCCACGTCCTGTGATGAGCCTACTGGAGTTAAGCACTTTTATCTCCAAAAATCCCCACCCATCCACCAACCCGCACTGGGCCAGCGTGGTGGGTTATGGCCCAATCTCCTTATATTCCTCCATCCATAGGGAAGATCCGTGCCCCAGCAGTGGGGACATTAAAGGGCTGGATGATGATGATGATGATGCCCAAAAATCAGATAGTGAGCAGAATTCAAGAATACGCGTCGCAAGCCCATTGCAATGTGGACTTTACATCTTTGCGTTATGATTGTTCAATTTAAGAATATAAGTCGCAATCCCATTAAAAGAGAGAATTTCTGTGCCTACTTAAATATTTTTTTTTCCTAGGTCGTAGCAGCTTGTCCCGACCGTTGCGATCATCTCACTCATCCACACCGACTGTAAAATGTGAAAAAATTCCATAAACTCTAAATATTATTTATGTTAAAGACGTAGGACTAAGGAGGGAATTTCCTAAATATTTATTTCTAATCTATACTAATATCTGTATGATTTATTTCTTAGAGATTCCATTTGGCTTGTCTATTCATAATGGTAAAGAGTAATTATTTTGCAATTTCGCTTTTAAAATTATATTAATCTTAGGTATGAATAAATACCTATCTAATGTGTATGAATCTAATTCATTACGGGCATAATATTTGCTACTGCTTTTGTTGGACGTTGTATAACCTTAGATTACTAAATATCTATAAAAGACATGTATAGAACCATATGTAATAATGACATAATATGTATAGAGCAATAATATGCATATTTAATGGCACAGTCATAAGCCACGATATTTTATTTAATGATAATCTTAGTTTTAGGTACGTAATTTACACAATCGTATATAGGTACCTAATAAAGGTAGAGTTACGATAATAATTCAGTAAGCCGTCGACGTTTTTAGCTATAGTTTGAAATTAGTATGTAATACCAAGCAATAAGGTTGAAGCTGGAACAATTACACTATGTATCACACAGATACCCGCACACTTAGATTTTAATCACTACAGAGAAACAAAAAGAATGATTGATTTGCAACGAAAGCCACAAAGTTTTTGCATTCTTAGCTGCGTTTGGTTTTAAATTCCCATTTAGTATTAAAAATGTCCCTTTCCTATCAAATATACATAAAGTATCTACCCAACTATATTTATAATATTGATAGTTTATAAATGTACATTTTTGAAAAAAAAAACGTGTATCGTAGCATTAATACTTTTAAGGGAAAATGTGTTAGGTAGGAATATGTTTGACTATTTTAGTAGATATTGATGTGCCATTGTCAAAAATTCTGGCACTACTTAGAACTTAGTAAAATGTTATTTATAGTAGGCTATATTTCAATTAAATATAGGTAGCTATAAGGTTTCGATATGACGAATGTATTATTGAGGTTTCTTTTATAGTTAAAACAGGCTTATTAATTGTTATGGTTACCTACACTTATACAGATGATATATATTATATTTTTAATAAATAATACTACTTATTATTATTAGATTGTATTTTAACCATAATGACAGAAATACCTATATTCTTTGTTATACTTTTTATTGCTTATCTAAGTAAATCTGTTTGTTTCCGTTTTAGTTTAACTTAGGATAATGAATATTGGATAAGGAAAAATGAAAAATGCTGTGTAGATAATAGAACACATAGTGAGTAAACACATAATTAGTCATTATTCAAACAAAAAATATAGTTCATATACCCTCATACGATAGGGAGTTAATTAATAAATTGTTATTGTAGTTCACACTTTTTAGAAGGTGTCTGTAGCAGTCTATTTCATTCGTAGCGGCATATGTTATTCTCTAATGCTTATTCGAATTATCTTGTATCGTCATATTCGATGTTAGATTAGATGTTTATTAACAGGTGCTCTATATCGTTTGTTGTGTGTTTTGACATAATATGCTTACTATTCGTCACTCCGTCGTGGGCAATGCGGACTGGTGAATTGTACCAATATTATCTACTCGGTAATGGTCTTAATCCTGAGAATTATATCTTCCAATAATATATCTATTATATATATAAGTCGAGGGCACACTACACACTCGCCACAACACTATTATTCTTGTTTGTAGTGCTAGTGTTGGCATCTCCTGCCTTGATGTTGAAGCTTCGATTTGAACTAATATTATATAACTTAATAAATGTACTCGTTCGTTCTAAAACATAATATTTGTCTTTGTAGTTATAATAGTTAGTAAATTACAGTAATGTAATACAGTAGACGACATTAATGTTATATTATTTTTTAAGACCTCAATGTTTAGGAATCATGTACTCGTTTCGTATTAGATGTTGATATACCTATTGTTAGTGTTTTAAGAGATCAATTGTCATATCAGCCATAATGACTATTGATTCCTAGTAATAAATTTGTTTATACTTACTGGGAAATCGACTTTTATTTTCTCCCTACTTCCTACGTGCCTGTACGTTAGAGGGCAATAGGATAGCCACCTGTTACATGGGACCTAACCTAAATGGTGAAACGTGGGTGTTAACACAGACGTGATTTATATATTATTATGTATGTATGTATATTATGCAGTGTTCCTCCTATACCGCCTAGCAATATACTGCAATTTACGTGACCGATAGATGTTAATAGCCTCGCTACCTATTACATGGGACCTAACATAATTGGCGAAACGTAAGTGTATATAAAAATGTAAAGAAAAAAGGGTTACAATATCATAATACCTAATGTTAGTAAAACCTCGCATATAATTTTTCGAAATTTTTCTAACCACAATATTATTTATAAGAACGTAATCGTTAGTAGGTAAAGTACCTGTTAAGTCAAAGATATGCAGGCTTATTTTCAATTAATTACGTCACTCTGTTGGTAGTCTTCTATACTGTAGGCCTATTCGCTAACTTTTTTGACACTTGAGAGTGATAATCACGGAACTATTTACTGATCCATTACTACTTTACTATAACGCTATTGGGACACTTATCCTGTGAAAATAGTAATGGATAAGTAAATAGTTCGGTGATCATCACTTTCAACTGTCAAAAAAAGTTAGAGAATAGGCCTACTGGGCTGGGAGCAAACAAATAACATAGAATAGGCCAGCCCCGACTCATCCCATGGGTGTCGTCAAAGTCGATTAAGGGAGATTGCCCGGTGTAGATCAATAAGCACCTTGGGGCACCCGAATGGTGGGGGGCAAACCACCAACTACAGCATTCCCCAGAAGGTTGGTGTCAGGCAGACGGCCGGCTTTAAAACCTAAGCCAAAACCTTGAGCAGTATCCGTTCATCGTCCTCTATGTACTGCGCCGACCCCAGATATACTGTGAACAGGGCAGGGAGAAGAAGAACTCTATTAGTAACAATTCTCGTTTGAAATTAATAAAAAGGTTGTATTTACAATTCTACAGTCTCTCACGTCTCACATTACTAGTAACTAAAACTTTAAAATGGTAACACTTAAAAGTTGTAACGGCAGAGCAAAATACAATTGAATTTTGTGTATTGTGTTTGAAATACTACTCTACTGAAGCATGATTGTAGCAATCATGCTTCAGTAGAGTAGTATTTCAAGTTAAGTGTAGTACAATTATGCCCCAGAAAGTTACTAGTACTTTTTATTTAGATAAACATCGACATTTTAATGTTAATAAGGAAAAAACTAAATTATGAAAATGTGTTTGTATGGGAAAGTTACTGTTGCCTTCCAAAGTCGGAGAAGAGGTAACTGACAGCGCTGGAGTATTTGGCCGTCAGTCCTCAGAGTAAATAACTGGAGTAGCCATTAGTCAATTTCTCGAACATATTTTTCTGCCATTTTTTGCGGGGGGTGAGGTTACTACTACACTGAATGCCAGCACACAGAAACAAAAACTTTTTGCGTATTTACAAACGCACACATGCACAATACGACACACATTTTTAAAATTCACGCACACATACTTAAAATAGTGTGTTAACGTTCTGTTCAAACACACGAATGTCATTGTGTGAGTAGTGACATGATATAGCACGAGAATATCAATATCGATAAATCAGTTTCGTTTAATGAATGAATGCATTAATTTTGCGTTAGTATTCTTAAAGACTGGGAATTGTTAAATACTGGGAATTGGTAAATTTTAAGGGGAATCAAAAATCAAAATAATAATAGTAAGGAAGCTGAGCGTGTAATTACCAGTTGCATACGACGTTTTTCAACACAATTGCGAGGAAAAACAAACTTGTATTCTATAAAATCTTCTTCTATTGTTCGATCATTTCTGAAACTGAGACGGCTCAAAATTTACAGAACATATAGTACTTGTTCTTGTAAATGCTCAAGAGACGTGCCTATTACAAGCATCAACCCATTTTTTTCGTATGCTGTATTCTTTAGGAAAACTAAAAATAAAAATTAAAAATTTGATGTTTCGGGAATGTGAAAGCTTACAGTATAAATATCAGCAATTAGGATACCGGCTAGGGGCAGAGGTATTTTCTCTTGAACTACACATACCGATCATTTCTGATTTTAATACTACAATAATATTTTCCAAAAGCTTCATTTATGTACGGAAGACTTTGGTGCCACATAACAAACTCCTAGTAAATCGAAGTATTGCTCTTGGACCACCAGGTTTTTTAAAGGAGCTTTTAAATATTAATAAAAAATAAATTTAACTTTAATGTTGACAATGACATTTAGCTATCATTATACCAAATGTCATCAAAATCCGTCTCGTAGTTTATGCATGATGCGTGCACAAACATACATACAGACAGACAAAATGTAAAAAAATGGAGATTTCACTTCCTCTTCTCTCATTCATACATAAATAAATCACGCCTATATCCCCGAAGGGGTAGTCAGAGGTGAACTAACACTCACGTTTTGCCAATTATGTTAAGTCCCATGTAAAATGTGGCGAGCCTATTGCCATTAATCGGGGACAAAAGTCGCAGTACATTGCTAGGTGGTATAAGAGGAACGCTGCTTCCTATTCCTCATCACTGATTTATCCGTAGTCGCCTTGTACGACACCCACGGGAGAGATTTGAGGTGGTGACAATTATATTCTGCTCTGCCGTGACCACACGGCAATTACTAACATCATATATGCCATTTGGTTTAAGGTGGACTTGACCTGTTTTATTCTATATCTCTATAGTTTTATTCTAGGATTTCAAAATTAAAGGAACTTCAATTCATGAAAGTATCATAAATTTAAACCATATTCAAAAATGATCAATTTAATAGTCTGAATAAAATGCCGAAGTTAATGTATAACCTCAGGAACACAGTGTATAGATTTAAATCATAATACATATTTTAAATTTAATGTTACTTTCATTAATTCATTCATTCATTACTCCCTCGTAAAATCGCAATATCGATGACATTGACATCACTAGTAATGAAGTGCAATTCAATTAGGGTTGCTGATTACAAAAAAAAACAATTTGTACTGTAGCCGAAAAAAAAAATTGGTTTCTCAGAAATAATCGGCTGTGCTGGTACCTTTTTACCCATGCTTATTTTATAAAGTCAGGGACGCTGTAAGCATATACAACATAGGTACTCTTAATGTTTATGAGCGCCGCCCAGCATGAATAAAGGCCAAAATAGTCTTATTATTGTTTTATTTTATTAATTCACTTATGATTTTATATTTCCATGTAGTGTGGCAAAAATAGGCTTCAAGCGGCCGCAAAAGTGTAGGTAGGTATGTACTTAATACTAAAATAAATATAAACACGCAACGTATATTGTTAAAACGAAATTATAATTTGTAATTAATTAATACAAAATGACAAAATTACACTTATTTATTAACAACAAGCTTTTTTAATTATTGTCTAATTAATTGAAATGTGATAATGTTCAACCCTAGGTAGTCTCGTGGGGAGTGCGCTGGAAGATCGTTTGATGACGTCACGGCCAACTCCCCACGAGACTATAGCGCGAAATTTGAAATTGTAGTATGCTAAAACTACATGTATGCTGAAATTATGAAGTAAATACATATAAAATCTTAAAAATGAAATGTGACGCCATCTTTTTGAATACTAGATGTTTTCGACTTTTTTTTACGGTAAAAAACAGCACAGGCAGGCATTTTAGTGGGAGCTCTGCACGGTAAGACGTTCTGATTATTGTGGTTTTAAAATGGCGGCTCAACTAGTCTTATATAACGCACAGGCATCCGATGCTTGTGCGTTTGGCAGAGGGGAATGTTAGGCAAAGGCTACTCCAGTCCTATTTACTCCGAGCGTCAGTCAGATTTATTTTCAATTATTCAAAAATTGTTACAAAGTGGATTTTGTGCAGTGAAAGTGGTGTTATTTTGATGCACAAGCATCCGTGTTGATGTGCAATTATGCAGAATCATTGAAAATAAGTCTCGTGATATGTTTGTTGTTGTGCTGAAAACCACTATAAAAAGTAGTTTTGTCCTCCTCATCAGTAGGCCTATTCGCTAACTTTTTTTGACAGTTGAAAGTGATGATCACTTAACTATTTACTTATCCATTACTACTTTACTATAACAGTATTGTGCCACTTGTTCTATGAAAACAGTAATGGTTAAGTAAATAGTTCGGTGATCATCACTTTCAACTGTCAAAAAAAGTTATCGAATAGGCCTACAGGCACCATCATGAACTCTGTTACCATTAAATTCGCGCCAAGCACTTCCTAGATGCGGTAAAATGTGTAACACCCATATTTTAACGTAAAATTCATTTCATTCATAATTTCATACATACATACATACATATATCACGCCTTTCTCCCACAGGGGTAGGCAGAGATCACTTCTTTCCACTTGCTACGATCCTTACATAGTTCTTTCGCTTCATCCAATCTCATTAATCTCTTCATGCATGCCCGTCGGTTTCGGGTACTCTTGACCTGGCCCTTATTTAATAGACTTTCAATTTGATTATGAAAGATCCGCCTAGGCCTTCCCCTTCCCATTTCTCCATTCACTTTCGCCATGTATATCCTTTTTGTCAGTCTCCTTTCATCCATTCTTTCTACGTGACCAAACCATGCGAGCATCCCTATCTCAATCCTTGTCATTACATCTTCTTTCAAACCACACATTTCTCTTATCACACTGTTATACAATCGATCGCTCAGCTTTACCCCAGCCATGCTCCTCAACGCTCTCATTTCTACTGCATTTATTCTACTTTCATGCTTTTTCTCCCATACCCAACTTTCACTTCCATACATTAATGTCGGGACCAGCACTCCATTATGAACAGCCATACGAGCCTTTCTGGACACGCTTTGGCTGTTCATAAAAGTGTGCAAAGCCCCGTTTATCATATTCCCAGCTTTCGCCCTCTTTTCAATATCACTATCACATTTTCCATCTCTTGTAAATACAGATCCCAAATACACAAACTCTTTTACTTGTTCAACATTCTCACCCGCAATCTTAATTTCACACTTCGTCATTTGTTCATCCCTTTCAAAAACCATGACCTTTGTCTTGCTTACATTTACTTTCATACCTTTCTCTGTCAAAGCTTCACGCATGACTGTTACCATCTCCTGCAAATCTGTTTCTGATGACGCTAATATAACCTGGTCATCAGCGTACAACAGGCATTTGATAAGTAACTCGTTCATTCTTAGTCCACAATCAAATTCTTTCAGTCGGGTCAGACAGTTGTCCATGTATAAGTTGAACAGCCATGGTGACACTACACATCCTTGTCTCATACCTGTTCCGATGCGAAACGATTCTGTGTATGCGCCATTTATCCTAACACAAGCATTGGAATCATTGGAAGAGCATTGGAAGAGAAGCATTGGAAGATTCCAATAATTTCATCCACTCATTATTTCATAAAACTACAGATAAAATATACACTAAAGACATGGCTGTATGGGATAGACCCTTTGCCTTTCCTAAAATATAGGAAGAATTTAAAAAAAAGTAACGAGAGTGTTTGGCGCGTTTCGTGGAGTCAGTCAGATTTATTTTCACTAATTCAAAAATTGTTACACAGTGGATTTTGTGCAGTGAAAGTGGTGTTATTTTGATGCACAAGCATCCGTGTTGATGTGCAATTATGCAGAATCATCGAAAATAAGTCTCATGATGTGTTTGATGTTGTGGTGAAGATCACTATAAAAAGTGGTTTTAACCATTTCATCAAGCACCATCATGAACTCTGTTACCATTAAATTCGCTCCAAGCACTCCCTAGATGCGTTAAAATGTGTGACACCCACATTTTAACGTAAAATTCATTTCATTCATACATTTCACCCACTCATTATTTCATAAGCCTACAGATAAAATATACACTAAAGACTTGGCTGTATGGGCTAGACCCTTTGCCTTCCCTAAAATATAGGGAGAATTTAAAACTAACTAACTAAAAAAAAGTAACTGAGGAGTGTTTGGCGCGTTTCGTGGTGTCAGTCAGATTTATTTTCACTAATTCAAAAATTGTTACAGAGTTTGAATTTGTGCAGTGAAAGTGGTGTTATTTTGATGCACAAGCATCCGTGTTGATGTGCAATTATGCAGAATCATCGAAAATAAGTCTCATGATGTGTTTGATGTTGTGGTGAAGATCACTATAAAAAGTGGTTTTATCCATTTCATCAAGCACCATCATTAACTCTGTCACCATTCAATTCGCGCCAAGCACTCCCTAGATGCGTTAAAATATGTGGCACCCATATTTTAACGTAAAATTAATTTCATTCATACTTTTCACCCACTCATTATTTCATAAGACTACATATAAAATATACACTAAAGACTTGGCTGTATGGGCTAGACCCTTTGCCTTCCTTAAAATATAGGGAGAATTTAAAACTAACTAAAAAGTAACTGACAGCTGTCAGTTTCAATTTGATTTATAAACTTCATCGTAGAAAACTTTAGAGCTGTTCACTGTTGCAGGTTGTTTTTGCGTTAGCTATTTATTCAGAATTCTGACTGATTACAACCGACATGGAAAACATAAAAGACGCATCTGCCCCCGCAGAAGGAACTATTTTTGATGCAATTGCGAAAGGTGATCTTGCAGAGTTCAAAAATATCCTTGCACAACACAAGGGCGGAGTCGATTTCTTTGACGAAAATGGTATGACGGCACTTCAACACGCCGCTTACAAGGGCAGTAAAGATATGGTACAGCTATTGCTCGATAGGGTAAGTGTCAAACGGAACTTTTATCAAAAGATTCATACATTACAACCGTGTCATTTGTACTTTAATTTACATTTCTTTATTAATATTTTATATTTTTTTCAGGGTGCAGACGTAAATTCTGGCAAGCATGAGTATAATTATACAGCGTTACATTTCGGGGCTCTATCTGGCAGCTCAGACGTATGCAAGTTGTTATTAGACGCTGGTGCAAAACCTACAGCTACTAACTCGGTAGGTCGGTCCGCTGCCCAAATGGCTGCTTTTGTTGGGAACCACCACACTGTGGCCACTATAAATAACTATGTGCCCCGCAGTGATATCACCTATTACTCTAATATACAAGGGCAGCAAACTGAACCCTACCTGCCTGCATTTCTCGCTGATCCCTTACATAAGTTTGTTTTGGGTGTAAATATACACCCAGTTAGGTTAGCTCTAAACCTTCAACATACACCTGCCTTGCTCGATAACGCAGAGAAAGTTAGTAAAGTATTAGAGTTAATGTGCAAAAAGGAAATGACAAGAGGCAATGAAACAAATGAAGTTATGGCATTTAAATACCATTATCTGGCATACATTGTTAGAGAAATCAACAATATTCGTGACAAACAGAAACCTTCTACTGAGAAAGAGGAAAAGAAACATGATATAGTAGAGATTTTCTCTAAGAAACTTTTGAAACCTGGTAAAGATGGCATATCTCTGGACTTGATGGACACCTTTTTAAAAGATTGTGTTCGTGAATTCCCCTATAGAGAATGTACGACATTCCACCAAATGGTTACTTCATTGACAAGTAAAGACCCACCCCCAGCATTGACAGTCATCAATTGCACTATAAATGGGCAGCGTGGATTTGTCGATGCGATTCCTTACTGCAGTACTTGCGGTGAAGAGAAGCCTGCTAAAAAGTGTTCGAAATGTAAATCTGTGCAGTATTGTGACCGAGAATGCCAACGGTTACATTGGTTTGTCCACAAAAAAGCTTGCAACAGGGAATCTAGTATTGCAACTACTTCAATAAACGCTAAAGGGAACATTGACACTAACGAGCTTAGTGCAGAGCTCCAAAATCTTGTAGCTGGATAGAGTCTATTGATGTTGTAGTAGCCCAAAATTGTATGTAATGTTTTCTATACGTATTTCTCACTGTGTTGTATCATAATTATATGTCTAATCACAATTTATGAAGTGTTTTTAATTATACTATCAAACAAGTCTAGGGCAGATTTTAATTTGTTTATTATATTAAAATATAACAATAACAATTTCATAGTTATAAATTTAGCTTATTCAATAATCTGTTTACGTTTTTTAAACTTAACAAGAAAATATTATTTGGGTCAAGGAAGAAATTGAAACAATTTGGGTACTAAGAAAAAACAGCATAACATATGCTTATCAATTTAAGTTCGAATTACATTGGTTTCTATCTATACAAGCAATGGCTGAGTCGTAGTAACCAACCATATAGGTGAAAATCAATAATAATTACTACCTACCTAGGTAAGGAGGTATACCTAGGTACCTACCTAACTCTACGAACGAAATTGTTCTTCCTGGGTCAAGAAGCGTTGTGGCGCCATCTACTGGAACACCAGATAACTACAAACGTGACTACTAAAAAAGCATGCTATTTTATTACCAGAGAAATAGGTACCTACCTACCTACAGACAGTCCACAACGCTCTATGGTGGACCTATCGGAATTAGCGCCACTCTAGCGGCCATTGTGAGAATTACTTGAATTGGATTAAGCTTCCATATTACGCCACTAGGGCGGCGTTAAAATCCATAGATAAATAAGCCTCATTCCCTCGCGGTCGCGGACGGATGCGCCATCATGTCAAGTCACTGTTCTGTGTATGTCACCTCCTAGCCATGTCACTCTGTGCCCTCACTAGCGCTGATCCAAAGAGTACAATTTCATAGAGGACAATGCGCTGATAGAGTGAGCGCCAGACGTGGAATTGACAACATTTCAAAAATGACAACTTCCCACAATAAAAATACCGTTTCTTTATTTTCCAATCCTGACTTCGAAAATATTTTTATTAAATTTTTTTATTACTTAGTTACAGAGAAAAAAAATATAATGTAAAAATCATGCGAAGTAAAATTCATTTCATTCATACATTTCACCCACTCATTATTTCTTAAGACTACAGATAAAATATACACTAAAGACTTGGCTGTATGGGCTAGACCCTTTGCCCTCTCTAAAATATAGGGAGAATTTTAAAACTAACAAATGACAGACGTCAGGCATAAATCAAATCCAATGTTATTAATTGTCATCATCGAAATTAACAATATTAGAGTAAAATAAAATGAAATCCTTTATAAACTTTAATTTAAAACGTTGTCGGACTTTGAAATCAATTTCAAACATTTCAGATAACATGTTTTTATTTTCGACACCGGAAACGCCAGTTCGTCAATTTTGACAAGTGATATTTTTATTTTTCGAGTCAAGAGTGATTTCGCCATTCGTCCACGACAGTGACGTCATTTGGCACTTACGTCTGTTTAGAATGACCGGTATTTCAATCATGATTTTTTGTATGAAAAAGACGGAATTCAGACGAAATAAAAAATATGGGTGTCTTCATTTTCGGTTTAATTTCATATAACATCTCAATAAAGGTATGTTGAAAAAATGAAATGTTGTCAATTAGTGTTTGATAATTCCACAGCGCCAGATAAGTCCGCGCGTGGTTTTTTTCAGATTAGTCAATTATTTTTACGTATATCAGTGGAAGAATTGCGGACCTTGGACAGGGCACATTGTGAGGACTGGGATGGAAAGGACCCCGAATGACGGATGACGGCCCCGAATGATGACCTACAAGGTGGACCGACGATCTGGTAAAGGTCGCAGGAAGCTACTGGATGTGGGCAGTGTAGGATCGATCGGTTTGGAGATACTTGGAGGAAGCTTACGCCCAATAGTACCTAAGCGTCTCTAACGAAACAAGGCTTGAATCAACTGTTCTTGTTTTGCTTGCTTGCATTTCCGCTAGAACAGGTAAATGAAATGCAAAAGATACGGTACCCATTTCATACATCTTAGTTGATAATAATACCTAAACAACTGTAATGAAACTTTAAAACACCACACACAGACGTATCTGAGCACACTAATTTAAAAACCTGATATTAATTGAAAACAAATTTAATTTTTTTTAGATCCTCTGATTTTTTGGTTTCCTTCTTGAGTCTAGCTAGTGTAGGTATGTTGGAAAGATTGATTTTTGACAATGTGCTATATATGCTAGGTATATTTGTAAGTAAGAGTGTAGGTACCTACTACCTACCTATTACGAAACTACTATATGTATTTTAATTCAAACTTGGAAGTTTTCTATAATTCTAAAAATATTTAAGTCATTTTTGCATTGTTAGGTTAATAACACACCAACGTTTATATTTAAAAATATATTTTATATACCTTACAACTACTTACTATCGCAATAAGCAAAGAACATAAATTATATACAATATTTACATAAGAATTTTACATAATTGCGTCGATATACTATATAAGTACTTACTTATAGTTAAGTAGGTAATCATGCACCCGTCATAACATAAATTATTAATCCAGCATCCATATTACAAAATGGAAGTATTTGGAAAAAAGGATAATAGCAATGGAATCTTTTTATGATTATTATTTTTTCAGAACAGAAAAATCAAAAACCCGCCATAGCGGCGTTCGTTCCTTACAATAATTTACCTAGGAGAATTTAGTTCCAGTAACTTTAATCTCTCTCTTCCGAACACTCAAAAATATTACTAATTGGTAAAAATAATTTACGAATCAGTTACATTCTTATGCAAAAATTCTATTTCATACCATAAAAGTACCTACTTAAAGACCATATTAATATTACTTTTTAATGAAAAGTTGGAGGAATGAATTACAATGGACAAACGGGCGTTCCTCGGATTGAGAATACACGGGTGAGTTTGTCCATTGTTAGATGCATATTATAAGGAAATGCTATAATTAAGGTTGCAAATTCAACGGATCACGTTATTTTGGTAATCTAAATGTGTACTTACAACCTGGATAGATATAGGTAAGTTACATTCTGAGCAAATTTCTTTAAAGATAGGGATTAATCCAAGATAGATGGTGACCCGGTCTATTTGCTGTCCAGTGTACAAACACATTTTCCCATTAAACAATAATATCTTTCAATATAAGTATGCAAAAGATAGATATTTTCTATACAGAAATACATTTAAGGCACAGCTATCACAAATCAATAAAATATCTACCGTACTAAGTCTACGAGGTAGTGCGGACGACTTTATAAAATTAATAACAACAATTATTATTAAGTATATTTACAGCATTAAGTAGCTATTGCGAACATGCCCGTCATGTAGAACCTATATTCAGCCTTATATTTAGGGAGCAAGGTGGTTATTCAACCTTCACCGAGTAGTGCGCTGATTGTGAAGCTTTTGACGCGGCGGCATGGCGCTGGTGGCGGTGGCGGTGGGGTTGGGGCACGGGCAAGGGGGAGGGGTACCGCCGGGGCCCAACTGAAGGTGCTGGCCATGGGGCTAGGCCACAGGCTGAGCGGCATTGACATGTGCATCGCGTTCAAATAAGGCAGTTCTGGGTAGAACGGGGCAGGCGGCGGCGTGACGTTCTCAGGAGAAGCGACGACCGGCGTCGGCGATTCTGCCAATGGGGGGGACCTAGGGGATGTGGACCGGAGACTGCCCTCTTCTGAACAAGACGAGGCGGCGTCGGAACAGGGTCGTTTGGCCTCCGGAGACTCTGTGGCGGGTTCCGGGTTCTCCGGGCTTTCCGGATCAGTGGTCTTCCTCTTGCACTTGGATTGGCCGCACGCCCGGAAGCCCTTGGCGAACGGGTTGTTGTCTATCTTCAGTTTCGTGATGCGGTCGTTCTGTGGACAATGGAGAGCGTTTGTCAGTAATCAGTTGTGTGTGATGAGATTCATACTCAGCGAGTCATAACACTCATAACAAAGTAAATGTGATATGAAGATCTTGAATTCGCCGTGTGAGCATCTTAAATTCGTTAAGTGAAAACATTTATTTACATAAGTAATATAAAAATAAGGTGTCTGTGCGAATGTCGTACAAGGCGGCTTGAGGTTGAAACAATGATGAGTTGAAGGATAGAGCTGCCAGCGTTTCTGTTATAAAATATCACCTTGCATACTCCACGATTTACGTGCTTGATATATGGCTATAGGCTCGCCCCTATTAGGTGCATGAGACCAAACATACTTGGCGAAATGTGGACCTACCTCTTCGGGAATTAATAGCGTGATATATTATGTATGTAAATTACACAAGACACGTGCTCATATTTTTCTGACTGTTATTGTATAGCATTGAAGTTATACTTACATATTTGTTTGCTATAAATTTACATACATACATACATAAATCACGCCTATACGTTTCGCCAATTATGGTAGGTCCCATGTAATAGGTGGCGAGCCTATTGCCGTATAACGGGCACAAAAGTCGCAGTACATTTCTATTGCTAGGTAGTACAAGAGGAACGCTGCTGCCCATTCCTCATCACTGATTTATCCTTAGTCGCCTTGTACGACACCCACGGGAGAGATTTGGGGTGGTGACAATTGTATTCTACTCTGCCGTCACCACACGGCTTGCTATAACTTTATGTATGTATATAAACCAATAACTACAGACTGCTAAAATCTTCAGAAAAACATTCACATGTCTTAACACCACGCTTTCCCTATCCCGCAATACCAACGGCGCAGGATCCTTACCCAAATTCTTATCTCGTTTTTCGAACGCAATTTAAACATCCGTTTCCGCATACATCTCCCGTGTCGCTAATAGCTTGTAAGGGATAATTGTCGCACATGTGCCGTAGTCAGGGCTGGCGACAGGCCAATTAGTATCGCGGGCAAGCATGTCGCCGGCGCCGCCCGCCCGCCCGTATCGAGACGCCCCGCCTAGAGTTCGCGCCACAAAAGAAGTCCCTCCATTAACATTATTTTCGCTCTTATTGCAAAGAGTTAAGGTTTAAGCCAAGGGACTTCTTTCGTGGAGCGAACTCTAAAAACCCAACAGCCGAAAGACCCCAATCAACCGAAATCCGACACCAGAACACGGTGCTTCTATTCCGCAGCGCAAGTGACGACCTAAGATGGCTTAATTGCCAGTGGCGCCTAGCCGAACACGCCCGGTTTACGCGCTAAAAAACTGCTTTTAGAGGAGTGTTTGGCGTGCTTTCAATGGCGTCAATCAGATTTTGTTTCAGTGCAGTGAAAGTGGTGTTATTTTGACGCACAAGTATCCGTGTTGTTGTTTAATTATGCGGAATCATTGCATATAAAGTGTTATGATGTGTTTGACGTTAAGAATCTTATAGTGGTTTTCACCACCTCATCAGTCGCCGTCAAGAACTCTGTTTCCTTTCAATTTGCGCCAAGCACTCCCTTAAAATGTGTAACACCCATATTTTGATAAAAAATTCAAGAAAAATAATACTAAATTCATGGCTTAATCGACTAGACCAATTTGCCTTAAAAAAGAGAGAATTAAAACAAAATAACAGATGCAGTTTTTTTTTGTCCGGCGAGCATTATCTGGCGAAAATTCGGCCGCAAATAGTCCCGTGCATACGTGAACCGGGCCCTTGGTAAGCGGTTGTTTACACGCGATGATAAGACGGCGCCAGCCAGAGGTGCCCCGCGCCCCTAGATAACCGAACAATCTGCTCAGATAGCGGGGAGTGCTAAAAGCATGTTATTAGACGACTAAAACTAGCACCGTACGCTGCCGGCGCATGCGCAGGCGCCGCCCTTAGCCCGCCCTGTCGCCCGTGACGTCATGCCGCAAGCTTGCGATGCTTTTTGCGTGACTCCACTCGGCGACTGTCGCCACGTTTTTTTAGCAATGTGTAATTAGGGGTTGAGTAAATTTGCTTATTTGTCTAGTCAGATTTATCGGTTCGGGAGTCGCAAACAGAGATGACGCGTTGGAATAACTCGTCGTAAATAGGGTTTTTTTCCCCGCGTAAGCACGGGTTGGCGTTGGTTTTAATTACAGAACCATGTATCTAATAGTACCTATGATTTGATTTTTATTTGCACATCGTATAAATGTTACTAAAACTATTCTAAAAAATTGGTCCGAAAAATTAAGAAAAATTATTGCCCGGATCCAGAAAGCATAATTCTTCAAATAAATTCTGGCGTTTTTTTTTTGTGTACAATATTTATAAAATACGATCTATTTACTAAACAATAAAACGATCATGAATTTTTATTTACTTTCACCGAACGCAATGATTTTGTAACCCAAAGAGAGTTGGTGTCAGGCGAGCAGCCGGCTGTAAAACCTAAGCCTTGACCAGTATTGAATAAAATGTTGTCATCCCAAACACTCTCTCCGTTAATTGTTCTCTCGACATTGTCCTTTCCATCACATTTCTATACATTCATTTATCACTCGCGCCTTTCCGGTGCGATGGATGATATGAATCAAAAGGGAGTGGATGGATTCTTGATGACGTCTGCCCGATATGAATGGAAGAGGAGACATATTACGCTGACCCCAGATAGACTGGGAACAGGAGAATAAGAAGACGAAGGTAGTATAATTACAACGTACCATACAAAGTCAGTATAAATATGCAATGTTGCTCTATCAAATCGGGTCCTGTAACGCATCCCCTATAATATCAGCGACCAACACAAAAACGTCCACTTCGATCCGTCCAGCAAGCAAGCATGCCACCTAGTTACGCAGCAACACAATAAAGTCGGTGCAGATGAAAGAGTGTTTCTAATTCGTTGGTAATTCGCAACAATGGGACGGCGGCGAGCGGTCGCCTGCGCACGGATAATGCGCAATGATACGCCGCCCGGCTTTGTCCGGTCCCGTTACCCGGACAATCCGGGCTAATCCCTCAAAGCTGCCGAGCAGCGATTGTGATGTGCGCGAGAAAGCGTTCGCGCCTCGGTGCCGGCCGCGGGTCTACGCGACAAAGGGACCGACGGCCACTAGACTAATTACGGAACGCTGGATTACGTGAGATGCGGTACGGTACGCTGACCACCAAAGGTAAACGTTTAATGTCGAAAACAAACAGCGGGCGGCGCGCTTTGTTACGCGCTACATGTGCCCGCTAAATCTTGTTAAAGCTAGCGTCTTCGTTACGATAATGGTTGCATAAATTGCATATGCTATGCGAGCGTGGTGAACGCTGAGCTATTGACAGGGAATGAGAGACGTGTAAGAGTATTTAGCTCACCACTATATACCTGTATGCGGATCTAAACTAATAATAATATAAGTGCTGACATAAAGCTTAACGCCTCACAAAATATATTTTGGTAAGAATATTGGAACTTGTGGAAATTGAATATTTTCAAATATGCAGGTGGTTCATTTTTAATATTTATTTGATTTCGATGACACGTCATAATTAACTTCATTTTCTGACCTAAATTAAGTGATTTTCGGCTTAAATTCACGCATTAAATTCACATTCAAAATTACGATAATATCACCAGCTTTTTATCAACTTAAGTATAACCGTAATATCCGACAAGAATTATAAATTAAAATTAAATAATAAATATTGCAAATTCATAGCCAGACATTTATTTAAAAATATACATGTATCTTTTAGTAAATCAAGGTGACATAAAGCACTGAGACGTTACAACGATAACCTTGAAGCTTTTTAGAAATATTAAGCGAATAATTTTTAGGAATAATAATTACCGCAGCTACAGGTAAAAAAAACAAGAATTTTGCATTAACATAAATCAATCAATCAAAAATTATTGAATAGTGGCCATTTACGGTTAAATAGAAGTCAACGTTCAAAATAAATTTTGGGGCTTACACCAATTTTTTGTTTAGATATATTTATTTCAACATTATAAATAAAGTTCACAAAAATGTTACCAAAAAAGAGGTAAACTTTTCTTTCATTGTGTTTTTGTAATCACAATCTATCCCGTTGTCTATACAATATTTCTCCTCTTTTGTTTCTGTCAGAGATAGTCTTGTCCAACCACTCTGTAATCGGTTCAGTAGCTGGAGAGTGTACTATTACTCACGCTTATCACTCGAGAGCACAAGAACCGTTTCATTTGTTTACGGGATTTTGAATTGCAAAGCGACGCCGCTGCCAGACAATACTCTGTAGGTAAGCCGGCGCAAGCCCTCGGTTGTCTTTTTAAATTAGTCGGCTTTGTTTAGCTAAGGCCGCGTCTACAATGACCACTTGAGCTGTGCGCTCCGTTCGCTGTATCTGTCCCGTTTTTTTTTTTCGGTAAAAGCATTGGCGCCTTACGGTGGTGGTGATTCGAAAAAAACCCACCCATAAGTGCGAATAGGTGTGCGTTCTCGGAATTGAACCAAGTTTTCTGCGAAGACGAGGTGTGTTGATGTTTAATGTTGATACAATTAATAGCGGTGTTTGTAGCTTCCGATTCAGCCTATCGGTTTTGATCTTATTGGATTAAATTCGCCCATTTAATAAAAAAATAGACATTACTCAAAAAATATTTCAAAACATTTTATTTGAGAATAAAATTAAACTGAACTAACTCCCAATTAACACTCGCGAGGAAGTCTCCTCGTAACTACGGCTGCTGTAAAGTATACGCGAATCTTATTTTTTTTGGGTTTAATTGTTGTTGTTTTTTAAATTCTCCCTATATTTTAGGGAAGGCAAAGGGTCTAGCCCATACAGCCAAGTATTTAGTGTTTATTTTATCTGTAGTCTTATGAAATAATGAGTGGGTGAAATGTATGAATGAAATGAATTTTACGTTAAAATATGGGTGTCACACATTTTAACGTATCTAGAGAGTGCTTGGAGCGAATTTAATGGTAACAGAGTTCATGATGGTGACTGATGAAATGGATAAAATCACTTTTTAAAGTGATCTTCACCACAACATCAAACACATCATAAGACTTGTTTTCAATGATTCTGCATAATTGCAGTGTGGTGACGGCAGAGTAGAATACAATTGTCACCACCCCAAATCTCTCCCGTGGGTGTCGTACAAGGCGACTAAGGATAAATCAGTGATGAGGAATGGGCAGCAGCGTTCCTCTTATACCATCTAGCTGTGTACCTACTGCGACTTTTGTGCCCGATAAATGGCAATAGGCTCGCCACCTATTACATGGGACCTAACATAACTGGCGAAACGTGGGTGCTAGTTCACCTCTGCCTAACCCTTTAACCCATAGGCGTGAATTATGTAAGTATGTATGTATGCATAATTGCACATCAACACGGATGCTTGTGCATCAAAATAACACCACTTTCACTGCACAAAATCCACTCTGAACCAATTTTAGAATTAGCAAAAATAAATCTGACTGACACCACGAAACGCGCCAAACACTCGCCACGCGAATCTTAACTGTAAAAGTTGTTTTTATTATTATAAATTTAACGGCTTTGGAAATTACTTTTTTCATCGCATGCCTAGTAAGTCATTTGCAATGTGTATTATCCGGTTTGCAATAAGATAAAAAGATTCTTAAAAGATTATGTCAATTCTGGAGGACATATATACACAAATTACGTCTATAAGTAAATCCCCGAAGGGTAGGAAGAGGTGAATTTTACACACCCACTTTAGTAAGGTTTCAAGTAATAGGCGGCGACCCTATTGCCGTCTATCGGGTACATAAATCGCAGTAAGTATATTGCTAGGTAATATAAGAGAATGCTAAAGAGGATTGTGCACAAACCTGGTAAGCGGTGACCGCGATGAATTCTGTCTCCGGAAAGGAGAAGGCGGCGTGCGGAGCGCCCCACGCTAGCGCCGCCGCGTCCCTCGCTCGCACCACCAGCACCCGCGGGCGGTACTTGTGCATGGAAGTCAGCACCATCTATGAAAACGGAAACAGAATTATATTCAAACATTGAAGCGGAAGTGGGTGGTCTTCATATATAAAAATCTGAACGTAGTAGTGAAATAGGTAAAGTATTTCAAATGAAAAATGCGATAGTTCAAATGAATATTCGCTTTGCTAGCAGTTAGTGAATAGCCGATTTAGAACCGATTTTACTAAAACACTGCATCAAAACGGTTTGGCCATTTTACGATTATTGTTCTCAAACATTGGAAAAATTGCTACTCGGATTGCTCGAACAATCAATACCTACTACTACGCTAGTACCTACTAGCGGCTTTCATTTCAAAAATCAGATATTTATTCATAACTTTGCAATGGCAACACTTATATTACTATTCCGGGAAGAGCCCAAATACAGCAAATTTTCATTTTAGCAATGAAATAGAGTTGACATAAAAATTATTGTTGTGATGCGGTCGTGAATCAACACTATGCCTAATTATAGTGAAGGTTTATACGTTTAAAGTTGTGCTTTGAAGGCTTCATCATCATCATCACCAGCCCTTTAAAATAAAAAAACAGTGTCTGGTAATTCTAAAAATGCTCAAACGGCACTGTGTACAGGCGTCATTGCTATAGCATCCCTCAAGTTGCGCATTAGGTTTCCGATTAACCAACCCTAAAAATTAACCTTAAGCCACAGGAGTTAAGGTTGCGAAATGTTCCAAAGTTTAAACTGTTAAAAAAGTTTAGGTTTCAGTGGGCGTCTGCTCGAGGTTTTTATTATCTGTTGCACTTGACGCGCTATTGCAGCTACCTGCGCAGGCGCATAAGTGCGCCACTTCATGCGTAAAGGGTTTACTGTTTTACATCTGTGCCTTCTGCTTTTTAATTTTTTTTTCTTAGGAATCCCTAGATCCAATCCGTCGCGTATTAACTTTTACAGAAATTTTACAGTAAAATTTAATGATCATAGCGAGAGACTCGACAGAGTAGTGGCTTAGCGCGCTCTCCCTGCGATTTCGTAAATTAAGCAATGTTCGCTAAGACCGGTGATGAGACACGTTAAGCTATTGGTCCCGGCTGCATCTGCAGTCGTTAGTACACATCAACCCGCACTGGGCCAGCGTGGTGGGTTATCCCTCATTCTCTCAGTATTTTTCCATCCATAGGGAAGGCCTGTGCCCCAGCGTGCCCCTTTAATGCCTGTTAACTACTTTTTAATTTATTTTAAATCATTTTGCTCTTTCAGACAAATGTGCAAGGGTGCGATTTGCCTTCGACTGAGCAATGCTCCCGGTCCGTTAAATGAAGCGCTAGATACTCAAAGCCAATAAGTATACAAAAAATACTGTGTCCGTCCGTCGGTCGGTATTCCGCAAACACGTGACGGCTCCGCCTCGCCGTCGCGACATCGACAAGTGTGCACGCCACCTTATGACCGTTGCCTGGCGCCGATCTATTAACTAATTGACTTTTATCTTTTAACTAAAAAGCAATTAATGTGGAATTGCTTTTTTATAATTGTGGTTTTTCATATTTTTCGATTACCGCGCCCCGTGTAAGCTACATACATGCACATGTATGACGTAATAGCGTGGCTGTTTAGTGCAGTCGTTTTCTTTTTATGTGTCATGACATGATTGTCGTTAAGTATAAAGCTTATGAAAGGTGCAATTTGTGGTATTTAGCAGACAAATAGATAATAATAGACTCTATTAGGAGTATGCTCTTAAGCATTTTAGTGTTGATTTTGTTTTGGTTCTTTTGCTTGCGTTATTTAAACATAACACAACTAAATACTCTATGGCCAAACTATCTATTCGTATACTCTGTGCCGGTGAGAAAACATTGATTGTTTTTTTTTCAGATTCCTAAGAATTGTTATCAGAAAGTAGAAATAGAATTATTACTTCTAGCGGGACTTTAAAGTAGCCAAGGTGCAGATTTAATGTTCAATTGTTTCAATTTGTACAGGCGGTACTTTAACGCGTTGTGTTAAAAGTCATTTTTGAGTGACCGTGTTACCTCCTGACGGCTGACAGACGAACTACAAAGGCAACTCAGTTCAGAAGCTCGTTCATCAACTTGATAAGTCTTCGATCAAAAACGATTGAAGTGTTAGATTACGAATCGGATTCTTTTGTTTTTTGCGCTTCCAAAATGCGACTTTTAGAAATTTTATTGTGGTCATGTGAAAAGTCACGTTTTATAATTCAATCGTTAAAAATGGTAGTTATTTTTTACTACTGAAGAAATGTTTAAAAAATTTTAAAAATGTCAAATGCCATCGGTAATTTTAAAACATACTCTAGGTCTTCCCCTGTCGGCTTGGTAGAGAAAAAATAACGTAGAATGTGCTAGCCTTGATCCATTAATGTAAAAGACATCAGCAGGTATCCTGGTTCTTTAGTCAACTGAACCGAATGGTAGAGGACCAACAACAGTACCAAACCACCAACAACAGTATATAGTATAATCGTTTTACAAAAAGAGATATTGGTTTTACAATTATAGTGTTAGACCATTTACAGATCGATGGATAGACTTTTTTATTTTTTCAGAGGGTGCTCACTCAGTGCGCACGCACATTCTTCCATTTAGCTTCGAACTTCAATCCTTAAAGACAGAAATATCCCTATTCCGTTCGCCCTGCACGCTCACCATACAAAAGAGTTCAACGTCGGCGCCCCACAAAAAAAAAACAATTTTTTAATTTCACTCATTCTCAACCTCAGTTTACAAAAACAAACTTTGACATGTGCTACGAGATCGCTCCGATTTTATCTTCCGTAATTAGTTGTAGCAGGCTATTCCTGCGTGACAAAGATCATGTTAATCGATAAGGGTGTTTCTTGGGTGAATCGGGCGACAAAACGCTTCCGCAGAGAGACCTCAAACGTTTTGGGTGGATAAAGCGATTTCGGATAACATCAGTCTATAATAGTTTGATACGTGCGTGTATTTTGCTTCTGTAAACTCTATCTATATAAAGAAGAAATTAAACCATTTTACAAAATACCTTTTCTTTTTTGTTCAATTTTGTTTTGTGAGATAGCGAATCTATCCAGGAGGTCAAAGATACGTGTAACAATATTAATTGCATACTAAAATTAAACAATGATCTACCATTTCATGAAAGTTTATTATTGTTTGTTTTGTAAATATACTACACGCTTATTATTTTGTACTTAATTGTCGTCGAAGGGTAGGCCGCAGAGGTATATTAATATTTCGACATATTTCAACATGGAGTAAAGGATAGTAATTTAATACTGTTTTTTACTATCCCGTTGGCACAGTTAGGGGCGATTAAGGATTATGTCGGGACTGTGCAGGTCATTCTAGCTGTTCTTAATTCCATATGAGGGTTGAAGTTAGACAAGCCAGATGGGTATATAAAACCAGTATGACGAAAATCTTACTGACTCCCAAATAATTTGGGGGCAGAGCCGAAAAAAGGTATAATCCATATTATTTAGAAAAGACGACGTTAACTAACAATTAGACAATTAAGTCTCTACCATTTGTAACAAAGCAGAGTAATCCTTTCGCTGTAATTGCCTTTAACTTGGAGTGCTCTTAATCCGTTCCTTCATTAGCACTTGGTTTCCCACACAAAGAATGTAAAGTGTAGTGTGACTGAAAAAACGTTTTAAAAAGCTTATCAAAGAGGTTTTTTCTACAGGTGCATTTCAACACAAGTGTACAACAAAGCCTTGTATGGGTTTTCCGTGCGAATTTTGACTGTCGGCAGTTCAGTAGCGGTGCTTCTTTGTCGTAGTTCTAAGCCACCCCGTAGTGATGCGCCCCGGCTACCCAAAATGCGGCCATGCGTGGCAATGCACGCGTTTTTTCAACCAACTGTCATAATAACGCATGTTACGGTGTGTAAACTGTCTGAGGAGAAGTTTGTTTTGATAAACAAATGATTATGTCGTGAGGATGGAGGTGAACTACTATGATTGATGTAACTTAAGAGACGTGCGATCGTAATTGAACCGCGGTTACAAGGTAACTGTGATGTAGAATCAGTTTTAATTTTTTTTTACAATCCATACAACATATTTATATTCTTCAGAATACTTAGTACCCTTAACTATATCTAAATATGTAGTTTCAAAAAGTACTGTTTTGATATTTTTATAACGGCACTACTGTTCCAATGAGTTCTCTTCAGTAATGAGTTTTAATGGCCTCCAAATAAGTCTATAAATACTTAGTTTTTTTTTTAAGCAAAGAAATACATAGTTGGGTTTACTGCCGTAGGGAATTTATGTCTTTTTTTTATGGTTAACGGTATTTGCAACACGTCATGACGTAGTAGAGTGACAGAGTTCTTTATTATACACAATAACAATATGCCTAGTATAAAGTAATTACAGCATTTCCATCGACTGTGCAAATTGACAAAAAGAAGCAAATGATATTTCAACCAATTATCACACGCGTCATAGCGACATGTGGTTCTCGGCTTGTTGACAGCTTTGCGACACTGTGAACTCATCACAGTTAATTCTCGCTTATAAAGTTTGTAGAGTAAACATTGAGCTGTCACTATTACGTCTCCCTGTATGTTTCTCTAGGTTTCTCACGTGTGTAAAGCCACATTTCTACAAACAAGGCAGTGCAAACGCAGTGAGCACATACTGCCAGGTCAGGCTATCACTGCCGGCGTCATTCGCCTGTCCAAACAAAAAGAAGGGAACAGTTAGTTTCCAGTCCACGACTCCCATACAATGCTTTTCATCGCGTTCGTTCCAGTGACGAAATCCTCGCCACCAAACTCTTTTGAGACCCGAGACTCCTACGGCGCATATTATCCAAACACGGTATATATATTGAAAATTGGCCTTTATCGTCGCACATTAAAGTTTAATTTATTTCGCTGAATGGAAACCGAATCTATCTTTTTTACTATTAGTACTATGAACCACGGCAGTGTTGTGCCGTTACAGGCCATAACATCATCGGCACAAAGGTGGAATTGCATTGTTTCAACATTTAACTTTTTATGGAGAAGTCGTTGTTTGGTAGGCGTTTCCGATGAAAGTATGTAGGTAGTGTTCAACATGGTCACGACTGGCTTGTCTTAAGAGTTGATCGTAGTTATTATGAATTGTAATAAAATGCGTTTCTTTTATATTGAACTTTTGTTTCTTTTATACCTCCTACTTTGTTGACTTCCTACAGTTCTACCTACGGTGATAACTTATGATTCTGTTTCTAGCAATTTCTCTTAATATGATTATGCAAATTTAACTTAAGGTTAATAATAAATAAATAAAAATTGGTTTACCAGCAGGAACACAAAATATTAAATTTTTTATTTAGTTATTATATAATACTTTACTATATTTTGTGCGTTTATAAACATCATTGCCGTTTTTCTCATTTGTCGCATCGTACACAATTAAAGCATGATATTTCCACAATGGGTTGAGTAGTTACGAATTTTCTCTATGGGTTGAGTAGGTACGGAATACCATATGGAATAAAATTATAACTAGTTGAGTGAAAACCTAATATTAATGCAGATGAGTGAGGGGCACCCCTATCAATCTCACCTATGCGTTAAAGTTATTTTGAATTTACACTTTAAATTGTATTATTACGTGACTCATATAATACCTAATTGTTTAGTAAATTTAACTAGTTTCTATTTCGTAAAGCCAGCTTCAACATTTTAACGAAATTGTGGTTTTAGTAAGATAACATTGAATTGATAATTTTATTATCGAAGTTTATACTACCTAGAATAAATATCATCTGACAGCTGACATTTTTACATAACTACCCAAAATAGGTACAAAGTTTGGTTTCGCCGTATGGGGCAAGATCTTGGATCGGGCGATTCGAGCGGTAACCATCGCGATTCCAAATTAGCAATACACTTAGTGGCATCTCAAAGTAGCATTTACGAACGCAAACTACTCCGAAACAAGGTAGGATAATTGTTTAAGCGTTCTCAAAATTAATTATTTAATATTGGCAGGCACTCACGACAGAGTCACCAAGGAGCTTTAGCAGGAAATTATTTAAATGTCAACATTGTTTCACTTCGTTCTGGGTAGAGGCAAGTGTTACCAGAACCAATATGAATGCCTGCACGCAGACGGCTGCAGCTGTCTGTGAGAATTTTTTATCTGTGGTTAGGGTAAGAAAGGCGGGCGTGCCCTGTGGGATACCTTATGTATTACGTGTAAGTATATGTAACACACATTTAGGGGAATTAAAAGAGTTTAATAACAGTGATGCTGTCATAATTTCGATCGGCAATTAAATGTAAATGTCATATTATCAGAACGATAAAAGACCATTAAATTTTCTTTGTATTTGAATGGCTTACGTAGAAGCAACACTTTGTTCCAAACTATGTTCAGGTCAAGAATTTTACTGCCGTAATTACCTGCTTAAACTAGCATTAAGCTAACCAACGTTAATTTTACATAATTACTTTATAGTCACATTTAATAATTAGTAACTCGCGTATAATGGTTAGGGGGTTGGCATGGTTATTATTTACACCGACTTCTCCCCGCAACCACGGCCACTGTAAAGTGATTAAAACGTCGGGTTAAATATTAAAAATACTAAACAACTCAATATGATACGCGAGTCTGATCCATAAAGTTGTTTTATTTTTCATAAATTAACGTCCACGTCGAAATTTTAAAAATTTCAATAAGAAATATTATCGACTCATGCCCCCGCGCATCCATAGTGTTGTTCGTCAGCTTCAGCTTGCTAATCGACACGGGGTTAGCCGTCTAATGGTGACCGGGCGCGGGAGAGCCGGGGTGCAGCATTAGTCTTCTTTAAAAGAACTTATAAATATCGTGCAAAGAGGTTGAACCTCAACAAAAAAATATCTACTCACATGCCCCTGCGCATCCATAGTGTTGTTCGTCAGCTTGAGCTTGCTAAACGACACGGGGTTAGCCGTCCAATGGTGACCGGGCGCGGGAGAGTCTGGGTGCAGCATCAGTCTCCTAGGGGACTGGGGCTCCGCTCCGCCCGCCGCCGCCCACGCGCCGCCTGCCCACCGCCACCGCCTGCGACCCACGAGGGAAAGCTCTAGAAGGACGCAGTACTCCTCGCGGGGGTCCAAGCCGGCGAGTGACACGCGGAGCGACGGGAACATTCGCCTGGAACAATAGAATAATTTAAGTTCTTCTTCTTCCTGCCCTAATCCCGCTCTAAGCGGGGTCGGCACAACATGTCTTCTTCTTCCACTCCTTTCGATCCTTCACCAATTTCTCATCCACTCCTCTCGCTATCAAGTCCTCCTTTACACAGTCCATCCATCTCTTCTTTGGTCTTCTTCTCCTTTTACGTCCTTCCACGTTCATGCCTAACATTCTACTGCCAATATAGCTTTCATCTCTTCGCATAACATGACCAAACCATCCCAGTCTATTACTCCGCAGTCTCTCTGTCACTGGTGCTACTTTCAAACCTTCCCTGATATACTAATTTCTTATCTTATCTCTCCGTGTCACACCACACATCCATCTTAACATACGCATCTCTGTTACATGCACTCTTCTTTCATCAGTCTTCTTCATAGCCCAACACTCTGAAGTTATTGGCATAAATTTATACAAATGCAATGTGTAGTTTGATTTTAACTTGAACCTAACACGTAAAAAAAAAATCACAAAGAAGGTTGTAGTAAGAAAAAGTGGGAAAAATTATAGGTAGTATAATTTTTCGAACTTTAGAAAGAAAATAATGGCTAGAAACCACTCAGTTCTTTGTAAAAAAAATTCTTGTTTGTTCCCGCAATAAGACTGTAATTTTTCGAACTTTTCTTTGTACTAAATGCGAACATTATTTATACAATAATAGTAAGGAACATAGGCGGACAAGCCTTATTGCTACAAGCATTATTAGATAATATTAGTAGATTTGATTGCTTATATTAAAAAAAAAATCAGTGGATTTGAAAACTAAATTAATTTATCTATTTATTAACACAAAAATAATTTAAGGCAGTTAATTCATAAGTGCCGTGTGCCAAACATCAACCCTTAATTAATTTTGTGCAACATGCTTGATTTTGATTGGTGAAACGTATTAAACGCGACAACATTTCTGGGAGGTCTAAAGCCTAATTAAAATACTTACTATAACAGTTTAGCATAAAATTAGAACACTTATTTTCCGCAAGCCATATTCTGAACACTATTTAACGATCTTTACAGTTATTATTATACTCAGCATAATTATGTAGGCGAACGAGAAAATATGCAAGCCATCCGAACATTACGAGTGAGCTTCCAAGAAAACTGACAATAAATTCATCACTTAATAATGCATCTGTTTATAGATTGAAAAATGTAATAATTTACTGTTTTTTTTATTTATTTATATTGCTGGAAGCTGCAGATAGGATCTCTTTATTTTAAGCGATGTATTTTTGTAATAGACTGTTGAGTAAAAAGTTGAGTGAGAGTATAGATAATTGTAGAGATGAGAATTCTACAATTATCTTGTGTATTAATTCCGAATATTGCGCTACAAGTTACACATTTTTTACAAGATTTTTTAATCATTTATCACACAAAGTGACTAAATAAATAAAAAGTTTCCAAAGTGTGGTAGAGAGGGAACTGAGTTGCAGTGCTTAGGACTTGTGATTCGTCGAATATTTACCAAGGTTTATTTAGGTTTAAGGTTTATTATTGAATACAACTTGTACCTCTATCACAAAGTGTCGATGCTATTTATTTGTTAAAGTAGGTATTGACAATAATAAAGAATCTAAATTAAAAATTTAACTTTATTAGTCCATCATTGTTAATACAGGTTCGAAGTGATAATAAGTGCTTAATATTTAACAGTATAAAAGTGAAGAAAAAAGCAATATTTTCAGATAAAACTCGATTGAATAAAGGAGGTTCACAATAGCTACAACTTTCCTAACATAAAAAGAAAGAGTGTTAATTCTATTTACTTTCTCGTCTACAAGCTCGCACTTGAATAATTTCCGTTGATGTGTCCGTATCAAAAGATTCCACAAAGGGGCTCCTAATACTGTCTAAAAAGCGAAACAAACCAGCACACAGAAACAAAGAAGGCGATAATAGGTAAAGTTGCTTTAAGACGTGCGATGTATGATGACAATTGACCAAGTGATAGCGGATTTTGTATCCAAATCGCACCGGTTTAAGGGTTCAATTTGTGTGTCATCATTGTCGCCCATTGTGTACTCCGTTATCGTGATTATAAAAGCCTGTGATAGGGCCAGAAGTGTGTGTGATCGAGCTTTTGGCACCCGGGCCGACTCGGCGGCAATAAAGCCGATAGCGCCGGCGCCGAATTATCTTCAGGGTGGACACCGTAAATACCGCCGCGAGGGGTCACCGGGAGCGACGGCAGTCCGATTGACCACAATCGATCATGTTGACAGAAATTCACATTTACGATTCCAAGCTGTGACCTTTGCGGGTTTATATTTGACATAAAACTTCATATATTTTTATTTTATTTTTTATTTCCTGATCTAACAACTTTATTTTCTTTATAGGTAATAGGCATCCCTGTCATTTAGATTACATAAATTTCCATGTAGCGCACTGCAGATAAACTTATTTTTCCTTTTCTTTATTTATTTATTGCTGGATGTTGTCTTATACGGATACCTGCAGTTAGCTGTAGATTTTGGGTCAGTCACTCTTCGGAAGGAGTGGAAGCATTACCAACATTTCTAACATTACCTGCACAGACAAATCTAATTCCAAAAACAAGATAACCTACAACGTCCTATTGTGTTTAAAGGGAATTAAGCTTCAATTTCCCACGCATTCATTCAGAGCAGACGGTTCACATTCCTCAGAATTTACCAGTCGAGGTAGAAACCTCAACCTATACTCTTTCGGCTTCAGAAGGCAGCCGCCATCCGTCATAACAGAGTTATCAGCGCGGCCGGCCGCCGGGAGAGTTAATGCAGCCTTCGATAACAGCAGCCATAGGATCAATTAACAACTAACTGAATTAGCCCCATTTAAAGTTTACGATGCCGCTACCGCATTACGTTTTACGCGCCACTCCTGGTAGCGTCAGTGCAACAATGACAATTAATTACCTAACGCAGAAATATTGTTTTGTGTTAAATAAATAAATAAATGTTTCTTACACGTTTACACTTATCATCTAGGTCACAGAACAGAGAAATAGGCCTTTCTCTTTTCTATGATCTAAGTAAAAAAAGTAGTAAGTAAATAAAGTAGCATAAGCACTTGTGTTATGGATACTAGATGACGAATAAATTTTTAAGGTCTTTCATATTAACATGACTCGAAAACAAATGTCTGTGCTCATCACAAACATTTGTTCCTACATAGATTATTGTAAGTAAGTACATATCTACAAATTGTAAGTACCTAATATACAAAATAACTAAATTTAGAAAACCAAAAGAATTTAATGCGTTGATAACTTTAAAGCTTATAAGTATGCAGTCATGTTAGGTATTTTTTGAAGTACTTTTCTAAATAGGTTTAGGTAAGTTATAGTTTAATGCACAAAAATATTCCTTGCTTAAAAAAGAAATACCTAATCCATTTCGAATATGACAAAGGGACAATTTTTGTGTAACCTTCTATTAATTTCTTGTGTTTCCGCTGATCCCACTTTGTTATGTAAGCAAACATCCGCCCACACCTTTAATCTACCTACCAACACTCGTGAGTGTAGCGTGTTATGTACCCACTACTTATATAGATTTAAGGAAGCGAAGGTGTGGGGTGTTGGCGTTGCTTTAATGTTTTTTTGGATGAAACTCATCCATTTAAAACTTCACCTTGTAGTGATTTGCTAGATTGGTTAATGAACATCAATAGATTTAAGATTGAAAATTTAAATTCTTTAAAAATTGATTTAAAAGATATATGTTATTTATTTAGGGTGCCTCCCTACTCGTCGAGTTCAATTGTGGGAGATGCTGCGATAAAGCGTATTGCGAGGCATAGGTTGGTTATTAGCTTTGTCGCGTCAATCGAAGCTTAACTTTAGATATTTAAAAAAAAACTTGCTACGATACAAATCACAAATATTGGTGACGTATTGAGTGATTTACTTCCTGCTAGTTCCTGTCAAGAATTGGACATCCTGCCGAGGACATCCTAAATCGATAAAGGAGCGCAAAGTACACAAAAACCTTTCAAGATAGACATTAAGCGCAGTGATATTGATATATCGATATTATTACCAACATCACACATTGAAATAGACCTTTTTGCTGCCGGTACATTGACAAATCCGTCCTCTCGGCTACCGTTCGGCGAGATGGGTGTTATCGGCGCGCGCCTTATCGCGCATTTTGAGTGCGCGCGCGCCGACAAAGGGGTGACGACCACGGTGACCGCAAAATATATGCAATCGCTCCTCGGAGCTATCTAAATGATACCTTTTGCTAGTATTTCTTACGGTTCTGATTCATTGGGTTGGTGATGAGGCTTATTTCGAAAATTAAGTAGGTAGACATATGTATTTAATTTCAAAATAACGCCTTATAAGCTTGCGCGACCAAAAAATATTAACGAGAATCCTCGCGGTAAGTGTAATACAATTATAATAATGTTCAGAAAAAGATCTGGTGTCCGCTAATATTTTGAAAACTCACCAATTATTTGTATAGATTAATATGCATTGTTTTTTTACGATAGTAATACCTGGTATCAAGGAGAATTGGAGGGGAGAACATACACAAGCAATGTTCAAATAATGTTCAATGTTTAGGTATTAGGTAATCAGTACATTATTTTTAATTATTGATTAATATTATTGATATAATTAGTTAAGGGTTCGAAGGATTACAGTCTTCTGAAGCGTAAAACGATCTAAAAATCCTGAATTCAGTCACTTTACTATAAATGCGTCACTTCATTGCGTATAAGAGCGACTGCCTCTCTCCCGGGAACCAAAGTAGGAAGTTGGCACTAAATGCAGCGCAGTTTTTGTCTAAATCACATAACATACATACATACATAATTCACGCCAATATCCCCGAAGGGGTAGGCAGAGGTGAACTAGCACCCACGCTTCGCCAATTAGGCTAGGTCCCATGTAATAGGTGGCGAGCCTATTGCCATTTATCGGGCACAAAAGTCGCAGTACTTTGCTAGTTGGTAGGTATAAGAGGAATGCTGCTGCCCATTCCTCATCACTGATTTATCCTTAGTCGCCTTCTACGACACCCACGGGAGAGGTTTGGGGTGGTGACAATAGTATTCTACTCTGCCGTCACCACACGGCCAAAATCAACACCGTATAAATAGGTATCTACAAACACCACTTGTTTCCCAACAACAAAACGAAGCCTTATTTGTTTACACCAACGCAAATGTAACAAGGAGATCATAAAAGGGCCTACCATAAAAGCCCTCGAGACCGCTAAGCCCTTCACAATGGACCACCAGAAACGAATAAACTTTAGAGTGGTATCGTAAATCGCCAATGCGCTCTTCACACCCTACGATATTGATCCGACCGACATGTTTTTTCAACATTTACGACGAAGACGTCTTGGTTGGCTGATTGGTTTCGGGCACCTGCCCGGATTGCAGAGGACGCGCACGGGTTCGATTCCCGCATCAAATCATGGGTATAGTTTTTCGAATTTTTGACTTTTTATTAACCACAATATTCTTTGTATTTTACGAAGAGTTTTGATTGCCGCGTCTTTGTTTCACTTTTAATGATATCTCGGCTGTCGTTTGCCCCTAACAAAATCAAATTAATGAATTTGTAAGAGGACGTCTGTAAATAGTGGCAGACTTAGAATAATTATAGGGGTGGCAGGCATTGTCATGTGATGAGTTGTGACGATAAAGTCATATATGTAGACAAATGTTATTTTGGACGTGCGAAAAGGTGTGAGTAATGAGTCGACACCTGATATAGGAAAATTGAAGAGTTATGTTATTTCAACCCTACTTAAAGTAATATAAGGACCGGGAAAACTTTCAAGCTTACAGCAGCATACAGCATGCAATCTGTCTATGGATGGAATGTGTTTCACAAAGTCTCTAATCACAAGCGTTCTAATTGCTATACGCCACTACTACAACCAGCCCCCGTATCACGGGACGTGGAGAAAATCTCCTAGGAGACAAGAAAATATTTTCGCTCTAACTCCCACTAAATCTAGAGACTAAATACTGTCAAGTGATGGAGAGAAATTGTGTCCACAGAGGCTCACAGAGCCCAACGGACTTCACGAAATAAAATATTCTGTAGCGCAAAATCGTACCGCTTAAATCTACGATCAAGATCCGACGCACGGTCGGGGGTTGTAAACGGGCAGCCGATTGCACGGGGGCGCTAAACGCGGAACACCGCCACATCCGTCCTCGCATCCGCACTCGAATTATATTGAGACGGACGGGGATTCGACGACAGGCGACCGTTTTTGTGCAAAGTCGCGGGCAGTCGCGACTTTATTAATTGCCGCCCGATGATACCTTGCAGGACATGGTTTTTCCCGTCATTCTTCGCGGCTTTCGTGAAAAAGGTTTTTGCGCGCCTAACGCTTGTTTCACACGAGGACAGAACAGTGAGGCAGAACAGTGGGCAGCACTGAGGGCCTAGGCAAGGGGCTTTTCTATATAAACTGACGTTTTATTTCTCTGTAATACGTCAGTTTCATACATTTGTTTTCTATGCGTTCGAATAAATGGCCACTTGGCTAGGGCCACAGTACTGCTACTGTAGGCACAGGATAGTACAACAACAATAGTACAACAGTGCTGTAACGGAACAGTGTTAGGGTCTTAGCAGGGGTCTATCGATACCTAGTAGGTAAGAGCACCATTGACGCCTCCACCCCACCATTCAAAAATCCATGAAAGAACTTTAACCATTTCAAAAACCTAGTAAGTCTCTGAGACTTGCTGGGTGGTTTTACGTGGTTTGTGCTGTGTTCAAAGGCTGCCATATGACTGATTATGTTACGTTATACGCTCTCCTGTAAAATTTGCTTTTAAGTCATTGCTAGGCACTGTCCTATATCTAAGCGCCACTGTCCTTTATTTAAACAGCACTGTCGTTTCAAACTGTTTTGTCCCACTGCACTGTGGGACATCCATAGGTCATAAATCTTAAAAACCTGCTTTCTTGTTTTACATTTTATTCCTTGTCGTTACATTGGATAGTTGCGGTACCTTCTGAAACTATAAATAGGTCAGTAATTAGAGTGCGCCTTCATTATCTATTGTGCATTCAAAGAGAGCGCATCGCCAATCGTAAATACTGTTATCAGTGAGTCATTAAAAAGCGTGATGTCATTTGTTGTCATTGCGGGACCTGTGAGTGCTGTGTGAGTTTTTTCTGAAATGGATATCCAAGAACAGGGTATGTAATAATTAATATTTTTATTTTTATTGTATCTTAGTATATATTTTCTTTAGTATGTCATTGCTACGAGGCGACTTTTCTTGGAGTATTATATTTTAATATTCAAAGTTTGAATAAACTTTTAAATATGTTCCCACTCGCTCCCACTATGGAGGTATATTGCACCATAATCTTTAGACTTTCTTATCTTAGGAAAATTAAAACTTGGCTGCCCTTATCTGCCCTTTTGGCGATGACAAGGGTGCTACGGTTGCCAGATTATCTCGTAGCATTTGCTACGAAATTAGTTTATTTAGTCTTAGTGCTTTGTGTAGGTTTTGTGACTGAATTTTAACCGTTTTTTTTGTTTTAGGTAATTTATATATATGCTCGTTTTCAAGAATGCATATTCTTGAAATATGGCTAACTGTCAATACCGATAATGACTCGGAAAAGTGTCGTCAAGTCCTACAAAGTTTGTTGACTACTCTGAACGATGCTGAGAACATTGATATTCATTATTTAGAGAAAATTATTAATAATTTATGTAAAGCTATTGCTCGATTCTGGAAAAAATGTAAAAGGGAATAAACCAAGCTTTTATATAAGAATTCCGATTGGTTTAATGTTATTGAAAAAATTCAACTTGTGAAAAACAATAAGCAATGTACTCCGTCTGAAACGTCGCCGTGTCATTCACGTCCTCGAAAACCTTTTACGCAATGTAGTAAAAGGACTAAACGTCGGAGAGTAGCTGATTTGTCAAAGTCTGATGATTCTACTGTGAGTGCATTGCTTGATGTTTCAGACTGTTCATTCGATTCGTGTATATCTAGAGTTAGCACTGATGATGTCTTGTCACTTGTGACTGATGCTCAGTTGACAAAACATCAGTACTTATTAATTAAAAACTTTGTTAATAGTAAGATTTCTCCTAATGTATTACCATGTTACCAACAAATTACTAAAGCGAAACAGAGATGTTACCCTTCTAATATAACTGTTTCCGAGTCTTCAGCTGAAGTTGAATTACAAAGTCTTTTTGATCACACAGCTTCTCGAATCCTTGAATCTCAAAAAGAGGTCTTAGATCAGATTCCTGATGATTGTTTGTCTAATATCTCTTTACTTGGGAAATGGGGATTTGATGGCAGCACTGGACATAGTGAATACAAACATTTTTTTTCAGATTCAACTTTAGAAGATAGTAGTTTGTTTGTAACATCTTATACGTACCCCTTCAAATTATTGTAAAATTAGCTGAAGATAATTGTAAAATTTTATGGAAGAATCCTCGACCCTCTTCCACTAGGTACTGCCGTCCTATTCGATTTCAATTTTTGAAAGAAAGCACAGCAGTGTCTTTGCAAGAGGAAGCTTATTTTAAGGATAAAATTGAAAGTTTGCAACCTACTTTTATTCAGATCGACAATCGTGAATTGGTCGTTTCTCATAAGTTGCAGCTTCTCTTAAACTTCCCCCTAAAAAGAAAAATACTCTGTCACAAAGTGTAATAGAATTGTTACATGTTTAATATTGTTAGAATAATAATAATTTATTTGTATTTTGTTAGTTGTTTTGTTTTTTTTTGTATTTAATTAATTTTAATTTATTTATTTTATTATTTTATTATAATTAAATAATGTTATCAATGTTTTGACTCTTATTTTATTTAAAATATATGTTTTACATTCCAATTTTTAAGTGTTTGAGTGCATGATAAATTTAGGTAAAAGTATGTTATTGTTTATATTTGTTTTTTACTGAAGGAAACGTTTTTTATTCCGTAAATACATGTACTTCTTTCATTTTAATGTTCCTAAAACACTTTTATAACTATAAGTCACTAAAATAATACAATGTATTAATAGTAACATGACTTTAACTATTTATGACCGCCCTTGTATGGAGCGTGTCCCACTGTGCACTGTCCCCTGTGGCCGTACCATGAAATAACTTAGTAGTGCGATCCAAACGCGGGTGTGACAAAACGGGACGCCGCTCCATTCGGCTTATAGCGTTGTCTCACTTTAACAATAGGAATTGAGTCGCGTTGAGAGTTGATGGTAAGGCCCCTGCTCTCGTGTGAAACCGGCATTACGCACAAGTTACGTGACGTCTTCTTAGCAGAATCGGCGAGTCAGACCCGAAACGTTTAGAACTTGCCCGCCAGAGCTGCTTGTTTTGTTTTCCCGTACCATTATAATATTTGGGAGGCCGTTTATTGGTTATAATTAAGTGCAGACATGACTCAACCGTGAGAATTTGGAACATTTCTCCGTAAATATGATTTGTGTTCTTTCAACATTGTATTGCAAATGATAGAAAAATTTGCCCAGTGGTATAATTGTTATCACCAATAATCTTTTTGCGAGTGTCGTTTATGGTGAATAAGGGTTTTGCAGCAGCGTTTCTCTTATACACCTAGCAACATACCTACTGCGAATTAGTGCCCGATAGATGGTAATTGGCTCGCCAGCTATTACATGGGACCTACCTAACCATAACTAGCGAGGGTGTACATTTACCTCTGTCTACCCCTTCGGGGATATATTACCGTGATTTTTGTTATGTATAAACAAAATACAAATTTAAAAAATATCTTATAAAGTATGCACTGCACAAGTTTTCATTGACTGTCCTAAGTATACGTCAGAGACCAAAACAGTTTCAAGTGTCTAATATCTATATACGGTAATTGTCAGCGTTTACGAGCCAGTAACTAACCTATCCCACTCGAGAAACGGTTATCTTTACTGCTAATTTCATGGCGTTTTTATCGTCAAGTTCAATGTTAGACGTTTTGAGCGTCATCAAGACGACAGACCTGCCTTGTTCTCGATCCTGTACCAGCATCTGGTCCGCGTGCACCATTAAAGTTAACGATAAACATTGTAAAGGCTGTGGCAGTCCAAAAATCCCATCTGAAGTATGTGAGCTCTCTAATTAGCGGTCAGACGAGAGGTCCAGCCGGTTTTTTTCCGCGGCCAGATGTGGCCTGCGCAAACACACCTACTCTATTGTGTGGTGGATAAAAAATCGTACACCTGGAAGTGTCAAAATGTTCACCCCGAGCGGGAGCGGTGCGTGTGAACGGGCTCGTGACGGGAGACGCGCTAACATAAACGGACATAGGTATCTACATGACATTTTTGTAGGACCCTTATGTCTTAAGACAGTAATTTTATTTTCATCCCACCATCTCGGAAAAGGCGTTTTTGCTCTTCGATATCTGAGTGCAAAAGCCGTTTTTATCCTCTAGAGGTTAAAGTAAATTTGAATTTAGAACATCGTGTGCAATGAGTTTGTGAATTCAAAACATCATTAAACCTATTTATTTCGACCTCCATGGTGCCGAAATTATCATGCAACCTATTTTAATTTGTTAAAAACTCAGATTTGGAACCTTCTTGGTGTACTTTTTTTGTAATTTGCTTTGCGCGCGCCATTATCTTTTCACGTCATAAATTTGTTAAAACCTTGGAGATCCGTGACGGTCAATCAGCTTGGCGTCAATCTTGCTTTAAACATTTTGATCGTCTACAATGCTTGCTTGATGCTTGAGTCAAGCATTTAAAAGCTTTTTAGGTTTGTTTGATTTGTTTACGCTAGCAACGGAACAAAAACATACAGAAAATCAACGTGCTTGACTCAAGCTGATTGACCGTCTCGGAACTCCATTAGGGACGGTAATTTTTATTAGGTACTTACATGTGTGTCTGGATAAACTTTGCGGGTGTGGCTGGGTGGATGGGTGGGTGTTCGAGGTGTGTCTGGGTGAATGGGTGTTTTGTGGGTGTTTCTGGGCGAATGGGTGTTTTGTGGGTGTTTCTGGGTGACTGGGTGTTTTGTGGGTGTTTCTGGGTGATTTGTGTGTGTTTCTGGGTGAATGGGTGATTTGTGTGTGTTTCTGGGTGAATGGGTGATTTGTGTGTGTTTCTGGGTGAATGGGTGTTTTTTGGGTGTTTCTGGGTAAATGGGTGTTTTGTGGGTGTTTCTGGGTGAATAGGTGTTTTGTGGGTGTTTCTGGGTGAATGGGTGATTTGTGTGTGTTTCTGGGTGAATGGGTGATTTGTGTGTGTTTCTGGGTGAATGGGTGATTTATGTGTGTTTCTGGGTGAATGGGTGTTTTTTGGGTGTTTCTGGGTAAATGGGTGTTTTGTGGGTATTTCTGGGTGAATAGGTGTTTTGTGGGTGTTTCTGGGTGAATGGGTGTTTTTTGGGTGTGTCTGAGTGGATGGGTGTGTATTGCGGGTGTCAATGTTGTGGGTGTTTCTGGGTGGGTGTTGAGAGTGTGTTTTGGTTAATGGGAGGGTGTTGTGGAAGTTTCTGGGTGAAAATAGAAACTGTTGTGATTGTATTTTTTTTGTATTTTGCAATTTCCTCGTTGGGGGGGATGAAAAGTTACGTGTTGCACTCGAGTGCAAAGATTTTTCACCTTGTGCTCTTTTGATTCCCTCGCTATCGCTCAGGATTCTAATTTTTGATTTTTTTTTGATTTTTTTGAATTTTTGATTCTAATTTTAGAATCCTTCGCCAGCTCGGTCATCAAAATTGAGCACGCGGTTAAAAAACAACTTTGCACTCACGTACAACAAATAACTATTATCCATACTATACTTACTTACCTAATTGAGAATCAAAATTGTTAACTAGATTTATCTGTTATTGTCTGTTAATTGTTTACTGAGAAAATAATGGCTCGAAAAAGTTCGAAAAATTAATCTTGATGCGGGATCTATAATTTTTCCAACTTTTCCTTACTACAATATTCTTTGTCATCATTGTTCAAATAAAGGTGTGCTATGAAGGTGATGGATGTGAATGAGGAGATGACGAGTGACAGAAGAGAATGGAAAAAGAGGACATACTGCGCCGACCCCAAATAGGATGGGATAAGGGCAATAAGGGCCAAAATAAAAAATATCAGTAATTTTATTTACCTACTTGTGTAGCAATATTTTTTACTCGATGTATTATCTGTAGGTTGTATTATATATTTATTTTTTCTAATTTCTATCCCTGTGAGGTCAATAAATGATTTTTTTCCTTTCTATATTTATCTTTAATCTCCCTACTCGTCACGATTACATAGTTGTTACGTTAAAATTTAAAACAATAATAATTTTATAATAACTACGCCGTAAACTTAGTACCTATCGTAGAACTATCAATTACGCCCGAATTAAGTCTAAATAATAAATCTTGCCAACAAAAATTATAGCAGCAAAAAGTCCCACTCCGACATGTAAAACCCTAATTATAGAAATAAAGCCATATACTTAAACATTAAGTGGATTATAATCTGTATTAAAAGCAAATATTACATAAATGCAAAAAATAAAGGAAGGCACTGTGTCGGAAATAAAAAAAACATCTATCCATCGTTCGTCACACCAAATGGATTCATGTTTCGACGTATGGTAGGTATTCGCATTCGCAGTTAATTGTAATTCTTAAGAGCATCTTGTACCACCTAATTCTAATTGCGGAGTAACAGCTTTATAATTATATAGCCATTTGGAATTATAAAAGGGGAGTAGGTACAGGCATTAATTGTGCAATAAAATTTTTCGCTCAGTAACCACGGCTCGGCTTGGTTATACAACATATTTTCTATTTTTTTTTCGTTATTTCTTTTTCCGTCCCCCATTCAAACGGATCCCCCATACAACGTTACGGACAGTAAAGCGAAATGCATGGAAAATACGAAAATGTTTTTTTTTATTTTACAAAGCATGGGTAGTTTCCAGGACTTGCGTCAATTCTGTCACATGGTGTAGTATTTTATCTCGTGGCTGACGATCTCGAATGGAAGCTACACATGCAATTGGCGCAATAAGACCGCCATGACATTATTACGTGAGCACAATTGACTGAAGCACGCGGAACTCGCCTCATCATAATATTGTAATACCTCTGCAGTGAGCGTGCGAATAGTTCCGTATAAGATGTATACACATATACTATTTGTTTAAACCAAAACAGTTTATGACAAATTAATTAATGCCCCATGATAAGGATGCCGCCTTCAGACTTATCTGAGCACGTGTTAGAGTAAATACATTCTCAAACAACCAGAACAAACACTCGTATTGAGCGAGTATACATACATACAGCGGAGAGATAAAAGTGGATAAGAAATTTTACATCAATCTAGTGATGTATAAAGAATGGCCGAAGGGCATCAAAATACTGATGTATCTATACAGAACTTACGGCTGAAGCGCATCAAAATTTGAGGTATTATTGGACTATTTCAACATGGTACACATCTGTAATAATATTATTTTAGTATCTAAACTCTTCCTCTCTAAATCTCAACTCTGTCGTTAAATCTAAACTCTTACTCTTTAAAACCCTCTAAATTTCATAGTCACATCGCTGGCTATTGGCCAAGAGGTCCTGGGTTCGAATCCTGGTAGGAGCAAATTTTTGTGATGGACATCATTTGTTCTCGAGCTACGATTTTATATAGTATATTTTCATTTTTAATACTTAAGTGTATATAGGTAATGTGTATATACATACATAGATACATAATTCACGCCAATATCCCCGAAGGGGCAGGCAGAGGTGAACTAGCACCCACGCTTCGCCAATTAGACTAGGTCCTATGTAATAGGTGGCGAGCCTATTGCCATTTATCGGGCACAAAAGTCGCAGTACTTTGCTAGGTGGTAGGTATAAGAGGAATGCTGCTGCCCATTTCTCATCACTGATTTATCCTTAATCGCCTTGTACGACACTCACGGGAGAGATTTGGGGTGGTGACAATTGTATTCTACTCCTCCGTCACCACACGGCATATAAGTAATGTGTACTTATTATAAATATATCCTTCATCTAGTATCTATAACACAACTACTTATACTACTAATTTTGGGATAAATAAGATATTTACTAATTATTTACCTCTGTTAATTATCACTGCTCCACTTGGTCGACTAGTAGAATACGACAATGGCGGGGTATGGGTAATTTTTAATTACATATAGGCAATAAGAACCCAAAAATACATACATACATAAATCACGCCTATATCCCCGAAGGGGTAGGCAGAGGTGAACTAGCACCCACGTTTTGCCACCACCCACCCAAAAATAGAGACGCAATTATAGACATTTATAGACTATTAATGCTCCAAAGATCCTAGCGTTCAGTCTCTGATGACAAGTGCCAGACAGAACACATAAGCTCGACATTAACGCGACGATAAAAAAGCCTCAAGCATTCCCTAAGCACACATAAGATATTGACAAAAACCCTTTATGAAACACTCCACATGCTCGCCCCTCAAACCAAGCAAACAGCGCACATAAAGAAATATGTTTGTAACAAAGCAAATAAACCAATTTGGTTGGCCCACAAAAAACTGTATCGCCCCGAGATGCAGCGTGGCATTAGCATATTGATGGAGGAACTATCTATCTGTCGTTCTTTGTTTAAAATCAGCGCGGCAGCACCTTCAATCATGAGGATTGTCACAAAAAACCTTTTTTTTATTTCTCTTTTTTCCCATTGCAACTGCAGGTGGCGATTGGCAAAAAAACCCGCCGAATTTTGAACCTTAACGCCATGGGGACAAAGTGCCGGTGACCTCTATTGTCGTAAGAGTTATTCAGTGTGTGTCTTTTATTAGATATCGATTTTATAGATTTCACGTCCAATTTTTATGGCATTTTAACAACCTTTTTGATTTAGGTACCTATATACACTTGAAGCGCGGTTTTGGGTGCGTCACATCTAATAAACTTGAGCTTAAATTTTTACTGAGTAAAACACTTATATAAAAGTACAATGTTAGTCGGTGTATACCTAATTATACAGACCTAAGAAATCGTATTGATATGAGAAAATGTATTTCTCATTTAACTTCAGGAACAGTAGCTGCTGATTCGCATTAAGACCACTTTACGACCGCTATAAAGTCAGTATAATATAATAACACTAAGCATCCAACTACTGTTAACTTCTACGGCAGCTAAAAAATCTAGTATTTTTATATCTTAATATTTATTCATAAAGTTGTAAAAGAAATAAATTATTACTCATACTGAATACAGCATAATTGTTTACTTTCTGCTAGAAATAGGTTATAAAAAAAACTCTAGTGGAGAGAATTGAATTTGTCAGTTTGAATCTATAAAGCATAGGTTGATAATATAGGCTTAATTCCTATGCACACCTTTTAAATGGGCATTGCAAATTCGCCTCTTACACGCATTATAAAGACCAACGCACTTTGACGGCATTTTTTGCCCTAAAAGGATTCGTTGTAAATCAGCGTCTTTATTGCCGTCACAAAACAGTTGCGCAATCGTCACAACCCGTAGGGCGGGCGGGGCGTGGCGGCGCCCGGGGACAAAGCGCACCTGTGACATGTTTATGCGCCTGCGCAAGCCCGCCAAATTTACTGCCTCCCGCGGGTCCACTTGCGGAAATTGGCAATCCTTAATCACCCGTCGGCGCCTTCTGCCGATTGCAATGATGTGATCACACACATACATAAATCACGCCTATATCATCAAAGAGGCAGGGAGGTGAATTAACACCCACGTTTCGTCAATTAGGCTAGGTCCCATGTAAATAAAGGTGGCGAGCCTTTTGACTTTCATCGGGCACGGAAATCACAGTACATTACTGGGTGGCATAAGCTGCTGCTGCCCATTATTCATAGCTGTCTTAACCCTTAGTCGCCTCATACGACACCCGCGGGAGAGATGGGGGTGGGGACAATTGTATTCTCTGCTCTGCCGTCACTACACGGATTGCAGTGATGGCCACTCCAAATACAAACAATTACCAGGTCTATTTAAATTCGTACGATGAACACGCTTCGTTATTATTAATGATGTCTTCCTCCAACCGTGAAACGGGCGCGCGCGGCTTCGGGCATATCGAAAGAAAACTCCTGTAATGACAATCATTATGACGAGGGAAAAACATATTTCAATCAGCCATCAATTTACGCTGGCAATGGCATATTAAGGATGCGAGTGGTTAATAAGGTCCTTTTCCGATTATAAACTCTTAGCATTCCGTGGATTCGCGATGCAAGTCAGTGTGGAAGAAGCTGGTGGCTGCGCTTGGGACTTGTGACCCAAGTGTAGGTATACGGGTAGGTACAGGACATATTTGATAAGATTCTATGTGAGCCGCTTTAGACACACGATCCAGTGTATAACTTACGAAAGAGACAAGCCAAGGTCTTGTCGTGATGTGTAATAGGGATTTAGTCGGTACACCCCTCGCTCCCACCTCATTAGGTTATTTTTTGGTAAGTATTAAAAATGTAGACTGATACAACAGGCGGTTCTTGGGTAAGCCGTTAAATATTTGTCGTCGACGAGGCTTAGAGCGCCTTCACATTAGGTAGTGCGACAACAGCGCGTCAGTCACGCCACAACAGCGGATGCCTTCTCATTAAAAATACACCCGCAAGACTTGCTTAGATTAGGATGGCCAGTTCATTTCAATAATGGGCTCCAACTATGATAACCACGTGTCGCGCTGCTCTTACTAGGGCCTGTTTCACTATCGACGAGTAATTTCTGGATAGCTTACTTCACAGATCATTTTGACAGTTTTAATATGAAATTTATGTCAATGTAACTGTCAAGTAAGCTATTCAGAACTTACCTGTCGATTGAGAAACATGGCCTTAGTATAGTTTGCCGACTGTCGAGCTGCTATCTCCGAGCGCGCGCGCCCTAACAGCGCTGTCGAAACGCCTAACGATAAAACCAGCCTTAGACCTAATGTGAAGGCGCCCTTAGCGCCGGCGCCACGTCCCCGGCAATGCCGCAATGCCGTAAATTGCGAGCGGCCGGCCGACAAAACGCGCGGTAATTCAGCTGACAGTGCAAACGACGTGTCAAACGCTGCGGGCGCGGTGACCATCTCGCATGGGTAAGGAGGACACTTTATTGCTCAAAATCGCTTGAAGAGTTTCTTGGCAAATATCTACTGCGTGACGTGAAGAAACTTAGCAAAGCTCTTTGTTTGGGTGTTCAAAAATCATTTCAAGGTTTTCCTGCTAATTTAACTTTAAGCACTTACACAGTAGGTACCTAGGTATCTCTGACATAAAACAACTGTTTCATGCACACCACACCTCACATTGGGATCAATTCGTCCATAGGTACACGTCTACGCCTCATATCTTATTCATAGAGATTAGTTTACTTACAGTCATTTGGTCACACAATTGATTCCCAATTTTTTTTATTCGCTCTTTTTTTTATAGTCAGTTCGATATCACATTTCTTTGCTTCTATCCTCATCCGCCATAAAGTCAAATTTGTAAAATTGTATCCAAAATATTACATCATTTGCTCTATATGATCAGATGATGGCGTCATGATGACGTCCGACATATGAATGGAAGAGGAAACATACGCGCCGACCCCAGATAGACTGGGAACTGGGCAGGAAGAAGAAGAAGAAGAGCTCTATATGATCAGTATATAATATTATTATTAGTCTCGTCCGTCTGTATAACTGAAGGTACTTATACGAGCGAGCATATATGATGCACATCCAAAAACAATAAATCAGGACACGTCACCCTTTCGGCATAAAGCGTTATTAAAAATCAAACCCAAACATGGAAACGAGGCTGCATCAGGAGAACCGTGCAGTGCATAAAATAATGTATCGCTTATAGTCTTCAATATTTTTAACCCGTCACCGCCGAATGACGATTAAAACCATGACGACAATTTAGCGGAACAAAAATTGCACTAAAAGCAGTCGAGTCTTTTTATCTGCGCATACTATTGTCGCCCCGAACTCATGCGCCGCCGCAGCGTTCGGTTTATCGGACTGCGCATCTAGATGGCCCATTATACGCCTTTGACTGCGCCTGCGCCGCAAGATACCACGACTCGTCACCGCATACGCTCCGTACACGGCATAACTACACAACTCTCTTGATACGTCATGAAGTATTGGTTCTTTAATTAATTGGATAGCTGCTATCTGATAGTGCGGTAGGTACTAATGTAAATTGTATGCACCGGCATCGAATAAGGAAACCCTTCTTGTTCAAGTCAAGGGTGAGGAGGTGAGACTAAAGCGGTGTGCAAAAGGCGACCTAAATATAAGAATTAGTTTGTTTTCTTTATGGCTTACCTACTTTTACACGGACACATATCACAAAGAATATTATGGTTAGAAAAAGTTCGATGCGGGATGCGATGGGATGCTTGATGCGGGAATCGAGCCGCGTCCTCTGCGATCCGGACAGATGCCTATATCTTATATCTATGGAGATTGTTTTTTTACTTAGGAAGGCAAACTGTGCGAATATCTTTAAAGAATTATTGTATATTAATTTATCTGCGTGTTTTACTCAACTGTAGGAAAAATACGAGACGTAGGTAAAGAGATTCCCCACAGTACTAATTCTCATTTATAAGAGGAATGTAGAGCAGAGTCACACGTTTTTCACTCCTTAAATATTTTCTCCAATCTAATCCACTTGTCACAACAAATTATTATTATTATCCCAATCAATCGAAGATCATGAAAATAACAACAATTTCGATCATTAAATCTTTATCAAAAAATGTATCAAACACAATGGCTTGCCGAAATATCAAAAGTCATTTTGTTGTGCGCCTGCGACGGTCCGGTGGCTCGTAAGCTCGTTAGCTCCCGACCCGGCATAAATCACACCGTTTATGAGAGCTCCCCATTTTTTAACATTGGACCTAATGAAATGCGAGCGCAGTATGGGACCGGCTAGTGACATTAAAACACAGTCCTCACCGGCGGTTTCTAATTATAATCCTGTCAAAGTCGCGACATAAGCAAAGAATTGATGATCACCTGAGCCGCGGCGATTTTATCTTAGACACTGCTGATCGGAAAGATAGTAGCTGTTTAATTTTAATACGTCATATTTTTATTTGTTCGGGCGCCGTCCCGACGGGCCCTTAAAAGGAAGTCGGTCTCTTCGATGCCATTACTCCTTGTAGACACGCTGTGAAATCTTGCCGGAGAGCAAAACAGTCGTAAACAATAAAGCAGACCGAATTCGATGACAGGCAATGGGTTTTGGGATGGTAGGTAACGTACCTAATGCCAATTAAATTGAGGTCCGTGTGTGTAACCAATTGGATATCAACAATAATGCAATAAATAACACATCGCGTTATGTGATAACTTAGTACTCTACCAACAAAAAGTTGTAAAATAAAATAAAAAATAAATAAATATCAAGCAAGAGTGTGGTGACGGCAGAGCAGAATACGCGAGTGTCGTACATCGGCGTTATGAAGAGAAATGGGTAGAGCAGAGTTCCCTTCATACCACATAGCTTATACTGCGGTTCACGTGACCAATAGATGCCAATAGGCTAGCCACGTGCTACATGGAACCTAACACACAAAAAGGTTTCTGAACTTAAAATTGTCAATAAAATCAATACAACAAAATGTGGGTGTTAATACACCTTTACCTACCCCTTAAACTAAACGGGCGTGAATTATGTGAGCTTATGTAAACAGGCGTTGTTAGTCCTATTCTGCCAGTAGCAGCTTCCATTCATCACGCGGTCATCGAAACAAAACAAATAACATTTGCAAATAGCAAACTAATGCAGACAACGAACGATCAATCAGTCACAGGATCTGCGCTCTCCCTACCGTGATGCCGCAGTACCTAGAACAGTCAGGCTTCACCGAGCAAAAGACGATAGCTGCTCTAATGTAAGGGCTTTACGGTTGAAGTTCCAGTGAAGAGGGTGAAGAAATGAATGGCGCCAGTATTTTAGGAAGCTGTTCGCAGAAGCGAGAGAGCGAGTACCGCGAATCAAAAGCTGCGCGCGCGCAGTGCGTCGCCGACAAAGGGGCCGCCGCACGCGAGACTCCCGATTCACAATTAAGCCAGTGTGTGTTAATTGATATTAATACCGCACGTGTGGAGCAAGCAACGATCTGAAAGCGGGTACGGACTAGCTGCCGCACTCAACCCCAAATACAGAAACGCTACTGAAATTTTGAGGCCTGCTTAACATTCAAGTATTGTCTAATTTGACGTTATTCCATACAAATCCTGACAGGTATTGTCCACTTAACTTTATAAGCAGTGCTCAGAATAGCGCTTCTGTATTCGGGGGTCAGAGTAATAACGCGAGTATTTGATGTCAAAAAATGGCAATTCAAAAAGAGTTCTTGCCTGGTCTAATAAAATTTTTTGACATGAACTACTCATTACAGTTAATTGACGTCTCTCAGTGCGGCAGTAAGGCGACTAAAATAACTATAACAACTAACTATAAATAGGTCCACGTCAAACATTAGGTACCTATATCAAAATGATATCGAATCTTTAATTTAGTACCGTTTTCGATGCTATAACCCATTGGCCCGAATGCAATGCGGCACAAAAATGTCACGTCTGTTATGAACGTTATTATTTTGATGAATCCATAAAATCTGTCCGTCATCTAGCATCCGTATAACACAAGTGCTTATGCTACATTAAGCTATTAAGATAATAGGTGTGAATGCAAGAAGTTTTTATTATTCCTTTTCACTATTTCAACCCTGGGTCGCTTAGTACTATTTTTAATGTGGGATATCGCTTCCTGCTTTCCCCTTAGCCACACATCTAATGCAAGGAATTGCGTCAAGGCTGGGAGCAGAGTGTCGGCGTCAAAAGTGCCGCGCGCGTCATCAGGCAATTATACCACAGTATTATACAGTTGGGCGTTGCGACATCACTCTCGTACTATTGACATTGACCGGCGCATTCACGGAATCGTCACCGCGTCACTCCCCGCTAATTCCAGCCAAGTGCCGACTGTTGGGCACAGTTGACGGGAAGCCGTTGTCACAATCGAGAGTTCTGAAATGCTCGGGAGGTCGGGGCAGAGCTATCAAGGCTTAGATGTTCTGTGATTGAGATTGACAAGAGCAAATCTTAGGTAGGTTCACATACAATCCAATCTATGTTAAGAATCTTGAATAACATTTTCAAGATTCTCTTTAACTGGACTGAAAATGGCAATTGGGCTTATTTCAAGCATTCATACCACCATGATAGTAAAGCGCTCATTATTTCTACGGTTGATTTTATAGGTTTTTATAATATCAAGGTATATAAATGACTCTATTCTACCTGCTAAATCTGTTGTTACCATTCTCGATAGAAATTGTTGTTTTTATTTACATTTTTGTATTTATATGAGTTAGCAACTGAAATTGTAAAATTGAAAATACATAGTCAGAAAAACAACAATTTCAATCAAAAATTGTTAGCAACAGAGTGACATAATGAGGAGAAGGTGGTTCATGCTGAGCTCGCGTCTGATAGAAGAGAACGGTAGAGGAAGACATGGTATTCAGCCCCACATAGAGTAGAATACGGGCAGGAGAAGCAGACATGTAGATTAAGTAGAGTCGACTTAATCTACATTCAAGTTCAGAAGGCAAAACAAGCACATAAAATGGAACAAAACATGTTTTTTCATGCTCCAGGCGGGACTATCAAAAATTCTCCGTGTGCACCCAAAACCGTGTCCAGTCACGGGATTCCGGTAATCTCGTAGGCAGGACACTTTATGGCGGGTCGTGCTCTCGGGTTATCTGGATACGGTAGCCGGGAGTCGGGAGCACGATACTAATCGGGCACGATGCGATGCTATCGGCTACGGGACGCTGGGTGGCTGTCCCGCCGCCTATGACGTGGATTTGAAGCGTTTCCTTTGAATTAGTTTTGTAATAAGAACTCTTGTAGTTGACACGCAATGAAGTCTGATTCAGAATTTATTGAAAAATACATAGGTTCGGAAAAGTTCGAAAAATTATTGTCTTGATGCAGGATAATAATATTTTATCTAACATTTTTAAAATGTTAAAATAAAAATCAAAATATACAATAAGCACACTATTGATGCTCTTTTGGGATAGTGTTGTTACGTTAATTATTAACGGAATCATCTCTGATTGGAATAAGCTTTTCACCAATAATTGATTAGTCATCTCTCTCTTCAATTAACAAAGTGTTATTGTTAAGAATAGTGTAAATTTCAACAGACAAATAGTGCGATTCTTAAATTTAAAACATCTAAATATCATGATAATTATCATTATTATATTAATTATTATCATCTCATAAATGTGCTAAACTTTTAAGCTTTCACCGCCTACGACACCTAATTCTAATGAATTATATCATATTAACGTTAAACAAAGTGAAGCATCATCATCTATCATTCGAAAGTTAAACATTGCCTCCGAGTTTGTTTGTTCAACACCGACTTTGTATAATTTTCAATAACCATAATAACGCATGCAATGACTAACCGCGGAGCGATCAACCGCGCTGATGGCCTCAATGATATAATAGACACGCAAGAGCAGCATTTGAGTGTACGACTTTAAACATGATCTCTTATTAGATTCTTAACACGTTCGTCATCATTATATCCACTTAAATGTATGAAAATCATCATTCTCATCGTGAAGTAGGTAATGTGCTTTTAACGAAGACTGGCGTTCCGTAGCAAAGTGAATGTCTACTCACCAAAGTAAACATATATACCTACATAGAGGTGTAGGATTAAAACACCCTCGTTTCGCCAACAATTTTCATACATAAATCACGCCTATATCCCCGAAGGGGTAGACAGGGGTGAACTAGCACCCACCTTTCGCCAATTATGTTAGGTCCCATGTAATAAGTGGCGAGCCTATTGCCATTTATCGGGCACACAAAAGTCGCAGTACATTGCTAGGTGGTATAAGAGGAACGCTTCTGCCCTTTCCTCATCACTGATTTATCCTTGGTCGCCTTGTTCGACACCCACGGGGGAGATTTGGGGTGGTGACAATTGTATTCTACTCTGCCGTCACCACACGGCTTTCAGTCTATTTTACACAACTATGTTCAGTCTCATGTAATAGGGGATTGCCATATATCGGGCACCTAAAGCGCAGTACATTGCTACGTGTAACAATAGTAACGCTGCTGCCCATTCCTCGTCACTGTTTTAACCAAAATAAATATAACAGCAATAAAATATTGAATGATGTAACCTCATTTACATTCACGAATGATGTCTTAAGATGCAGAGGACGTTGAGACACCGCCCGGGGGAACCAGTGATCTGGGTGATACCGTGATATAGCCGGCGCCACGACCGCATTTACATAGCATTGTAACGAGACGACACGACACGACAGATCTTATCGACCGCGCCCTTTGATTCTCAAATCACAATCCCACCGCAGACTCTTGGTAGGTCTGTACCTACTTCATTTTGTGTCCGATTAAACTATTTAACCGTAAATAAAGATTTGACTTTTCAAAAGCTGAAAGGCAAAGGCATTTTCTTTTAAAAGCCAATAAACTTAAAAATAATAATGCACTAATCGTCTATCAGACGGGTAAATTATCGGATGGTCGGCTGAACATTAAATAAATAATGGTCTTTTCAAAAGCTTAACTCCAAAAATAGACGCTGATAAACTTAAATTACCTGCAGTGCCTTGTGAAATAAGCAATTCAATGCACTAATAGTCTATCAGACAGTAATACTAATTATCGGAAGACAATTTAGAGCGCGAAGACGAACAGATGTCGCGTGAAATATAACAAATCCTCACGTTGTCATAACTCCCGTACGCCGTACGTGCGTCGGCCTGAGAATCGTTATGATTTACCGCCCACCCAACGTTGGGTAATGACAACTTTTTCTAGGAGACGCTGTATCTATGGGCACGCGTGCGTGGAAGCATGTGACCCGAAGGGACAAGCGTCTCACTGCGTTGATGACCAGCAAGCAGTAGGCAGTCCGACTGATCAAGTTACTAAATTTTGAGAGGCGATTAAATTTAGGATTTTCACGTTTTATCACTACCTATATCTGACTTAGATACTACAGTACATTCGCAAGAGTTGTAAAGTAATATAGGTAAGCATTCTAGTATTCTAAATTCTAGTTTAACACACACTAATTTTGGTTTTATTGAATTGCCTGTGAATAGCTAGGAGCTTGCAGTAAGTACGAAGAAAATTTTAGTTAGAAAAAGTTCAAGACTGGCTGGATTTTTTCTTTTTTTTAACATTTATTTATTGTTCAAATTAAAATCAAAAATTATGCTGACTGCCGCACTCAGAGACGTCAATTAACGTTAATGAGTACTTATTGTCAACAAATGACAATTCAAAAGTAGTCTCTATTCTGGCCGGGTGTAGATTAATCTTTTTAATATTAAGTACTCATGAAAGTTAATTGACGTCTCTGAGTGCGGCAGTTAATAAAGTAGTTGGAACATTAGATTAATTTGGGTTCCTTGTCGCTTACGCACCGATCGATCATTAGCAAGAAACGGAGCTATCAAAGCCGGTCGGTGAAGAATTTACGAAATGTCCAATACGTCTCGAGCGCTCACATTACAATTTGTTGATCGGAGTGCGTGAGAATGGTACCCGGGATCCTCGTAACATGTTAAACGGTTGTATCGGCCGATACCGATCTAACCCGCGCGGCCCGTTGGCGCCATAAAAACAAAACAACACAACTTTCTTCTGTAAAATATCCGAGGAATTTACGACGATTCAACGGACAAAAATGCTATAAGCTAATGAGAAATTATCATCAGGGCAGCGGCGGGCAAAAAACGGATCGGCCCGCTCCACGAATACACGGAACATGGTTTTTTCATCTCAATACGAAATATTGAGTTCTTGTTTGTTTTTTCTGGCGAGCGTCGATTGTTTTAGGCCACATAGTACGAGCGCGGGAGTCCGCGATGACTGTGCACGTTTTGCCGACGTGAACGGCTCGACGTGTTCCATCGCTGAGTTGCTTACAGCAAACACCTTCAAAGGTGCCTTTGAAGGCGCATTGGAACATATGCTCAGGAATCAAACTGATAAATCGAGAGTAAATGTTCCAGGAGATATTGCGATATGATCGCTGGCGACCCTTCGTCGCGTGCTTCGGATTCCGGGTTCTGTCGCTCCTTGGACTCGGAATTACCCATTACATTAAATGACAGTACGTTTTTTGGGCCGTGACAATCTGTCCACATATCCATCGAAGCCGTCATTACAGTAAACGTTTTCTATCAACGTTAAATTGGACAAACAAGCCGTTAAGAGATATTGGGTGGAAAGGAACAATTGAATAAGAGCTTCTTGTACTAAGAGCAAAAAGACAAGTGCTCAAATTACTTTGATTTCCATTAGTTTGATGGACACCTCTTTTCTATTGGAAAGGTTTAGAAAGGAAATTCTGGATAGTTATGTAGAGCTGCGATTCCCAAAGTGGACGATAACCACCCCAAACGCAAAGTTTTGAGTTAGTAAGTATATAATGGCAGAAAAATTATTACAAAGAAAATTGTGCTTATAAAAAGTGGTAAAGGCAACTGCCCGGACTGCAGAAGACGCGGGTTCGATTCCCGCATCAAGGCTATAAATTTCAAATTTATTTAAGTATAATTATCAACAGGAAAAAATACTAAAGACAGGATTCTGAAAGTAATTTAGCTACGGGACTCTGAAGCATCAACCAGTTGATTTTGGAAAAGAGTTCTCTTGCTTGACCTCTTCGGAAATCCCTGACCTAGATAGTACCTATGCATTATCTCCGGAAAATCTAGACATCTATTGACACAGGCGGCTAGTTCGGCACTATTAAGCGAAATCCAATGTCAAGTCCACGAGACGGCGAAGAGTGACGGGCCAGCCAGAAGACAGGCTGTCATAATCTGATAAGTGGTGCGTGCGCTGGGCGGAGCGCGGCGGGCGGCCGGCGCGCCACAGGGGGTCGGCGCCCGCGCACCTCCCGCTCGCACGATTCCCTCCAGCCATACGAGCGAGCGGGACAGCGCGAGTCGCGCGCTCCACGCAGGCGACAAGCGACCCGTGGTAAAACAAAAGGAATGTTGCCGGCGACGCTTTGAGGCGCCGGCGCCGGTCGCCGCGCGCCCTAATCACCCATTTTAATTACGACACAGATCGAATCAATTAATCGGCGTTTCTGTTAAAACAAGCGCCCGGCGGGAACGTAGGTACTTACGTTTCTTTGGATTCATAGAACAGATTTCCGATTATGAGTTTTATCTCATTAGAAACAATAATTGAGCGCCGATTGAGCAATTCTCGTGTCGAAGCAGTCGGGTGTGTCGCCGCTAGGCTCGAGAAAGATGCTGTTGTTTAGGCTTCGTTCCTAGTTCAATTTCTTACAGAAGTTGTATAGCATACAGCGCTATAAGATAAATTAAGCAACACCGATTAAAGTACCTACGACAGATATTGGTGAACCCTTTGGTTGTTTAATGGTTGGGGCTTACTAACTGAATCAAAGCAAACCGAACCTTAACAACAAGGCATACTGTCTACTATCTTTGTAATAAGGCATACCTACTGTCATATACTTCCGCCTATGAAAGGTAGAAAGAGAGAAGTCCGCAGATCAATAGGACTTAAAGTTAAATCTGAGGTGATCATTGTTTTCTGTTAAAAGAGAGATATCAAGTTCAAGAAGAAAGGTGAAGTACTTAATTAATTATTTCATGTCCGGCAAAGGAAAATTAAACAAACAGTTCCGGAAATGTTTTTGAAGGATGAAATGTAAAGGACTGCCTTAGGAACAGGTTCGCCCGTCGCGCCTACTCCCGCGTCAAGCTCAGACGGTTTTAATTAAAAGTTATTATTTTTTTTCAGCGAATTCGGGTTCGCTCTCCCATCGGAGAACACAAGAATAAATAACATGTTTTTGTGTGATGTGTGTTTGTTTTTAAAATGGCGGGAGGTCCACGCGACGACACGCGAGGCGCGCCCGGGCCTCGACCATTTGTCATATTTCGGTAGAAAAAAAAACAACCAAGTCTATTTTAACCTATGTTTGTTTGTAGTACGATTATTGAGGGTTAAGTATTATCTGTGGACACGAACGCGGGCAGATGGGACGTATCAATTATTCTGAAAGATTTGTGTTTATTATTGTAGGCTATAAAATCTGTGGTGGACTAAGAATATGAGTTAGTGTGTCAGTAGCCAAGGACTCTAGAAATTATTCTTGTCGAATGGTCTTTCGAACATTTATTGGAGTTAAAGCATGTCAACATTAAAACCACAGATTGCAAAAAATACCTCAAAAAAGTAGCAAAAATTATGCAAAAAAAGCACCAAATACGATACGAACTTTTTTTGTAAACGGTTTTTTATTTGAAAGAATACAGGTTTTTCTCATTTTGTATAGTTTTCCCCATAAAAAATAATGATTTTTAAGCTGAAGTAAATTACACTTTAGATTACCCTACTAAAATGGATGGAAAAAGTTTTCTTAATGCACTATCTCAATTTTCCACCCTGTATAAGCAAGTGTGACCCAACCCCACGACGTAACGAAGGCAGAGAAGGTGCAAGCATGGCGGTCGCAGGTGGTAACTAGCGGGTTGAGCAAACGAACCGCCCAAACCTCATATTTGCACTTTTAATTTAATCCCCCTCCCAACGCGAACGAACAGAACGTAGGTAAAAGACAGGGGTACTGCCTCGTTCTTTATTTTTTCATTACTTAGCTATTGTATTGTAAGTTATTTGTAACGGGTAATGAACTTTATTCAGGTGCCGTGTGGTGACGGCAGAGACCACAGATATATCAATTGCAGAGACGAATACAATTGTCACCACCCCCGTTTCTCTCGTGGGTCGTAGAAGGCGACTAAGATATAACAAGGAAAGCGATTAAAGTTAAAGTTATATATAAAGCCAGTAAATAGAAATAGGCTCCCTGTCACAGAGGACTAAAATAAGCTGGCGAAACGCGGGTGTGTAAACAATAAAACACCTCAGACTACCCTTTAGTGGGAGAAAGGCTTGATTTGTATGAATGAAGTTAATGCATGCGGTAAAATTTCGCGTGGGGGAACGAGGTCCCTGATCCCGTCATTTATAGTTAAACTTGGGGTTAATTAGGATACCAGCACGGACGATTTTAAGCTGGGGCACGCCAGTAATTAAGTGTACAGTAGACCGTTCCGTCACCGGCACGGAACGTGTCCGCGCTGGCAAAATATAAATTGCTGGCTCTAATCCAGTGCCGGTACTCTACTTGCATGGCCGGTGACGGAACGGTCTAGTGGGCGTTGGTCCTTATAAATTGTATGAAAGAATATTTTATTGCATGTGCCGGTACGGTTACCGCTATGGTATGGTACGGTGTAGTGGGCAAAATACCTTTTCACTTCTCATGCTCTGAAAGTGGTTATTTGTGCAGGATATAGGCTGCACAAAATCGAATTTTGTGCTCTAGAGCATTAACGTATCTACTCATAAATGTGTCGATAATAAGGCAAAGAAAATGAGCCATGCAGCCAAACACAATAAGAAATTCAGATATAGAATTTGTTATTTTTTAATATTTACTTAAATTTATTTGCTTAATGTGTTTTTAAGACATAAAAGATATTACAATTTTAATTCAAGCAGGTACGGTAGGTTATTAAATTAATTTAAGAAAATTATTATTTCAAAATTAATTTAATACTTGGCTGTATATGTCTGCAGCCCAAGCCTAATATCAATGGGAAAAACAATTTCCGTCAGTATTCAAAACTGTACTGATTTTAGTTTGAATTTTAAGAAATGTTATGAGAAATTCTGATTTATTTCCTCGCAATCGAAGTGAAAAGCAGAGTTTCTACCTCGTCCACAAAACCATTTTTATCCTCGACATTACTATCAGCCCTCGCCTACGGCTCGGGCTGCTAAAAGTCTCGGACAAAAATGATTCGTTTTGTGCACTTGATGGAAAATCTACTATTAAGGCCGCTACTTGTAGACGTCCGTTTTTTTCATCAGATAACGGACCGTGTTTTTCACCGCATTCGCGGTGGTGTGTCCTTTATAATGAATGTGTGTAGTGTGCGTACATGCCCGGCGACCAATTTATGCCGGATCGATGTCCAGTGCATGTACACACAAGCGGTCTCAGGCTCGTAAGCCCGATGTCCCCGCCTCTAGCAGCGTGTCCTATACAGTGATGATTATTAGAATAACTTAATTACAGCGCACACGCACGGCGCAGGCTGCGTCCACTACGAGAAATAAATGAAATATTTCGGAGCCGTTTCGGCGGGGCTGGCGCCACGGCGGCCGCGGCGCCGGCGCGCCCCCGGTCTCTCACGAGCCATCATTAATACAAAACAAACAAAAGTGACCTCTAGACGGGCGCACGGCTAACGAGATTCACAAACCGCCGGATAAAGCGGTAAATTATCGGAATGTTAACCGGCCGCGCGGTGGTCCTCCGTGTAAAAAACGTGTACCAGATGACAGCGGCGCTGATGGGCCCGGCTAATTGTTGGACCCGCAAAAACCCAACTGGGGTACGCCGCGACAGCCGCGCCGCACGATCGCGATTCGGATGCGGAGGCATCTAGTTTTTAGCGGCCATCTTTGCCGCGGCCGTCGACACGGAGCTTAATTGCGCCCGCTAATTACCGAATGATGCGCGGCGACGCGATGTTCGTTACCGATCGAACTTTCTTTGCGTGGCGGGACGCGTACGCGGACGAATGCGCTGCCGCGGCATGCCGCAGGGCTGGCACCGGCAAGCCCGCCCGCTCGCTCGCGCTGACAGGAAGGCGGAGGCGCCGACCTCCGAGCGCTGTGTAATTTCTTCACTGCGCTCCACATTATCGATGGAGGAAAAAAATAATTGAGGGGGCACCGTCGTAAAGCAAACAAGCTTATAATAAGCTGTAATTTGTGCTCGGCCATTTAGAGAAATGCACAAATTGTCGGGGCAGCTGTTTGTTTTGTCTATGATGGAGGTCCGCGCTCGCTCCCAAATTGTCCGTTAACAAGCCCCGCGTCAGATTCGGCAGCCCTAATGGGTTTTGGTGAGTTTTTGTGGTAATTTATGAGGAGTAATGTGGTTTCGTAAATTCACAGGCAGCTGCGCCGTTTAATCATCTATAGGTAGAGCGCTGGACAAAAAGTGTTATTAGATTTTCAACTTGTTTGCGTTTCATTTTGCACTTTCTCTTGAGCGGTATTTCACGGAAAATTGCAAAAATGTGTAGATAATAAATCAAAATAACTCTTTAACGTATTGGCGATTAATACCTAAGTACCTAATTAAGATATTATTATTTAATTTTTATTTAAATATTACCTATAAGTATGTTTGAAAAAATTTTACAAAGAAAGTATAGTCTGAAAATTTTCTAAATGTTATTTGATGCGAGAATCGAACCCGCGTACTCTGCAATTCGGGAAGATGCCTATACCACTCCGGGCAGATGTATTAATATTTTTCAAATTTACTGTTTTTATGACCTTATTGTCTCTGTAGTAATTAAGACGCTTATGATCATAATTCCGGTGAACTCTATAAATAAATATCTACCCACCGCACACGCTAACAAATATTACTAGAAACGGCAGTAATTTGAAGCGGATGGAACATATTTTACCATGTCAACCCACTTCGGATTGGTCCCATGGTCATTTTATGCCAATTACGAAGTTTTTGATTGGTCATTAAAAGCAAGACGTATAATTTGGGGAGCATGCCTTTGGTTAGTAAGGTCACACACTTCGTGGGGAATCTAGTCAATTACGTTTGTTGTTAAGAAGGCATATGAACATGATTATTAGAGTTCAAATAAAACTGCCAAATTGGAGGTCACACCGCATGTAGAGCATTCCAAAGAAAACTTTTGCCATTATTACTTGTTGGTACAGACTTCTATAGAAAAGAAAAAGAAAAACACAACCATTTTTACCAAATTAAATATTCAAAGCAATATTTAGTTTGTTAAAAGTTGTCAGAAATTTTCAGGAAGACTTCAAGACGCAATCTTTCACATAATAAGCGTTCAATAATTTTTTATTATTATTTATTGTGAGTGAATAACAATTCATATGGTAATATGTTTGAATAGGTATAGCTTCGGATATGACCGTGGTATTATAGAATAGAATGTCTTATTATTGCACGCGACTGGGGTAAACATACACTACAGCTATTATTTAAATGATGAATGATCTTACCTTCCCCCCTTCGTGATGATCATCTCAGTGCCGATATCATGGAAGCGCCTCCAGAGGTCGCCGTTGAGCAGTCGGCCCTCACATGCTGGCGGTTCTGCGTCTGCACCGATACGGTGCTCTGGAGAAAAAACACAACTTTAGTTCGAAAAACGACCTAAAAATTACAACCTTGTAGGTTCATATTGAAATACATGCGATAAATGTGTTGAGGGTCAACCTCTTTACGCAAAATGTAGAAGAAAACTCTGCTTTTAGGTAGGTATATATGACACAAGAAAAGTAATGTAAGATCGAAGCAAGAAAGAAAAAAAAATGAAGAAAGAAAGTAATGAAGTGATCTCTGTCTACCCCTGTGGGAGAAATGCGGGACACATTGCCAGCTAATATATTTGCAACCTTCATCACCCGCCCCCAAAGACTATTTAATGCTGTTGCTCTGCTTTCACGCAATCAAGAGACGCGCGATTTCCGCGTGCTCGTAAATAAAGAATCCCCGCATCAAGACCATAACTTTTCGAAATTCCTTTTCTAACCACCAAAATCTTTGTACTAATTAATTTTAAATAATATTGTAGCATAGTTTAATATTGCTGCTCGTAGCTACCTAAGATTCGCCTTTTGCCAGTTGACACACTGGTATACAGAAAATTGACGACACGCGATACGTGCATACCCTGCATTGAGAAACGCACTCATATTGGCTGGCGATTTCAAACATCCAATAATTCATACTCCGTAGGTTTTCGTGCAAAACTTCTACTCTGTCTGTCGTCCGTAGTCCCTAGGGTGGATTTTCTTATCTCTATGAATAATTCCACGGGTAAAAAGCATATTACTATTCATTAGTTTCCCATAAACACTAGTCGTAGTCATCCGTAACAAATGTCGGCTAACGATGCCTAATTTGAGCCAGGCAATTAGTGTAAAAATTATAATTAATTGTCATCGGGTGTTCATTGCGTACTTAGCAATTCAACGATCAATTAGTTGCGCGATTAAAGCAATCGAACTCGTTACTCGTAATCTATACTAATCTATACTTATAATATTACCAAAGCTGAAGAGTTTGTATGATCGAACGCGCTAATCTCAGGAACACTTGATTCAAATTGAAAAAATATTTACTGTTGGATAGACCATAATATAAATAATAATAATAAATATTTTTACACTCACACCTATCATCTAGTCCAAAGTAAGTAGCCTAAGCACTTGTGTTATGGATACTAGATGACGGACATATTTTTAATATAATTATGTATATAAATGTTGAAAATATACTACATAAACATATACACAACTATGACTCGGAAACAAACATTTGTGGTCATCACAAAGTTTGCCCCTACCAGGATTTGAACCCGGGACCTCTAGGCCAATACCCAGCTATCTGAGCATTCGACCAAGGCGGCCGTCATATCGAGGAAGGCTTTAGTTTAGACTCTAAAATAATCGACAATAACGGGAGCGAAGCCGCGGGGGACTATTGTTATCTATAAAACGAGCAAAAAAATCACGTATGTTGTTATGGGAGCCCCCTTAAATATTTTTTTTTGTATTCTTTGTTATAGCGGCAACAGAAATACATCATCTGTGAAAATTTTAACTGTCTAACTATCACGGTTCATAAGATACAGCCTGGTGACAGACAGACGGACGGACAGCGGAGCCTTAGTAATAGGGGGTCGTTTTACCCTTCGAGTACACAACCTTAAAAAGAGCTACACGCTGTATTACCGAAAGGTATGCAACCATATACCCACATAGATAGGTTAGTACCAACAGCTACCTGTGTCATCGAATACCCGTACCGCGATCAAAGAGATGCCGCCGACTTTATCGTACGCCGTTTACATAAAGTTTTAATGTCTATACCGTTTTACCGGTGAATTTATATTACCGACCGCGTATTCGTTACCAGATATTAAGAAAAAAATACATATTTATGCATATGCTAATACGCTGTTTGTGATTAATTGTTCGTGTATTCGTGTGTCGATTTCGCTAGCGAGTTTGCGGATATGCCATTGAATTTTAAGGAGGAAAAAATGAATGTGTTAAGCTGTAAATTGGGTGTTCGCTCATTCATTAGATCGGGGAAGTGAATTGACTATTTGCAAGATCTAGCTTTTGATTTGGCACGCTATCCGATTAGAATATTAAATTGGCCTCGTGGATTATTACCTTTTAGTTTTTATGTAGAATCAAATAATTTTAGCTCAGCTTAATCTCGCGAAAACCAGTTAAAACAGCTTTGTTTCTTGCCGGAATAGAGCGGCGTTTATAAAGAAAAACATTACAGGCATTCATGAATTATTCATCAGTTGCATGGGGGGGCTACCCCTTCGGGGATAAATAAGCGCAAAAGGTGAATTAACACACACGTTACGCTAGCTTAGGTCCCATACAGGGGCGAGCCATCCATTTAGGTATCGGGCACATAAATCGCAGTAGGTATATATATATACCTTTAGCTGTGTGATATAAAGATACACTCCTGACTATTACTCATCGCTGTCTTTAGTTTTAGAGGTCTTTTTACAAAAAAAATGAGGGTTTAAGTCAATACACGGGACTATTTTACTATTCATAAAATATTAAAAATTATTTAAAAATATATAAAATTTAAAAATTATATTAACTTCCAAATTTTTGTCATAAACTTTATATCGGCCTGTTGTAATACCAGTCCGGAAACCGTAAGTTGAGTCTACAATATAAACGCAGAAATCCATTACAGAGCTTTCCGTGTCGTTAATTTAATTTTAACGGTATGACTATAACTTTGTCTAAAACACACAAAAAATCGTTAAAGTCGTAAAAACGTACATTCCTCTGGTTTCGTTGTTCAATAGTAGATTATTATGCCCTTTCCTAACCTAGGACAGTAGTAATAAATTAATTAATATTAAATAAATAAAATTTAGTGTAAATATTATACGCCACACCACTTAGCTGACCTAATAATATTTATTTACACTTACAAACATCGCAGAGTCAACTAGGATCAAAATAAATTGTATCACATACTTTATTACTGATCAGTTTAAGATCAAACTTAAATTCGGTCACCCATCTCGCAGACAAGGTTTGCTGTTTCGTTTCATATTTCGAAATGAATGTAAATTTTGTAGAACAAAAAGCGAACAATTTTAGTAATGCCAACAAAAATTAGTAACTATTTATCGAACTACAAGTTAACTAGTAAGTTTCCATGAAACTATCAGCAGTAACTGTTGAAAAGAGAAAACGTGCACTTAGGCTTAACAATTACGTATGTCTATTTGTAAGTAATGAAGAAAAAATATAACAACATTATTACAATTCAAATTGCTTCTACAAAATATTCGCAGCGTTCTCTGCCTATAGACAATATCGGATACAACTTGCTTCTATGGAAAGACTGCAACGCGTCATGACATTTATTTTTTTCCAATGTGCTTAAAGTTTTTTTAATTACCTGCGTTTATTGTGGCTAGTAATGATGGGAGCTGCGAGAAACACTTATTACTTATACTTACTTAAATATAAAAGATGCGAATATAATTTTACGTATATAGATGTAACGACTGTCGTCACAATGTGGTTGGAATGGTTTACTTTAGATATTTGCTTATCGATTCGCATTTCAAACACATCTTTCTATACATAAATATATTCTTCGATATATCCTATGATTATGAGACTTCGACGGTGCCCTAATAAGGTTACTTAGCCGAAATGTCAAAAACTATAGTTTGCTATAAATATCAAGTACTTTACGATAAAAGACAAGAAGCCACCAACTTATCTCGTCAGGTGACGAAAATTATGACCTAGTTCTTGGGAGTTCTTTTGTGCTTTGAAAGCCTTAATGCTTTATTTTTCTCTGATCCTTTTTGATAATATATTAATTTTAATATATTATTTACTAGGTATAATTTAAACGCAAATTTATCAATTGTATTAATAATTTTAAAGTGACAGCGAAATAGATTTCTGAATAAAATGGTAAAGGCGTGTGGATGAAATCAAGCCGTTACAAATTAAAAAAAAAACACACGGTACGAATTGAGGAACCTCCTCCGGTTTTTTGTCGGTTAATAAAGACCTAGCATTTACAGGACTATAAGGATAAAAAGCCTAGAAGTGAGGCATCTAAACCTTTAACAACTCAAGGGAAGGAATTCCGACCACATGGGGCTATAAGTGGCTTACGCAAGTACATTCTGCTACGATATTATCCTTAATTCCAAATTAAAACAGCAGTGTTTTTTAGGTGACTTAAATGGTTTAACCTACCAACCTCTTGCAAGCGTGATAGGTTACGTTATGGCAAATTCTCCAAACATTATTCCATGTATGATATTTTATTTGAACATTTTATAAATGTTAGATATATAAAGATTATATTAGATCTTTGTAAAAGTACCTACACTCACTCATAAAATACACGGGGATAGTGACTGACCCTTATTACTTACTTAAATTTATTCACACATTTCCGAAAGTTGCTTGCCTTTTAGGGAATATTTTGCCCCTAGATAGCTCTGTATTACGATTGTAGATGTAGATGCTATTGCAATTTACTCCATAAAATATATTTGACTCGCAATATTTGTTGTCTCTATCGGCTATGGCATAGCGCTACACTATCAAAATATAGGTAGGTAACCGATGGTAAATCAGCGAACAGTGCGACAGTTGACGATTAATATCTAATAGAATCAATGAATACTAGACCTAATAACTATTCTGATAAGGCTGAACAGGATTAGCAAGACCTGGATCTATTACTAATTGCGGTCCGCAACGCACACCTGCACGCCTAGCACGGGACGTGGACAAAATGCCTCTCTACCACTTGACAGTGTTATGTCTCAGGATTTAATGGGAATTAGAGCGAGATGAACATATTTTCTTTTCCTCGGGGAGATTTTCTTGACATCTCATGCTACTGGAGGGGGTAGATTTTCCCTTTTGTCAGATAATGCAGCGTACCTTCCGCATCCTAGCATTTTTATTCAGAGTAGAAACTAAAAACATGCAACATTTCTTCAAGCAATCTTCTCAAAAAGAGAGTTTCAGATGAAGAGTAGATAAAAATCTACAAGTGAACTAACTAGCTCTGGCAGGAATCCGTAGCGTAGGACCTGTTATTAAGTCACCGTGTGGTGACGGCAGAGCAAAATACAATCGTTACCACCCCTAAATCTCTCCAGCGGGTGTCGTACAAGGAGACTAAGGGTAAAATAAGATACTATTAAGGATAAATTATAATAGGTTCGCCACCTATTATAATTATAATTGGTAAAACGTGAGTGTTCATACATCTCTTCCTACCCCACTCGAGGATAAAATAGGCGTGGCTTATACTTATGATCTGGAAACCTATAAATTATCAAATAATATATCTTATACATATACCTAGTAATGTAAACAAAAACGGCCCATTACTCAAAGGTTTGAACATAAATATCCGATTTTAAGCCTCATTTTAAGCCTATATCATTTCGAAGTTCATTCATTTCTAAGCAACAAAGTAATTGAATTTGAACAGTTATGCGATGATGAAAAATGGGGGAGAAAGAGTATTTATTGTGCTCTGAGTTCAAATAGTTATATGCAAAAATTTGTTATCAACTATTAGTTTAACAAACATGATTATGATTAGGTATAGAAAATCAAATATTTATCTACATATAATCATGCATATGAAAAAGTATATAATATAAATGGAAAAAACATTTTTTTTATGCTAGACAGGAAAGCTCAACACAATATTGCTGTTAACATTTCCATTTTTATTACATTTCAAATACATACAAAATCATATTTCTAAACATTACATTTTTACAATATAAAGTATAAAAAATTATAACATTTAAAAATACAAAAATGCAGTTCCCCATCGGTAGCAAGATCACGGTCCCGGCTACCGGTGGTTAAGGATCCAGAGACAGGAACCTCCTCACTATACGCGCCGTGTCCAGAAGTACCGCCTTCTGCATCTGACTCTTGACCCAACCACCTAGCGCGAGCCTCTTAAGATGTTTATCGAGGCTCTTGGCTATCAAGCCATGGGCAGATATAACTATCGGAACAATAATTGCTGAATCGATGTCCCACATGTCAACAATCTCGTGAGCTAAATCAAGATATTTGTTTTCTTTATCTGTTAACATTATTATTATGGCGACTGATTTTGATAAGATGATGGTAGCTAGTCAGGCGGACTTGAAAGAAGTCCTACCACCAACCAAACCCAGTACAAATTTGTACCCCCCTGGGGATCGAACCGAGGACCTCTGGATCTTGACCACAGAGGCGGTTAAAATTAAAATTTTCTGTACCGGGCATTTTTAAAGCGATAAAAATTGTCTGTTTAACTATAAATGGGTCATGTCAAAGTAATTGCCATGTTTGGTGACTGCATAGAAGAGTAGAATACTTTTTTTTAATACTGTAGGCCGAAAGACCTTTAGGTTTTTTGGGGAAGGTGAAATCCTTGGATCTCATAAACCTTGGTTCTCGAGGCTTGCAATCGAGAAATCTCTGAAATGATTTCCGGGGGGAGTCTCACTGCCGTGGAGAGGGTGCTACACCGGTGCTACGAATCGGACCCTGGAGCGGCAGGCCTGAGGTGTGGACCTCAGCTCAGGAGAAGAATACAACCTTTCTCGCGAATGTCGTACAAGGCGACTAACCCCCGGACATAAAAACTCTACTTAAATTTTGAGCACTGCTTATAAAGATAAGTACTATACACAGAAATATTACTTGTCAGAATTTGTATGTAAAAACGTGAATTTTGAAATAATTTTAAATTTTTTAAATGATAAGCAGGACTCAAACTTTGAGTAGTACTTAGCGTTTCTGTGTTCGCGGGTAAGAGTCTTATGAAACGGTGGACATCCCCGTTAACAGTTTAACGGCGTGGATGGTATCTACGTATCAAGTATCATGTAGCTAGATCTTGTCTTTTAAAGGGGCAGATAACACAGATTGTGTAGCACATGACCCGTTTACGATGCAAAATCACTTTAGTAATTGGTAATATAATACCAAGCCAACCACAGTGCCCGAATGAAATAGATAAATAAAGATATTGATGAGAGCCAGAAACGTTTCGAACCACTGTTCGCCAAAGCATATGAAGGTGAAGCTGCGGCAAGGTTACCTAGTGCTTAAGTAGGTACCCGTCAAATTGCTTGGATTAAATATACTTATCAACATCTGCTGCATCCATCAGCTCCCTTGGGTTTTGACCACGAAGTAGTCACTCAACCCGTACCTTAGACTAAGATAATTCATGTACCATTTACATAGGTTATCAGACTTTCTAGTACTTACGAAGTCCGCTCAAAGAAGCCGCGTGCAGCATCTGCTGCCTCAGCAAATACTCCCCAAAATGAGCTTGGTCCATCATCATCTTTAGAAACAGTATCTTTACAGAGAAACACAAGAAACAGTCACTCTAGCCACCACACTATAACATTTTACGTGAGCACACAACAGTCGATAGAAGTTCAGTTGAGCACAGCTAATTTGATTGAACAAATATCACAAACACAAATTCATAATTAGCAAAGGCAAACGGAAGAAGACGTGAACACCGAACGATAGCTCAGTTTACACTGATGCGATTCAAGCTCGCGGGCGGCGCGTGCGCATGGCCACGCCCCCTTGCCCTGATTGGCTACTGGCCAGCTAATGGCGGATAACGTGAAAGCCTTCGGGGATTTGGTGCTTTCGTTGAGCTTTTCGGCCGCCCTCGAAGTGACAGGTGAAAAAGGTTCCGAGCACGATTGACGTTCGAATTAGATGCGTGGGCGTCGATATCGATGAAAGACCATTGTTATCACGGGCTGACATAGCTTGTATTAACATGTGACTATGAATAATTGATACTTTTTAGAACACTGTAATGTATTAACTTAGGTAGGTACTGTTATGTGTCTACAACGATTGGTTCTTAATGCTAACCTTGTAGGCAGGAAAAATGTGAAAAAACCATTCTTGAAAAATAAGATGACAAAATGGAATAGACAAATGTAGGGAAATAAAATGATCTAGGTATTATGAAAAAAAACCTCAGTCAACTCAATCATCACTACTTATTTAATTATGCCATTTGTGATCCTTCATTTGCAAGGGTGCTAGTTGCAATTTAAAAAATTAAAAACAAATTATCTAGGTCTGTCAGTATCTACCTAAATACTGACTAAGAATAAATTAGGATTTATTTTTAATTTTTTGGAAGTGATAAAATGGAAAAATAAGAAATAAATACGTACGTAAGTCTGACAGTGGCACCAGTGACAGAAAAGTTAAAAGGGAGTCGTTTAGCTTGGTATGGACATGATATGAGACGGAATGGTCGGCTGGCATGAATGTGATTAAAAAAAGTTATGGACATGAATGTTGATGGATGTTGAAGTAGGGGGAGACGTATGGGAAAACTACTATAAAGATGGAGGAATTGTGGGATATGAAGATGACAGACGTGGATGAGGTGATACCTACAAAGATTAGGTACCGAGTTACAGAAGAGAGTGGAGAAAGAGGACATACTGCGCTGACTCAAAATAGGACGGGATAAGGACAGATTGATGATGATAATGAAAACTTAAAATATACAAAATCTTAAGATAAGAGCCGTGTGGTGACGGCAGAGTAGAATACAAATGTCACCACCCCAAATCTCTCCCGTGGGTGTCGTACAAGGCGACTATGGATAAAACAGTGATGGATGAGGAATGGGCAACAGCGTACCTCTTGTACAACCTAGCAATGTACTGCGACTTTTGTGCCCGACATATGGCAATAGGCTTGCCACCTATAACATGGGTCCTAACATAATTGGCGAAACGTGGGTGCTAGTTCACCTCTGCTTACCCCTTCGGGGATAAAGGCGTGATTTATGTATGTATGTATTAGGTATGTATGTGTTAGGAACTCTGTGGGTTTATAATTTTAGGAAAGCCAAAGAAGCGATGGATGAATTATGTGAAAGATAATTCAAAAATAAGGCAGTGGATGCTGAGCTAGCGTGTACCTAGGTAATATTAGAAGAGAATGGAAGGGATTCGAATGACATGCTGTGTTGTAACCCAAGTAGAATGGGATAAAATGACAAGAGAGGGTCAAGAATGGGTCAAGATAAGGTAGGCAAATACTGACTTCAGATCTTATAAGGATTATCGATACAGTTGCATGCAATTACTGGTAATTCCTGTCTGGTGCGTCAACGTTAGATAGGTAGATACTACTTTTAAGCCCCTGATTACAAGAAAGCAATCTCTGCTTTGGTGTTGATAACAAAGTTTAATCGTTTAACCTTTTTTGCTGGAAAATTTATGATTCATAGCATTTACAAAGCAGCCTAACTAGATGAGATTGAAAAGTTATGTAAGTTAGAATAGTTTCCCATTATTTAAAAAAACACTCTAGGTCAGGTGTTCCGAACCTGATGGGGGTAATAATAATATTATTATAGGTATAGTATAATATAGGGATAGGAGTAAAAACGCTTTTATTCACAGGTAACAAAGAACTATTTGGTGAATCTTCTTAATCGTTGTAAAAAAAGGTACCCAGTAAATTTTAGTGGATATCTTTTTTATTAATAAAAAGTACAGTACCTACCTAGGTACAGTAACGCACATGGTGATCAGTGGCATGTGCTCTATCTTTCTTTCTCGCTTCATTGTGTGTTTTTATAACATTTTGAAGTTGGAGTAAAATCGGTTTTCCTAACAGGTTACGTACAGTATTATAAAGCTTAGGAACTACTGTACCTACTATATAGGTTACAAATATATAAACCTAGCGACCAGAGGATTCATAAGACTTTATTTGGCTACGCCCTGCGACCCAGATACCTACCTTCTAAGGGCTTTAGGTACCCGGCGCCACTGAAACCACGCCGATATTCTTTCAGCCCTTTAGGGACGAGTCTGGGATCTGAATTCACCTGTCTTCCCCCAGGGCGTCCCGACCTATATCAGTAGGTAGCCGCGCCGATAGGGACCATATATGTAACCTAGATAAAACTGTGAGGCTCGTGTTCACTAACACGTAAAACAAACGATTAAAAGATAACCCCCAGTTTTTGACAGTTCTTCCATACGGTAAAATGTCATAAAACCGACGGTTAAATAATAATCGCTTGTTTAAATAAGTGTTGGTGAAATCCAGCCCTAGTAACATCAACCAAGGCCCCATAAATTCACAACAATCAAGTCCCCGGGTCTCCACCTTTTGGAATCATGGCCGTAGCAAATGTGCCTACCTATGTGTAAGTAGGTACCTACCTATATGCTTATGAAATTTATTTAAAAAATGATATTCCTAATATACCTAGATGGCATAGTCTCTAGATGGCATTACAGTGGTCACAGACGTACGGGCGTAAAAACCGAACGTATTTTTACTTAATTTTGTAGGTAATATTTTACATACATAAACACGCCTATATCCCCGAAGGGGTAGGCAGAGGTGAACCAGCACCCGCGTTTCGCCAATTATATTAGGTCCCATGTAATAGGTGGCGAGCCTATTGCCATTTATCGGGCACAAAAGTCGCAGTAGGTACATTGCTAGGTGGTATAAGAGGAACGCTGCTGCCCATTCCTCATCACTGATTTATCCTTAGTCGCCTTGTACGACACCCACGGGAGAGATTTGGGGTGGTGACAATTGTATTCTACTCTGCCGTCACCACACGGCCATTATATAAATGTTAGAAAAAGTACCGCTCCGAGCGGTCAGGCACCTGCCCGGATAGCAGCGGACGCGGGTTCGATTCCCGCCTCAAGATCATAATTTTTCGAAATTCTTTTTCTAACCACCAAAATAAATCTTTGTACTAATTTTTCTAATATAATGGCCGTGTGGTGACGGCAGAGTAGAATACAATTGTCACCACCCCAAATCTCTCCCGTGGGTGTCGTACAAGGCGACTAAGGATAAATCAGTGATGAGGAATGGGCAGCAGCGTTCCTCTAATACCTACCACCTAGCAAAGAACTGCGACTTTTGTGCCCAATAAATGGCAATAGGCTCGCCACCTATTACATGGGACCTAGCATAATTGGCGAAGCGTGGGTGCTAGTTCACCTCTGCCTACCCCTTCGGGGATGTATGTATGTATATAATGTTAAAATTAAAATCGAATAGGTAATATTTTATTTAAAATAAAATAATAAGCATATCGCTAAGATATTCGGTCAGAAAATCGATGTCACACATAAGAATCGGATCACGTAATTATATTTAGAATAGAGTTAGTAGATTTTGAAATATTTGGTTTTTAAAACATTATTTGGTACAATTTCAAAAATTAAAACATTCGAGAAAAATATTATGTATGATGTTTTTGTTCGGTAGATATGAGACGTGATGCCATGAATGTGAGTAAGAAAGTTATGGACATGAATGTTGATGGATGTCGAAGTAGAGGAAGACCACTGAAAAGATGGATGGATTGTGTGAGGTGTGCTATGAAGGTGATGGATGTGAATGAGGAGATGACGAGTGACAGAAGAGAATGGAAAAAGAGGACATACTGCCCCGACACCAAATAGGATGGGATAAGGGCAGGGCGATGAATGTTTTTGTTCGGTAGATAATTAGATTAAGGACGAAAGATTCACATACTAAAATATCAATAAGGAATTTGTTTTACAAGCCTGATACTAAGCATTCAAAAACGCGTATTTCACTACCAGCAGCGCCTTAACACGCAGCTCTACCTACCCCTTCGGAGATAAATTGTATTGTCCTGATTTATGTACGAGTATGTAAGTGTGTAATACATAATATATTTTTGTCTAATATTTCTATTCTGAACGTACTATTTACCATACACATGACAAGAATAAATGATTTCCTGGTTTCTGTGTGTAGTTTAAACGCTCAAATAATTTAATCACAAGCATTAATTAATTACTGGCGACGTGTTAATTGTTAGTTATTAATAACAAATCCCATTTGATAAATTCATAAAACTTACCTACTTTCAAGAAATATTAAATTTTAAAGGTTCTCTTTTGCTGAGTAATAGTCGAGTTTATGGCCCATTCTCCCATTATTCTTCCATTCGTAGAGAAGGTCTGTGTCCCAGCAGTGGAGACATTAAAAAGTTTGGTGTTGATTATTTATAATTAGCAAATGTCATCGATGATGACATGAAGTTGATGTTGATGAAAAGGTAGAAGAAACATACCTAATGTGCCGACCCTAGATAGGACAGGAAGATGTTAATGATGACAAATAACATATTTACGTAAAAGTATTTAAGGTTACTCTTAGAAATGTATAGTGTGGTATGGGCATGTGATGAAGGGAGATAAATGTTACATAACTAGAAATATGTTAAGTATGGTTATGGATGGACCTAGAATGAGATGAAGAGACTAAAGATACGATTGATGGATTGTGTGAAAGATGATACCTTAGTGTGCTCAGTGTCCTCAAAGTGAGCTCAGCAGCTGAGCTCACTTCTGATAAAAGAGTATGTAAGAGGAAGACATATTGTGCTGATCACAGTTAGAGTGACAAATGGGTAGGAAAAAGAAGAGAAAGTATGGTGGTTTTGTCCATAATTTTTGCGCACTTTGTTACTTGTTTTTTTAAACTGTTAATGAATTTCAAAAATGTGTAGGTAGAGATGGCGAGAGCGGGAAGAGAGGAGATGCGGGTCAGAGCTGAAAAATATGGATATAGCGTGGGGATAGCTTCCAAAGTAACTTTTAAAAACAATTGAGATAAGACTATTGTGTTAAACTTCTCATCGTATAGGTAGGTGCGATATGATATGACATACTAGATAATAATTAAACTATGTAAGTAACTTACCCCGGAATCCTTTATCGTGCCTGCTAATACAGAAGGAGGACTCGTCATGACCTAATCGCCGGATGTGTTAGCTGCGATATCGAATAACCCCAGGGCTGCCAATAAATTATAAATTGACTTAAGAGATCATGAATGAGAAATAATAAGAGTATTCTGGACTTAATTTAATATATAATAATAAATAAATGTAAGTTACACCCAAACCTATCATCTAAGTAAATTATAAGAAGCGTAACAAACACTTAAAAACGTAACATACACCTAATTATGTATAGATTACCTATACATAATAACCTGTACATAATTTAATTATGTGTTACGGATATAGATGACAGGCAAATTATAATAAAGTTAAAAGTTTTTTTACATTATACATATAGGTAAGTGTTAAAAAAAATATCACAGTTCGAAAATTCTTGGTGGATCCAGTGGTAGGTATAGGACTATAGACGTATGCCCAGAATGAATTCGATTCCCGCATTAAGACTATACTTTTTTCACAAACTTTGTTTATAATATTCATACAATCTAACAGAATATAAATATACTAATTAGGTAAGTACATAAACAATCTTCAACAATCCCTTGTACGGTGTATCTCTCTCATCGGTTGAGACATAACCTATACCTAGGTTTTGCGAGTCGGATCTTCGAAATAAGTAGGTACCTAATTGAAAACCTTTATAAAACTTTTTGACAGAAACTAAACTCATAATTGTGTATTAATAAGGTTCAAAATTAATAGGAGAAATTCCGTAATTTATAACTAACCTGAGTTATTATCTAACTGTACAAAGGTGATGGCCGTGGGAAAATCTCTAGGAATGTGAAATTTGATGCTCAATTTCTGCCATTTTCTGTGACACAATTAGACGTTAATTAATATTGAATTTATTGCTCGGTTTACCTACTGAAAATGACAAGAACAATTTTTAATGAATTCTCCGTTTTCACATTTGTAATAAATAAAATTGCTTTTAAATAACTACTTACCTAATTCTTTATTAATTGAACACTTAGTATAATTTTGATTTCTATTTGTATACTTATTAGGTATAAATGTGAGATATTATGGAAGACGCGGGTTCGATTCCCGCATCAAGACTATAAATTTTCCAACTTTTTCTGTCCTAGTTTTTAGTCCTCCTTTTTCTGTCCTTAGTAGGTAATCTAATAGTGCTTTATAAACTATATCATCTCGAGTTCCTTCGTGCTTCGGAAGGCCCGTTAAGCCGTTGGTCCCGCCTGCATCTGCAGTCGCTAATATACCAATCGGCATTGGGCCATGCATGGTGGATTATGGCCCATTTTCCCAGTATATTATTTCATCCATAGGGAAGGGCTGTGTCCCAGCAGTGGGGACATTAATGGGCTGGTGATAAAGATTTTTACAGTACTTTTACACAATTATGTTTTAAACCTTAAAACTTGATTAAGAAATTGCATTTGGCAATGCATCAGAAAGCCTGACAACCCTAATCACATTGCTAAACTCATGAGTAGCCCCGTTGTCATCCGGGGCGCAGGCGCAGACAATGACACTGATAATGATTACTCACCCCAAATACTGAGATTAACAGGTCATTATGATAACCTAAGTACACGTCGACAATGCAACCACGAACTCTAGTCTTGCGTAAACAATTTTGCCCGTGAGAACCGCATATCTATCTATGATTCATTGCATTTTAAGCTTAGGTAGTAAACTGTATAGCAACAACGAAAAAAATGGTCTTTGTAATGATCTAACATTTATTTTATTTCTTCGATCATAATAATATTCATATTACTCAGAGTTGGATTATCGGAGCATGTGTCTACAAAGGTTCGCGTGGGCAGAATTGTAAAAAAAAAGATACGTAGACAGTGTTGTCTCGGGATTTTAAAGGGAGTTAGAGCGAGATGAAAACATTTTCTTTTCCCCGGGGAGATTCGTCCACGTCCCGTGCTACAGGGGTTCTTTCTAATGACCAGTATAACACTAGTATTATTTCGAAAAAATTAGTAATTATACAAGAGAAGAGGTCAGGACAGGAATATCCAAAAATTCTTGGTTATTCGGCTGTAGTGATGAGGAATGGGCAGCGTGTATATAGGTAACGTTAGGTACTGTAACGGGATTACAGTACCTAACGTTACCTATATTCTACTGAGATTTACGTGCCCCACAGATAACAATAGGCTCGCCTCCTATTAAATGGGATCATCATCAACATCATCATCAGCCTTTTTAATGTCCCCACTGCTGGGGCAGAGGTCTTCCCTTTGGATGAAATAATATAGGGTGATTGGGCCATACTATATAACCCACCACGCTGACCCAGTGCGGGTTGGTGGTTAACAACTGCAGATGCAGCCGGGATTAACAGCTTAACGTGGCTTCCGAAGCACGGAGGCACCCAACCAATGACCGGCCTTAGCGAACATTGCTTAGTTTTTGCAATCGCAACCCAAGCGCGATATACGGCGTAACGTAATACTCCTCTGTCTTCCCTTTTGGGAATAAATAGGCGTGGCAGATATGTATTATTTAAATTCTCATGTAGCCTTTAACACTTCATCATTATCTAGCACTTTAATGTCCCCACTGCTCTAATTTTTATTTTATGATTTTCTTACAATTTTTTACGACTTTTAACTTAGGTATAAATTTTTTTACGAGTTGAACTTATAAATCTAAAGAATCACACTTAAAATGTTTAACTTTTAAATAGTTCCAATAGTATTAATATCATCTTTCAGTAGGTACCTATTGTTAATATAAATATTTGTACAAACAATATAATGTTTTCTTATTTTCACGGGAAGTACACATTTGAAATAAAACAACTGTTACGGATAAGACTAAATAATGTGTGGTATGTGGTGACGGCAGAGTAGAATAGAATTGTCACCACCCCAAATCTCTCCCGTGGGTGTCGTACAAAGCGATTAAGGATAAATCAGTGATGAGGAATGGGCAGCAGCGTTCCTCTTAAACCACCTAGCAATGTACTGCGACTTTTTGTGCCCGATAAATTGCAATAGGCTCGCCACCTATTACATGGGATCTAACATAATTGGCGAAACGTGGGTCCTAGTTCACCTCTGCCTAACCCTTTAGGGATATAGGCGTGATTTATGTATGTATCTATGTACTAAATAATTAATATGCCTAACACCTAATTATATGCGAGTCTTATCTGTAAAAGTTGTATAATTTCTATTTGTATTGTACTTGTGTGTTTGTTCCATAAAAAACATTCTAAAATAGGAAACTGCTTTGCTTGTACTGGTGCTTACAGAGATAAAATATTTATTATTTGGTAGTTTCCCACAAATACGTTTTATTTATATTAAAAAAATATTTAGTGAAAAAATAATAATATATACCATTCATAGTGAAAATTTAATTTATTTTATAAGTTTCAAGTAATTATATAATTTTAGATACAATAATAGCAATTTGGTCATCTATGAAAACAAACCTATGTAAACATTTTATTTATAGCATAGCAACATTGAATGAAATGTCAAGCAGATCTCGCTCGCTCGCTCGCTCGCATGAAAGATTTTATTTCATGCATCTTGTAAATCAGAAATTTTGTAATTTTTAGAGACATGAAGCGGAGAGTGTTTAAGTTTTAAAATATAATTTACTATCTTAACTACGACGCCGTGAAAATGACGACTTAGTTCTAACAAACACATTCTGAATCATGTATTTGATATTTACGTCTTGACAGATGTAAACCGAATACAGAAACAAAGCGAATAATTTGTACATTCTGATAGAAAAAAATGTTTTCGAAATCTCAGACAAGTAAAGATACATTTTTGGAGCAAACTAAGGCTGCCAGAGAAGAACGAGCTTTGGAGAAGAAACGTGAACAGTCTGCTATTAGAATACAAGCCATAGTTCGAGGATGGCTTGCGCGGCAGAAATTAGTTACGCAAATTTTGTGAGTTTAATGGCCAAAAATATGTCTTGAGTAATGTGTTAGTGTTTAAGTTTTATATCTTATGATAATTTTACATTTTAGGCGTGAATTCGATGAACTTCTGCCAGATACTGTAGGACAGTCCCCCCAAGAACAAGATGCACAGCAAACACAAGATCTTTTACCAGCTTTGGATGTATACAGAGTGGCATGTAGATTATTTTTAATTTTTAAACAACAAAGAGATAAAAAACGATTTGAAAGGCTCTGTAAGTATATTGTACAGAGTTTGCATTCGGATTCTGTGAAAGTATCTTACGTTGGAGTTTTTCTAAACAAGGAGTACAGGTATGTTGTTTGTTTTATTAATATTAAGTATTGACTGTATCTACAGCTTTTTCAATTCCGTCCTCTTTACAAAGTGATGATAAGATTTTGTCTGGCAAGAGAAGTGATGGTACTCATTCTGCATTACGTTTGTTCTCAGTTTACGATGGATAGCACACATAAAAGATCTCTTGTACAAATGTTGCCTCTACTTGGAAGAACTCAAGCCAGAATCACCACTTGACATGCAGAGCATATTAGTCAATCTTCACACACTAGTCGCTTTCACTGCCACCAATACTTGGGCTCTGACTCGCCTCAAGAATTTTGAGAAGCTAAGAGGTGGCATGACCCAATTATGTGCTAATGTCATGGGCTCACTGTTCCACAAAGGATATTACCTAACACTAAAGGTAATTATGTTTCAATAGAAAGGATATTAACACTTAATCGTCTGTGATTTGCAACATCCAATTACAGCATGCAATGAGTGCAACAATTTTTGTTTATTGCTTTTTATAATATTTCATTTTTGAAGATAGAATTAAGTCCAGAGTTGATAATATTAATTTGTTTCTTGTGACTAATATAGAACATAATTTTAGCCACATTTATCACTATAATTAAACCATTACTTTTGTAGTACTTTAATACTAAATAGACAGCATCATCATTATATTCATCTAGACGGTATATCTATATTTTAAAACACTTAAATAAATCTTATTTAAATTAGTATTTATTTTTAAATGTAAGGTATTAAAGTATTATGGTAAAATTAAAGTTTTTTTTAATTATTATTTCAGTCACTTCTTCTACGGGGTTTGTGCCGTGAAAAAGTCAGCTTGAAGAACATATCACTTACAGCAATAGTGACATTATCGTTACGGCCACTCATCTCTGCTCAGTTTTCTGAGAAATTACTTACTATGTACATAATTCAAATTTTATCAGTGCCAACACTAGTGTTTCATATGCATCAAATATCACCTGAAGTAAGTTACTCTCTTCAAATTAATAAGATGTAAAACTTGAGCTTAAAATGATATGGTGTAATTTCGTTTTATGAATAAGAGGGGAAATTTATTACAACATGATCAAACGCATGTCATGCTATTTATTCTAATATAGCATTACAACAAAAAGGAAGTTGCAGTTAGTTTATCAGTGGCATAGGTCAATGACGCTTAGAAAGGACAAGTTAATAATTACAGTATTATGTAAATTAATTAATGATTAGCATTATGTTTATTTATTAGATGAGGGTCATATTATTCATCATCATCACCAGCCCTTTAATGTCCCCACTGCTGGGGCACAGGGCAGATTGATTGGGCCATAACCCACCACGCTGGCCCAGTATTAGCGACTGCAAATGCAGCCGGGACCACCAGCTTAATGTGCCTTCCAAAGCACAAAGGAACTCACAATAGTAAATTTTTGATCACCCATCCTATGACTGGCCTTAGCGAACTTGCTTAGTTTACGCAATCGCAGGCCAAGCGCGCCGTGCCACTGCGCTAACGAGCTCCTCTGTCATATCATTGATTTGTTACAATTTCATTTAAGTCACTTTTAATTTGGTACATACATACATGTATAAATCACGCCTATATCTCCGAAGGGGTAGGCAGAGGTGAACTAACACCCACGTTTCGCCAATTATGTTAGATCCCATGTAATAGGTGGCGAGCCTATTGCCATATAGGGCACAAAAGTCGCAGTACATTGCTATTGCTAGGTGGTATTAGAGTAACGCTGCTGCCCATTACTCATCATTGATTTATCCTTAGTTGCCTTGTACGACACCCACGGGAGAGATTTGGGGGGGGATTTTTTGTTTAATTTGGTACTATTTGATATATGACTTTATATCCAAAAACAAATTAAAACTTACTTATATGAAATTGTAATAAATCAAGAGCAAATTTTCGAAAATAAAGAGATTGTAATATTACACTTGACAAAAATTCTATTTTGGAATGGCTAGTTAATTCAGAAAATTTTCTATTTAATCACTTCTGTTGGAAATACTAAAATAATAATTGTTTAATGAATACTCAATGGTTTCCAGTCAGTGGCCGCATATCGTCAACACTCAATGTTTGATAAGTGCGTTGAGTTTCTAAGTACGGATCAAAATATGCGTATAGTATTCAATACATTGGAAGGCAATTATGCGCTGTGTCTCCTTGGCAACTTGATTCAGTTGGCACATTCTGAAAAAGAATATGCACTGGCAGAGACATACTATCCTACGTTTGTGGTAAGTCAATATGGAAAATATTTCAATGCAATTTAAATGTAATTATATTTAAATGACATTGTAATATAAAATAAAAAATATTATTTTTATGTTAATAAAAAAGGGGGTGACAAAGTGTCATAAATAAATAAAGTTTAAATTTTGAATTTTAAGGTTGAGATGAGTCAAAAATATGTAAATAATTGTAGAAAAAAAGGTATATTCGGGCGCCAGACTCACCTGCAAAATTGCACACGGATTGCTACTTGGGAAAGTATTAGAAATTTAATCATAAGGGGGGCTTGTACACAAAGAAAACAACGGTTACTTTGTTGTGCGTGTATTTGGTTATAAAAACAAAGTTGTAAATTAATATTAAGCTGGCCTTAAGGGCTGTACAAATAGGATTATGTTAATATTCTAATAATTGCCTAAATTTTGAAAGAGATTGCATTTATGTTAAAGAAATTAATTTTAATTTTACTTGTTAAGAATTTAGATAGTTGAGATGAGACTTTAGAAAGGGTTCTGCATACCTGCTGCCGGTGTGTGTGTATGGCTTAAGGGTGTAGGGTGCAGGGTTTACCTCCTTCCCTCTCCTCGGTGCTCCCAACGTTTAGCAAGATGAAAAGGCTTGCAGTCCAGAAAAATAGGCATAGAAGGCGAAGAAAAATGCAAAGAAGACTACGGCTTTTAAATTTGCATTATAAAGTGGGTCCAAAATGCATAAAGGCGATAGAAAATGCGTCTAAGTAATTAAATACGCGCCATTAAGTGCTGCATAAAGTGCGTCCAAACAAAGTACGCCCAAACAAAGTGCGGCATAAAGTGCGTCCAAACAAAATCCGTCCAAAGAAAGTGCGGCATACCCCTAAAACAAGAAATTGGAACACTGAAATATCGAACAAAAAACGTGTTTCAATGTTTCGACCAAAAAGTTTAAAATATCGAAAAATATGCTTACCAATTGTTTCTTGTGTTGTCTCACAAAGAACCACACATAGTTCTATTATAAAATTAAGGCAGATGGCCTATGAAAATAAAGATTTTAATTATCCATCGTATGGATCGACAATCGATCTCGAGAAGAGGTCGGCTTGTGTCGTTGATGACAGTTGTTCCCCCTACCGTAAAAATTTGTTTTCGGTCGTTGACGAGGCAAAAGAATTCAACAGACACAGCCAAAACATAAAAATTCATGCGACATGAAAAATCATGTCACATTTCACCCTTCCCCAAGAAAAGCATCGAGAAGCGAGGCTGATAAAAACAAAACAAATACCTACACAACAAAATATTGTGAACATCAGTTCAAGAAAAGTAAATAAACCCGAACCCAAGTTCGTAATGAACCTTGGTTTCAAAACCCAAGAAACGAAACAAAAAAGGACAATAACAAAAAAAATCCTAAAAATCCTGTTTATGGAGATCAGTTGGACACCCTGGTCACTGACTCTAAACACCTTCCTACCTGAACACTAAACTATCCTCAATATCGAGATCAGTTGGACACCCTAGTCACTGACTCGTAAGCTATCCTAAAGTTTGGAGATCAGTTGGACACCCTAGTCACTGACTAGTACTATCCTAAAGTTGGGAGATCAGTTGGACACCCTAGTCGCTGACTCATAAACTACCCTACCGAAACAAAACTATCCTTAATTTTTGGAGATCAGTTGGACACCCTCGTCGCTGACTCTTCCTCTCTACTCGTCTTTTTTTTTAAATGTGAGATCTGAAAACAAACAGTTTATCAGACTCTAGTAAGCACTATCATGGTCGGCATAACTCCACCAACTTTCCGAACATGATGTGTATGGTGACCAACAATTTGGGTACACAAAGTAAAAAACAACACAATCATGGCTGGAACAACCCTACCAACCTTCCATACATGATGTGGAAGAAAAAGAAAATGTATGTGGGTTCCAACAATTCGGGAACACACAACAAAAACAACACAATCATGGCTGGAATAACACCACCAACCTTCCATACATGATGTGGAAAAGAAATGTGAATGATCCAACAATTCGGGATCACCACATTAAAACAACACAATCATGGCTGGAACAACACCACCAACCTTCCATACATGATGTGGAAAAAAAAAAGGTGTATGAATCCAACAATTCGGGACCATACAAAAAGAACCACCAGACAAAACCTGAGGAAAAAAGTAAAAAATGGAAAAATCCGGTATTTATTTATACTCGAGTATTAAAGTGTCAAATCCGAGTAAATAACAAAGACAAAGAAAAATATTTATGTCTACAAAAGGACAAAAAAAGATGTCTATAAAAAGACAAAAGCAAATTTGTACAAAATAATTTGCACAAAACGAGGTGTTACAATAATATATAATAATATGTAACAATAAATATAAAATAATTAAAATCTTTTGATGTTAATTCAAAATGTTGTTTGGAGACTAATTCAGTTTATAACCAAGCTAAAACATAACTTCCGTGATATTAGAAAATATGTATTTATAATATTTTGAAAAACTAATTTTACTTTTAAATTACTGTAATATATTTTTAATGAAACTAAATGAACAAATTTTTGTATTGTTATTCGTATATGGAATTACCACCTTTCATTCATTTTCATTCATCCTCATTCAAAGACCATTTTCCTACATTCATCTCTTTCATAAGTCATAAATAACTCCAATTACAAAAACAAAAAAAACAAATTCAAAAATAATTATCCAAGTTTAAGAATATCTTTAATATGGTATCTACCAGAAGTATTTTTATAAAAATATTAGTAAAAAAATACTATTTGAAATTTTCTCAAAAAATAATGAGTATGTAGCATTAGACAAAGAAAAATTTGTCTCCAAAATACGCCATTAACGTCAAAAGAAGTGACAAGTCGACCCCTATTATATAGAAGCATTATGTAATGCTTTAAATAAAGAAAGAACAACTTTCTTGAAAATTTCTTCAAGTGAAGAAAGTGATTTTGCAAAACCAGAACGATCTGCGATAAATTATCAAAAGAATTACTAAAACAATGTAAAGAAGCATAAAAAATTAAATCCCTACCAAACGTGTGATACTAACCAAAATCATGTTTATCAAAATGTGAAAACAAAGCTAATTTAATTTCAAACCACGACTTAACACGAGAACGAACAACACGATACCATTTTTTGGCCAAACCAGTAAGAAATTCTGAAAAAGAAGTCAAAACAAAGTATTCATCAATTTCCCTTGAAACTATATATTCTTCTACATTTGAAATAAATTCCCTAACGCAAGACTTACCGTCAAACGATATTTTACTCTTAGAAAAATCAGGACGCTTAAAATAACCATGTTTAGCAGAACTACGAACAAATAAATCATTAGGCAATTGTGATCCACCAGGCAAGCAAGAATCCAGCAAAGAAGACTGTGCAACGTTATGAGTATGATCAAAGCGAGGAGGCTCTTCAGACATTGTAATTAATTGCGATTCCAATTCACGCGGAAATACAGGCGGAATTAAGTCAGTAGTGTCAGTAGCAATAGAAACTTTGTGTGATGGTCCAGCAGAAGCAGGTTTATCCATGTCCATAATGACAAAAATTTAATAATATGATAATGTGATAACGCTATTTCAATATCAATTCAAATTAAATGAATAGTGGTAAGCGGAAATCTTAATATTTGAATGTAATACTATTAATTTGCAAAGCAAACAAATGCAACATCTTTTCACAATGTACTTAAAATTACCTAACTGAAATAAAATATTATAACAAATGTTAAATTTGTAATATAAAACAAATTATTTATTCAACCATTCATATAGATGAATATTTTAAAGTTAATATTTAAATTATATAAGTATATTATTAGCTAAAAATTCTAAGTTTATACTGCCAACAAAAATATCTTAATATTAAGTTTGGTAAAACAACCTCAAAACTATAACAAAGAAAAATGTTTTAAGTTTACAAGAAAAAGTCAATAAAAATCCCTAAGTGTTTGGTAGAATTATTGAAATATAAATTAATAGCTTCTTTACACCTAAAATATGTAAACCGTATTGTCAAAATACAATAAATGTTGTATAAAAACAAAGTATATAGGTTAAATTGCCTATATATGTATAAATATACAAAAACACATAAAAATGAAAGTTATTCTTTTACACATAAATATGGGGTAAATAAATTCAACAACAAGAACTTTTATTTGGTAGTATGCCGCACAAATTATATAATTCAAATAGAATTAATTATAAAAACAAACAATTGTTTTGTTGAAAAGTTATAGAAAAACAAAATGCAATATCTTTCATATAAAAATGTAATCCACACAACAAAGTAACAAACAAACAAAGCTAGATAATATTCAAGTCCCTGTTTCAAGGTGCCAAATGTAATATAAAATAAAAAATATTATTTTTATGTTAATAAAAAAGGGGGTGACAAAGTGTCATAAATAAATAAAGTTTAAATTTTGAATTTTAAGGTTGAGATGAGTCAAAAATATGTAAATAATTGTAGAAAAAAAGGTATATTCGGGCGCCAGACTCACCTGCAAAATTGCACACGGATTGCTACTTGGGAAAGTATTAGAAATTTAATCATAAGGGGGGCTTGTACACAAAGAAAACAACGGTTACTTTGTTGTGCGTGTATTTGGTTATAAAAACAAAGTTGTAAATTAATATTAAGCTGGCCTTAAGGGCTGTACAAATAGGATTATGTTAATATTCTAATAATTGCCTAAATTTTGAAAGAGATTGCATTTATGTTAAAGAAATTAATTTTAATTTTACTTGTTAAGAATTTAGATAGTTGAGATGAGACTTTAGAAAGGGTTCTGCATACCTGCTGCCGGTGTGTGTGTATGGCTTAAGGGTGTAGGGTGCAGGGTTTACCTCCTTCCCTCTCCTCGGTGCTCCCAACGTTTAGCAAGATGAAAAGGCTTGCAGTCCAGAAAAATAGGCATAGAAGGCGAAGAAAAATGCAAAGAAGACTACGGCTTTTAAATTTGCATTATAAAGTGGGTCCAAAATGCATAAAGGCGATAGAAAATGCGTCTAAGTAATTAAATACGCGCCATTAAGTGCTGCATAAAGTGCGTCCAAACAAAGTACGCCCAAACAAAGTGCGGCATAAAGTGCGTCCAAACAAAATCCGTCCAAAGAAAGTGCGGCATACCCCTAAAACAAGAAATTGGAACACTGAAATATCGAACAAAAAACGTGTTTCAATGTTTCGACCAAAAAGTTTAAAATATCGAAAAATATGCTTACCAATTGTTTCTTGTGTTGTCTCACAAAGAACCACACATAGTTCTATTATAAAATTAAGGCAGATGGCCTATGAAAATAAAGATTTTAATTATCCATCGTATGGATCGACAATCGATCTCGAGAAGAGGTCGGCTTGTGTCGTTGATGACAGTTGTTCCCCCTACCGTAAAAATTTGTTTTCGGTCGTTGACGAGGCAAAAGAATTCAACAGACACAGCCAAAACATAAAAATTCATGCGACATGAAAAATCATGTCACAACATCAATTGGAACTGTAATAAATATGCATTACATATTTGAATGAGCAGTGTGAAAGTCATTTAACTTTAATATATAACATCTGTGTTTTGTATCGAATACAGTTGGTGGTGACACGATTCCTTGACTCATGTCAACAGTATGTAGTCTGCAAGAAGGGCAACCTCAGCAACTGGCATCCGGTCCTTGGCTGGTTTTCTCAGGGGTTTGATGCTTTTTTGCCGCCGGCTATGACCAATCTGAGGGTCCAGCTATCTATGCTGTGGGGAGCGCCTTTGTTGAAGAAGCTCTTAGCAACACCTTTAAAGGTACTTTTGATTTAATTATGTAGTATATTACAACATACTAAGTTTTGACCTAATTTCAATGAATTTTCTTTGAGATAACTTTTTTTATCATTTTACATAATATACATAAATCACGCCTATATCCCCGAAGGAGTAGGCAGAGGTGAATGAAACACCCACTTTTCTCCAATTAAGTTAGGTATAAATAGGTGGCGAGCCTATTGCAATCTATCGGGTACATAAAATACGTACATTAATTATCAAATAAAATAAAAAGCATTCCAGCCTAAACAAATGCATGATACATATTTGTATGAATATGTACCTTGGATTTTAGAAATTTCATTCTACATTGCGACTACACATTATAAGTTAGCTTATAATGTGAAGTTGAAAAGTTATAGAAATATATTATATTTTGTACCTTGACATCATACTGTTATTTTAACTGGTATAATGAATGGTGAATGTATATTGCAAAACTATTTGTGACGGCAGAGTAGAATACAATTGTCACCACCCCAAATCTCTCCCGTGGGTGTCGTACAAGGCGACTAGGGATAAATCAGTGATGAGGAATGGGCAGCAGCGGTCCCCTTATACCACCTAGCAATATACTGCGACACTTTTGTGCCCGATATATAATAATATATTCTTTTTTGCCCACATAGAAAAATACAAAAAAAGCAACATTAAAAGAAAGAAAAAAACACTAGACCATATATGGCAATAGGTAATAGGTGGCGATATTACATGGGACCTAACATAATTGGCGAAACGTGGGTGCTAGTTCACCTCTGCCTACCCCTTCGGGGATATAGGCTTGATTTATGTATGTATGTATGTATTTGTGTCTATTGGATCCTGTGTGCCTAACTCCATCCAATTCTAATAAATAATTACAGGAAATGCTAGAAGCTGGCGTGACGGGTGAGGAGGGGGCCGGCCCATCGCAGCCATCAACGCCTGTACAAAGTAACAACCCCGCCGCCATCATACGCCGCGCTATCGAAGCTAGGACCAACAGGTGAGTTTTAAAAGCTGACTAGTAGTTTATTGAATAAACAATCATACATACATAAATCACGCCTATATCCCCGAAGGGGTAGGCAGAGGTGAACTAGCACCCACGTTTCGCCAATTATGTTAGGTCCCATGGTGGCGAGCCTATTGCCATTTATCGGGCACAAAAGTCGCAGTACATTGCTATTGCTAGGTGGTATAAATTGTCATTGATTTATCCTTAGTCGCCCACGGGAGAGATTTGGGGTGGTGACAATTGTATTCTATTCTACCACACGGCACTTTAAAAACTGACTAGTAGTTTATTGACTAAACAATCATAATTCTTATATTCTCGGGTACTAAGCGGTCTGATACATAAATACCTTGAAGAGGTAGATTCAGGTTTATTTACATCCACATGACGCCGTTTTAGGTCCCATGTAATAGGGGGAGAGCTTATTGTCATCACCGGACACGGTAATTGCAATTACTTGTATGATTACTATTTATAACCCTTACTGCCACACTCAGAGTCGTCAAATAACGATAATGAGTACTTAATGTCAAAAAATTACAATTCAAAACTAGTCGTTATTCTTGCCGGGTCTATGGTCTAGATTTAATTGATTTTTTTTACATTAGGTACTCATTAAAGTTAAGACGTCTCTGAGTGCGGCAGTTTATCAATTTAATTATTATCTTTTAACTATATTAATTCAATACTATGGTTATGTTATCATTCATAATCTAATTCTATATTGCTTTTAGACTGATGACGGCAGTGTAGCCCTTTGAGAAAACATGAAATAAAAATTCCTAAATAAACTAAATTAAATAAGTCAGTCTATGAAACTGTTTGATATTTACACTATGTCACTTACAAATTTGAAAGTATAAAATGTATTGTTTCAGAGCAAACTCTCACAAGAACTATAGAAAACTCGGATCCCCAGATTGCACGAAAGCAGCACTAATATGCTCCATGTATCACATAGCATTGCAAACCATGAAACAAGTTAGACTTGATATATTGACAGGTTGGTGTAATGTTTGTAGTCCAATCCAATATTGTTATTTTGTATATCAAACATTTAACTGTCGGTGTTTAAGAAGTGTTTAACTGTCCCCGTCACAAAATATTAATAAATAAAGACATGAAAAGGGGGTGGTAAAAAGTGTGGAAAAGAAAAACAAAACATAATTTCGATTCTCTGATGTTTCTTTGATGATGATTTTGATCTTCTTCTTCTTCCTGCCCTACCCTGTTCCCAGTCTATTTGGGGTTGGCGCAGTATGTTTCCTCTTCCATTCATATCGGTCAGACGTCATCAAGCCATCCACTCCCTTTTGATTCATATCATCCATCACGCCGGAAAGGTGCTAGTGATGAATGAATGTCTAGAAAAGAGACGGAACGGACCATGTCGGGAGATCAATGAACGGAGAGAGTGATTGGAATGACAACATGTCAATCCATACTGCTCTGCTACTGCCAAGGTTTTGGCTTAGCTTTGGCTTTACCAAACCTCTTTGGGTATATTATTATTATACAATATATATAATAATATTTAAAACCAATGTGTTAAAACGTAAACCTTTTTATTATTGTTGCCAATTACGCCAAGAGGTTGAGTAGTAAATTGTTTTCAGGGTTGTGCAACCAAGACGAAATATTGTACTCCTTGTGGCAGTTTCTGTGCACATTGGGGCCCAATAGCGGCCTCAAATCGTTCTTGGACCTTCTCGCCGTCAATACCAAGTCGTCTGCGCCGGAGTTCCAAATGCTTATACTGTTCACGGATTGCATGACTCACTATGTCACGTAAGTGTAAATTATACAGTAAATATAATAGTCAATATCATATCAATATCATAATAATATTTTTTTACACTCACACCTATTATCTAGTCCAAAGTAAGTAGCACTTGTGTAAGCACTTGTGTTATGGATACTATACTCCAGCCAATATAACGAGATAAACAATGTTGATATATTTTATGCAGCATTTTTAGTTTTCAATGCGTTTCGTTAATAAGGTTACTTAATATCTACTGTTTTAATATACATAATTGTTATATAGAAACGTTTACAATATACTACATTAACATCAATCAATAGGGTACAAATGTCTTTGTTCATCCAAAAATTTTCCCCTTCTTCGATCGAACCCAGGACCTCTTGGCCAATAGTTAGCGATCTGACCATTCGACCGAACCGGCCGTCATAATAACTTTGCTGATATAAATGTACTATATTTTGTTTAAAGTTAGAATACAAAAGATTCTATATCATACAGCAAATATGTTTTTATTTAATACTAGCTGACCTAGAATACGTTGTTATGCCATATTGCCACGCCGCTTGAGTGCTACTTTCACATCCCGTGACGTCGTTTTTACTATTTCTCTCGCAATTTCTCTAAATTTTGTCACCTTTCCCGCCTCGCCTGGCCCAAGACAATAATTTCAAAACCAAAATCAGCTATATATATAGATAGAAGATTCTGATTAAAAGTATTGTTTTCTTCCAGCATCTTGGACGACATGGAGATGTACGAACAACAAAATCCATTTAAACTGCAGGACTTCGTCAACATGTCTCAGTTCCTGAACATGTTTGTGTACAAATCTATAATGGGCCAACTATTTGGTGAGTAATCAATAAATATGAACTCTTAACATAACAATAGATCATATTATAATAAGAAAATTACCATTTTGTGAAAAGATTAATTTACACAGTTTTTTCTGCAAAGAACATATACTATTTGATTTTAATTTTAACATTATATAAATGTTAGAAAAATTAGTACAAAGATTTTAGTGGTTAGAAAAAGAATTTCGAAAAATTATGATCTTGAGGCGGGAATCGAACCCGCGTCCGCTGCTATCCGGGCAGGTGCCTGACGGCTCGGCCACCCAAGAGGCCGTCTTGTTCTTGTCTCTTGTCCTCGCATTTAAAATCATGTTTGCGAGAGGAAGACAAAACACTGAGTAACTACTCAAGGCTTATAACGTGTTTATTAGTAAGACCGTTAATGCACAATAATAGTAGATTATATATAAATATACCAAACGCCATAAAACAAAGAATGTCAGAAACATCGCAAGTATTTGACGCCCGAGCTGAAGGCGAAGGCATTTAAAATGCGATCTGAGGCTTCCTGTTTTTAAGGTAATATCATAGTTTTATGTCATTCCCTGGCCAGGTGGCCAGGAAGTGGAATGGCGTACGCGTGGCGGGCGGAAAAGTTCAGTTCATGGTCAGGTGTCACATAAATTGGTTCATATTATCCATCACACCGTATAGGTGCTAGTGGTGAATGAATGTATAGAATAGAAACAGACCATGTCGAGAGATCGATGAACGGAGAGAGTGATTGAAATGACAACATTCCAGTCCATACTGCAAAACCTTGAGTTTTGGCTTAGGTTTTACAGCAACCGTTTTTGGGTATGCTCTTGTTGATGGTTTGCCCCCCAGCATGCCCCAAGGCATTGGTCTACACGGGGCAATCTCCCTTAGTCGACTTTAACGACACTCATGGGATGATATTTAGGCGTGATTTGTATATGTCTGTGTATATTTCCTTATTTCAGACCTGAAGTCGATCCAGTGCAACGAGCTGTTCAACTGCGTGCACACGCTCCTGCTGGTGCTGTACCGGCGCGACTGCCGCCGGGCGTACACGCCGGCCGGCCACTGGCTGGTGCGCGACATACGCGACTCGCAGTTCATGGCCGACCTGGAGAAGGGCAAGAAGCCGCAGCAGGTAACTTGGGGGGTGCATGCAGGTGAATGGCAATAGGATCGCCCCCTATAGCCAGGCCACATTACCAACCGGGTTGAGGAGCATGGCTGGAGTAAGGCTAAGCGATAGATTGTACATGTGATAAGTGAGAGAATGAGTATGACAAAAATAATTTATATGGCGGAAATGAATGGAGATGTGGGAAATGGAAGGCCTAGGGGTATCTTATATAATCAAGTTAAAAGTCTATTGCCGTGTGGTGACGGCAGAGCAGAATACAATTGTCACCACCCCCTATCTCTCCCGTGGGTGTCGTACAAGGCGACTAAGGGTAAAGACAGCAATGAGTAATGGGCAGCAGCATTTCTCTCATACCACCTAGCAACATAAATTTGTACTGCGATTTATGTGCCCGATATATGGCAATAGGCTCGCCACCTGTTACATGGGACCGTACATAATTGGCGAAAAGTGGGTGTTAATTCACCTCTGCCTACCCCTTCGGGGATATAGGCGTGATTTATGTATGTAAAAGTCTATTAAAGAAGGGCCAGGTCAAGTGTAACCGAATCCGACGGGCTAAGAAAAGACTTTAATGAGCTTGGATAAAGCGAAAGAAGAATGTAAAGATCTGAGCAAGTGGACAGATGTGATCTCTGCCTACCTCTGCGGAAGAAAGGCGTGATGTGTGTATGTATGCAATTTAAAATACATCAACGTTCTTATGCTTAAATATATTTTGTAGGTAAAAAAAATATATCAAGATTGTTTACATTTTGTCTTGCTTTATAATGACTGAAGTATTTATAGATTTGTCGAAGTTTTTTATTTGCATTTTCAAGTCTGTTTTTGTTACAGGTGTTAGTACAGAAGACGCCACACATGATTGCGCACGGGGAACGTGTAAGACTTTTTAGGCGAGCGGTTGCCGATGAAAAGGTAAGATAGAATGTTTTTTTTTAGTCCAGAATGTCAAATTCCCAAAACGTCAAGTGCTTTCAAAAATTGAATGTTTTTTCATAACACACAATATCCCTATCTATGCTTATATTAAAAAGCTGATTTTCGGGGACCGTCAACCAAAGTATTCATTGTTATGAATTCCATGTCGTACATACATAAATCATGTTATTTATCATTAATGCTCTTCTTATTCTTGCTTGCTTTTGCTTTCTTCTTCTTCTTCTTACATCTAGTTACTGCGATTTACGTGCCCGATAGATTTCAGTTATAGCCAGTGTAAGAGCACCTTAGCACAAGGATTCCTCAACCAAGGCTTTGACTTATCATAGTTTTTGTGACTATCTCTACCCCTTATAACAAGATAAAAAACTTAAACAGTTTTTAATAATATATCTCTTTATCAAAGAAATGCATTTAAAAATAAGAAACATGTATTTTAAAATAAATCATTCATTTTAGAAAATCAAAATGATTAGCGACTTTGAGAAATAGATGTTCAACATTATATAAACATTATATAAAATGTTAGAAAAATTATTACAAAGATTTTGGTGGTTAAAAAAAGAATTTCGAAAAATTATGGTTTTGATGCGGGAATCAAACCCGCGTCCGCTGCTATCCGGGCAGGTGCCTGACCGCCCGGCCAACCAAGACGCTAATTAACTTGCCAAAATTCTTCTACCCTTTACACTTCACGTTGTAAGCCAACGGGTACACTCGCAATGTAGAAATAAATTTCAAATAGATGCTACTATTTTTTTTTGTATTTTATAATAAAAGACTCATCAACATTGTTTATGTTGTTTGGGTTGTATGGGGTGTAGAAGGTGAGTGTTGACTAGTTGTCAAGGGATCCCTTACACTTGGGTCACAAGTCCCAAGCTCTGCCCCTGACTCCCCCTCAGCCACACTATGGACCCGGCACCCGCACGGTGAATCCGTGGAATCATCATCAGGGTCGGCGCAGTATGTCTTCTTTTTATCATGTCTTCATGTCCATAACTTTTTACTCACATCACGTGCATGGCATTGCGTCTCATAACATGTCCAAACCAAGCTGAACGGCCCCCTATCATCTTCTCTGTTACTGGCGCCACTTTCAGACTCCCTCTTACGTACTCATTCCTTATCTTGTCCATTTAACTTTTTCTAACCACCAATATTCTTTGTACAAATTTTGCTACCATTCATATATTATTCAAATTAAAATGAGAATACATAGTAAGATAATGTTTGTCTTTGGCTTATATCATAGTATTTGTGACTAGGTGGTGTTAGGCCTAACCGAGCGCGCGTGCGGCGGGCGCTCGACGCTGGTGACGGTGCGGCGCGCGCGCCTCGTGGAGGACGGGTACCGGCAGCTGGCCGCGCTGCCCAGCCGCGCGCTCAAGGGCTGCGTGCGCGTGCGCTTCGTCAACGAGCAGGGGCTGGACGAGGCGGGCATCGACCAGGACGGCGTGTTCAAGGGTGGGTCTCTGGATGTAGTGTAGCCTCATATGGCTCGTGGAGGACGGGTACCGGCAGCTGGCCGCGCTGCCCAGCCGCGCGCTCAAGGGCTGCGTGCGCGTGCGCTTCGTCAACGAGCAGGGGCTGGACGAGGCGGGCATCGACCAGGACGGCGTGTTCAAGGGTGGGTCTCTGGATGTAGTGTAGCCTCATATGGCTCGTGGAGGACGGGTACCGGCAGCTGGCCGCGCTGCCCAGCCGCGCGCTCAAGGGCTGCGTGCGCGTGCGCTTCGTCAACGAGCAGGGGCTGGACGAGGCGGGCATCGACCAGGACGGCGTGTTCAAGGGTGGGTCTCTGGATGTAGTGTAGCCTCATATGGCTCGTGGAGGACGGGTACCGGCAGCTGGCCGCGCTGCCCAGCCGCGCGCTCAAGGGCTGCGTGCGCGTGCGCTTCGTCAACGAGCAGGGGCTGGACGAGGCGGGCATCGACCAGGACGGCGTGTTCAAGGGTGGGTCTCTGGATGTAGTGTAGCCTCATGTGGCTCGTGGAGGACGGGTACCGGCAGCTGGCCTGTGCCTTTATTGCTCCCTCCATAACCGTACTAGAACACTGTCGGTGTTCACACCGACAAATCACAGACAGTAACAATAATATTTGTGTTAGGTAGAGGTCACATAGAACGTTTTGCTTTACCTATTATGTTATGCAGTGAAGTAGAAGGTTGAATAGGTCCAGGTATTTCAGAAATTTCTGCTGACGGAACACTAACCCTAAAAATTTGAAATAATTAACTATTATATTATTGTTTTTGAAATGAATGAATTTTATTTATTAACAAAAGTTGCTAGAAACTCTTACTTCTATCAAGATGTAGCGACGGTATTTCTTGATAATTTAAACTGTTGTTACGGTTCCAAAGTAATAGAACACTGTCGGTGTTGTCACAAAAAGTGTTTAAATAATTTCAACATCATCATCACCAGCCTTTTAATGTCCACACTGCTGGGGCGTAGGCTTAAATAATTTGACGGTATTTTATTATAACTTAATGTAAAGAAAGCTGTCATCTTCAGCCTCCCCTTGACCACTGCCGCTGTAAAATGGTTGTCGTTAACATCCAAAATTAACTGCCGCACTCAGATATAGGCGTGACTTAAGTATGTATGTAGAAAATACAGATGTGTTAGCAAGGTCGATTGTGCGCTTTCATTTGTGTGGTGACCTAAAGTGACCAAAAAGATATAGAAGAGAGAAAATAGTTGACCATGACGACTGTGCGGCTTTCGTTTTGTGTCCACTCAGTGGTGACCTAAAGTGACCAAAAATATATTATATTATAGAGATGTGTTAGCAATGACGATTGTCTTCCAGAGTTCCTCGAGGAGACGATAAAGCGGGTGTTCGACCCGTCCCTCAACCTGTTCCGCGTGACGAGCGAGGAGCGCCTGTACCCGGCGCCCACGTCGTGCCTCCAGGACAATCACCTGCAGCTGTTCGAGTTCATTGGCCGCATGCTGGGCAAAGCCGTATACGAGGTAGGTACCCGAATTGACGCTAAGTTTCATTAACCTGTAACCTTCTTAGCGTAGAAGATCAACGTTGCGCGTATCGGTGTCAGTACGAAAAATTTGTAGCATAGCAACATGCAGTGGTTTGTTTTTAAAACGTCACGTGGACAAAATCGCCTCGGAAAAAAGAAAATATTTCCATCTCCCTCTAACTCCCACTAAATCCTGAGACAATTTTTTAACTTAACCCAAACTCATCAAATCAAAGATGCACCGAATCCAATTTCATTAAAATTCAAACCTTAGAAAAAACACAGGGAAATTGTTTCGGAAAATCATGCTGTTCTATTCTGTTCTAAAGATATCATAGTTGATACGTCAGCCAGTCAATTTTACCTTTTTATATATCCAGACAGAATATAATACATAATGGTTAATGGTAGAGCTCAGTTGACCTGAGAAACGACACAGTGTAAACAGTATATGACTTCATACAAACTAGCCGCTGCCCATTAGAATGTGTGCTTTCGTATTCGGCGCCGTGTAGGCACGCACTGTAAAGCACACTTTGACATAAAATACTTTTTGTTGTTTTTTAATTCTCCCTATATTTTAGGGAAGGCAAAGGGTCTAGCCCATACAGCCAAGTCTTTAGTGTATATTTTATCTGTAGTCTTATGAAATAATGAGTGTTTGAAAAGTATGAATGAAATGAATTTTACGTTAAAATATGGGTGCCACATATTTTAACGCATCTAGGGAGTGCTTGGCGCGAATTGATGGTAACAGAGTTAATGATGGTGCTTGATGAAATGGATAAAACCACTTTTTATAGTGATCTTCACCACAACATCAAACACATAATGAGACTTATTTTCGATGATTCTGCATAATTGCACATCAACACGGATGCTTGTGCATCAAAATAACACCACTTTCACTGCACAAAATCCACTCTGTAACAATTTTAATAACAATTGAATTAGTGAAAATAAATCTGACTGACACCACGAAACGCGCCAAACACTCTCCTGACATAAAATACGGGGGAATACGGGGGCCTATTGGTTCGGTGTGATCGCGCGTTTACAAAGTGATTGCACTTTCGCTCGCTCTCGTTCCCGTCCGACAGTTCGCAGCCGCCGCTTTAGTTACAATCCTAGCGTCAACGCGGAGTAGGCTAATAACTTGCCGACAGGCCGCAGATAAACTACTGGTTCTATACTGTGGAAACGAGCAGGATGACGATGATATCATACGGTTAATTCAACAGGGCATCGTGGTGGACGTGCCGTTCGCGTCCTTCTTCCTGAGCCAGGTGCTCGGGCAGACGCAGCAGGCGCTCTACAGCTGGATCGACGAGCTGCCCTCGCTCGACCGCGACCTCTACCGGAGTCTCACTTACATGAAGCACTTCCAGGTGTGTATCAAATATAAATAATAGTATCTCAGTCACTCTGTCTGTTCATCGGTCTCTCGACATGGTTGTTTCACTTTTAAACTTTTGCGTTGAATGATCAATATAGGTAAGAACGGGAAAGTAGGTATTAAACGTCAGGCATTAAAAAAGGTAAATACCTACTTAATCGCGTTAATTCCCGTTCTGACCTATATGGTTCTTTTAGTCTCTTTTTTATACATGCATTCATCACAAGCACCTTTACGGTGTGATAGATGATATGAATCAAAAGGGAGTGGATGGCTGGATGACGTCGGGCCGATATGAATGGAAGAGGAAATATACTGCGCCGACCCCAGATAGACTGGGAACAGGAGAAGAAGAAGAAGATAAATAATAGATTTCCAGGTGTAATTCCTAGTAGTGTATTGGGTGTGGCGTTTGCTGAGGGCAAAGCAGATTTCAAGCTAGCAAGTAAATCTCTCTCGCGGGTGTCGTACAAGGCGAATAAGGGTTAAAACAGTGATGAGGGGTGGGCAGCCGCGTTCCTATTGTACTACCAAGCAATATACAACCATTAAGGTGCCCAATGTACGGCAATAGGCTCACCCCCTATTATATGAGACAAAAATAGTTCGCGAAACGTAGTAATACACTTCCGCCTACCTCTTTGGGGATAAATAGGCGTGATTTATGTATGTATGTTTTAGGTGTAATATACTAGAAGATTTCCTCCCCACCTTTTAATCAACAACGAATTAGAGTTAATACTCTAACTGCCGCACTCAGAGACGTCAATTAACTTTAATGAGTATTTAATGTCAAAAATTTTCATTCAATTCAAGACCATAGACCCGGCAAGAATAGAGACTAGTTTTGAATTGTCATTTTTTGACGTTAAGTACTCATTAACGTTATTTGACGTCTCTGAGTGCGGCAGTAACTGCCGCACTCAGAGTCGTTCATTAAATTAGTGATAATGGGTATTTTACAAATTATCATTAAAACATCTAATTGACCGTTCCTCTCAGAGTCGAAAATAATTGATTGATTAGTTATGTGACAATTTTAAGTCAGGTTAGTGCAGTGCATATTTATATTCAGTGTTATCGGTAAGTGCGGAATTGCCACATGCGAAAAGCCATTGAATTGTTTCAATGGCTATTATTAGTTACACTAGTTTTTATAACACAAAAGTATTGTTTTCCATTAGAATTAGTTACTAATAGCTATTTACTATAATTTTAACGTAAAAATCTACAATTATAATTTAATTTAATCAAACTTGAACTGTAAATGCCAGGACTTTTTAAATTTGGCAACACCGGACCAAAAGTCATTGTAATAAAATCAAAAAGTCAATGTCAACAAACAAGAAATGCCCCAAATAATTCCATGAAAATACCAAACAAAAACATATCAATATCAAATCTATTTATTTTGTGATCAAATAGAAAAAGCCACTGCAAGTGGAGTCAGCCTGGGAAATCATTAACATACAAAAGTCTGAGCGGCACACTCGATATTGGCGAAATCATATAGGAAACGCCGTAGAAAAAAGAAGAAGAGAAAGCCACAGAAACCCTATCTTCATTAAAATAATTGATTAGTACTGTGATTGTCTTGGTAAGTATTGATGATTTCTTGGTTACATGCATGGGGCTCGATCGTTCCGGGAGTGGAATGACTGAGGAATTTAATTGTAATGCATATGTGCACAGTGTTAGTATTTTCTTATATTTTTTTGTGCTTAGATTAAAGAATTATCCTGTATTCTAAGGTGCGTTATTAAAAAGTAACTAATATTTCTTTGCAATTTGCAGCGGGATACAATAACATTAAAAAGAGCATGGGACAATCTTAAGACCATGACCTGTAAACCTACAGAGTTTAATAAAAACTGGAAGTGGTTCATAAAATCCACCACTAACTACTAAAGCTATCATAAGCAGTAGAGTAGAAGGAGGTAACATTTTTTTTCCACTAATTAACTGTTATGAAAGTATAACTATTTATATAAATGATCTGTAACCTATCTTTATTAACTTTTTATTATTATTCAGGCTGCACCTTCAATTATATGTGAAGTGCAGAACCCATTTGATAATGATGGTATTGTGCTGTCCATATAGACAATAATCAAAATAAAACAGTATAAAATATTTGGGACAATGAGTTTGACCTAGACTTTGCTATGGGTACCTATTATATTTCATAACATTTAAATAAAATGAGCACTTGTTTAAAAACTTGTTGATATTAATCAAGTTGTTTTTATGTTACTTTAAGGAAAATTTTAAAACTTGGTGCAACTGGCTATTAAGTGTATATAGTTCAATCATAACATGCAATTAGAAAATGATTTAAATTAATTATATTATACTTATCTTTTTTCAGATCATATAGATATAATTATTAGATGAGGGCCATATCGTCAAACAAATCTAAAGACTGATGATTACACACCAAGTCAAAAATATTTTTTTACCCGGAGAATCATGTTAAAAAGAAATGTGCTGCTGAAATAGAGGAAGAGTGGAGTAAAACTCTTTTGGAAATTTTCAAATTACAGTTCAAGGAATCAAAAAATAAATTGGTGCTCAAAATAAAATATTTCTTTTATATCTACTAGTTTTATTCAAAAAAACAAAATAAACCCCAAGCAATGAAAATGAATTAGCAGAAAAATAAAGAGATTAGGCTTATAAAAGAGTTTCAGTATATTATTTTAATTTTACAATTATTATTAGTAACATTCATTGTGACATCGCTTGATTAAATTTTGCTTTATTCTGTTTGTGTCCTCATCTGTAGAAGGGAATTTTACAAAGTCTTTCATTGTTCTTGCTTGGATAGACACTGGTGACAATTTGTGATACTGACTGCTGACCTAATAATATTTATCCATATTCCATCACATTACCACCTAGTTTCTGAAATAAATATAAAGACAGTAATGACAGATATTAAAAGTACATGCCTACATACATAAATCAATTGCATACATACATAAAGGTAGGCAAAGATGAATTAAACACCCACTATTCGGCAAATAAGTTAGGTCCCGTGTAATACGTGGCGAGCCTATTGTCATCTATCGGGCACGTAAATCGCAGTATATTGCTAGGTTGTAGAGGATTGCTGCTGCCCATTATTACTCATCGCTGTTTACCTTCGTTGTCTTGTACGACACCCACGGGAGAAATGGGTGTAGTGACAATTATATTCTGCTCTGCCATCACCACACGGCTCATTGAATGTAAAGTAATATTTAACTAACCTGAAAAATCCCAGTTGCTAAATACCGCAATGTTATTAACAGTATTACTTCAGGGGCAAATGGCAAGCCTGTCTTGTTTCGGTGCTTTTTAAATCAGGTTTCAAACTTGGGAGTAAAGTATTTTTTACTGCCTGGAGTGTAAATCTGTACCTTGCATGAAATTCAAGCACATAGTGAAAGTATCAGAATATTCGCGTAAATAGAATCTAGGTTGTTATTGTCTGAACCTTCTTACGTAATCTGTAAGCTCCACAAAATTCACAACGTAATTTATTATAAATTATTATTGAAAATATCACTATGAATGCACTGAAATATAATTACAATAAAAGATAACCCTACTTTTGAAATGTCAAATAGACGTCACATAAGATCTAAGTAAGGGTCATCGGTTACTCAAAATTTAAGTTTCATTAGCGTCACTATTGACCCATTATCTGACTCTGAGAGGGAATTTTATTTAATGTTTACTTAAATGTCATTTAATGATCATTAAATCGACTCTGAGTGCGGCAGTAACTAAGCTTTTATTTACTACAATACACTAACTAGCTTTTACTTTATTGTAATGTCAATATGTTTCAGGGTGATATCTCAACCCTTGAACTTACGTTCTCTGTGGACGAGGAAAGACTGGGAGAGATTGTTACACACGAGCTGGTGCCTGGCGGTAAAGCTATTCCGGTCACCAATGAAAACAAGTTAGTATTTTATCTTTTAAAGTGGTTCTAATGATAATTTAGATTTTTTATTTGAATATTGTATAAAGGTTTGAAAAAAATATTACAAAGAAATCTTGGTTGGCCGAGTGGTATAGGCAGCCGCCCGGATTGCGGAAGACACGGGTTCAATTTCTCCATCAAGAAACGCATTTTTCGATCATTTTTGTTTGGTAGACCGTAGAACCAAAGAAAATGTTCGAAAAATGCGGGATTTTATTCTTCGTGGACAAACAATTAGAGAAGCTTCTTTGTTTGAGACTAATTTTATAATCAATTTGGAGTTACTCTGCAATCTGATTGCGATCGTTTTAGTCTTGTCGTCTCTTTCATACCTAGCCATTTAATGAAATGATTGAAAAGATTGCGGGTACACAGTTCTTGAATATATGTGTGGGGAGGTCTTGTGTGTATTGAAGAAATATGTAGTTATTTCGTCTTAATGTTTTATTGACAATTCTCCACTCATCTAATACATTGCTGTTTACAGGTATAAAATGTATGACTTTCGGTTATAGGTCCCCGATTGTGATTACGATTCTTGTTCCAGAATAAACTACATTCACCTAATGGCCCACTTTAGAATGCACACGCAAATCAAAGATCAGACGAACGCTTTCATCAAAGGGTTTCGGACTATTATAAACCCGGAGTGGCTATCACTGTTTTCCACGCCAGAGGTAAGGGTTAGCTTATGATAATGTTCCCTAACGGCGAGTTCCAATATTCTATCAACAGTTGAAGAAACATATACGTACTACAGCTTAGTTGCTTAGCAACTTCTGTTTAATCGTAATATGTATAACAAAAGAATAATAAAAATAAATGCAATTTCTGGTACGATCAACTGTTCTTCAGACTAGACTAAACTGCCATTTTCTTTTATCGATTTTCAACCTTAACTTGTTGGTAGTACAGCACAAAGTCAAATTTATAAGAAAATTTTACAGTTTGCGATAGCTTGACGTGCTATTGACTGTAAATGGCTTCATACTCGACCAATCCGTGGTGGAGATGCCTATACCCAACAATGTGCGTCTCTCTGCTGAAATGATGATGATGATGAACATGGCTTCATAGATTATAGATATCTCACACCGACGTTTCCACTTCACTTTCAGTCACACACCCATGATTTGTATCCGAAAGTCGCCATTGGACGAAATGACTTGGGTTGTTGCATCAAAAGAAAAATGACAATTATTCTAGTCCGTTCATGCGCGACCTTCCTGCGGTATCAGAGACGGTGGCGAGATCGGGTGATGCGGGGAGGAGCGAGTTTTCCCTCGTCCCCGCATCACCCGCCCCCGCTAACATCTAGAGTGTCCCCGTCCCCGCCACGAAGCACACGAAGTTGTCGGACTATAATAGGCATATTTTAAACTTACGCGTTGCATCATTAATTTGGTATAATCAAATTGGGTCTATACGCGCGTCTATATGTTCTAAACTAAGGATAAATTAGCGATGAGGAATGGGCAGCAGCGTTCCTCTTATACCACCTAGCTACAGCAATGTACTGCGACTTTTGTGCCCGATAAATGGCAATAGGCTCGCCACCTATTACATGGGACCTAACATAATTGGCGTAACGTGGGTGCTAGTTCACCTCTGCCTACCCCTTCGGGGATATCGATTTATGTATGTATGTATGTATGTTTATTGCGCGTATAGACCCAATTTGATTATACCAAATTTATAACAGGCATGATGACTAGTTTTGAAAAACTACACCATGTTTTTTCTACACCAAGTGTATACTTTACCCAAAATAAATTATATTTTTGTAAAAACTTTCGATTTTGATAGAAAAAAACATGTTTTGAATAATGCGATTTAAAATTTCCGCCAAAACGCCAAAATAGCAATGGCGTCTGTGTGACGTACATACATACATACATAAATCACGCCCATATCCCCGAAGGGGTAGGCAGAGGTGAATTCTCACCCGCGTTTCGCCAATAATGTTAAGTCCCATGTAATAGGTGGCGAGCCTATTGCCATTTATCGGGCACAAAAGTCGCAGTACATTGTCAGGACGGTAGTATAAGAGGAACGCTGCTGCCCATTCCTCATCACTGATTTATCCTTAGTCGGCTTGTACGACACCCACGGGAGAGATTTGGGATGGTGACAATTGTATTCTACTCTGCCGTCACCACACGGCTATGTGACGTCACTCTTTCTATATTAAACTAGTGAATTTGATTGGCAAACAAAATGTCAAAATGGAGATAACTGTATAATGACATCATGCGGCGTTTTAGCAAATATGGCGGATTGCTAAGTTTTGCACAGTTTTATTTTTATAAAATAAATATCACAATCACTAGTATAATCTGATTACAAGTGACTATTTACGAATCACCTCGACCTAAATTGTTATTATAAATCATTAGATCAGTGATTCTTTGTTGGTGTCATCATCCCTATTAATATCTGTAATTAGCTCCAGCGACTGATAAGCGGGGACAACGTGCCGCTCGACCTGCGCGACCTGCGGCGGCACACGCAGTACTACGGCGGGTTCCACGACTCGCACCGCGTCGTCTGCTGGCTGTGGGACGTGCTGCAGCGCGACTTCTCGGAGAACGAGCGCGCTATGTTCCTGAAGGTGCGAGTTTTAAGACAATTGACTACACTTCATTATTTCAACATACTTATATTATATAAAGATAGACTGAAAATGAAGACACCCATATTTTTTATTTTTTCTGAATTCCGTCGCTTTCATACAAAAAAATCATGATTAAAATTCCGGTCATTCTAAGCAGACGTAAGCGCCAAATGACGCCACAGTCACGAAAAAATGGCGATATGACAATCTGGCGTTTCAGGTGGCAAAAATAAAAACATATTATTTGAAATGTTTGAAATTAATTTTCAAGTAAAATACGTTTTAAAATTAGTAAAAATAAAGTCTCGAAAGGATTACATGTATATTTATTGTTACTTTATTCATGTTATTATCGACGATGACAATTAATGACAATGGATTTGATTCCTGACCTACAGACACGATATTGATTAGCTTCGTGACTGTGACGTCATCGCATGTTTTTTACACTTTATTTATTTTCTCTGTAATTTAGTAATAAAAAAATAAAAAAAAAATATTTTTGGTGTAACGATTGGAAAATAAAGAAACGGTATTTTTATTTTGGGGGTTATAATTTTTGAAATGTTGTCAATTGTTGTCAGACAAGTTAGGCAGGGAAACTGAAACGTTGTGATAGATAGCAGTTTCTTGGTTATTATTTAAATGTAAAATAATATAAAAGGCGTGTTTGCTGTGCAGACGTATATTTGGCAAGTTAAACAAAACCGACTATATTCCATATATTTAAATATTTGTTGACACCTTAGATTATTAAAAGAACCTCCAACACCCTCAACCACAGAGGGAGTGGCTATCTTATCACAATTGATTCTGGGGTCGGCGCAGTATGTTTACTCTTCCATTCATATCGGTCAGACGTCATTAAGCCATCCACTCCCTGTTGATTCATATCATACATCACACCGTAAAGGTGCTAGTGATGAATGAATGTATAGAAAAGAGACGGAAAGGACCGTGTCGAGAGACCGACGAACGGGGATAATGATTGGAATGAAATCAAAGTTTTGGCTTAGGTTTTACAGCCGGCCGCCTGGCTAACATCAACCCTCTTTGGGTATGCTGTTGTTGGTGGTGTGCCCTCTATTATTTGAATGCCCTCCTTTACACTGGGATATCGGGCAATAATGTAAACATTAAATCATAACATGAAGGTTTTAAGGTAAAAGCTCATGCGTTTCAGGTTAAAAAACCTGCAAAACTCTCACAGAATCTGATCAAATGTAGCTGGGCAGAGAAAGAAATTGGGGTGGCGAAGGAGACTGTTGACATGTTGTGAAGGGGCCCTGTAAACCTACACTTGCTCACAAGTCACAAGCGTCTCTCTCTGCCACAGGTATCCACCCGCACTGTGAATCCATTGAATGCTAAGAGTTTTTATCTCTACTCTCTCTACTTGTTTCAGTTCGTAACGTCATGCTCCAAGCCCCCAGTACTAGGGTTTGCGCATCTCAAGCCACCGTTCTCCATACGTTGCGTCGAGGTCGGCGACGATGAAGATACGGGCGATACCATTGGTAATTTAATTATTATAAATTGTGAGCATTATGAATGCTAAAGTAGTATTCTGTTCTAAATAATAAGTAAAAAAAAACGAACAAAGTATATACAATATATTAAAATTATAATACTTATGAACTATTATTAACATTCTCCTTGTTCATGAAAACAGGCAGTGTGATCCGTGGCTTCTTCACGATCAGGAAGAAGGACCCGTTGAACCGCCTGCCCACATCGTCCACCTGCTTCAACCTCCTCAAACTCCCGAATTACCAGAAACGGAGCACCCTACGCGACAAGTTACGCTACGCAGTCAACAGCAACACCGGCTTCGAACTTTCTTAAGCGTAAGAATGATTTTTTTATGGCAACATTTGATGGTCAGCCCCTCTAGACAAGTGGGCGATCCATTCGAACGAGCGAGAACGTCAAATGTACGAAACTGACTGTATTACAGAGAAAACAACATGGCGGCCGTCGTGTCAAATGTAAGAGTAGTTGTCAAAATTGACGTTTGTTCGATAGAAACGTACGTTGAATCGTTTGCCACCTGGCTAGGCCCCAAAGACCTAATTGGGTGTGAAATTGAAAAGGTGTTTCATTGGAATGTGTTCATGCGCCTGCGCATAGACTACTACGCGTCTAAAGATATCTACACTGATTGAATATCAAAATATGAATTTGAATTCCATTCTAAGTAACTGTTGAGGCATTGTTGTTAAATCCTTTTGTGAAGGAATTGTCGGGCTTCGTGTAATCTTCAGAAATAAGTTCGTGTAATAGAAATTCTGAGTGAAACAAAGAAGAAATAAGTAAAATAATAAATTAAAAAAAACAATGCACCATCAGGATGTTTTTAAGAACTGTTTCTTGGATACAATATTTAGATAATTTTACTAGAACCAATTGAATAAAATGTTGTGAATTACACCAAATTATAGCGTTATGGGCTTCGATTCTGAGAAAAGAGTTATAATTCAACAACTTTTACCTAAATCAACTCAAAATGAAATTATCTGATGTTCTTAAATTCAAGACTATTTTAACAATTAATATATTATGTATTTCATTGCGTCAGAATCGGTACTTTAGCCCAGACTAAACAGATCTCTTTATTAGTGACCAAGTTTGGGATATTCTTTAAGTTTTATACAAATAACTGCCGCACGCCAGAGACTTCAATTAACTTTAATGAGTACTTCATCATCACCAGCCCTTTAATGCCCCGCTGCAGGGGCACGGGCCTTCCCTATGGATGAAAGAATATAGGGAGAATGGGCCATAACCCACCAAGCTGTTCCAGTGCGGGTTGGTGGGTACTAACGACTGCAGATGTAGCCGGGACCAATGGCTTGACGTGCCTTCCGAAGCACGGAGGAACTCGTGATTATACATTTTTGGTCACCCATCCAATGATCGGCCTCAGCGAAATTGCGTAGTTTACCCAATCGCAGGCCAAGCGCGCTGTGCCATTGCGCTAGCGAGCTCCTCTAGTAATGAGTACTTAATGTCATAAAATTTCATTTTAATCTAGACTAGACATTTTTTGACATTAAGTACTCACTAACTTTAACTGACGTCTTTAAGTGCGGTAGTAAGACTCCTTCGAAGAGCCACTTTTGTGTGACTATTAAGTCACTCAATTAGGAAATCTATTTATATTTTATTCAAAATATAGGCGATACCTCTTGAACTTTGTTTCGAGGAGGGATAGAGATAGAAAAAAGTTAACACTGGCATAGCAGCGTTAGCGATAAAGTGGAAATTATGTGTTTATAAAAAATAAATAATTTTTAAAAATCTCTCTTGAGGTTGTTTGAAATAGTTTATTGCACTTCCAATAAACCTAGTTTGTTTTTCAAATAATCGTCCGTGTGATTGTAAAACGAAAAAATGGATTTAGAAGGGTCATCTTTGGATTTTTTTTCTATCGAGAAAATTTCTATCCATGTTTTGGCTTTTGGAAATTACTTTATTGATTGGTCAACTTTGACATATTATTTGAAAACCATAACAATAGGAGTAGGCAAATAGGTGTAAATTCTTATTGAAAATGCAGAATTATCGCGAGGTACCGCCTTAAATTGTTTTACTTCAAATGTATAATGCTCGTGCAAATATAAGGGGACATATATGTTCACCAATCTTTTTGTACTTCGACTAATTCCAAAGCAGATTTACTTTGTGTACTCACGTGTTACATCGGCGACCCCAAAGTAAACTTTGATCTACTTAAAAAGTTTTTGTTTTTACAAAATTCCTATTGTAAAAAGTATTAAACGTGTATACAAATTTTCAGGACAGAAGCGTTGAGGCTTATCTTTTTAATCTCGCGCAATTGTAATGTTGCGCAGAAAGAGACTGAAGGTATAATGTAATAAGAAGAGTATTTCCGACTGAGGTCATGATGTGAAGTTTGTTAAATGATGAATTATAACGTGCGAAAGTGAATATAATAACAGGGCCGCTTATGAATTCATTCATATTTAAAAATACCACGACTTACGGATTTATATAACCTGACGACAGTATATAATAATTAAAAATTCCAAACGCGAGTTAGACATTATTATGATACTGATTAGGATACTGATATAACTTTTTTATTTAATTTTTTTATAGAATTGCTTACATAAAAAAATTAAATAAAGAATTTATAATGGTCAGTTCAAATGGTTTTGAAGTTATTGGTGTTTTGAAATTTTATCTGGATAAGTAAATAATATTGAATGTTTATCATTTATAATATTTAATATTTTACTTAATAATTTATTTTACAAATAAACTCATAACATACTTGGTTGGAATCTTTTCCTGATTGGATTTGGTTATAAGCAAATCACGAAATGTAGAGTTATGTCATCTTAGTTGCTATCATGCGACGAGCTAGTAATATATGCGTGTTGGTTTTACAAGTTTATACGAGAATTTTAAAGAAATTCGCTCACCTTATTTTAAAATGAAATACTGGCACGTTTTGTACTGAAAAAAATTTTATCTTACACTGGTGAATGTTGTGGTATTTTTTAAATCTTACCTTAAATGCAAATTGAATGTATTGCTCCATTACACTTGAGCACACTAATGTTAATAAAATCCACCTCGGCCAGTAAATTAGCAGATAAGTTTGGGTGAATCCTTTTTGTATGTGAACGTGGATATATTAATGGGTTTTTTTCTTTTTTAAAGTATTTTTACAGATTATGTAGGTTGGCGTTCAGTTTAACATTACTTTGATAGTTTGTATAAATCGTATACTAGGAGTACTGAGCTAAATTAAAATTCAGATACTATTCTCTAATTGAGGCACCAAAAAAATTATAACCATCAGGGATTCATTAACAATTTATTCCTTTATATTATTTCTTATAAGCAACAGCCGATTGGATATAATTATATTGTATTAATCATAATCAAGTTCGCTACTAAGTCATAGTATATCCACAATAGCTTGCGTTTCGAATATAAGTACATATAAATAAAAAAAACGGTGCTTAAGTTTTGAGTGATCTATCTGAATACCCATTAAATTACAGAAGTTGTTGTTCTGTTTACTTATTAACAGAGTAACTATTTGTATTAAATAACAAATAAAAAATTTAATATTTTGTCAATTTCACTGGAAAGCTTCCCAATAGGTAATTATTGTTGTAATCGACATTAACAATAAAGAAATTAAACAATTTAATATTAAATTAATAACAAATATATGTTCTAACTGCAAATTGGCTATGAATCTCCCTCATCCTCCTCATTACTTTTGTTTATATGACATTTATCGATCATACTTATCCAATCCAGTAACAAATGTGGCCTAAGTCAGTAATTTGTATATTTTATTTTTTCAATTTATTTTTTTTGTATTTTTTCCTAAATTATTCATACAATGAAATGCCTAATGTCTACTGATACGAATTATATGCATGTTGAACTGAAGCGTAATAATTTGTATATATAATTGATGTGTTAACTTTGAAAATTCTTTGTATTTAAGGGTAGCAGAACGTAAGGTTAATACATGCGTCTTTAATTACGTCGGAGTGATGTCATCGCACGTATGTGTGTGGCCTTTGCGTTTCAACGTTCGTCACTGGCTCGCTCTCACGCAGAAAGTGGCAACTCCGCTACAGAGTATAGAAAAGCTCCACTGTCAAAATGACAGCAGGTGCCAATTTGGGCAGTGTTGCCATTTTGCGCGAGATGCGATGTAATGTATTTATGTGACTGTAATAAGTTATTTGTGTATGTCGCCACCTATTACATGGGACCTAACATAATTGGCGAAATGTGGGTGCTAGTTCACCTCTGCCTATCCCTTCGGGGATATAGGCGTGATTTATGTATGTATGTATTGGAAATGTAAATATTGAATGAAATTTTGTAGAATTAAGGCCATTGTTTACTGAGTCGTCTGCTTACGTGCCTTGTGCTTTTGATAATCGGGAACACTTCGAAATATTAATGATGTGGCCCCTGTACAACTTCACCTGTAAAATTTTAATAACAGGAAAATTAGCGTTTTGTTATTTTCAACACAATTGCTCGTCAATTGACTCTTATTACACGGCCCATAATGCATCATATTATGCACTCGTTCACAATAGGGTCAATTCTGACAAGATTCTCTAAACTTAAAACTAAATTTAGTATCAGTCTCTCCTCTTCATTCTGTATTGAGAATGAAACAGAAACACTGTTGTCAAATTAATCTTAGGTTTAGAGAACCATTGTCAGAATCGACCCTAATATATTACGTACTAGTGCGTAATCGTATATTTTTTAATTCTTTTTTTTTTTTGTTTAATTCTCCCTATATTTTTAGGGAAGCATAGGGTCTAGCCCATATAGCCATGTCTTTAGTATATTTAGTCTGTATTCATGTGTGTGAAATGAATAAAAATGAAATTAATTTTACGATAAAAGAGGGATTATTTTCAATATTTCCTCTTAATTGAACGTCAACACAACAACCCATCCTTAAGCATCAAAATTGCACAAAATCCACCCTGAAACAATTTTTGAATTAATGAAATAAATCTGACTCACCATTGAAACGCGCCAAACACTCCAAAGTTTATGCTTATTGAATTTGTCTATGGACATTGAATATTTTTACGAATACTAAATTATTTAAGAGTTTAGATGATAAATGAACATTTTATTCCATGTTTATAAACACAAATTAACTATCGTATTTAGAAACACTATTTATTTTTTATTTTTATTTTGCTGCTGCTTCCGATGCACAGCCGGTTTTTCTGTGCCTTTTGAAAGTTGCCATACTTGTTTTATTAAATTAATATTGTGTCTGAGTGATGTTTACTGTTAAAAAATGTGTAGTTTTATGTAATAAGTGTCTACGGCGATGAACAATATAAAGTATTAGTGCATTTTCGTGGTCGATCTACCTCGTCAGTCTCCATCAATAGGCTGTTAGTGTAAATTTGCCGCCAAACTTTCCCAAAATGCATTAAAACGTGATACATCCCCGTTTTAATGCGATTAATATTGAAGAAAGTAGTCTCCATCAAACGAGGATGTATGTGCTGGTTCCCTTTGCCGTGCCTACTAATAATGAGAATTAAAAAAAGAACAAAAACCAAAACTTGTAGGCGCCACTAGGCGCAATTTTCTGTAATTATTTGGTAAAGTTAATATCAATACAAGTTTGTTTTTTCCTCGCAATTGTGTTGAAAAACGTCGTATGCAACTCGTATGCATTGACCATTACATACTCAGCTTCTTTACCGCGCTCCCCTGCGGCTCGCGCTTGCAATAATGCCTCCTATGTAATAACCAACGTAGCATACTCGTAGCATATTAAACTATTTCCTACCTAACAATATTGTTATTTTATGTAATACCATAAAGTACCCAAAGCGTCTACTATTAATAAGCACCAGGCAAGTACGGCAGAATTTAGCAATAAGACAAACAACGGCAATCTGATCCTTAAAATCTTTATCATAAGGTTCAAAGGAGTAATGGACTGCTGTTGTCGCTACACCTAATTAATACTTTAATAAGCAATATACAACTGATCTTCTTTAGGTGTAGTCGTAAATTTTAATACCGGGTGCGTGTTGCATATATTGGCATTGGTGTTTCTATACAGTCCAAAATATAAATAGGTGTACATAGACAATAAAAATGTTAGTACATTAAACTTACTGAATATTGAATTTATTTATTAACCATTTATGTACAGTACAAGACACTTTTCTCTTGTTATTTTCTTATAATTATTATATGAGAAGTGTAGTCGACATTTTCAACTTAAATTAATGTTAGAAGTAGCACCCTGTCGGCTTAGGTGGCTACTTGGTCACACATTAAATAGTTTTAGGTCATTGTTCTAACATGACATATATGTTTTATTCCACCTTAAAATATTAAAATTAATGCCGTTTGACAAATGTCTACGATTCTATTTATTTTATATTGATTTTTTCTTCTCCTACGAGTTCATGAGAATGTCTGGTATTATAGTTATAGAAAGCTTGGCCAAGCATGTGTATAATGTCTATGGTATAAAAGAAAATTGGTGTGTCTATGTTAGTTCAGTGACTTATTAATCTATTTTGAGGCGTACATTTTATTTCCTAGATGCCACCTAAGCCCGTTCACCTTATTGTCGCGAATATCAAAATTAGGTTTTATTTTAATCTTACGGTACGGCTAAAGCTATGTTACGTTAAGTAGTTGAAAATCATATATTGTCATTTAGAATTTTTGAGAAATGTTTCTGTGCTATTTATCATTGTCGCTATAAACTTTACTCATAATTATTATTATAATGTATGTTACTATTGTTTTATTTTAATATAAGACAACTCGTATTGTTTTATGTCGATATATTATTTGTTGTTACTTATGAATTGTGCAATTTTACGCCATATTTTGTATAGTTAGTTTATAAACCTATCAGGCTTATGTCCAATTTGGCAGTAATTAGTGATTTTGGGGGTTTAGGCTATCAGTTGCAAAATTATCCAAATCTACCGCCATTTGTTGCCAGTTAGGATTGTCTCGGTGTTATTTACTGCAAAAATTGTTTAAGACGTGTTTTGTTTATGGAGTTTTTCAATTAGATGCTGTCACTGTCACACGCTATTGACACAAAAGGGGACAACATCAGATAAACACTTCTTATACAAATAACTTTTTTGGCATAACACAAGTTTGGTTCTAACAGCTTTCCAGCGCCTACCACCAAATAAAATTTCACGTTTCGAGCAAAATATCGTCCAACGGTGTTCGAAAATTTCGATTTTGGAAAACATTCTAGAAAAAACAATGCTCAGACAAGGTGTGTGAAAAGATTTAACACGTTCTCAGTTCATCCATTGAGTCCATTGTGGCGTCATCACGGTCGTTCTAGCTCACAAGTCAATATAAACTTGAAGACTTTTGTCGAGTGCTAACATTTGGACACACGAAATTTTTATAAATGCATTCATTGAGTCATAGTCGTGGTGAATTTTTAATGAAAATAAAAATATTTTTAGTACGCGTAGGTTGATACGTATACGAAACAACCAGAATCGTTCATAACAACTTTTTTGACTTGCAAGGATTACAATTAAATAATATTTTTTTACGCCTGTATGGAGACTGTGAATGTGTCTTTCACACAATATTTAGAGGGCATTCTTATTAGACGATATCGGCTGACAGAGCAATGAGTAAGATCGATTAGAGACCAATGAAATGATCTTGCCCGGAATCATACCAAACTTTTATCCATTTTCGAAATAATTAACCAATGGTATTTTGCGTCGATGTTTGTTAGCTATACGGTCGCTATCGCAACTGTTCGGTTTTCTCATGTTCGGTGGTATCTTATTTTACTGACACTTAGATCTAATGAGCAACTGTCGTGGAAATCGCTGTTCCAGACTAACCTATCTATGCTAATCCATTGCGAGTGCTAACGGCATTATTTATGGCTGTATTTCGATTCAACCACAATTTCGATGGGTGTACTTACTCTTGCGATCGCGACTTAATCCAGTAGTAAACCGTTCTACCTACACATAAATACTTAACTACATATTTAAACGAAGATAGTATTTTGTAGTAGTGTTTTCGTTTTGATTGATAATTTTTAAGTATTTACTATAGAATTATACATGTAAACATTGATCATTGTGAGGAATATTTTGTACTAGCCACGTAAATATGTTGTATAACACAATGTGATTCTCTGTGATAAACTAATTGATATTTATTGAGGCGTTTGTTTTATTTCTTTCATAATACCATACATGTCCTTATTATAACCCACCCATCCCTATGATGTCAGTAGGTAGGTATGTGAGAGCCCTGACACCCCAGCAGTACCTACGTATCGTAAAATTAGACTAAGGGATCATAGATCGTATTGCTGGACGTCGGCATACCTACCTATAAGCAGCTTGAGGCACCCGAATGGTTGAGGGTAAACCACTATGAACACCATACGTCAAATAGGATTGGTATCAGACAGGCTGCCGGCTATAACCTAACCTTCCTAAATAAGTCAAAACCTAGAGCAAGCAATACCTCTGTAGACCTAGCACGGGATGTGGACAAAACCTCTTGGGGTCTCTCCACCAATTGACATTGTTTTGTTTAGTGGAAGTTAGAGCGAAAGGAAAAATTTTCTTTTCCCGAAAATACATGTGTGGCGTTGAAAATAATTAAGTACAAAAAGTAGGTACCTACCTATATTAATATTTAATAATAAATAAATTATTATTATTTATTTATTATTAAATCTTCTATGCTGGCCTGGGAGCGAACAAATAACGTAGAATAGGCTAGCCCTGTCTCATCCTATGGGTGTCGACAAGTCGACCAAGGGAGATTACCCGGTGTAGACCAATAAGCACCTTGGGGCACCCGAATGGTGGAGGGCAAACCACCAACAACAGCGTACCCAAAAAGGGTTGGTGTCAGGCAGGCGGCCGGCTGTAAAACCTAAGCCAAAATCTTGAGCAGTATGGATTGGAATGTTGTCATTCCAATCATTCTCTCCGTTCATCGGTTTCTCGACATGGTCCGTTCCGTCTCTTTTCTATACATTCATTCATCACTAGCACCTTTACGGTGTGATGGATGATATGAATCAAAAGGGAGTGGATGGCTTGATGATGTCTGACCGATATGAATGGAAGAGGAAACATACTGCGCCGACCCCAGATAGACTGCGATCAGGGCAGGGAGAAGAAGAAATAAATAATTATTATTGATTACCTACACTCGCATCTAAGATCTGGACAGGCATTTGCCTTTACCAGGATTGGAACCCGGGCCCTCTTGGCTGTTAGCCAGCGATATTCCCATTCGACAAAACCGGCCGTGAAAAGTACTACGTGTCGTCCAATACAAATCTTAAGTCTCCAAAGCATTGTGTCATTTCTTACAAAGGCCACGCCTGTGAAAATAGAATAGAACAAAGAAATTATGCGGAGCGAAGGTTAGGAGTGATTCGTAAGTACTTAATTCATTGCTCGTCGGTCGTTGGTTTTTGGTCTGCTTGATCTGCTTCAACCAGCCAGTAGGTATTACCAGCACAGAAAAGAATGACTTTAAATCAGTACAAAGATTTTGGGGTTAGAAAAAGAATTTCGAAAAATTATGATCTTGAGGCGGGAATCGAACCCGCGTCCGCTGCTTCCCGCCTCAAGATCATAATTTTTCGAAATTCTTTTTCTAACCCCAAAATCTTTGTACTAATTTTTCTAACATTTATATAATGTTAAAATTAAAATCGAAGACTTTAAATCAAATTAAAGTTCGTGTTAATCTTCTGTTTGGGATAGGTAAACTAAACTTGACCAAGTACGTCAGTAACCAAGCAAGTAAACAAACTTTAAATAGGCCGATGCCATGAAGTATGACCTTCTCACTCAAACAGTAGCAGTTGCCGGACGGGCGGTGGCCACCCAGCGCGGGCGCACAATCCACCTTATGAATACAGAAACGCTTCTCAAATTTTGAGCACTGCTTATAAAGTTAAGTGGACAATATCTGTCAGAATTTGTATGGATAAACGTCAATTTTGACAATGCTTAAATGTTAAGCGGGACTCCAACTTTGAGTAGCGCTTCTGAATTCGGGGGTATGTTACCTACGTTACAACTGCTCGCCACCGCTGCTGTTTTCGTTGAAATGTGACATCTTATAGATACCCAAAGTAAAGAGGTGTCGGGCCGGATGTAAAACATAGATTAGAATGTTGTCATACCAATCACTCTCGCATAATCTCCTTTTAGACTCTTTTCCCGATTCATCACTAGCACTTTTTCGATATAATGGATAATCTAAATCGAAGTCATCCAGACTTTATGACGACTGACCAATAAGAATGGAAGAGAATAGGCACACAGACTAAGCCCATAAACTGTGAGCACGACAGAAAGATTGATTTATTGCCGTACGCAGAGACTTTAGTTAACGTTAATAAGTATGTAAGTACATAGGTACCAGTGGCGTGGCGTGATAAAACAAGTTAGGCAAGCCACAACTATATGAAGCCTCTTATGGTTTAAGCATTAACTTTTAACACCGCCTGCTAGGACACGGCTACAACTGTTCAACGCCATCTAGTGACGAAGCGGAGAACTACGTTGCCACTTTTGCGTGCTTGTGCTTTGTTTTATACAGCCAGAAAGAGAGATCATTATACAAACAAAAGCCGTGTTAATAAGGGAAGGACGATTCAACCCGGTCCGGAGCGGCTTGCAGGAGCGGCGCACGACCGCGATATTGAGTGCAGTTCACAAAAGAAATTCCGCTTTTATGGCTATTGCAATAAGATCTAAAATATTTACTTTTGACGGAACTTGTTTTCGTGGGAGTTTATTACTAATGTGTGCGTGTGTCGTAGTGTATCGATGCATAAGCGCGTAGGCTGCCTTGTAGGCAAACTTTAGGTACTATTTCGCGTTGCGTGCGCCTGACAAGACTACGCTTGTCTGTGTGCGTGCAGGCGCTGTATAGCAGGCGTCCATAACTCGATATTTAGCGAGTTAGTTGAAGGAATCTAGAGAGCGGGAGCGAATTGTATGTACCTGTGTTGCATATTGTTTCGCGCGCGTTTAATACTGTTATGATAAGATTATATTGATGGATTTTTTTTATTTGCTTATAAAATGGTATTGTACTTGAATTATGGTAATGATTTTTTTATGCTCGCTCGTTTGGTACGGCTGTTGGGAATCGGGTTATATGGACGCTCCGCCACTGATAGGTACATACATAAATCACGCCTATATACCCGAAGGGGTAGGCAGAGGTGAACTAGCACTCACGATTTGCCAATTATGTTAGGTCCCACGTTATAAGTGGCGAGCCTATTGCCATTTATCGGGCACAAAAGTCCCAGTACATGGCTAGGTGGTTTATGGGTAACGCTGCTGCCTATTTCTCATCACTGATTTATCCTTAGTTGCCTTGTACGACCGGCACCCACAGGAGATCTGGGGTGGTAACAATTGTAATCTACTAACTCTGCCGTCACCACACGGCGTAAGTACATAAAGTTTAAATAGAAACAAATAACAATCATCAATATTTCAGGGTAGACCGCCCACTCACTGGTTGCACATAGGTTCTCAAGGATCTTACCAATAATGCGTCATTCGAGGACCTTTTCACTCAGTCAAGTCATTCGAGGACCTTTTCACCCCAACTGCCAGACCTCGCAATGTGTCCTGCTCATTACGACGTCCGCAATTTTTTGGCTACGTTGGTGACCTCTGTTCTTTTGCAGATGAGTAAAGTATCAACTATAATCGCAAATAAACTGTAAACAGGGCCGTTCTAAGCTTTGCTGGGGCCCTTAGAATTTGGGACCCTTTTGAAATGCAAAGAAAACGAATTAAAAACATTTTTTTTGTGAAAAAGAGTGTTATGTGCATGCACAAAAATGTTTTGAGAATAAATGTGAGAGAAATTGTCGGCCTTTCGGGGCCCTCTGAGGATGGGGGCCCTGGGCACTTTCCCAGTGTATGGTAAAGACGGTACTGACTGTGAACAAATAAAGTGTTTCATTATTATTATAACAACCATTACTCAAACTCCACTCTGCCATGCTACGTAGGTAATACCACGTTACATAGTAGGTATTAATCCTGTGGTATTTATAGGTATTTCTAAAAGAAATAACTTAAAACAATTAGGCTTTAATTATTAAATTTATTGATTTCCTATACCTACTATGAAAACTAACTGATATGGTACGTTTTTGTTAGCACAAAAGTCGGCAAATTTTTACCCGTTATAAGTAAGACACTAAAAATGGCTCTTATTATGTTCAGTGGGTAACCCTATAAGGTCCCTGCCTGCCCTATTCCGAGGTTATCTGGAAGGGGTCGTCTTTTCATATCTGTCTGACGTCATCTAATCTAGCCTTTCGATCCATCAGTGAGATAATGACAATATTCCAATCCTTACTGTTTAAGGACTTAGGCTTAGGTTTTACAGCTAATCGCCTGCCCTGCTGACACCAATCATCTTTGGGTATGCTGTTGTGGTGGTTTGCCTTCCCCTTCACCATTCAGATGGGTTGTTGTACATTCGTCACAAAATTAATTCGTCACAATTGTCCCAAGATGCTGTCCTACTTACACGAAGTAATTTAATAACCGGCTTTTACGAAACCCTGGGATGAGTTGCGGGCCTTGCGGGTGGCGCATTCTATGCCATTTATTCGCTCTCAACCCAACATGTAACAATGCTTTTGTCTAGTAATATTTTAATATATTAGCTTCTACCTACATCCTAAGTATTCTATTTCACAATACTCACTTCAAGCATCATTATACTTATTTCAAAAATTCCTGCAAATTTTCGTGACCAACAAGTTGTGCGCAAAATAAAGGTTGAAATTTGGAAATTGTTTCACAAGAAAGGATCACGACACGATGCACATGTGGTCGATGAATAGAGCGAACCATTCAATTTTAAAAACATTGAACATTGAATGTTGTCGCTTTTTAAAACTTAACAATATGCTTCAATGCAACTAGAGTAAGTAGGTACCTACCTACCTATTTTAACTCATTATGTAGGTAGTAGATATGGCTGATAATAATCAAGATAGGTATTCTTTCATTAATTAATAATTATGTAACTATATTTAAAGCTAAGTCACTATAATAAAAATATTTAAAGTTCTACGGTGTAGGTAGGTTTATTGATATAGTTTTCATTGAACTTTTTGGACGACTGACGGACGACTTGCTTAACCAATAGTAGGTATCTACCTAACTTCAATCCTAAACTTAAACCTATGAAATAACCCATTATTTATTTTATGACCTTAAGGACATTCATAAACTAAAGTACACCAAAGTATACAGTACATTTTATAGTTAATTTGAAATAAAGCGACTAAAGTATTAATTTATTTCGTGTCGACCAAAGAAACAAGCCAAGCCCAACAAAGCAGCTGTTCAACGCGTCGCCGCCATTTTTGCTTGTTGTCTCTCTCTAAAGCCGCGTCTATTCTCCCTCCCGCCGCCCCGCGCCTCTTTCCTTCCTTCATCTTCCAGTTTCGCTCGATTCTCGTGGCGTGTGGACGGCAACTCGTTCTGCCGTAAAAATTCACGGCTTCGTTTGATTCTTTGTCCAGGAACAAACAAGACGGAAAGATAAACAATCCCACACTTCCTTTACTCGCTGAAAACTTTCTCCATTCAAAAATTTTATTAGTGTATTCTACTAGTAGTGTTCTGTTTCGTGTCGTGTGCGTTCAGTGATTCCCACATAGTCGATCGAGCATGAATAATATAGAAGTAGCCGGTGATATTGTCGTGTGTTCACTGGGAGGCGAGGGTTGGTGATAGGGCGCAGTGGGTCAGTTCTCGTTGCTGAGCTCGGGTGATGGTGGAAAGGCGGTGACGGCTGGCCGTGGCGCGGTTGGATGGCGGCTGTAAGCGGCCCCGCGCGGCACTCTCGCGTCTCCATGAGTGTGTCCATGTCGCTGATGCAGGGCGGTACGCAGAGCGCGCCGCAGGGCGCCATCCTGGCGGCGGCGGCGCCCTACTACCAGACGCCGGCCATCCCAACGGACGTGCAACCCGACCGTCCCATCGGCTACGGCGCTTTCGGTGTCGTTTGGTGAGTCACACTATTATCTGAATTAACTGAAGGAAATATTTTGTTATGGTACGCTCGTGACCTAAAGAATAGGTACCGAAAATATTATCACACCATACTATCTGGGTGGTTAATCACCTGAATACCCACTTAAATTGTAGTTTGGAATATAGATTTAATAATGATAAACCAAATTTTAGGTTTATTAGGAATTAAATAATAGTCAATTTAGATAAATGGTTCATCAGCAAACTGAAACCATAGTTTATTAAAAGTATTATCCACAGATATCAAAATTAAACAAAATTTTTAGACCCACTTTGCATTCATTGTTGATAATGATAAGCCTATATGTATAAATAACTACAAAACAATTACGTTCCTAAATGTGAATAACAATAATAGGAAATATCTCCAATAACAAACATTAAAATTATTCTGAGCACTTTATACAAAAGTTCTTCGGTAAATCTGCACACTCCTAATCGGAGAAGTGTATCATTATTATTATATTATCCATTAGTACCTATTTCAAACACAGGAATACTATGAAATAATAATTACATAACATTTACAATAATTGACATGTTGAAATATTTATAAGTTGTCAAACATTAGGAAACATATTGTTAGGAGCACACAACAAGCCGAGAAACTATAAACCTAAATTTTAAACAAATATTTTAGTGTATTGACTACAATATTACATTAATAAATAAAAATATTAAACAGGAAGTTACTTAATTATATTATTAATAAAAATATAAAGTATAAAATGTGAATAGAATAAAGTTAAAGATTACAATACAATATAAATATTTAGGTCCTGTTTTACTGAACTAGGAACCTACTTAACTGTTTGAGGAAAGTTAACATAATGAGCATACCATTTCTCCAAATGTCTCTTTAATAGAGTTGAGTTCTCTGAAATCATACTAATAATTAATTTAGTGAGAAGTTACTCTCGAAATGAATTCACATCTACTTCTAAGAATATCCTCAGGTAGGCCAAATTTGAATTTATTATGCCATCCAAACAGTGTTCTTTATTGGCTATAAAACTAAAATTGACTTCTTAATATTATTCGGGCAAAGACTTTACAATCGTAATATAACTCGGGGAAAAGAAAACTTTGACTTCTAAAAGTTTGTAACATGTGTTTTAGCTAGGTGTAGTATAATCTGCGCCAGTTGGCCTGTATAAACACGTGGTGCTTCCAGAGATCGTTCGCTGTGTATTCAATCCACCGCGTACGACATAAGAGTGGTTTTCAATATTCATGTTTCCGACAATTCAATGCACATTGCGTCCGCCGGCAACGTCGCCAGTCGCACAACATTATGCTTTATTGCCACATGTCTAGTTTGTTTTTGAGTTGCCTGCTGCACTGGGCGCTGTTTGCTATCAAAACTGAGCCTTAGCGCACGGTGTTTAAGTACAAGTTTAGGGTTGGCAAGCAAAGAATCCTGTAGTAGTGCAGCGGGGGTAGCGGTTGGGTATAGGTGGATGCTTTGTGTGGACTCGTCGTGCGTAGGTAGGGCTCGAATGGCGCTTGCCGCGCCGATTGTGTGTGAACGACCGAGGGGAGGCGAGCCTGATTATTCCGAGACCGCGTCGATCGCCGGTCGAGGGCCCTATAACCCGTACCGTACTCTACCCCGCGTTCCCGGTCCTTGCCGCAGCCACGTACACCAAAAATGCTAACTTTGCTTTTTCCCCACCCTAGGACACCCTTGAATGTGGAAAATTGTCGCAAATACCCTTATCTTCTCATTGTTTAATCTATGTGCCCGAAAAATGGCAATTGTTTCGCCACCTAGGTATAAAGTACATGGAACCTAACATTAAATGGCGGAACGTGGGTGTAAATACACCTCTGCCCCTAATAATAATTCGAGGATAAAAATTAGTAGTAAGTAGTAGATAATAATATGTAGTTTCGGTAATTAATTAAACAAAAATGCATTGTTTAACTAGCTGAAAAGAACATAAATTTCATTACCGGTTAACGCGTCTTTACTGCTACATTGCACAAGCATCTTTAGCTAATTATATCCTCACCTAACAGGTCATGGTCAAGTCACTACAGAAATAAGTTCTTGCAAAACGGCGATAATTTTCGAATGACTATAGGTATTATACTAATGTTTTGGTAGCATTTAAGTTTTGAGACAAGTACGTATGTAAACAGAAAGAACACTTCCAAATATTTTCTGGATCAAATTTCTGGCTCCATGGTTTGTTTTCCTTTTTGCTTCTTAATCCATTATCACATTCATCTTACAAGAGAAATAACGGAGACCTTCGGTGATTACCCGATTACTCTCTCAAGTTAAAGGGCAATAATTATTTAAACATTAGTTAGTTGGTACCTAAATGTTAGAAACATTAAATTCCAAGTAAAATGGTCTACCCGCATCAGGACCTTATTTTTCGGATCTCTTTTTCTTTGTAGAACAAACAATATTTGTTAAACTAGAGTGGTTGTTGTTATCGCCATTTTTGATAAATAATAAGTATATATTATGTATGAGCATCCACATCCAATGGTTGAGAAAGTAATTTGTTAGTAGTACTTACAGGACTCATAACGAGAGGAACATTTGACAAATTTATAATAATTAACCTGATTATTATGCTCGACTAGCAAGATCACCGAATCACGATATTATGATAAAGCCATTTATTTATCTATATGATATAGCCATTTATCGCTTTGATCTGTCAAAAATCATTGGATCTTAGGCAGTTCAAAGCGATAAATGGCTATATCATAATTATCGTGTTTCGGTGGTCATGCTAGACGGGCAGTATTGATTAAAATGTGTTAGCAAAGTTTCCTGGCCGTATTATATGTAATTCGTGCCAATAGAAAATTAATTACAGGACCGCGCCTGATTGATCGGCGGGTAGCCGTGGCTGGGTGCTCCGCCCTAGCCGCATCTAATTGCTCCAGTCGCAGTCGCGTCGAAAAACTCGCACCGCCTTCGTGCCTTCCTAGCTCCGAAAGGAGTTTAAAGCACTTTTTATGGAACTATTCTTTCGAAGTTTCAACGCGGATTTCACTTGGGTGCCTTTAAAGTTCCGCGCTTTCTTCTGTTTCGAAGCGAAGAATTTATTCTGTATTGTTCGTACTTATACAACTCCTGGATGTTTACAATGTAGGATTCTCACTCACCAGGATCCATTGTTTAGAATTAAATAATTCAAACTTCGTGCAGTATTTAAATTAAATCACAGAAGTACTTTGTGTAGCTATTTAAATTTTGCCATGCCGCAAGTTTCTACCTGGGCAACTACACTTCTCTGGGTATCTCCCGAACCCATACCTAAATAGCTTTTGTACTACTGCTTTCAGTCACAAAACTTGTTCTTTTGTTATTTGTGACTATTATGTGACTTACCTGTTTAGAGGGTTTTGGGGATATTTGGGTGCGCTAGAGGTTAGTTTAATGTACCTGTGCAAATAAGTTTATCAATGAATGTAGGAGGTGCTTGTGTGAGTTTCACTCACAGTAATGTCGGCCTGGCTCTATCTTTAACCGGTCTGAAGCGGTTCTTAAACGGCATGTTTTTATACTTTACCTATTTTTTGGAAAAGGTTACTCTTTTTTTAATTGCCTACACGACAAATGCTTATAAGTTATGTTAGTTATGGCATTTATTACTTGATTGGTATTGATAATAACAAGATATTATTTACTGCGAATATGATTGAGGACCTAAATTCAATAAATTTTAAGTTTTGCGTTACGGTGTTGTCTACGATTCCTTTAATTAATTGATAATCTTAATGAGTAATCGATTACACATATAATCACACAAATGAAAGCAATATTTATTATTAAATAAAATTGCAAGTATACCTAAAGTCCACCTAAAAATATAGTATTTTTCGTGTTCTCGTAGGTAAGACACAAGTAAAAATGATTAATCCCCCCTGCTAACGAAATTCAAATTACCTAGAAGAATACAGAGAAAATAAATTGGGAAATCAATAAGCTTTTGAAGGTTTTTGTTACAAAGCCGAAGATAAGCAATATATTGATGTAGGTCACAGATCCAAGGTTGCGATATCAGCAAACCGGGTGTGTCTCGTAAAGTGATAATTATAAAATTAAAAAAAAAATCATACCGACCTTTCACCAACGAATCACCCACCAAAAATACCTTTACAAAGGTAAAGTAATATACCTTTATATAAATAAAAAAATATATTAATTATACGTTTAAGTAGCATAATCCATAATACAATTGTAAATACGACAGAAAGTAAAGTCATAGCTTGTCTATTACGTTTTTCTGATTGATTTTCATGAAAATTTGTTACTGATATGGCAGGTCCATACTGATATTTAGAAAGGAGTTTTTCCCGAGAAAGGAATATTCCCGAGGGACGCTCTATTAAGACTCCTACAACGCGGGCATGACCATGAAAAAGCAAAATTACAAAATAAAAACCGTAATAATAGCGTGAACGCAGCGTAGAGCAAAAAAAAGACATTTAAGAGAACAAAAAGGGTAACATAAGCTTAAGATTGAGTTCACCAACGAACGTAAAACAAGCGATTAAAAAATAACCCTCAGTTTTTGATAGTTCTTTCTTACATACGATAAAATGTCAAAAACCTATGGTTAATTAATAATCGCCTGTTTAACTGCCGCACTCAGAGACGTCAAATAACATTAATGAGTACTTAACGTCAAAAAATGACATTTCAAAACTAGTCGCTATTCTTGCCGGGTCTATGGTCTAGATTTGAATGAAATTTTTGACATTAAATACTCATTAAAGTTAATTGACGTTCCTGAGTGCGGCAGTAAGTGTTGGTGAATTCGGGCCTTAGAAGAATATCGGCCCTTTCACAGAACACGGCTCATACCGCCCAGTGATGCGATGGGCCTGTTACAATACCCAGAATCGGAGATAACGGAGCCCTACAACACTTCTCACGACAGGCCTGCTTACCGAACCGGGTCACGGGAGCGCTGTGCGTGCATTATGACGTCACATCATTTTGTATGTCGGTTAGATAATGAAGAACGCCCGGCGATAACTGCGACCGTTCGACAATAAGTTGTAGTTTTAATTGTCGGCTCTCTCTTTCTACCGTTCGATTCGACATCGCTTCGGTTATTCACTGTAAAACAATGAAGATCACTGAAGAAAAAGAGAAGAAAGAGACGGGAACAGGAGGCCTCTCTAGACAAGTTGCAAATCTATTTGAATAAATAGAATACAAATGTAAATATTTGACAGCTTGTCTTCTTTCTTTTCTTAAATTCTCCCTATATTTAAGGGAAGGCAAAGGGTCTAGCCCATACAGCCATGTCTTAAGTGTTGACAGCTTCTCTTACATTTGACACGACGACGGTCGTCATGTTGTTTTCTCTGTAATACGTCAGTTCCATACGTTTGTATTCTGTTTGTTCGAATAGACTCGGCACATGTCTAGAGGGGCAGGGCAGAACGATGGTGTTGAGCAAAGGTTGGAGCTATGTATGCGTGCTCGACTTGCCACAACTCGAGAATCAATAGAGCTTCGTGTTTGCAAATCGCGCTTGTGTACACAGCATTATCGCCTCGCCACTAGGTAGTGTAGGTCAGCGGCCGCGATAACAGTTGCTTGTGAAAATTAGTGAAGTAGCACTTTATGGGTGTTGCGTAATTGGGTGCCGTGTGGTGACGGCAGAGTAGAATACTATTGTTACCACCCCAAATCTCTCCGGTGGGTGTCGTACAAGCCGACTAAGGATAAAGCAGTGATGGGGAATGGGCAGCAGCGTTCCTCTTGTACCACCTAGCAACGTATTACTGCGTCTTTTGTGCCCAATAAATGGCAGTAGGCTCGCCACCTATTACATGGAGCCTAACTTAACATAATTGGCGAAATGTGGGTGTTTATTCACCTCTGCCTACCCCTTCCATGAGATAGGCGTGATTTATGTATGTAAGTAATTGGGTTGATCGCTAAACCGCTTTTTTGGGGACTGGTTGCTGTGCGTCCAATGTGCTCGGGAAAGCCGCAGGTCGGTCCACTGACTTTAATTACCTTCTAGACAAGAGGCCTATCCATTCGAATGAATAGAATAAAAATGTATGACACTGACGTTTTACTGAAAAATACCGTAGCGTAGGTACATAAGAAAATGCAAGTATAGTACTTATTCCAAACGAAATAATTGCAGAACCTCTTGGAAAAAATTATTAGTTTTCTTTTCCCAAACTCCTGCAAGTACTTGACTGAAAACGTGTCAAACGGTGCAGCAACTTTGGTAGGTAAAGTTGTTTTTGTGGACTAACTTTTTGCAATAAATTAAAGAAATGTTCAATAACTTGCAGCATTTCATACTTTTTGTGTTATTCACTTGCTACTTAGGAATGTTATTCTACAAAGAGTAACTTTGGTGTTTGGTGGCGCACCGAAAAGCGCATTTCTAATGTTACAAGAGACTCGGCCATAACAGCCATTGTCAAGAGAACTTATAACAAAGAATGTCGCAGCGACAGTTTTCGTTATTCATAATGCTCGCTCCGGTGAGATGTCTGTGTCGACACAAAACGGTTTAGAGGTAGGTAGTCACGTTCTGCAGTTGTGCACGCCGCTATCGCCCTCCAAAACTGACCTTCGTCATGCCCAATGATACGGAACCTCCCAATATGTACCATCATTTGTTATCCACACAGAATTCTCATTAATCACACGCTCGCGTATCGCCTGTAATTAGATTTTGATCAAACAAAGATTCTGGGTTTTTTCGTGTGCGATTTTAGACTTTATTGTTTCATGATTGCGATTTAATTTCGTTTTATTTTTTAATACCGTTTTTAATAACGGCGTCAGTAACTCACAAATGTTTTCTAGGATTCAAACAAGTTTTTGGATCTTGCCGTCACTTTCATTCACTTGGTATTATGGTGTGGCATGAGAGTGCCACATAGATTTGAAAGAAGTTGCTCGCTTGTAAATTAAAAATTTTATAACAATAAACAAAAAACCGATCTAAGTTTATCGCAACCAACAAATCAAAACATGTAAATTATGAAACATGAAAAATGCAAATTATGTAAAATATTAAAAAAAAACAAGGATTCATCTCCCGTGTATTGAGTGTTTCACATTGTTATTATTCATTAGGCCGTAAAATACCAGTCGGTATGCTAATGAAGTTAGAAAGAAGGGATGATGGTCATGTAATTTTTGGGAATTTGGAGGAGAATTTATTGTAGGTAGAGAATATTGCGTCAAAATGTTATAAGACTAATTAATTAGGAAGACTGTAGCATAATGTTAAGTATTTACAATGAAGATCATTTGAAAGCTAGCTTTTTTGCAAAAGAATTCTCAGCGATATCTTTTGTCAACCTCATTGACTGTAGTTCAGTGTATCGATTCCGAAAATTGACATCCCATGTAAATAATAAAATGATAGTGCTGATGGTTTAGTGGTACTGGATAAAGTTGTATAAGAATCTTGGTTTTGTAAACTAACTTGCAACATTTCGCCTTTGATTAGTTAGGGCCTCGTCACACTGGCCATGCCAAGCGACTACAAAGCTAGGCGCAAGCGTAGCGATACAATAGACTACGGAAAAACTCGCAATGGACAGTACAATTGAAAAAAGAACTTTCCAATAAAGCTCAGAATCAGTTAAGTCTATTCGCTCGCTACAGTTATTATAACTTCAGTGGCGCATGTAATTGGTATTGGAATAAGTTCTCCCAATCTCAACGGCGGCAGCAGTCGCGATCCGTTGATCAAAAACGATCCAAATTGATTGTGTACGAAGTAGATTGACGGCCCGTACACAGGCAATTTGGATCGTGATCTTTGAGTATGATTGCGGATCGCGATCGAGATTGACTGTAGGTAATACGGGTCGCCAATGGATTCGTTCGTGTACATTGGCACGGACTTACCGGAATCGAACTCTCGTACGTAGGTAGGTAGTTACGCGGGTTCAATCAACCGCCCGATTTTGTTAATCGCGTAGGTATTTCAACTCGGCGCCGTGCCATTGACATTCGACCGACCGACGACGGCTTGTAGCGATATAGAAATAGATACTATTACAACAACGGCGCGAATGCGGAAATCCGCTTCTACACACTTCGCGGTCCGCGACCTGCTCAAGACATTTTTTTCTGATAATTATATCTTAGGAAGGATGTATATTATATTAGAGAATAGTGAAGAGCTTATCGCGGCCTGCGATTGCACAAACCAGGCAATGTTCGCTAAAGCCGGTCATTGGATCGGTGGCCAAAAATATATTATCTCGAGTTCCTCCATGCTTCGGAGGGCGCCGTTGGCCCCGGCTGCATCTGCAGTCGTTAATGCTCACCATTCCGCACTGCGTCAGCGTGGTGGGTTATGTCCCATTTTCCCCATAGGGAAGGCCTGTGCCCCAGCAGTGGGGACATTACAGTCCTGGTGGTGATGATGATAGAGAATAAGACGTCGTAAAACGAACCTTTTCATTGATGACGTCCTCGGTTCTAAAGTCTTGCGTTTTGCATTTAACGGGTTAATAAAAATGGATGTTGAAAGCGAGACAGCATGATTGCATGCAGGTAGGTTAGTTGTCGTTTTGTTGCAGCCGAGTTCACAAACGAAAAAATACATTTCAGAAACACGAATTCTTCTTTATCTTTTCGATTAGATGGCTTGTTGAAATCAAATCGTTCAATAAGTATCTTCTTGTTGTATTCGGTGAATATTGTTGTCTTTTATAGGCTCTGTCATATCGAGAATTTATGCCTCGTAAAAATCGTCTTGTAAGTTTCTTAGTAAGATCACTATAACCTATACTAAAACATAAATATGATGTTATGTATGTCAGTCAAACCGTCTTTAGTGTGTCCTTATTAGAAATAGAAAATACCTTTTTAGACATTTTGCAGTTAAAATATATTGTTTGACTAACAATAACCTAATTATAGAAAGCTCGCGATAGCTTTTTTTAAACGATGTTCGCTCCGTATCTCGGCCTATCCCTTTCGGGGATTAAATTGATGTGATTTATGTATGTATTTATGTTTGTAGCTTCTCACAAAAACAATTCCGCCCCAACTCCACGTTACGTTAGTCAATGTGTATTCGTTGTCACTATCGACAATTTGTCGCTCCGTTCGAATATGACGTTGCGTGTCGTTCCGAACGTCACCCACGCTCGACGCCGCGCTTTGATTGACATGACTGTGCGGCTCGCCTGAACCACGCGAGATAGACTCTGCGTATTACGGAACTTAAAATGTTTCAGTAAATATTGCTACCTCGCGAATATTGTTTGTCGGGTATTCAGGATTTTAGTGTTTTTTTATTTCTAATCTAAATATTGACTCGGATCAGCTCAGAAAGGATAGTTGACAGAGTACAGTCAGTTTAAAAACTGCATTCTATTAATTTGATATAATCATATAAATATATTTTAAAAAAATTATAACAATTACTTATAGAGAAATGCTATAATGATGTTGATGACTTTTTAAAAGAATAATCTTGACTGTATGTATTTTATTTTATTATGTATTCAATTATTATCATTTTCCAAAATTTTACGTATGATTTAAATTGACAATTGTAATAATATAATGTAATTTAATTAATTTTTCACTTCTCATGCTCTGAAAGTGCTTATTTGTGCAGGATATAGGCTGCACAAAATCGAATTTTGTGCTCTAGAGCATTAACGTATCTACTCATAAATGTATCCATATTATGGCAAAGAAAATTAGCCATGCAGCCAAATACAATAAGAAGTTCAGGGATAGAATTTGTTTTTTTTATAATATTTACTTTAATTTATTTGCCTTATGTGTTTTTTTTTACACATAATAGATATTAAAATTTAAATTCAAGTAAAGTAGGTTTATTAATTAATATAAAAAATTATTTAATACTAGGCTGTATAGGTCTACAGCCCAAGCCCAATATCAATGAGAAAAACATTTTCCTTCAATATTCAAAATTGTATTAATTTTAGTTTGAATTTTAAGAAATGTTATGTTAAATTACTGTTTTATTTCCTCGCAATCGAAGTGAAAAGCAGAGTTTCGAACTCGTCCACAAAACCATTTTCATCCTCGACATTACTATCAGCCCTCGCCTTCGGCTCGGGCTGCTAAAAGTCTCGGATAAAAATGATACGTTTTGTGCACTTGATGGAAAATCTACTATTAATTCTTATGTAATGACTATTAGATGCTTATTCAACTGTAATTTTGTACGCCTTCAAAGCAGAACATGTCGAGCAAAAATTGTTTAATATAAGATCTTTCATGTACACATGTTCCAACTAATAAATATATTTTATCTTTTGATTTTTAACTTTGCTAAAGCTGACCGATTTTATGTATGAAAATCAAATTGAGGAGCTCGATAGCGCAATGACTAGCTTTTATTAAAAACTAAATATGTACCTACTTATAATTAGAAGCGTTTCAATTGCGTAACCTAAGCAATGTTCGCTATGGTCCGTCCGCATCCGTCCAGGCTGCGTCCGCAGTCATACCCACCAATCCGCATTGTGTCGTGATCTTGGCCCATTCTCTCTTTATTCCACCCATTGGGATGGCCAGTTAGTAGGCAAATAAATACATACATCAAAAGGGCTGCTGGTTAAAAGAAAATCTAGTAGGTAAATAGTTCCAAATTATACCTAACTGTATTAATGAGACTCCCTTTTTGTGCGTGGCTGTAAAGGGTCCTCTTTGAGTTTATTGGCACCTAGTTAGCGATGTATGTCCAGTAAATCTCAAATGGAGATCATTACGATACCAATTTGCCCAGGTAGGTACAGAGGGGCGTCCCGTTGCGTGACGGGCGGTATGCCTCCCCTCGCTTTCGATCGCCTCCATCCATCACTTCCTAATCGAATTTATTAACTGAGCACACCAACCTGACTAGATTTTAGTATGTACATCTAACTCGGGCTAACTGCCTCCATTAGCCCGCCTCGCTACATGTTAACTAGTTACTCCTAAATCCGTTCAGGCCTCGTTCTAACTACACCATGGTAATGCTATTATTAGAAGAATTAGGATAGTTGTGCGTTGAGCGCGAATCTTCCGATAACATTATTTGCTGATGGTATAGTGTGTAAATGTAATTACCGAGCTTAACTAGAACCCGTCTTGTGTTGTGTGACGATGGGATTTTAAGATAGTCAGTCTGAAAATCCGGATTGTGGCAAAATAATGTAATAATTTATTTTTACTTTATTAACTAGTGCGTCCACTTAATGAATTCCACTTAACTAATTATTGTACGTACCTACGGCTAATAAGGTATTTAAGTGAACATCTCGAAGTGTTATTCATCTAGGTATTACATAACCATTTATTGTTAATGATTTATTGATCACCAACAAATTAAACATTGTTATTATTACAGGTAGGGTTACTTAAGCTTAATGTTATTACAATTATACTGAGGTGAAAACTAAAGCCAATTAAGAAGCAATGAAAACTTTATTTGTTGAATTTAAAAATATACCCAACAAACACCATCTCTCTTAACGATATTTACTAAAAAAAATCAATGATAAATCAACTTAAGACTTATTTCTGAAATAAATCACCCGTAATTTAAGATTTATGGCAATACGAACTCCAGCTTGTGAGAATTTAAATTGATGTATAACTGTGTTATTTTAATAAGACTTAAAACTTTGTAAACCTCACAACATCAAAGCATCGACCATTTTTAGCGTTACAACTTTGTAACGACACAAACGATTAGCGAAATGTGTTTTGCACAATGAATAACACGTGAATAAAAAGCGCAGATAAAAAGGATGAAAGTGGCCTTATTTTTGGCAGTGTCAGTAAGCTCGGATGACAAAAGGCAGCGTGCCGTGCACAAAGCTTGCGACGGACGGGAAAGTTGACAAAATCGTTAGATTTGCGACTTATCCCGCACGACGATGCCTTAAAACTTCCACCGGCTTGGCACCGTTTACAAATAGGGTGAGGCTAAAAGAGCGTAATTTTTGTGATTCGCGAGTCGCAGAATTTCGGTCGCAGGTTCTGCTGGATTCGGTTCCATGGAAAAGTCCTTATTTGATTCACACGGCGACGGAATATGAGTTGTGCTTCGTTATACAAAAGAAATTATAAAAAAGAAACTCACAAAATTACGCTTGTTTGGCCTCACCCTTAATGTAGGTAATTTCAACAGAGTCTGAGAAATGTTTGTTGTGACACACGTTTGACTGGACTCATGTGCATTTTTACTTAGGCTTAAACCATACTGCGATATTATGTAGATAGCCCAGTACTCTGGCCCAGTGCGCCATGGTCGGAAGAATATTTCACTAATGTTGGCCACATCGTGAGGTGAACGATGTCCGGCGCGACGGAGGGCCGTCTATATAGCCAGCCGTGACGTCGGCAGCAGGGACTTTGAGCGCGGCATTTGGACGGAACGGACGTATTTTCGTAGTACTTATTGTAAAAGTCGTGATAATTCTATTTGTAAATAATGGATCAATAATTTCGTGATTACATTTCTTGACTTACCGTCGTTCTTTATTTTATTAAATCAATCACGTTTCTGGTCGCTAACACTATTATCAGAAAAATATCTTTACCTATATCTTTTTTCACAAATATTATACTATCTTGCACACTATATCATTAACTTGCTAACCATTGCATATATGCATTGCGTTAATATTTAAGCGTTTCCAGCATTTTGTTACCTTGCCTTTACCAACTCTGATTTGAGCGCTCAAACAAACTAGATTACTTTAACTACAACTATATCGTGTAGTGTGTTACCTGTCTGTGCGATCGGAATTTTAAATTGGCTCCGTATTTGCTCATAGTAGTCACTGTTTAGTATTTCTCAAACGCATGAACGCGGAAACCGAATAAAATTATAAAAACAACACCTCGAAACAATTTTTAAACTCTGATTACCTTCTAATTACAGTTGCGGCGAAATCTGATGCATAAAGTTGATTTGATATCAAAAACATCACAGCGTTTGTAATTGTAAGCTTGGAGTGGTATCGTGTACGCGTATTGTAGAAAGTTTCTCGTGATATCATAATACAGTAGGATTTTACTTGGCGTAACATTGAATTGGTTTGAAGAGATGGTAAGATCAGTGAAATATTTTGACCCGTGCATAATTTTAAGCATCTGCTAACCACTGTAACGGAAACAAAAAATGAGTTTCTAGGCTATAAGTGTAACTTACTTCTTCTCACTTCTTCACTCAAAAAAAGCAACATTTATTGCAAAAAGAAAAATGGACCGAATACATCCGAGACAGTTATTTCTTGTTACTAAGACAAAAGTAATTTATTAAGGATTCCCAGGAAATGTGTCAATATTGTCTTTCGTCTTTCTTATATGACTAGTACACTCAATGATATTATATTTAAAAGTAAACTGTAAACATTTCAAGTATGTTTTATTTTGTTGTAATAAGCTTACTGAAATATTATATTGAATAGAATAGGTATTACTTATAGAAAATCTAATTCTGACACACACAAAATTTCTAAACCAATGAACCAAAAAGTTAGGACATGAATGTTGATGGATGTCGAAGTAGTGGAAGACCACTGAAAAGCTGGATGGATTGTGTGAGGTGTGATATGAAGGTGACGGATGTGAATGAGGAGATGACGAGTGACAGAAGAGAATGGAGAAAGAGGACATACTGCGCCGACCCCAAATAGGATGGGATAAGGGTAGGGCGATGATGACAACATTTCTAAACCACAGAAACGTCATTTTCTCTCAAAGATAACGTCTCGAGTAAGACCGCGTCACCGTACCACGCTTTCTTCGTGAGCAATTTCTTGCAATAATGCTAAATATTCCAGCAGGCACTGACTGGTATTCAGTGTAACGAGCTCACTCTGTTTCGTATGCAGGGGAGCGTAACCCAGGCTTCCGTTTTCGGTCCCCATCATGTGAGAACGTTTGCACAATGTCAAATTGCCCGTCCGTCTGTCGCGTTGCAAAACATGGCCTTCCTGAGCCACCGGGCTTGGTCGGTCACTCGCAGTTGGTACGGGGCTACGCTGCCGCGCTTACGAAAAACGCATTATCTACGATTTTAAGCGAAATTGAGTTATATACATATTTGAAATAAGCCTTCTATGCTGGCCTGGGAGCGAACAAATAACGTAGAATAGGCCAGCCCCGACTCATCCCATGGGTGTCGTAAAAGTAAGGGAGATTGCCCGGTGTAGACCAATAAGCACCTTGGGGCACCCGAATGGTGGAGGGCAAACCACCAAAAACAGCATACCCAAAGATGGTTACTATCAGGCAGGCGGCCGGTTGTAAAACCTAAGTCAAAACTTTGAGCAGTACGGATTGGAATGTTGTCATTCCAATCACTCTCTCCGTTCATCGGTCTCTCGACATGGTCCGTTCCGTCTCTATGGCTTGATGACGATATGAATGGATGAGGAAACGTACTGCGCCGACCCCAGATAGACTGGGAACAGGGCAGGGAGAAGAAGATACATATTCGAAATCAGGAAAACAAGCTCTATCTTTCCCATAGAGACCATTTCAATATAATAAATATTCAAGTTTTTACATCAATAATTAGCTTAGCTCTGGTCATACAAATGTACTAAGAAAAAAACTACAAACGCGTTTCTCTCAGAAGTTGTAAAAAGGTAGATATGCGTTTTTCTTAAGCACGACAGTACGGGCTTTCGCACTTGACGCTGTCGTTTATTGTTCTAGCTGGTGTCTAGGAGTCCCACGTCCTTGCCACTGGATGTTTTGCAATGTATGACAGGCGGTACATAATGATCTTTTAAGTTTACACGAGCACTACATGTTTTGAAATACATACTACGCCTTCTCCCACTGGGTTAGGCAGAGATCACTTCTTTCCACTTGCTACGATAGTTACCTTACATAGATATTTATTTCGCTTCATCTAATCTTATCACGCCTTTAGCCTGCCTGTAGCTTTGCCTGTAGGCAGATCACTTCTTTCTACTTGCCACAATCTTTACATACTTCTTTCGCTCCATCCAATATCATTAATGTCTTCATGTATGCCCGTCGGTTACAGGTACTCTTGACCTGGTCTTTTTTTAATAGACATTTAATTTGATAATGAAAGATCCGCTGTATTAAAACTGATCTGATAAGTGTTCAAATTCAAACTATTAAAGGGGCATTATAAAATAATTAAGTACTGAAAATTGGTGAATAAACTGATAACTAAGACGATCGCACCTATTATTGCCCTACCTGATCTTCTTCATCTTCCTGCCCTTATCCCGCTTTAGGCGGGGTCGGCACAACATGGTCTAATCAAACTATCCAATAATTCTCTAAAAGATCGTTTAGTATTAAACAGGCACTAAATGGCACTATCTAATTTAAATATCTAAAATTCAACACCTAATAGGCATTGCTATAACACCTTGATCACGATTTATTTACTTATCTATAAATCCGGATTTGTGAACCGCAGAATAATCTATCTCCACTTTGTTGAATTATGACCGGCCATCATTATTAGCCGCAGCATTACATCGATTTGCGAACAAGCCATTGCAATATATCTTCGTTTTCAAAATACGCATTAGGAAATTTAGCCTGTGCCTATTCCCTCTATTATTCATAGACTTCTATATGATATTAACGCCTTACTTCGTGCCTATTGTGTATATGTTCAATTGTATTGAGGCATATTTTTTTCTCATCATACAATACATATGTATACATTAATCACGCTTATATGCCCGAAGGGGTAGGCACAGGTGAACTAACACCCACGTTTCGCCAATTAGGTTAGGTCCCATGTAATACATTACTAGGTGGCATAAGAGGATCGCTGCCCATTACTCATTACTTGTGTTAACGGCGTCATCACACGGCGGTTTTCTCATTTGAAAAAATGTTTGTCCAGTTATAGTTTCATTAATATCAAGTTCCAATTTTGTGGTCACCGACCAGCGTGCTATGCCGAAGGAATATAATATTCATGCGCACATCGTTAGAAAGTTCGCGATAAGATGTCACCACGGCCACGAGTGACAGGGACGACGCTTTACAAAGCATTGTCCCTTTCTTAAGTGTCCCCGTATATTATTTTTTGTCGGATACTCTTATTATGTTCAGACAAAGAGTGGTTATTTCCAACGATCCGGAAATGTTGGGATATTTTGGAACCGTTGCTCGATGTGTAATGTAACCGGAAACTTTCGGTCGTTGCGATAGCCAAATGACTTTGATGATACGCTGACATCACTGCCGCTGATCACTGTTAACTGGGGACATTGACCCACATTATGGGAGTTATCGGAGAGGTCTGTCGTTATAACATATTATATGCACTTATTTGGTATTTATTCATGTGGTGACGGCAGAGCAGAATGCAATTGTCACCCAGAATATACTGCCATTTACGTGCCTGATAAATGGGATTAGGCTCGTCACCTAATTAATACATACCTGACATAATTTGCGAAACGTGAGTGTTAATTCATCCTTCTCTGCCTTGTATTTTTTAATTAGGTATTTATTTTCCTTTTTCCATAATCTAAAGTATTTCCTTCCAATCTATCTATTAGAGCATTTTTTTTTTAATATTGGCATGTAAACAATTGACTTTAAACATTCATTGAGATTTGTAATCATCCAGTTTTATGCTTCACTGGGATTGTATTCGTAATACTTAAAAGATATACTACTATAGCTCCCAGGTTTAACCATTCCACATTCCTGGTGCGACATCTATCCTCAGTGGCGGTTAAACCACATTTATCCGGATTTTATGGTGCACCGAGCGACGTTTACATACAAGTAACGAATAGCGTTTCAAGGAAGCTGGCTTAAGTTGGGATTTTTCACTCTATCGCGGCTGGGTTCTTGATATTGCGCCAGCCGAGATTACGTTTCAGTTTTATAGGTGTGATAGATAGCTGTACAATCTCCCTAGGATCCAATTAAATGTTAAATCAGATTGTTTGCGTTGTTAAGGTTTAATTCAGTCTGGTAAATGGTAGCCGCGAACGTTACAAGATTGTGTTGAAACTAGTTCACATAATACAAGGCCTTTCTTACACGAGACATAACAAAATTTTATAATACTGGCTCATTATTGTAGTTAAATTTCAGTCAATTGAACTAAAATAGACAAATATGTACGTACGTAGGTGTATTAAATACGACAAGTGTGTCTTATACAACAGAGCGCAATTTCGCAATTTAAATATGAAAATACAAGAAATTTCGCCGTATTTAATCATTTTCATATAACTACATCACATCACCTTCACCACAGGTAATAAAGTAACCTAATAAAATAATTCTTTAGCGACTTCCGCTGCTGTCCGTACTTATAGGGACGTTTAAAACTCGTCCTGTGTCACGCTGAGATGGCCGAGCGAGGCGCGCGCCATTTGGAATCCTCAATTCAGAGGTGCTCAAACGGTCGATCACGTTCTTTGAATCGATCTCGAGAAAAATTCCGATATAGAACTACGATATAGTATAATATAGTATTTGTATGCACAGATTTTGTTTACCCCCTCATTACTTTCTTTTATCATACGTTCCTTTGAGGCAGCTTACATTTACAAAAAAATGCATATGGTGCCGGAAAAACGCATTCAGCAAACCTAGACAATCCTTTAATACAATACCATGCAATACAATTCCAACACGTATGTGTAAATATAACACACAGGCATACGTTTATACACCTAAATACACACAAAATACACACATTCCTAAAATATGTTAATTTTAAAATATAATAATACTTATACAATAATCATAATAAGTTTAAGGGCCTGTTTCACAATCGACGGGTAAGTTCAGAATAGCTTACTTGGCAGATCATTTGACAGTTATAATATGAAATTCTTGTCAATTGAACTGCCAAGTAAGCTATTCAGAACTTACCCGTTGATTGTGAAACAGGCCCTAAATCTAATATTGTTATGCAGAGCATTGCCTCTGCACAGACATTTTATACCTAAAAGGAGGCTCCGTCAACTAGAGTTAAGTCATATCTAGTAAGAAATAAAGATTATTTGATTTTTTTGAATCCTGCATCACATACGTTTCCGGCCTCTCAGATCGATCGATCGTAGTCCAACATTATTGGGGCAGATCACCGGCAGTTAAAGTTTGAGCACCCCTGCCTTAATTTGACTGCTCGCAGCGCATCCCGGTGATGCACCCGGAATGAGCTTCCCGCCCGTGATTGCATTCGCACCCGCTCCGTGACTCCAAATTAATGTCGCATCTTACGAGCGCCGCTCGCTCGGTGCGCGCGTTTGACAAGCTAGCGAGTCTAGTAGGTATATTGATACGGATATTGCGCGAGTGATGGGATGCCATGGCAAAATTCATGGTTATATAGACTGAATCGTCATCCTCTTACACTTATCCCGTTACATTTTTGGGTTGGTTTTGAATGTTTTTTTTTTCCATTTACTCCCATTGGCTGTCCTGTCATCATCAGTTTCACGTAATCCATCCACGCAGTCTTTCTCTTCTTCTCCATCCCTTAATATTCGTTTCTCTTTTAGTTAAGAACATGCATTTCGTGAATTATTGTTTATTTATGAATAAGCAATATGCTCGCCCCTGCCACATGGACTCTAACGCAACTGGCATAACGAGAGTGTTTTTTCACCTCTGCTTACTCCTTTGGGGATAAATGGGCTTGATTTATGTATGTAAATGTATTACTATGTAAAAACATGTACCTACCAACAATAAAGGTGTCACAAATCAAGATATCGATTAATCCATCTATAAAATATTCTTAAAACAGTATATTCCCCTCATTTACTGTAGGCGATAACTGTAAACACTTTTTTCTCACCATCACGTCCGGTAATCAGTATAATCAGGCACGTCCTGTAAGTAGGCATCACCGAACGCTTCAGTGTTTGGAACTTACAAACAAAATGTATGCAGGTTCTGTTAAATAAGCTATTCAAACGAAATTTTTGGTATGGCATGGTATGATAAATAAGCTATTTAAAGTATTTTTTTAAGCTCGAGTGTAATTCCAAAGACTTATGAAGTTTGACGGCAAACGAAATGTACAATCGAGATCAAAATTATTTAGTGGACATTTTAAATATTTTTATACATACGTAAATCACAGTCATTTATCCCCGAAGGGGTAGGCTTATATGAATTAATACCCAAGATACACCAATCATATTTGGTCCCATGTAATATTGGGCGAGCTTATTGCCATCTATCGGGTACGTGTATTACAGTACATTGCTAGGTGATATAAGAGGAACCCTGCTGGACTGTTGCCCATTATCGCTGTCTCGATTAACCCTTATGGCTGATTTACACGTATCAAGTTGTTAAGTAATTAACAACATTTTAACTAAATTTCAAGGTAATGCATGTTAATAATGAGTTAAGCAGTAAGTTCCAAGATTTTAAAATTTTAGTTACTTAAAATCAAGTTACAATTTAGTTAACAACTTGACTACTTAATACGTGTAAATCAGCCATTAGTCGCCTTGTACTAAATCCGCAGGAGACATTGCGGAACATGGAGGTGACAATTGTGTTCTGCTCTACTGTCACCGCACCTCTATTTTTACTTTTACGTTAATCAAATGATAAGGTATTCTCTCTAAGTACCTTATCTTCTCCAATTGAACCTGATGAAACCCGATTCGCATTTGCAATCAAATGCGAAACTTTTGGTACAATCGCGATATCGTTTCCGTACTGCACTTCTTTGAAGCACTCTGATTCTGCTGTGACAGTCTCCAGGGAAATGTCTGTATTATTCCGTACCTGCATTTAGAGTACGGTCAGGTTATATGATATACCTGTACATAATATTGCTTTAGTAATAGGTACATTTTAGCCGTATCCTCCGCACAGGAAGTAAGATCTACGTCTGAATCATGTTTGTTCTGACAATACAGCAAGAAATTCTTTGTTGTCTTTAAGTTAGGTATAATAGGAATAAAATTGTTACATAAATATTAGCTAGCAGATAAACTTGGAACAAGGTAGCAAGATGATTATAGATGATGATAAAAAGTAACTAACTCTTTGCATGATCTCAATAAAAACTTTTGTCTAAGCTGTTTATTTTTTGTTTCAGGTAAGCCTTTTCTCCTAATTGATCGGTGTGAAGGTCAATGTAAGCATTTTCCGCTGCGCATGCAGTTAGTGACCTTCTATATGCAATGCAGCTGTATCAATTACGGATAAGTCTTTATTATTACCATTATAGATTGCTAAAAATCTAACCCACCCAGGAGAGCGATAGTGTAATGAAAGGGCAGGTGTTTAATTAATGATTGTTGTAGCATTCGTTTCGATGCACATTGTAAATCTGTGGTCATAGATCAAACAATGATAAGTGCATTTTTGCTCAATACGGCTTATTAATACTGTAGGTATAACCGCCAAAATATTGCTCTTTAATTTGTCATAATATTTCAATAGTCATAATAACAGAATCGGATCATATTTTTAAAAATACATTTTTTTGCGCCTTTTATATTTCATAATAATGTTATTGCTTGTCGCTGTAAAGTAATGATATTGTATTTATGACTCTGTGACCTATGGCCTCATAATTACAAATAGATTATCGGCTTGTCAAGCGCTTCGGCGAGCAGGCGTGCTATTGTTCCTATCGATTCCGGTATCCGACCAGCGCCGACTATCTGGTTGGTTCTGGTCACGGTGTAGGGTTGCGCTCGGTTGCGGCGGCGGCTGGTCGCCCGTCGGGCACAATGGAAACGCGGACCTCCTAGACCTGTTCCACTGGATGAAATGGATACGCACACTGCGCAGTTCAACATGCGACACTAGCCGCGTCCACCATCTTTGTGCCTTTTCTGTTTCGTATTCAAGTTTTGTGCGCTCTTCCTGCTTTCGTGTTTTACAACGTACGAATCCGATACCGCTGTTCCTTGAGATTAAATTGCCCTTTGTTTATGTTATTATAGGCGTTTAACATAAATTCGCGTTAAAAATAATTTTATGCTAGATTTGAATAACGTATCTGCTATTTTTAATTAGGTACTAGGCATAGCTTTTATCATTTGAATATTTTTCTCCATAACAGTAAACCTTCTTAACCTCCGGGCAGTTCGAACCGCCACGAACATGCCGAGAGAGCATGTCGCTATGTAGTAATTTGGAACTTTTTGCTAAATCAATATAAAACTTAACTGACAATAAATAGGAATCATATTGATTAGTTTCCTCATTTTGACATTTTTTGAATTCGCTTTTATCATTCTTACACTATCACAAAAACTATTGTGGGAATCCAGATGTTACAATGCTCAAATTTTACACCAAACTAAATACTGATAGATGTTCAAGATAAACTTCTATCACGGAATTCGTTGACCTTGGAGATAATTTCACGGTTTACCAGTCAGTGAACGGATGAGCCGATACTTACATATATTAAACCAAAGTAACACGTTTAAAGCGGTATCGTAAAGAGCTCTATTTGAATAAAATTCTAATCTCGCATTAGATAAAGCCTTATTCAGAATAATGTGAATGAATACTTTATACATCGTGGGACTAAGCGGTTCGAAATAGATTTTAAAAGTGCTGGGAGATCAGGGACAAATATATTCAGGTTCTCAATATAGAGGCACAATAGATCACGTCCCATGGAGAGGCGGCCTATAGAATATACGTGTGGCACGGGGGCATCGGCGGCCATTATTGATAATGGGTCGTGTGACCGCAGTCATGATTGACGGGCCCCGCATTCGGCTGAGGCTGACGTCGAGAACTGGCTTTTTTCTGAAGGGCAGTCTCGTTATTCTTTGTTGATTGTGGTGGCAGCGCACTTTTCGTCAGTTGTGTTATTTTATGCTTTAGTGTTTAATTGGTAATTTCAAATATTTTAATTTAGTAATTTTTTTTGTGTTGATTGTTATATTTTACTCTTTGATTTTTGCTAGTATATTTAATATGTAGTTGTAGGTAGTGTCACCTACAACACCTATAAACTTTGTATGCAATAAATGATTTGAATTCTTTTGACTTCGTTCTGGAAATTGCGTAAATTTCTTGTCTTGACGATTCATGAGTGTATTGTAATCATACCAGATATAAATAAACGAATTTTGATTTGATTTGATTTGATTGGTCACTGACCTATAATGAATTAATATTTCTTTTAGTCACTGTTTGTATAATTTCAATTAAAAATTCGATACGTCGGATTAGTGCAGACAAAACAATCTGGCGTAGCAAAAAATAAAACTGATGGAGCACTCCTTTCATTATATGTAGGTACTTACTGTTCGTTAACATATTTAGTTTGTAATTGAGAAGATGTCCTTAATTATATAATGATATTTATTTTTATCTAAATTTAAACTTTTTTTTAAATATCTACTGGCTTAAACTGGTTTTAGACTTCATAAGCAATGAAGTCTTAAAACTGATTACTGGCTTTGATTTACACTATATTAACGACTACTACTAAAGAATTTATGTATTTATTATGTATTATGTATTTAGTGTTAAAAGAGTCGCGACTAAAACATACTCGTAGCATTCCATGGATGCACCGTGCGCGTGCCGGGTCCATAGTGTGGCAGAGAGGGAAGTCAGTCATGTGTTGATACACAAGTGTTGGTTTACGGGGGCCCTTCACAACATTTCAACACTCGCCCTCGCCGCCCCGACTTCCTCTGCCAAGCCATATTATTTGGTAAGGTTCTGCGAGAGCCGCCTTAGACACACGTCCGTCGTAATATATAATAAATAATACGGTGTTTGCCCTCTCTAGCCTGCTTTTGTTTTACCGATATAATATCCCTCGGCTACGCCGTACAAAATGGCATGGGCCGCACCGCAGCCGCACTGAAAATCTATCGTATTTTTGCAGCGCTACTTTTCGCGTCGAGCGATAGCGAGCGTTGCTGAGTAATATTCGGATGTTTTACGAAGTGGAAACCAGATTTTCGTAGGATACTTACGTAAGGCTGGTCTACTCTACGTAGGTATAATAATGCCGATGGAAGGTTTTGATCTGCGGTAGGTAAAATTATTGTCTAGATAATTTTATTGAGGGTAGTTTGAAGTAATAGTTACGATTTTCGTGTACCTTTACCTACTGGAGGATCATGCGGGGATTTTTTTTAGGTAACTTTATATTATTATCGTGATGAAGTAAGTGAAACAACCTGTGAAAGCTGTCTTATTTATTGAAGAGAAGTTTTTAAGAATGCTCTCTTTTATTTGCACGAGCACAAAAGTTTTTAAAGAAGCCATATTATGGATATTTAATAATAACCTGTCGGTAACATATCCGCAATCAATTGTCAATTATACCTATTATTCATCAATATTGTCAATATTGCTTAAAAATGAATTAACAGTAGTTCTAAAATAGTAGATATTTTTAATCTTACAAACTTTTTAGTATCGTTCATTAATTTGTCTGTCGCTAGTTGTGCGTTTTATATTATTATACCGTTCCATCATTTCAAATCTTATGTTCAAGTAGTTTCAACTCTCCCATACCAATACACAGTCAATCTCGATCGCGATCCGCAATATAAATCAATGATCACGATTCAGATTGTTTGTGTACGGACAATCTACTTTGAACACAATCAATCTAGATCGTGATCATTGATTTAGATCCAGGATCGCGATCGAGATTGACTGTGTATGGGCCCGCCGTTTAGTCAAGTCTGTGGCGCTTTTTACACTTCCGCTCAGCAGAAACACCGCGTCAATAACGAAAGCAAAGTCGGGCAATAATTAGAACACCGCTGTACCTGAATAATTACCGAGTTTAGGCCAATTTCAAACCTGCCTACCACGGAGAGAGTACACACAAGGCCCTCGTCAAGGCTGCCTGTCCACTGTAGCCGAGCGCGGTGGAGGAGCGGTGTGCGTGTTAAAAATCCACCAATAACACACGTCGACTGAAGAGGAGCGCAGAATGTATGCAATACTATTGGTGGATTTTTACCTCGCTTCACTACAATGGACAGGCAGCTCTGGCAGCTGTGTGCGAATACATACCTATAAGCTTATTCTTAAATGCATACATCCTTATAAGTAAAGGAAGGAATTAACTAACACCCACGTTTCGCCAAGTTATTTAAGTCTAGCCTATTGCTATCTATCTATATCAGTTAATAAGATTTTTAAACGAAATCGTAGATCTGTCTGATGTTTCATTCATTGCAGGAAGAGTATTTAAGATAACTCTGTTTTCAGTCTGATTTAGATATTATTAGGCCGGTAAATAGGATAAATATATGCATCTGTCGTCACTACACTGCATATAGATAAGGATCGAATGAAATGATACAATATATCATATTTCATGACTTCGAAAAATCTTACCTGAGTACCTAACGTTATTTAATATTATTATTATACTCAAGCAAATCGTGTTCGTGGTTGGTAGTGTAGTAATGTTGATGAGTTGTCTAGCAAGAGTTCAGGTTGGAGTTGCATTCACCGTGCATTTCCATAATCGTCTGAACAGCCCGCCAAGCAATTCTGGACCAAACTGTAAGTGCTATTAAAATTCGGAACCCAATTACTTCTCAGGTAGACAACACAAGTGTAGCCTATTAACTTTTATGGTCCCTAATCCAATTTTTAAGTTGACAAAAACAAAATGTTTGTCGCCACATCTCCGATTGTAAAAGGTAATATAACCCGGCGCACACACAATCCCCGTCGAGATCTAAATCGTTCTGGACGTCTCCCGTATACGACGCCCAAATTACGGGTTTGTCTTAATGTCTACACCATAGGGGTTATATTAGATGCGCGGGGTTACAGTTAACGGATTATGAAGAGCTCCTAATGTCGGCTGCTAGTTCGTGACTCGCCGGCGGTCCTGTGGCGCGCAGCAATTTCCCCATTCGAGTGGTCATTAGTTCCGCAGAGGGCCAGCGGGCCTAGCACGGGGACGTGGACAAGTCTCTCTCCACCATTTTACAGTGTTTTGTCTCGAGATTTAGTCGGAGTTAGAGCGAGAGGAAAAGATTTTCTGTCCCCCGAAAGAGATGTGTCCACGTCCTGTGCTACGGGGGCAGGCCTTGCCCACGTTTTAGCCATGCACGTAGGTACCTACTACCTGCTCAAAAACTTCCCCTGTCACCCCCAAACTCAGACACTTCCACACGGATTTTTAAGCCATAATAAAGCTGCAGGTATCTGAAAAATATAAATAGGTAAATATTTCTTATACTATTACAAATCACCTAATCCAAAGTAACTAGAACAAGCACTTAAAGTGTAGATGACGGACAAATGTAAGTGCCTAAGTACCTAAATACGCATAATAATTATATAAATGTAAATTTGGCGGTATCCAGGACTCGAATCCGGGGCCTCTCGGTAGACAACCAGCGATCTGAGCATCCGACCAAACCGGCCGTCATTAAAAAACCTGCTTTTGCTTGTTTTTGTTGTATCGATAATTTAATAATTTATCTATCTATCAATTATTTTGAAAAGCATGGAAAGTACACTAGAATATTGCGCAAGCATCTCAATTTTATCTAAAGCAACTTGAGATATTGATTAATTTATTAGAAAGACTAATAATATAATATACTGACTTTCTCGAAAGTTACTGTTGTTGAGATAACGCTTTTTGGCTTTGGAGGGCAGTTTTAAGGCTGTGTTACGTCACGTTGGACGCACCTTAAAGTTGGGTTCGGCTTCGGTTTAGAAATGTACCTATCGCCTTCAATAACGTTAAAATCCCTTGTAGAACTACAGATTTTAGTCGTGTATACCTACCTACATAGTAAAATGTTGGGCATTGTTATTATTAACCCGTTTCAACGAAGCTAACATCTTTATAAAATAGAAATACGTTAACTTGTTTTTTATAGGGAGGGGATTTCTTATTCAGCCTATACGTAATTAATGGGGAAAGTAATTCATCGACATAAATATAACATGAATAATGGTTGCAATAACCCTTTTTTTATTGACTCCGGAATCCAATCAGATTTTATTTATTTATAAATATCATCATTTTCCAACGCAAAACGCAATATTATAATTCCTCTTCCATTCAAATCGGTCAAACATAATCTTGGCTAGATAGAGACAATGCTTTAATGAAACGTGCTTATCTTATCACGTCAATCTCTTGGACTTCCCATTGTTTTTAGTGCAAATGTCGCACGTTTTTCTTTTATCGATTAAACTGTTCTAAGGTATACTGCAAGCGGACTTTCCAGCGGTATTAAAGGATATTTTGCACTGGAAGTGCAGATGGTGCTTGGTAGTTAACAACTGCACATTCCACGGCGTCCATCCGACCCTCCAAAATGCCTTTTAAGACCGCAGCCTCGTAAAATTCACACTGAACTCCGAACGTGCTCTCTATTATTATAAATTAGTGCAAAGAATTGTTTGAATACTAACGTCACTAGATTGATTTCTCATACATACATATATAACGTCCTCTTCTCATCTACAGCAAATTGCGTGCCCGACGGGGTCCATAGTGATCTTGCATGATATTTTATACTACCATCTCATTGTACATTATGGTTTGCAATAAAGATATTGAGTATTGAGTATAAATCACGCCTATATCCCCGAAGGGGTAGGCAGAGGTGAATTAACACCTACGTTTCGCCAATTTATGTTAGGTCCTATTGCCATTTATCGTGCACGAAAATCGCAGTACAGCTATGTACTATGTAGGTTAGGTATTATAAGAGGAACGCTGCTGCCCATACCTCATCACCTTTTAATCCTTAGTCGCCTTGTACGACACCCGGAGAAGAGATGTGGGGTGGTGACAGACAATTGTATTCTGCTATGCCGTCACCACGCGCCACTAATACCAAATAGGTACACCTACCTACCAGAGACCGACAGGCATGTATGAAGAGATTGGATGAAGCGAAAAAAGTAATGTAAAGGATCGTAGCAAGTGGAAAGAAGTGATCTCTGCCTACCCCTGTGGGAGAAAGGCGTGACATATGTATGTATGGACAGACAGATAAATACAAAATTTATACATTTAGCAGAACTTCCGATCAAACCAGATGCGACATCATACGGCGTGTCGGTCGCTAGATATTCGTACGTTTCGGACAGGGTGCGGGTACCTTAAAATTTTTGGAGCCTCGCGCGACCCTCGCAGCGCGCTCGGGCCGGGTGCGTTCACCGCGATCGATGGCAGCCGGGCCCCGGGCCAAACTCCCACCTACCAGCGGCTGTTTCCATTTAAATCATCGGGCAAGGGCACCCTCCTGTCAACCGTGACTGCGCACTTAACAATCGTCCCCATGGCAACTCTTGTTCGTTCGTTCATTATCGCACGACTCGCGATAGGAATAAACACTGACACTGACAAAGAATCACTAAAAAATAAACTATCAAGAATCGCTGAAATAATCTAATATACTCGTATAAAAATCTCGTGTCGCCGTGTTTGTTATCGAACTCCTCTGAAACGGATTGACCGACTTTATGAATTTTTTTGTGTATATTTGGTAGGTCTGAGAATAAATTCGTATATAGGCTATTTTTTATTCCAATATGTGATGAAGGCAAAACAACGTTTGCCGAGTCAGCTAGGTGATTTAATAATAATTTAGCATACGGAGATTCTTAGATTGTACAAATTCAAATTCAATTTGTTTATTGCTTGTCACATTACATTAAATACATACGGTGAATGGTATAACATAGGTCTACATGTGACGCCCTGCAAGGGCATTGCAATTCAATAATATTACATGGTTGCATTTACAATACAATTATTTATATTTTGAAAACGAAATGAAACCCCTAATCATGTCACTTACCATTCTCCCTATCGTTAAAAAACTCTTGTATATTATAATAGCATTTGCTTATGAGATATGTTTTTAATGCTTGGATATATATATTGTCACATTTTCATTATTTTTAATGTAATTAGGTATATGGTTATAAATTTTTATCAACATATTGTGGGGACTGGATGACACTTATTTTAATTTGGAGAATGGAACTTTTAGTTTATTTAAATTTCTGTTATTTCGTTTTACGTTATTTAAGGTAGAATAAAAATGTGGATGTTTCCTTATAAATTTACATACTTGTATGTAAATTTTGTATTACGAATTTTTACATTTTGTATCTCCCCATAATGGCTGGAGTATGGAATTTATATTTGTACTGGTTTTTACCCGCGGCTTCGCTCGCGTTGATGTCTTTAAATAACTGTCAAAGTCAATAGAAATGAGCTGACCGCCTATATCGGAACTTTGTTTCGCTTTAATTTTTTACAACATAGTTGAATGTTAAGTTAAGTAGATATCAAAGGGATGTTCATAGTACCTAACCTACATTTTCTAAGAAATAACTAAATGTCAAATAATGACCTAATAGGCAATTTCTTGATAATTTGGGTTACATTTTTGCAGTTTTCTTAAGATAGTCTAATTTAAAAAAATATAGCCTATGTTACTACCTCTTAATATAGCTTTCTATTGGTGAAAGAATTTTTAAACTCAAGTGGGTAACCGTAAAATCGTAACAAACAAACAAAATCGCTATCGCACTTATAATAATACTATTTAAGATTTCCTCGGTGCTAAGTGGCCGCTTGGCAACGCGCGCCACTGGTCCTTTCCCACAGTTCTACATGTTATACGGCGTCCATTATGATCTTGATCGAGTTGTGGTTACGGTTCGTAGTAACCGCGTTAAGTGCGTTCCATCACGCCACGGGTCCACATTCACTAAATATTCTTTTTGAGACCCATAAGACACATGCAACAAAAGTAATCTCGGAACAAAGAATATTGTTGTTAGAAAAAGTTCGAAAAAAAAACATTATTTCTAACATATATAATATGTATAATGTTTAAATTAAAATATTAATCTCGGAATTCACACGTATTTATCCTTAATGAATGTGTTGTTTCATCATCACGACCAGTACTTGAAGCTTTGAATGCGCGGATGAGTGTGCCCCACCCAACATTGCTATGTGGTGCTTTTACACGGTGCAAGTAACTGAAGCAAGTAAAGGCGAGAGCTTTTTGCGAAAGCAGCATGCTCAAATTAGTTGATTAGTGCATAAACAAAGGCGGGGGCTACTTGCGCAAGTTACTTGGTCAAGCTACACGTGCATGCTGCCCGCGCAAGTAAACCACGCGATGTGATGCTTGCGCAGGCTACTTGCGCATGTTAATTGTGCAGGTACACCCTCGAGTCGCTGTAATCGTTTAAACGATGCATATAACCTGGCCAAGTGCTTCAACGTGCGCAAACTACATGCACCGTGTAGAACCACCAATAGGTATTTACAAACTCTGACACACGTCGAACCTCATGAATGAATGAATGATTTTATTATGCTAGATCGTAGCGGGCGCGAGCCGTGCCTGTGCGACACAAAACATTAATATGATGCAGAACATTTACACCGGGCTTCGTTCTCGTTCTGAACGAGGCTTGAAGGCAAGGTCTAGAATAGTCTAGATGTACTTACTGCATCATTTATCATACATGACATAAAACATGCTTATAACCCCGAAAGGGTAGGCAGAGGGGATTTAACACCCACGTTTCGCCAATTAGATTAGGTCCCATGTGATAGGTGGCGAGCCTATTGCCACTTATCGGGCACGGAAATCGCAGTACTTTGCTAGGTGGTCTAAGAGGAACGCTGCTGCCCATTACTCATTGCTGTTTTAACCATTAGTCGCCTTGTACGACTACCCACGGCAGAGATAGGGGTGTGACAATTGTAATCTGCTCTGCTATCACCACAAGGCACTGCATCATTTTAAATATTCGTAAAATTTTGAGTCCGTGTCTCGCACGGGGCAAAGCTCGCGCCCACTACGGTCTAGCAGCTCTAGCAAAATTCATCCTTAACGCACCTCGATTGATACCTGGAAACGTGTTACTTGCGTAGGTCAACTTGTGTGCCACAGGCGTATTATAATCCCCGATAGATAGGGTTGTGTTGCAGAGATGTCGATGCTCGACAAGATAAAAGAGCGGCTGGGAAACTTCTACGAACGGACCTCCAAACCTGTTTGCTGCAGGTACGCAGCCAAAAATTATACGTAGACAAAGCGGGGCTCCCGCGCCGGGCCGGCCCGGATTCGGCACAATGCGGTGGCTCTGTGCTCTTTTGACAGTCGCATTCCGCCGGAGCCTTGCTCAGAATCCGAGGAACTACCTAGTAGCGCGGCGTTGTATTATAATCTTGGCTGGGTCTCCGTCGCGTGGCGTGATTACATTGTTGGTATAGTTCTTGCAATTCACGAAGTGAGTGAGCCTTACTCGTGGTTGAACGCGTATATTCACTTATTAGTATTTTGATTTTAATTTGAATTAGTATATTAGGTAGTATATAACCAAACAAATTTAAATAGATCGCCAATAAATCAATATTATGTCACCAGACATAAAGTTTAAAAAAATTAATCATTAAAAGTAATCTAACTGTGGAGAACTTCTCTTGCGCAACCAAATCTCACATAACCGTTTTAATTGAATATCATATAAATGTTAGAAAAATGTGTTTAGAAAACTATAATTTTTCTAAAACTATAAAGACTATAATTTTTCGAACTTTTTCTAACCACAATTTTCTTTGAACGTGTATATTCACATTGCAGTAGTGTGCGTGTCTGAAGTAGTATGTGTGGACATTTCGCTTTATTTTTTAATGCCATTTACTTGCTCTCGATCTCACGCACACTGTGAATACGTGTTTACCACAAGTAAACCCCGTTCGCCTTCGTGAATTACAATAACTCTACTGTGAATAATGGATATGAAGTGCAGCTAGGTCTTTGTAGTTGAGCCTTTCTTTCTTACTGTGACGTTTTTGAACAAGATTGATGTAGTTTGAACACGAGTGGTGTTTTTTTTAAATGGAAACGTTCAGTACGTTACACGTATGCCTACCGAGGTATCCCGGCTAGAGAATGACGATTCTCATAAATGTAATGCCTACTACGTTTTTGCTGCAACTGTATAGTCGGTTTCATGAAACAAGTCCCTTGTTGAAATAAGAGCGGAAATTATGTTATAGGAAGGACTTCTTTTGTAGGTATATCAGTTTTTATTTTTTATATTGAAAGACCTGACGATAATATTACTGTGGTCTTCTTGCAATTAAGTACACGTACAGTACAGTATCGCATTTTATGACTAGCAAATGAAAAGATCCGCTAGTGATATGATTAATTAAACGTAACTTCGCAGGATCCCCCACAAATTGTAGCGGTTTGCTTGATATTTTTTCCCCCGAGATATTTTTTTTATAGACGCGCCCGTAATATGTCAACGTCTCGCTAGCTTCAGAACTTTGTGGAAGACTCAACTTTTTGTGACTCAACGAAGTAATCTTAAAGCGGGCATGGAACCCACGACACGCTCGGAATGCCTAACCGGAAATTGTAAGCAGGTAAAAAGGTTGCAGACTAGGTTTGCCTGCGAAATATAATACACTGTATTATAATATGAACAAGGGCACTTTGAAATTCGATGCACCTTACGTCGCGGTAATAAGAGTTTGTTTTGTCGTGTTCCTGACCTGACCAGCCGACAGTACCTTAATGTTAGTTCCGAACAATGAACTTGCTTGTCGAGTTTTTGACTTACGATTGGCTACTAATTCACTAAAACGTGATAAATCATTTGGTGAACCTGTTTCTTTCTAGTTTGTGTGTAAAAAATAGATAATTTAATTCATGATACCTATAACATTAAAACAATTTGTTTATATTATTCGACAATTTAGCAGACACATCTGTAAAGATTCGCTTTTATGTTAACACGTTATAGTGAGCACTATTGCTTAGACATCGTGGTAAATCTTTATGAAGCTCCTTTATATCACACCTATATATCCCCGAAGGGATGTGGATGTGGATGTGAATGTGTATTTGTAATCACATATTATTTATAAGTTATGCGGGTATTCAATTAGTAATTTGAAGTCTTGTTTGTTCAAAATAAGATGCAACAATACTCATTATAATATTAGGTTGGGGAAAAAGTCTTTTCGCATTATAGTATGTATAAACTTGTAATAAAATCTCTTTGGCTATACTATTTGTATCTGGCTGGTTTTGGTATCATTGAAAGTTAAAATTTTAAAGAACATAATTCCAAATTCAAATTAGGAAAATGTGTGATTTTCATTTGTTTTTCGTACCGCCAAGATGAGTGAATCTAATGAAGAAATTCGATACATTTTAAAATTTTACTACAAAAAAGGTAAGAATGCAACGCAAGCCGCGAAAAAATTTGCGATGTTTATGGACCTAGTGCAGTGTCTGTGAGAGTAGCACAAATTTGGTTTAAGCGTTTTCAATCCGGAAATTTTGATGTCAAAGATACACGTCGCTCTGGTCGCCCTATTACAGATAAAATGGATGCCATCTTTGAAAAAGTGGAGCAAGATCGGCATGTCAGTAGTTACGACGTAGCTGAAGAACTAGACCTCACACATATTTAGCCACTCAGCAAAAATTAAGAGAGTTTGGCTGGGAGGTGTTAATGCATCCGCCGTATAGTCCTGACCTTGCACCTTCAGATTTCCACCTGTTTCGGTCTCTTGAGAATTCTTTAGGCAGTGTCAGGTTAACATCACGAGAGGACTGCCAAAACCACTTGTCGCGGTATTTTGACCAGAAGTCCCAAAATTTCTATAGCAATGGGATCATGTCCCTACCTACAAGATGGCAAAAAGTTATCGAACAAAATGGTACCTACATACTTTAGTTAAATGTAAATAAAATATATTAAAAAATGTTTTGAATTTTCTTAAAAAATGCGAAGAAACTTTTTCCCAACCTATTAAATTGATTGTACATACATACATGTACTTATATTTTATCTTTAAATAACACGACAAAACGACGACACTGCGAAAGAATATTTATTACCCTAGTCTTTTATTAAAATAAAGTGTTTGTTTTTTAATTCGCAATAATTAAGAACACATTTGGGACCAGTTTTAAACGCCCTTTTTTATGACAACCACAACCAGCACCGACCTATGGTTCGTAATTTATAATTGTATAAGTAATTTATTATAATATTATTATATCTTTACAATTTAGATTTTCGTCTTTTTCGGAAACTAAATTCTCTATAGTACAAATATTGTCGGTGAACATTACGAGGAGATATGTTTTATATTTGCTTAGTCTAAAAGTTTACTCACTCACTATGAATATGTTAAGAGTATAATAATTTATGAGCGAAGTTGTTCTTAATGGATGTGGGTGTGTGTTGTAATAAAATTGGATATCTCTCGGACCCTCGGCATTTCGGTATGACGGTCCCCCCGAAAGAAGGGACCGAACAATGCTATTGTAAGTGGAATGTGCAAGAAATTACTTCATTTTTGGCACATACATTAGTATATCTATAAGGTGCCCGACAATGTAGTGTTGGCATGTGTTTTCGCGGTTCGTATCGAATATGAAGCAACATAAGCAATGGTATCTCCACGATGGGCGACCAAAACATTTGCCATAGACTAGATCCATTTCTTTTTAAATCTACGACCACTGTGTCGATAATGTTTATATAATTAAATATATCACTAACATTAACTAATATTGATATTCTATTGATATAATTTATTGAAATATCAGTAAATCTTATTCGATTTTTTTGTTAACAATGTTGGAGAAATTCTTGTAAAGAAAAACTTTCAAACCAATTTTTGGTGTTCTAAAATATTTATTAAATCATAGCTCTCACCATGCACGACAACTGCATCAGCACCTTCAACTGATATGGCTCCGTAAACACACGCATTTAATATGTTTACCTATTAAATGTATTCCTAAATAACATGATTATTATAAGTACACATAAGTAGGATATGGCGTGTCAACAAGTATTATATCGGAGCTCGGTTTTTTATTTAATTAAAACAGTTCTTGAAAATCTCACAGCGTCCGCTGGCTTATCTTGATTAAGGTTTCGGGGTTGTTGATCTCCCGAGTGGGGTGTGCCCCCACTGCTCGCGCCCGGGCCTCCGCCGGCCCTCATTCATCGGTGGAGCTGCGCCTTTCGCGAGTTCGTGACCTTTAACTCGGAATGAAAGAGAGACGAGCAGATAGGGAGGTGTTTCGGCCGCGGGGTGTTTCTCCAGAATACACAAGCTTCGAAGAGATGTTGTAAGCGATGTGTATTTCTCATTGATAATTATTGGCTCGGTTCAGCTGTTTGCTCAAAAATAGATTCGTAACTTGTTTTACGTTGAAATTTTTTACACATTTTTTTCTTCCACGCTGGTTTGGGAGAGGAAAAATTACGTACAATGTGCCAGGTACTGATTCATCCCGAACTTAACATTTTTCTAATGATATTGTGCCAGCCCTGACTCACCCCGAACCTAACATTTCAAGCACCACGCTAACCTGTTTCTCTTCAAATTTTCATCTATATTCTCAAACTTGCAAAACGTAATGGTACATAGTCTGACATATTCATTTTAATCTTTAATCCTGTCTTTCTTATACACACAGGGAAAGTTAGCCCATAACAGATATATACGGGCACTCTCATGTATAAAATATTTTTCTAAACCGATGCCTTGACTGGCATCGATGATCTGATGGTATATGTACTGGTACTTAACTTAGTGAGTACTCCGTATGTAAGGTTTATGGATATACGAATATTGAGCTTCACATCTGCCCCCTAGAATGTATAGAAACAATTTTATGCACAAGAGTTACCCGCTTTAGGCAGCATGCTTGTTTTGAGCCACTTTTGCTATATAGCTTTCCCCGCTTCGTGAATTTTACGTTTAAAGAATCTAATCTTGAATAATCGTCCAAACGAATATTTAGAATTTTATTTCAGATATTTTGTCAATACGTCTTCAAAGATACCGCTTTTCCAATAACCGTCTATTTCTTCTCGTGTTTTACTGACTGGACTCAATAATTTTTTTACGTAATAACTAACACCGCCCAACTTTTACCACTTTAATGGTTTCCTCTAACTTTCAATTTTACAGTCTGAATGAAAAAGAGCGGATTCTGCTTAATTGAGGAGAAATAATTGATTCGACGTACCCGGTTCCATGAAATCGTAATATCGTGAGATTGGAACTTGTACGTAGGTGTATCGATCGTTATATCGATCGACTGCGTGTTCAGCTATCTAGCCTTAAAGCAATTCGAATTATAGTTTTGTTCTAGTGATGTGTAAACTATCAATAAGTTTTACTAAAAATGTTCTACAATTTAAATGTTACGAACTTTACCATAGAGACATGTATGTTTGTTGTTTGGCAAATATCTAAATTTTGTTATAAAAAATAATGAAAACCTTTAAAAGTAGTTGAACAATGTTTATGTGTAAAATCAAAATAAAATAATTGTCCCAATATTACATGTCTTATTATACTACATGTCTACTAGTAATCCATCAGATTTGGGTCTAATAAAAAAACGTCCATAGTTAATATCCCTTGACCGACAGTGCTTTCACGTAACAAAATAGTTCATTGTTTATATTGATCTACACGCTCGCTCCCATATTCCTGTGGGTGCCCACCATGAAATATCAAATTGATACAAACGACATTGAATTGGACAATTTGTGTAGCGCGACCGCGTTCTCAATACTGGATATTTTAAGCGTAAAAAAAGGATTAGGAATAGCCGTGTGGTGACGGCAGAGTAGAATACAATTGTCACCACCCCAAATCTCCTGTGGGTGTCGTACAAGGCGACAAAGGATAAATCAATGATGAGGAATGGGCAGCAGCGTTCCTCTAATACCACCTAGCAATAGCAATATACTGCGACTTTTGTGCCCAAAATATGGCAATAGGCTCGTCACCTATTATTACATGGGATCTAACATAATTGGCGAAACGTGGGTGCTAGTTCACCTTTGCCTACCCCTTCGGGGATATAGGGGTGATTTATGTCTGTAAAAAAAGGATTTTTAGGTATCCAACTATTATCCGCTCCGCGTGTTTATTTTTTTTATTCTCACCATTCTCAAATAATGTAAGTAGGATAAAGGATAAGTAATTCAGTACATACATAGAGATAAAATTTGACGATTCCAGAAGAACTAGATGGATTGTGTAAAGGATGAAATGAAATTAACGACAAAGAAGTAGATGATTTTATGAATGCTAACCGAAATGTACATATGGAAAAGTGGAATGTATAAACTATATTAATACTCTAATCTCGCCAGAAAATGATTCAATGAGCCTATTTAGCCTATCTACTACCCCTATGGCGGAAATGTTTTATAAAATGCAGGCGTAATATTGTTCGGTGTGGTGATGGTACATAAGAATACAATTATCAATACCCTTCTCACTAGCATCAGTTGTTGAATAGCAATTTAGTCAAACTAATATAGAACCTAATAGACATAAAGACTTAATGCTCCTAGCTTTAAGTTCATCTAGACCTGAATACGCTATACGCGGCAAAACGTATAATAACAAATAATACAGAGGCCCCGCTCCTATATTTAACGTCTGCGTGCCTCTCTACGGCATAGGAACTCCCTCAGGAGGTGCCTGCCGTAGAGAAAATTCCTTTTCAGGCAGTACTCGATTCCAAGGCTCGAGGACAAATCAAGGTTTTCGCCTGTAAAGGCCTAGGCCAATTATAGCTCAGGTAGGTCCTTTAAACAAAAAAAAACGTTAGAATTGCGCCATAATTATTATGTGCACCTCTGGCTTATGGCAGATCTTTTCGCTGATGATATGGAATACCTTTCACACGCCAAAAACTGTCTATATATTAATTTGCGACATTTCTGTTACTACCTCTATAAGTGTTTTATATAGCCTCCATAAAAATACTCTGTCTCTGTTCGTGATATCCATTCTAGTCACGCTCCCCTCGCCCCCTCGCCCAGGGTGATGGCAATACCCCCGAGTAAAAACCGTTGGTAAAAACGTGGACGTGATTTACTTTCACTGCGTCTGTGCAATATGGGAACCAGCAGCGGTCGGACCTCGTACAACTACACTGTATAATAGTTTCGTTGTGTTGCTCAGTCAGGCAGTCGGTAAAAAACCTATGTCAGTGTAAAGATAAATTATAGATCAACTTAAAAGTATGGTTTTCTTTACTATTTACATGACAATTAATAGTTCGTTGTTGTATTGCTCAGTCAGACAGGCGGTAATAAACCGGTGTCAGCATAAAGAAAGATAAATCAACTTAATTGTGGACACAATTATGGTTTTCTCTCCTATTTACATGACAATGTGCATACATACATAAATCACGTCTATATCCTCGAAGGGGTGGGCATTGGTGAATTAAACACTCACTTTTCTCCAATTAATTTAGTTCTCATGTTATTACATGAGGTAGCGAGTCTAATGCTATCTATCTAACGGTATACATATTACACATAAATCCCAGTATATTGCTAAGCGGTATAAGGGGAATGCTGCTTGCTGCCCATTACTCATCGCTGTCTTTACCCTTAGTCGCCTTGTACGACACCCGCAGCAGGAGAGATGGGGGTGGTGACAATTGATTGTACTCTGCTCTACCTGCACCGAACAGCGCAAATCTCAAGGTTATGGAAAATATTATATTAATATGGGCACTTAATTTTGTGTTAATCTCTCAAATGCACTATCTAAGCACTTCTTGGCTTACAATTCAGAGCTAAAGAGATCACATCAAGTCTTCCTCATTTGTTAAGCATTTTATAATGCCCTAATTGTCCCTACAGCATCGTGCTTGCCAGTTAGCCATTATGGCCAGTAGCCGACCATCATGCGGCATTATGTATACTCGCCATCTTCCGCTTTGGAAAGCTTTATGAGGTCCGAATGGCCGTTAAGCGTCTACCAGGACACGACTATTGAAAGTGCTGTTATGGTTGATTCTAAATTATAGTTATACTTGATTCTAAATTATAGTCATAGTTGATTCTAAGTTAATGTTATGGTGTGATTCTAATTCTATCTGGAATCATACATCCTAACCTAATACAGAAGAGACTGACTATTTCGTAGTATTTCAATTCAATGTATTAGACCAGGGATTCCCGTACCATTTTGGGCAAGACCCCTGTTTCAAAATGTACTTATACCTCAAACCCCCATAGGGTTATGGATCTTTCTACCTATATTTTATAGTCTTGAGGTAATTTTGTGCCTATACGAAATATGTGATCTAGAGTCACTTATTTAATAAACTCGGGGCTATAGGTAATATAGCCTATAGAATATAGCCTATAGGGCTATAGTACTTTCTACTAGTATATGTATGTATACCGGTAATACTAGTATAATTAGTAAATTAGAAGATACTGCAACTACTTACTAATAGGATGGTGGTTGTATCAACTCTATATTCTGGACTCAGTACTTGCATGGAATTTAGTTAATATAAGCTCATGACTATCCGATCACTGTTTATTAATACATACCTGTGTAAACCTGTGTAGATGCAAATAAGTTATTCAGTCCCATAGTCTGTAGGCTCGTCTCATATTAAGTAAAATAAATGTATTTTGTAGAGTGTTCACGATAAATGACACTTTGACCTAATTGGATATTTGTGCACTAAATATAGTGCATACAAATATAATTAGGTCACCAAGTTCACTGCACGGAGTCGGTGTCAATTGGAATTAGACAAAAGAATGCGTTTGTTTCTTTGTGTCCGTATCCAATACAAGTTTTTAAATAGACTTCTTGAGCGCAATCCTACCTAGTGACAGAAATATCCCACGGAGCTAAAGACTGCACCTTTATAGAGTTTGAAACTTGCGTAGCGCATTATATGGAGTAGGGGGGACAGTTCGTTTCTCAAATACAAATGAGATAATATACCAAAAATTCCCCATTCAGAAAGAATACAGAAACGCTACTTAAAGCTTGAGTCCAGCTTAACATATAAGTATTGTCAACATTGACGTTTTTCCATACAAGTTCTAACTGGTATTGTCCACTTTAAGCAGTGCTCAACATTTGAGTAGCTTTTATGTATTCGGGGGTTAGAACACACGATGTTTCCGTGTGGTGACGGCAGAGCAGAATACAATTTGACACCACCCCTGTCTTTTCCGCGGGAGTCGTAAAAGGCGACTAAGGGTTAAGACCGCAATGAGTAAGGCATAACCTAATTGGTGAAACGTGGGTGCTAATTCACCTCTGCCTACCCATCGGGGATATAGGCGTGATTTATGCTAGCTAGGTGATAAGGACAAAACAACTTTTGCCCAGGCAGCTAATTATATTATAATGCCTAGTTAGTCAATCTGACGGTACTTTTATCTCAAAAGTGACCCGATCAGCTGATTCGGAGTGCCGGGGTCCGTCGAGTGCGTCCTAAGTAGGTCGCGCGGCCGACCAGCGCTGCCAAGTAGCCGGGTTGGCCCGCCAACGCTTAGCTGATCGCGATACCGCGCACAAAGGTCTCTGGGTTAATCGCCCGCTCACCCACCATCATTATGCACTTACATAATTATACGTATGTGTTCGTGTGTGCTACTGTGCGGACGCGGTAACTGGACTGTTTGAAATTAAGGCAGAGCTGTTGAACTGTTGGTTCTAAAAGACGTACCCAATGGTGGTAGTATTGTTTCATTTTTTTGTAACATACGAATATGTTATGTTGGAAAATTATTATAGAAAAAGAGACCTGGCCTATAGGCAGTCTATAAGCCAGGTAGTCCTGATTTCCCGCACCAGATAATCATTTATTGAATGTATTGTTTCATTTTTTTGTAACATACGAATATGTTATGTTGGAAAATTATTATAGAAAAAGAGACCTGGCCTATAGGCAGCCTATAGGCCAGGTAGTCCTGATTTGCCGCACCAGATAATCATTTATTGAATTTTTCAATTTATTATTATGAACATAGCAAGCCGTTGGAAAAGTCGAGCATTTAAATTGGAATAAAACCTCTCGGTGGCTTTGCGTGCGGCTGGCTTAACTTCCGACGTATGTGAATGAATACCTAATAAGCTATGGCTACATCTATCTGCCAGCTTGGGATAGACAGATTCAGCTAGGATGACATCAGAATCTAGGCTGTTACCTTCAGTTATGGTCTCAAGTTATAATAGGGTAAGATATTTTTATTTGGTTTACAAATTGATTGTTCCACATAGGTAGGTACTAAATTAAATACGAATAGCAAAAACGTACAATTTTAAAAAGACTTCTTGTGTACATTCTTAACTAGTGAACACGGCGTAGTAATAATACTCTTATTCCAAATAATACCTAAATGTTGTCGTTTCTCCTTCAAGCAACTTTCATTGCGCCTTATATCCCATAACTAATTAGTAATATAGGAAGGCAACCTCCTTAAAATGTCATAGTATACGGTGAAGCCATAAAAACGGACATGATGAAACGAAACTCGCCCATAACTTCGTATTTATTAGAGGCATAATTACACTTTACGTAACTAGTGTTATGTTTAACGAGGGTAGGGTGTTAGAAATAATTTAGTAATTTTCCTGCTCTGTTGCTATTTTATTTGGGGTCGGCGCAGTATGTTTCCTCTTTTATTCACATAGCTCAGATGTCACTAAGGCATCCACTTCCTTTAATTCATATCATCCACATTGGGGTGCTAAGTTAATGTTTAGTAAAGTAATCGAAAGGACCATATCGAGAGACCAATGAACGAAGAGAGTGATTGGATGACATCATTCCAATCCATGTTTTGGTTTACGCCTATCCTCTTTGGGGATGCTGTTTTTGGTGTTTTAACCTACATCATTCGGGTGACCCAAGGTGTTTAGTAGTATATTGTACTGTTACGAAATATCTTTTAGTCGACTTTCGCGACACCCCTGGGGTGAGTCGGGCACATTCTACGTTATTATTTCGCTCTGAGGCCAACATGGAAGGGTGAAGGGTATTAGAAATTAATTTAGCCCGAAAATAATGAATATAAAAGCCTGAATAAAGGTCTCTGCCTAATAGACCGTTCCGTCACCCGCTATGCACGGAACGTATCCGCACCGGCAAAATATTCGACAAGAATTCAGTGCCGGTACGCTACGCTCATGGCCGGCGACGGAACGGTCTATTGGGCGTTGGTTCATATGAATGATATGAAATATTTATTGCATGTAGGTACGGTTACGGTCATTAGTGGTATGGTACGGTGTAGTGGGCAAACACCTTAAAAATCGCGAGTCTTCTGTCCTTGTCACGATTGGCTCTCAGTAAAATTACGGGAAGCGGCGGGCGACCATCTGCGTTCGCAAATAACTTCAAATAAGGTAGGATGAGCGGCTAGGCCGGGGCGGGCGCGCTCCGGAGATGATTGATAGTGGGGTTCCATTCCAGTCTCGGATAACACCCGTAGGGATGCGATCAGGAACAATTTAATTACGCTTAATAACTGAGATTAAAAACTCGTGGCCGAGCAAATATCGCTCGGAACGCCTTAGTTGGGGCCGTGTGAATTATGAAATTATTAATTTGGTTTTTGTTAGGGTTGATATGTCTTAGGTTAATGTAAAACTATGACTTTGGAATTTGGAATTTTTTTTTGCAATTGGAATTTTTTTAAATTTTATATTCTGTGATTTCGGTATTGTCTTTGGAAAGCGTTTTTGTCAAAAATTGTTCAAGTAATCGAACGGGAATTCCCAATATTTTTTTATGTTTTATGTCAGCAATAGGTAAAAATAATAACACCGATTACATGCAATGATATTCAACTGTACGGGGTACTACGTATTATTTTGTTATTCAAAACTTGCATCTTTAGAGAATAGAAGGTTCATGTAGCGATATATGTAGTAATGTATATATATATATAAGTGGATATAATATACCTACGTTTGCACATACCGTATAAACTATAAACTGACGTGTCGTGCCTCGTGCGAGGAACATTCTCGCGCGTGACGACAGACAGGTAGCGATGATGTTTTTACGCGACCACCGCATTTGAGCTGATACACGCCCGTCCGCTCAACTTTAATTATAATGTTAATAATTTTCATCTGACAATGGTCAGTGCTGTGGCGAATCCAACTACAGAGTCTGCCAAAGATTCAACGAACCTACTTACGTAGGAATAATATGAAATTTCCTTTAATCGACGTGATTTTACTTTAATGGCAGAAGCATTCTTAGGGCCCCCGCAGACCATGCGATTAAGTTGGACAACTAAATCGCAGGCCATACCAATAGTCATAGCCCGCACCGCACATCTTTCCAACTAAACCGTAAATACGTTTCTATGACACCGTACGATCTGCGATTTAGTTGTCTAATTTAATCGCTTGATCTGTGGGGGCCCTTACGCGGCGTGCCTTTAGCAATTCCACCCAACATACGGCTAACGCACTTTTGCGTCAATTGTTCTCTAAATGGTCTTTGTCAGTAATGACTTAAGTATGTACTAAAATTGTCGCTAAAGATTTAATTAAGTCCACGGTTTATGTGGCGCGAGGTGTGCTCCGTCTTTGTCATGTTGTTATGTGCTCGTTAAACGAAGCTACTGATGCTGTTAGCACAGTTTTCAAAGGCCATTGTATATTCACTAGTTTTGCATTAGTAGTATCGCTCATTAAATACAAAATACCTTATAATAAAGTAAGCCTTACGCAAAATATATAATTGTTATATTTTGCGTAAGACTTATTTTTGCAATAAAATAATTCGATGCGTTTGCGAGTTGTCCCTTTTTGTACTAGGCGAAATACCATCATAATAATGAAACAGACACACATTCTTCTCAATCAGGTTTACGATTTTTGTCTAAAATGCTAAAGTTTAAATTTGTATGAAGGATTAAATTTGAATGTGGAGTACAAATTACTCTCGATTTTAAATTAGTAGTAATTGCACCTACCTATATACTTTTACGTGCTGTTACTTTATATAGAATACACTCTAGTTATTTATTGTCAGTTACAATACAATACAATTTAAACAAATTAATTAATTGTAATGATTACAATGATAATTTATGTGTCTTTTAATTCTATTCTTTTATTAATATATTGCGAGACCCGGTATCAGAAATTTAATATTACCTACCCTCATCCGTTATTTAATATTATACAAAAGAAGGCTTCCTTTATTTTTTTAAATTCTTTGGGGTATATTGTCTTTGTCTCAGATGATAGATACTCTACTTTCATAAATGACAAATCGGGAAGTGTAATCAATTATTGTTGTTTAACATTTTCGGCACGTGATTTAGCTAGGCCATATGCGATGTATCAATGGATACATTGGATTAATGTGTACTAGCATTCTTCTCTGTTATGATAAAATAACAGATGGGGATAAATATATATTTCTGATTCAGTATCAGAAATATATTATACTGATCCCCATCTGTTAATTAATGATTACTGATATTTAATAATTCTTAAGGCCTGTTTCACAATCGACAAGTAAGTTCGAAGAAGCTTACTTCGCAGATCGCTTACTTGACAGTTGTTATATGAAATATATGTCAATTGAACTGCGAAGTAAGCTACTTCGAACTTACTTGTCGATTATTGAACAGGCGCTTAGACTATTACTCTCTACTCAATCGAGGCAATATTAAAAATAATTAAAGTGCATTTTTAGGTTAATGTACCTTCTGCTAAGGAGGCAAAACAGGTTACCTTATCCAGGTGTCAAGTAGACAGATAGCTCGATACTAGAAGGGGACAAGAAAATGCACTTGCCTCGTATGAGCGCAAACGTTTAAGCATAATTGTTAAACATGGGAACTACTTACGGACCTTCTTACCTCTTTAGTTGGACTATTACGTCGGAATACTTATCTTTTCTACGTCGGGTTGGCTCTCGGATAGTACGCTACCTTTCATACTCCAAATGTTTGTTTGATTGATTTTATAAGGCGCAGTCAATAGAAGTGCGTAAAACACTAAAACATCTCCAACCGATTATTGTGCGCTTCTGCACTAGAGAGCCAGGGGTGATACCAATTTGTATTCTCCTCTGCCGTCTACTCTAACACACTCCCCTGCCTCTGCTTAAATATCATTAAAACCATTTGAAATTAATCAGCCAGTGTCTTTTTCAACTGCGACATACCATACCCAGTCTTAAGAAAATACCAGAAAATTAATAGAAGAATACGCACAGCAACTCAGTTGCCCAGTCAATGGCAAATTGATTTACTTGGCGAACTCACAACAAACTTAGTTTGATTAGCACGTGTAACCTCGTCCTTCGTTGCGGGTAAAACATGTGCGGGTGTAACATCGTCCTTAGTTAGTTTGTATCGATAAAATCCCTGTTATTAATATTTTATAGTAACATTAGTCTTTAAGTACCTAATGAAATTAATCACCCATTCCAAACTGTGAATATTGATAAACATTGAATTTTAGCGATTTAGGCGGCGGCCGTCAATCAAATTATCTTTTTAAATAGGCCGCCGACTGACGTACCTGTAATCTTTGTGAAACTAACCTTTCCCAAATATTGTTATTTTGTATGGTTGTTTCATGTCATGTGTGTATGTATGTGCTATAGTATTTTATTTTAACGAAATGTATTTTTTGTTACAGGTAATAATTACGATTTTTCCACCCAAACACACACAGTAAGTTAATTCAACAAAAAATTTTGGCCTCTTTGTGAAGATTGGAGATCACCGGTTGCCTCGGATCAATATTCGGCACGATTTCGGCTTCGGAATCACAAATGTATAGCGGAAATTTGAGATATTTTACCCCGCCATTGGGGACAGGATGCTGACATTCGGTCAAAGCGCGATCGCTTTTCATGTTTCGTATTTGTTTCAACTCTTCTAAATATGCTTATAAATAGGGAACGTAGATAAAACAATTCGTATTATGTCACGGAGATTGTACCTATTGATCACAAATATTTCTGAGAACGTGTACCAAATGGTAGTTGGTTTCTGAAAATTATCTCGTAGTTAGCGAGTTTTAGTAAACTAGAAATCAATTTAGTCGTGACGAGTTTAATAAGTAGTGCAAAATGACTCGTATCGAATATAGAAAGCCATGTCAGGCAAGAAAACCATAAGTTAATAAATTCACCACTAACCTGTAAGAAAAAGTCAGTTATCAGTTTTCTACAAGAAAATCTATACATTGATTCAGGCCAGTAAACAAGAATTAAAGCTACCAAACCTAGATTAAAAATACCATAAAGTTGTGTAATCGCATAACATTATTGAATGGTCTTGAAATAAAACGTTTGTTTTTCTTAAAGGAAAATCAACTAAGGGCAAGAGGTAATCGCAACTTTTTTTGTGTTTTATTATGTAAGCCGATAGCTATTGCTTCTACCCGTCACTGACACACTTTGCTATTATTATCAATGAGTGAGAGTGACGGGTATAGCTGTAGATGAAAGCAATAGCAATCCGCTTACATAATAACCCCGCACTCACGAATAGCCATCTCTGCATTTGCGTGTTGAAGCATCCCCTAGCTAGGCTGATAAGCAGCGAACATGGGCCGGTCTCCCGTTTTTTTTGCCGCTAAGCCGATAAGCATTTATCGATCGAAATCCTAATATTTTTTCAAAGGCTTACAGCGCGCACACCGCTCGTGCCCGCCGGCTATCTAATACAATAATGTTGAACTGCCATCCGTTATTGCTAAGTCCAATGTTTATTTTGTACCCAACTAACGACGATTGCGTCGGTTTTTTGCCATTATGTATTTTACTCGATTTATTTTTCTGAAGCGCTATTTTTTTTCTGTGACCTATTGTTTGATCACTGTTTTGAAATATCTTTATAAATATTTCAAATCGGTTTCAATACTGGTTGTTTTGTTCATTGTAATGAGACCTTTTAATGCGTCTTGAACAATACCGCCTCCTAATTATGAGCTTTGTTTGATACAGTCAGGCCTGGGGGCCTACCGCCTAACTCGATTGCTGATGATAGCTATATAGCGGCTACAGCAGCCATCCTGATTTTTTAGGCAATACGGATTTTGTGCCAAATTCATACAAAATCATTCGGTGATCATTCGTTCAAAGCTATCGCTGATAGTTTTGGTACATTTGGTTCGAAATGACAGCGTGACGTCATAAACTATAGCTTTTGCTTTAGCAATCGAGTTAGGCGGTAGGGTGCATTGATGTAGATCTGCGACAGTTATTTAAAAATGATATTATACTGACTCTTCATCCACCAATAATTGACTAATCGGAAGCTTCTATCGCATGTGTAGTAGAGTGTGCTTTATTGAAGCAAAAATAATCCATTTAATGTCCTACTCATCTGTATCAGGTATTCAAGTTACCTAATAAAGGCAGCTGGCATGCGCTGCACCTGTCTTTAAGCTAACCGCATTATGCTTACGTAGGTGCCTATAGTTCGCGACAGATGGGCAATCGGGATATACCTAAGGTTTTTTCGTTATTATGTATATTAAATATGTATATTAAATTTTTCGTTATTATGTATGTTAAATAAAAAATTTATTTTTCGTGGTATTGTTGTCTAGGTAGGTACACAATAATAAGAACGATATATTAAATAACAATCAAATCACTCCTTTATTGAATGAATTGTTTTATTATTAGTAGATGCATGCTGCCTAAACAGGCTACTTTTGTGAATTGTTTTCATACACCCAAGGAGACAGATGGTAATTTTTCTGCCCACGTGCTCAAGGGAGCAGTTAATAAGGCTAACGGGAATATATCGGTTTTGAAAATTATACACTACACCAGAGTCACCGCTTTTGGCCTGCCGCTAAGTGTCAAACTTCGTACGTTGTTAACGACTTGTCCCGTAACGACGCATATGTTCATAAAAATGTAGCGACGTATAAAAACAAGTCTCTTACATTTAGTTAATTACATATTATCATCACGAGACTACTGACCTCCGTACAAGATGGAAAAATGCATTTTTGGAAACCTGTTCGATTACCGTCCTTTGCGATTGTTGCTTATATCACGCAATTGCAGATTGAGCGTAAAGTTAGCCTTCGGCCATTACGCAGTCCAGGCCTCCTTGAACAATACATTAAAAACTAACATATATACATAAATCACGGCTATTTCGACTTGAAGTGGTAGGCAGAGGTGAATAAACACCCACGTCTCGACAATTATGTTAGGTCCTATGTAATAGGTTGCGAGCCTATTGCCATTTATCGGGCACGGAAATCACAGTGCATTGCTAGGTGGGGTAAGAAGAAAGATGCTGCTACTTCTTACTCATATCGCCATCGTAACCGGAAGTAGCCTTGTAGGACTCCCGCGGGAGATATAGAGTGTGGTGACAATATTGTATCCTGCTCTGCCGTCACCACATCATCATCATCACCAGCCCTTTAATGTCCCCACTGCTGGGGCACGGGCCTTCCCTATGGATGGAATAGGGAGATTGGGCCATAATCCACCACGCTGGCCCAGTGCGGGTTGGTGGGTCCTAACGACTGCAGATGCAGCCGGGACCAACGGCTTAACGTGCCTTCCGAAGCACGGAGGAACTCGAGTTGATGATAAGAACGAATGTCGTCCAAAGGCAAAGGCGACGTATACGGCATCGCCAGGGTGAACTACCCCCGTGCCATGCGGTACTGGCAAACACGCTAGTATGTTGGACCCCACTGAAAATTAAAGAGTTCATGGTAAAATAATTGTTGTTCTATGTTAGTACAATGACACTGGGTAATTAGTTTTGTAACTGTCGTGGCTGCCGTAAAATCACGGCCTTGCCATCAATACACACAGTTGTTACTAATTACTGTGTTTATTTTTAAAGCACGATTGCTCTAATTCACTCACCGCTATCGCACAAAATGAATAATAATAAATATTTCTTACACTCACACCTGTCATCTATCCCAAAGTGAGTAGCATAAGCACTTCTGTTATGGATACTAGATACTTGACATACATCACACCTTTCTCCCACAGGGGTAGGCAGATATTACTTCTTTTCACTTGTTACGATCCTTACATACTTCTTTTGCTTCATCAAATCCCATTAATGTTTTCATGCATGTCATACTTTCACATACTAAATGACGTACATATTACAATATACACAATATTTTTTTTATAACCGTGACTTGAATCCAGGATCAGAACGCGGAACCCGTTGACCGACAATGGCCGAATGTTCAGATCGATGGCTATCGATCTGAACATTCGACCGACCGGCAGTCAGAACAAAATGTGCATAATATTGTCTTTTAGCGTGTGCCCTGAGGTATGTAATTGATATTCTTTATTACCAGAATTGTAGGTATAATGCAGTTCAAAAAAATATTGGGGTTTAATGGTAAATTGTGCAATTTACTGATTACACACTTTAGACTCATATGTAATGGGCATTTAATATCACTGAATACATTATCCGTTTAAGATAAAATGCTCCCAGTGCATTACCATTAAACGTCCGAAATAAAATCGCGTAGAAAGCTTTGAACCGTTCATGTATCAGGTTTTGGGTGTTTATTGGTCAGGTAGTGTTTGCAATCTGGTTTTAGACTGAATCCGTTTCTATCTTAACCAGATATGAAGTATCAATTTTATTTCTGAAAATCGGGGCAGTCACTTTTCATATTTATTATTAGTACAATATTAATTTTGATAATTAACTTAATATTAATAGTAATAATTAATATGAAAAGTTAAAACAAAATATATGTATAGTGAAGTAATTGATTGCCAGTGCTAGTATAATTATAATCATCTTCATGACGATAGTAAATTACACTTTGTATTGGTTAACCTACGGTTTAAAATCAATAGCAAATGGAATGAGGTTAGTTTTATATGTTCGAGCTATTTCCTTTTCGCAATTAAATGCCATTTGTCTATCAATCGTGGATTCGCTTCTTTAAGTGCTCGTAGCGAAATGCACTCCCAAGCAGCTCGTAAAACCGGCCATAGTGTACTGAAAAAAACATTGCTGTTTTACATTCCTCTGCACTCACCACGGAATGTAGTGCATAGTGTACGCATTATACGTGGAAGCACTTCGCCGTACTCTTATTAAGAACAGCAATAATTCAAAGTCTACAGCATAACATTAGACGTAATCAAAATTAGGCACTGAAGCGGTAGTAGAAATTCTCACGGGAGTTGTATTAGCACCAGTGTTACATTGTAAAGGATTGACGTTACGTATGTAATGTATTGGTGCCACCATTGATTTAAATAGCACTCACACTGTCACACTCCTCAGTTTGTACAATACGAAGACAATTTTCTTGTGGTCCTCATCATCACATACACATTATTTTGGCTCGAGTTCACTAACACGCAAAACAAGCGATTAAAAGGTAACCGTCAGTTTTTAACAGGTCTTCCATACGGTAAAATGTGAAAAATCGACGGTTAAATAATAAATGCCTGTTTAAGTGTTGGTGAACTCCAGCCTTAATGTCTTCACTCCTGGGGCACAGACCTTCCGCATTGATGGAATAATATAGATATTAACAACTCCAGATGCAGCCGGGACCAGTGGCTTAGTATGCCTTCCGAAGCACGGAGCAACTCGAGATAATGGTCACTCATTCAATGACCGGCCTTAGCGAACATCGCTCGCCGAGAGCGTTGATCCACTGCGCCCGCCATCGAGTGCCGCCGTCCCTACATCGTACGGACGTCATTTTCGTAGGAACTGTATTAATGTGATGAAAAATCTAACGATAATCGTAAAGCCGTACTGAATCATACAGATATGGCCAAATCTATTTATTTTTGAAGATATCTCTTCTCGTACAAGGCAACAAGAATTGTGACTCACCTGCTCGATGATAAGATTTAAGTTTGCAATATAAGACAAGAATGTATAATCCTACCGAATTCCGCTAAATTTTCAAGAACAGAAATATGTTACCAAATTGCACTTTTGCGTGTCGAGGAAATATCCTATTGGGAAAATATTAGTGTTACAATCACTGGCAGAACAATCCTGCTTGGTACGTAACTGGTAGTTGTTAAACCGTTCTGAACAATGGGCCTTTATGTTTTTATAGCTCTAAAGTCAGTTTTTGCACGCCACTTTGCTAGATGACTTGGCTGTGTTGTATTGTATCATTTATATTTCACAATTTCTAAATTGTATTTTGCTAGCGGTTCCGCTCATGAAGGATAAGCCGATGGCTTTAGTTTCGGGTTTGCCTTCCATTTATGAAATTTCCAAAAATAATTTTAAACATACATACATACATAAATCATGCCTATATCCCCGAGTAGGCAGAGGTGAACTAGCACCCACGTTTCGCCAATTATGTAAGGTCCCATGTAATAGGTGGCGAGCCTGTTGCTATTTATCGGGCACAAAAGTCGCAGTACATTGCTATTGCTAGGTGGTATATGAGGAACGCTGCTGCCCATTCCTCATGATTGATTTATCCTTAGTCGCCTTGTACGACACCCACGGGAGAGATTTGGGGAGGTGAAAATTGTATTCTACTCTGCCGTCACCACACGGCTGAGTATTTTAAATATAGTTATATTATATTCATCCTCATAGTTGAAGTTGAGAGTGGGTGTCTAAGCATCTCCAAAAACCAAAAACTTACGAGATATTTTGTAAAGTATCTTAGAGGTTAAAATTGATATTCGTTCCCCGCTAGCTGTTAATTCTGATGGCTTTCGTAATATAATAGAACTATAACTGGCTATATCGTTAATTAAAATGAAGCAGAGTGGCTAAGAATACTCTGAGCAAAGCTCTTCTACAATGCTAAAATAACTTAACTTTTCTAGAACTGTATGATTTTAAACTTTGGCGCTCTGCGGTCTTTTAATTTCACTAACTAACTAAACTAACATTTAATTGAACACGTCATTTTAAATAATGCTTTTAAATAAGTAAGTTTGTATTTTTCTTGACTGGATGGACTTTTAATTAGAGGAACATTGACTCAGTGACTTACAGTTATTAAAGTTACTGTGATGACATGAGAAAGAAATAAGTGAAAGATGAATTCAAGCGTGACAGAGAACAGAATGGAATAGAAAAACATGTTGTGCCGACCCATCCACAGTCGGATAAAGACGTATCGTTTACCGTTCTAGATGACATATTGTTAAGGATTCACGCATCCTATATGGAATACCATCTATGCCGAGCCGGAGGATAAGTAAGTCTGTACAGGCCTGCATAGTACCGCCCTCCTAAACACGAATATTATAAAACTTCAAACCGTTAGGAACGAAATCGGTGTTCGGTTTACTATCACACCTTTTGCACAGTCGAATAATTCCCACGTGGCAGTTTTGTTCACAGTAATATTATGCAGTTAAGCACCAAATTGTCTCGTGAAATACGATCGATCGGTTCCCAGTCCCAGACGATTGCAACAATCGGTACCACGTTGGCTGGGGCACGGCGAGGATTGCCGGTGACTCACCGCTACTCCTAAAGTGGAGTGATTCATATTCCCAATAGCCACTTTCGGAGGGACCACCATTAAATATTTCCGAATCCAGCAGCTATTAGAACCGAAGCGCGGGCATTTTAATTTAATACTTGTAAAGTTGTATCCAGTTGCCAGTTTGATAATTGTGTGGCAAAAGGCCACAATTATCAAACTGGCAACTTTGTAACATTATCTTCTTCATTATCTTAGTACGGTTGATAATTGCATTTTTTTCACCTTTATGTTTATATGTGTAATGGAAATTATGGAAAGCTATACCTAATAATGTTCATGGCGCCATATCATGAATATTAAGTTTCTTTTGTAAAAATATTATGTATGTACCACTACCACCATTGAGGAAGTAGTTTATTTTGATGGTGGCAAGACAGACAGGCGATAAACGTGTCTACGGATTATTTAGGTTTTTGCAAGTTAATGGAATTATTTTAACTGTAGATTAATTAATACTTTTGTCATTACATTTTCGTCTGTTTTAGTCTATTATAGGGACAGTTACTTCGCCGATGCGTGGGTAATGTTTTAGATATGCAATCGATCCATATATTTGGTTTAAAGCTGAACCACAATTTTTACTCAATGCGCCTAGCGTTCTTTGTTTAACAATTACTAAGAAAGTTACGCACTCACTCGTGTTATCTCACGAGTGTAATGTTAGTGTAACATTAGTAAATATTTATCATTCTTGAGAAGCAACAAATTTTATAGCATCTCTCTGCAAACAAAGAGTTTTTCCTAGAAGTTTGACAATAGAAACAATAAAATAAATATCTGTTATAGATACGATGATTAATACTTATTGTATCACATAAGTTTTTTATGTTGTTTTACCTGAGCTTGTTTGTTTTTAGCATGGATGTAATTATTTTTCTGTGTAATTTAGATACCTACCTACGTACTACGTATTCAATGTAGTTTATAACATACTCCCTAAGTTATTTGAGATTGAATTTTTTAATAGGCAAATTGGACATTCTGAGAAGCCATTATAAAATACACATGCACTAAAATATCGACACTTCCCATTATTTTGTTAAAAGAATCGTCATCCGGGTCAGGGAAATACAATATCCATCTATCTTATCAAAAGAAGCTGTTACCTACCTATTTATAACTAAAATATCTTCTTAAAGTTACTGATTTATTGCCGTTATTGAAGCAATGAAGGGTGAGATTGCTTTTGTCACAGATGGATTTTTAATTTTTTTTTGTTCTTTTTCTCCGATTTACCGTTAATGTCATGGTCGTGAGTCGTGAGTGGCCATAATTTGATGCTGACAGGATGTGTCATTGAGTAATGAGAGCCATCGAAATGGTAAAACTTATATCTCTAATACTCAACTAACTTAAGTGCGTTGGGAATATGCTACATTATATTTAATGTGACGATGTTAAATGTTGTAAATTTCATTGCAAACTTTCAATAAAATAAGGCAAATCGGTAGATAATTAGTCGATACTTGTGTTTATAAATATCTGTCGTTATTGAAGTAACTTTAAATAAGTAAGTGTTAAGCGTTTACGGGATTACAAGTCCAGATAAAATTGGCGAAATGTGGGTGCTAGTTTACCTCTGCCTACCCCTTCGGGAATATAGGCGTGATTTATGTATGTATGTATGTAAGTCCAGATAAAATTGTTAGAAGTGATAGTATAGTGAAAAGTATAGTGATAGTGAAATATATGTACCTATATAAATCACTTTCATTTATCCCCGAGGGCGTACGCCGAGATGAATTAACACGCCAAATTTGCTAGCCACAATGTAATAGGGGGCGAGCCTTTTGCCATCCAACGGGCAAATAAATTGCAGTATATTGCCAGTTAGTATAAGAGGCATGCTGCTGCCCATTACTCATCGTTGTCTTTACTCTTGTTCGCCTTGTACGACACACCCGCGAAAGAGATAGGGGCTGATGACAATTGTATTCTGCTCTGCTGTCACAACGAGCAAAGTAATAAATGGTTGATAATTATTATCAATTGACAGGTATGTTTCTATAAGTAGGTTAAATACAGACGACCTTGTCATTCAAAGTGTCCTAATATTACTATTTATAACGATAGACGATGAATGCCGAGTAAATAGACAACAGCTGTCTCAACAATTTCTTTGAAATAACTACTGCAATGTATTCTGTGCTAACACAGAATTATTGCTGCAATTAGGGTGTAGTGTATAGATATTGTATTTCACGAAGTTTGGGTCCGGTTGTAGTAGTGACGTGGAGCGATTAGCGGGCTTGCATGTGTGTGTTGTGGTCGAGAGATTGAGCGCTGCGCAAGGTACGCACACTAAGATAATGTACTACATACATACATATATAAATCACGCCTATATCCCCGAAGGGGTAGGCAGAGGTGAACTAGCACCCTACATAATGGACATACCTATAGTATATGCATTAAAACATTCACAACCAAACTGACTTCGTAGTTCAATGAATAGGTATACTGCCTATATTTTTGCCTACATTAGAAAGTCAGCCATTTGTACCATTTTTGTATGTGCAATAAGAAGAATGAGATCCTTATAATAATGAGTTAAGATGTAGGCCCCTATTTGTTCTTTTACAATAAATGATGAGCTTGCTGGAATTAAATTCAGCTCAGCTCATTAAATATCATGGTCCGATTAAAGAAAAGTCAACAGTATCTAATTTTTAGTAATGAGACTGCAACCTTGAGACTTTCATAACCTAAGTTAGAACAATAGCATAAAATATCTATGTAGAAATACGAAATGCCAAAGCTTTTATATCGTCCGGATATCTCAATATCATTTTAGTTGACACAGAAGGCATGTCCATTTATTTATGTTGTATAATTATCCCTATCAGACGGATCGCGTCAGTAATACCACGCTGCGCTCAAAAACGTGCATTACAGACGTAGGAGCTCAAACCGCGAAGCTCAAATGGGACTGGGCAGGACATGTATGCCGCATGCATCCAGATCCCTAGGCAAAAGTCACCACAGAGTGGTCACAGGATGGTCAAAGGCATCGAGGTCGACCTAGAAAGAGGTGGAGAGACGATCTGGAGGCGTACTGCAAGACATGGACGGGATTGGCTCGGGATCGCTCGAGATGGAGGGCTGCGGGGGAGGCCTTTGCCCAGCAGTGGGATCTTATAGGTTAATAAAAAATAAAAAAAATCCCCTATAAGGTGACAAACTGAGGATACCCAAAAAAGTTGGCCTCATAGAGGTAAACGGTTTTAAAATCTTAGTCAAAACTTTGAGCAGTATGGTCTGAATTGTAGACTGATGATGTCATTCATAAACTTTTCCGCTGTATTGGATGATAATATGAATCTAAAGAGAGTGGATAACTTGATGACATCTGACCAATATGAATGGAAGAGGATATACATATACTGCGCCGACTCCAGATAAACTGGGAACAGGACTCATAATGGGTGATAGATTCAGGTGCGGAATACTATGAAGACGACAAAGAACCAATAAGATCGCTTATTCTTCAAATTCTCAAGTCATACCAAATTTATTAGCACGACTGCAAACATCACAAATGCTTTTCATATTATGTAAATAGTATAGTAAACTCCATAGGTATTATTATTCAACTGCTAGTTAGTATCTGTAAGGGTTGTCTGTATACTGTACAGTGAATAGTGATTAAAACTGATCCCCTTTATGTAAGTCCATCAGACATGCGTATGCGGGTTCGTGCCACGTGTGGTATCGAACAATGCTTCGTATAACATCCACCTTTAATAAACGCACACCATTAGGCGAAAGTCTTCGTTCATTTTTACGATAGTAGAGTGTGCCATGCGATGCGAGTATTTTATGTCATTAATAGTCTCTAGCAATTGGTGAATATTGAATATCATCATACGCAATCTAAGGTCAATTAGTATCTGCCTGCCTTACAGCCAGTACAACATGCAAAAATAAATTCGGACTTCCAATAGCGTAAGTTTTAATGCAACATAAAAACACGACTGTTAGTTTCTGAATTCTCGAGACGTTAAACTTTTAACTAATGGAAAATACTACATCACCAAATATTACTTAGGCTAGTCATGAAAAGTTTATGTATCATTGAAAAACAAAATGTACATTAACTATTACTTGTTTGTTCAAAATATGAATTACCTAGTATATTTATAAATGACTAGAATACAACCAGTTTTTATACTACTACTAAAACAAGAATGCGGCCGCTCTGCAAAAAGTCGATGCACGCTGTAAATAATGCTCTTCGTTGACCTCCAAAGGCCTCACGGCTGCAGATTTGGGAGGTTTTTTTAGGCCGTTTTTACTGCTCACGGGCCGTTACGTCAACGGACGGGCGAACTGTACTTTTTTGTGGGACCGATTCATGCTCCACTTTGTTTTCGTTTTCTGCCAATATAGCGGCGTGAAACCAATGACGGATTGGATTCTTTATATTCTATTAAATTATTCTGCATCTGTTTGCGCTGTGTAGCGTCAATTGAGGTTTTATCTTGTTGCGGTAGGTGGGAGCGAAAAAATAACGTAGAATGTGCCAGCCCCGGCTCATCCCATGTTGTGTCGTAAAAGTCAACTAAGGGAGATTGCCCGGTGTAGACCAATGAGCATTTTGGGGCACCCGAATGGTGGAAGGCAAACCACCAACAACAGCATACCCAAAGAGGGTTTATTGTCAGGCAGGCGGCTGGCTGTAAAACGAAGTCCAAACCTTGATATGGATTGGAATGTTATGTTCCCAATCAGTCTCTCCGTTCATTGGTCTCTCGAAATGGTACTTTCTGTCTCTTTTCTATACATTTAATCATCACTAGCACCTTTACGGTGTGATGGATGATATGAATCAAAAGGGAGTGGATGGTTTGATGACGTCTGACCGGTATGAATGGACGGGGAAACATCTGCAACTCACCCCAGACCGAACGGGAACAGGACAGGAAGAAGATCTTCTTGCGGTAGTTTAAATTCTTCGACCATGCTGTCGACATGACTTATTATCAGTTCGATCCTCGTGTATCTGATGATTGTCGACTTTTCTTACACGTCAATTAGCGTTGTAGTCACGTATATAGATAGATATACGATACCTATACGATTGGCATTGAGTTTATTTTATGAGATAACGTTAATGTTCAAAATATTTGACTCCTTCTGGCTCCCTTTTTCTTCGCTCACTCCTCAGTCGCATTCTCAAATTCGTTACGAAAAGCTTACTACATCCCTATTTATAAGTGTGTATATTATATTTTAAACTGTAGTACCTTAAGTGTTTGTTATGTAAATAGTACACATAATTACTCCTGTAAAATTGAAAACTAAAAAAATGATTGATGCATTCAATCTTCTTAATTATTGTGTCCTCCTATTGGATACCATGCTTAATCAAATTGGAGTACGTAATGTGTTATTGACTTCGCAATAGCTTAACGAAGCAAATATATTTGTATTTATATTTAAATTATAGGTTACATAAAGAAGTAAAAATACATAAAAATATGCGAGCTATCATTTAAATAAACAATAATTTATATTACTTTATATGAGCAGTAACCACGATACCTCAGCCGTATACCCAGCTACAATAAAGCACGCGTGACACGAGAGGCCGCCCCCTTGATCTTTTACTTAATTATTGCAGCTGTCAACCTGCCTCAAGGCGTACAGCCCTCATAAATAAATTAAATAACATCCACACACGTTGCACAAAAATCTGCTATACATACATCTGGCCATTCCGTATAATGCAGTTTCTTTTCGTGCACATGTTTGTGCGTTTATTTATCGTAATTTTCGTATTTATTTTTCTTGTAAACGCTTTGTGATGTTCAATAAAAAAAAGGGCCTGAAGATAATGTGAATAATAGAGATATAAAAACTTATCGACGTTGCATAACGATCAAAAAGAAAGTTGAATGTTGAATGTAATAAGGTAAAATATTACGACAACGGAAATTAGTCGATATTATTAGGGCTGAATATCTGTTTCTTAATTAAACATTTTAAAAGTACTAACAGTTAGGTACTGATATATTAATGATATCTGGTGCTAATATTGATATAGGTCTAATTTTGCAATCCGCTAACTTGACAAATTGTAACCCAGACAAGATTAAATTTCACTCGCGAATTGAAACTAAGCCCTTATTATTATTAGGCTTATATTATTGCTGTTAGTAAGTAAGTACCTACCTGTGATTACTTTATAATTTTGTTTATATATTTTATAATTTTGACCTTTTTTAAATCAAACTATGTTGAGAAGTTATGGAGAGTTATTTATTCAGTTTTCTGCGTGAAAGAGAGCTAACCTATATAGGTCCAGAGTGATCCAACCAACCGAAAAGCCCTGTAATTTTTCATATAGGCACACAAAAACGCGGCCATGCGAACCACTTGACTCCCTTTTAACTTTTTCACAAAATCTTTCGCCTAATCCCATCCAGTGAGCCTTAATCCTGTGTCAACAAAATATATTCGCGGTGGGCAAACATGCCCAGCCAGACACCCCGCGCGATTGGGGGGAGGGTGGAGCTGCTGGGACGTGCCTAGGCAGATAAAGGGCGCGTTATATGTATACGAAAGTGACTCGTAATGTATGATTTTTCGTGGTAATGAACTTTTGTGACCGTGCACAATGGGGGTTGCTGTAGCGATTCGTGGATACACACAATTTGAACGCGATAAAAAGAATGTCGCTGTAGTAGCGTGTTTTCGTGATGTCGCACCGTTCTTGTCAAACGTCTTCAAGCTTATAAACGAATACATAAATCTTGCTACTAATATTTATCCTGGAGGTAAAGGTAAATCAAACTCACGTTTCGAAAATTATGTAAGCTCCCATGTAATAGGCGGGCCAGCCATCTATCGGGCACGTACAACGTAGTCATCCACCTCTCGACGATCTCAGTTTATTATTAGGTGATATAAGATAACCGCTGCTGGGCGCTGCTGCCCGTTACTCATCATAGCTTTAGTGTCTTAACCCTTAGTCGTCTTGTAAAACACCCGCCGGGAGAGATGGGATACATGACAATTTGTATTCTGCTCTGCCGTCACCACCACTACACGGCGGTGTCCGTCGTGTGGTGGTGGTTCTTATTTAAAATATTATTCTGAATACTTACCTTATCGCGTTTTACTCGTATGTAAAATTACTTACCGACTTATAAGTTTACAATATAATTAGTGCTCTTACATGTTGTGTTATCTGACTATTAGATCAAAGTAAGTCTTATCAAACTAGCTATTACATTAAATCCTTATAATGTTAGAAGTTATTTGTTTTAAACAATCCTGTGTTTTTTTGGAAACTGTATTGTAGTTTGTTTTAAATGAGGTAATCAAGTTTTAGGGATTTAGGGACAATTTTAATCATCCTAACAGTTGCGGTAAAATCCAACTTATAAAGCAATTTTTTCATATAAATAGAATGTAGTTACTGCTTTCTGGGTTCTATAAAGTAATTATCGGGTAAATCTGTAATTAAGGCATTACTTGTTTGTGATAATTAAAATGTCTTAATTTTACCTCCTGTTGCGTAAACATCAATTAATAAAATTAATTGGGAGAAACCGTGCCATTTAATTAACATTCGTTGAGTTTGTTGTTATATTTTTATATTCTTGCATAATTGAAATTTGCTCTTATTCCACCAAACCTATTTATAATATTTCGAATTCAGTTCCTCCTACGAAGGTAATCAAAATATGGCGTTGGGAGCGATGCGGGTCAATAAACCTTTCGTTTACGTTTAGTAAGAGTTCAATATTTCCCTGTTTATTCGTGGATTCGGTTTAGATAGATTTTGATTAGTAATAAATAATTGCGGTCATAAAAACCGGGCGGGCAACGACACTTTTGTATATATGGTAAGTAAGTTTTATTTATTTATTTATTTATATGGTAAGTTGGTCTATTTACATAATAACTCGAATAATATCACTTATGCACTTAATTATCATGTAAATTTACTACGAGCCGTGCTCATTGTCCCTGAAACTTCAAAGGATTCCACTCGACCCTTATTCAAATATGTCCCATGTACATCACTAATTGTTCAACTTGTAACCAGTGGTCACCCAATATACTACTGACAAAAATTCGTAATTTTACGACAGAGCAATGCTAATAAATAACAATAATACAAATAGGTACCTACACTACCCTGAATGACCACATAGATAGCTTCTTTGGTTATGAAAGATTAAGTTGGGTTGGCCGTGCGGTGACGGCATAGCAGAATACAATTGTCTACTAGGACTAAGGGTTAAAACAGCAATGAGTAATGGGCAGCAGCATTCCCCTTAGATCACCTAGTAATATACTGCGATTTCCGTGCCCGATAAATGGCAATAGGCTCGCCACCTATTACATGGGACCTAACCTGATTGGCGAAACGTGGGTGTTGATTGACCTCTGCCTACTCCTTTGGGAATATAGGCATGATTTATGTAGTATGTATGTAAGTTGGGTTTGAAAAATTTTTATTTGATTGAATTTTGATTTGATTGAGCAAAAATATTGATCGACAACATTTTCTTTTTAACCTACGAAAAAACGGAGGAGGTTACTCAATTCGTACCAGAATGTTATTTTTTATGTTTGTTCGCGTGAAAGTCCGTCGTTTAAATCGGTCCAGATTTTGATAATTATAATTTTGTAGTAAAGAACACCTGCCCTCCCCTTACCCTTGGCAACGGCCGCGTCTCTGGTGGTAACGTGACTCCGAGTACCTAAGTATCTCGCCCTGCCCGAATACGTGAGGCAAACTTTCCACTCCCCTCATCTCCCATTGGCGTCACAGTCGTAAACACGAGAGTGCCTCAAATAGTTTCCACGTTACGACCCTGCGAGCTAGGAGCCACCGCTCGCATATCGCGAACACAGTTTCATATTTTCTTTCTTACCACTTTTCGCCAAATAAATTAGGTCCTATGTAGCGAGCCAATTGCCTTCTGCCGGGTACATAAATAGCAGTTTATTGCTAGGTGGTGGTATACCCTCGTAAACGGGCCTATCTCTGAAAGACAGTGGACTGTGGGTTATCATAATAAAATGACCCACACTTTTCCTTGACTGTATATTCAGTTGTTGTTGAGCAAGTGTAACGAAGGCGCTGGTTTTAACTGTTGTCTAAATAAAATTGCTCGAAATTCAATGTCGTTGTAGAGTAATGCCGCTGCCACATCTGGTGAAACATATTTTCTTATCATTATGAACATTGGAAGCTTGAAATTCGTCAAGAATAGAAACAGAATTTGCTCAAGAACTTAGATGAGTTTGCCACGGTGCTCACCCCAAAATCAGCCGAAGCGGCACGTCACTCAAAGCCCCCGAAATTTCGTGCGCGCCGTGATATTTCCGAAAGAGGGTAGGTGCGCCTTGAGCGAGGACGCTTTGACTCCGCTCCGCCCGCTTTATTGAGAATTCCCACCCTTGGGAAATAGCCCGGCAACTCTGGCTATGGGGTGTTGCCACGGAATTTTTTATTTATTAATTTGTTGCCTCTATTCTTATGGTATTGATTTTTATGCATCACGTACGGAATTAATAGGTTCGGTTCGTTATGCCCGCTCGACTCGGATTTACACACAATGGCGCCACGGGCACGTTTGCCTGTGCAAACGATAAATGTGAGTACTGGAGTTTATTGAACGCACACGCTACGACTGATTCGGGCGACGCATTGCCAGGTGATCGTGCAAAACTGAGCTCTCGTCGAGTTAGTTGCTCACAGATTACTAGGCCTTTCACTCTTTTGACGGCGGGCCTAAGCCTTCGAATTTCTAGTAGCTTTGAACCTAAATCCCAAACCCTCGTAAACGGGCCTATCTCTGACAGGCAGCGGACTGCGGATTATCAAACTTAAATCACACTTTCCCTAGACTGTATATTCGGTTGTATAATTGTGCAACTGAATCGCAGTGCTCGCTTTTTACCGTTCCTTGTCTAAATAAAAATGTTGTCGAAATTTAGTGTCGTTGTCTGTTCGTTATTTTGTAATCAATCGGGTATCGATCGTTTGTTTCCGTGATATAAAGCTGTGTGGGGGGTGGTTCGCCTGTTTGTTTATAGTTGGCGAGCCGTGCGGCACGGAGCCCGGGGTACGGGAGGAGCGTTCGTAAGCGTGACACTTGGTTTCTTATCGCGCCGTGCAATTTCTTTGTTTGCCGCGTACGCAATTTCCCAAAGAGCGGCGTAATGCCGGCCCGAGATAAACCGCACAAGGCCTCGCCGGGCCTGTAGATGGCAGATATCTCTTGCGTAGTTCGCCGGCCGCCGCCGCCGCGCAATATTTCTTCGGAGCGAGCGTCGGTCGTGTCTCCTCCCGTTCGCCACTAGAGCGCCTTCCTCCACCGAAATATGATTTTGATTATGAAATATGACGGTGGAAATTCTCCGGATGGGCGTTTCGCGCAATTTATTCGCCGGCTATGCCCAACCAAACTTGAGCGTGAAATTGTTTCGCATTTTTGCCGCGAACTTAAATCTGTATCGGTGTACTGTTGTGTAATTTGATAATTGCTTGTATAAGTTTCTAACCGCATACCTAGATTGAAGAGTGAATAAAAAAGCTAGTATTTCTTGTTGGAGTGTTCGCTCTAGTATCCAGTAGCGCAGGTGCCGGTGCCTCATCACGCCGGCAGGTGTCTTCACGGTGCCTGACTCCGGTTATTTTTCAATTCTACCAGTTTTTACAGTCACCGTGATATTTATATAACGTAGGTCTGTGTACCTACTTTTTAATGTCCAATTCGTCTGCTAGGGGTCTCGCTTGACTTACACTTTCCAGTAATACCTACTTGAATTTGGTATTTGTTTTAAGCAAAAAAAAAGTCATCACCTAAGAGGATAGTGCATACCGAAACCTGATTTATTTTCTGGACTTTTATTGCTTTTATGTGCAATATTTAAAAATTTCACTGTCGAAATGGTGTTTAATTAATGATGTCGATATTCTATTTGATTTTAATGTTAGAAAAATGAGTACAAAGATTTTAGTGGTTAGAAAAAGAATTTCGAAAAATTATGATCTTGAGGAATGTTTGAAATTTATTTCTACATTGCGAGGGTACCCGTTGGCTTACAACGTGAAGTGCAAAGGTTAGAAGAATTTCGGCAAATTAATAAGTATCTTGGGTGGCCGAGCGGTCAGGCACCTGCCCGGATAGCAGCGGACGCTGGTTCGATTCCCGCCTCAAGATCATAATTTTTCGAAATTCTTTTTCTAACCACTAAAATCTTTGTACTAATTTTTCTAACATTTATATAATGTTAAAATTAAAATCAAATAGTTTATAAAGCAAACCCAAGCTTAACCGAACGCACGGTATTTGTAAAAATATCTGCTTTGGAATGTTTGAAATTTATTTCTACATTGCGAGGGTACCCGTTGGCTTACAACGTGAAGTGTAAAGGTTAGACGAATCTCGGCAAATTAATAAGTATCTTGGGTGGCCGAGCGGTCAGGCACCTGCCCGGATAGCAGCGGACGCGGATTCGATTCCCGCCTCAAGATCATAATTTTTCGAAATTCTTTTTCTAACCACTAAAATCTTTGTACTAATTTTTCTAACATTTATATAATGTTAAAATTAAAATCAAATAGTTTATAAAGCAAACCCAAGCTTAACCGAACGCACGGTATTTGTAAAAATATCTGCTTTGGAATGTTTGAAATTTATTTCTACATTGCGAGGGTACCCGTTGGCTTACAACGTGAAGTGTAAAGGTTAGAAGAATTTCGGCAAATTAATAAGTATCTTGGGTGGCCGAGCGGTCAGGCACCTGCCCGGATAGCAGCGGACGCGGGTTCGATTCCCGCCTCAAGATCATAATTTTTCGAAATTCTTTTTCTAACCACTAAAATCTTTGTATGTCGATATTCGATAAGCACGACTTGAAAAGTGTGATTGCGTATTGCTTACCACCAACAAAATATCATCAGTTACTACTGAACTAAAGGATGCTTAAATTTGATACATTATAATCGTTTGCTCTTCAGCGAATTATTAGTAATGTAATAAAAATAAAAGATTTCCCTGGAAAAATTACATGATTACAAAAGCACCATTGCTCCAATTTTAGAGAAAACAGTTCTGGCGTACCTCAAGGGAGTTCCTGGGTCCGGTCCTCTTTCTCTCATATAATAATGATATCCACTAAGGTGACATCCCATAATTGGGTATTATTTGCGGGCGACATTATACTTTGTGGCAACAACAAATTTATAGGAGTGACATATCCATGACACCGTAGAAATCCAAACAGGTTCACATTTGTTTTCGTTCTAGAAGGCAACTATACCGGTAACTTTGAGAATAATAAGTGTATAGATATAATGGGTGTACACTATTATGTTTTAAATATTTTGACAAAACATTCGAATGAGTTCAAAAAATTCTAAGCTTGAAACTAGATGTGGTTAGGATGTCCTATATAAATCACAAATTATTTTTACTAGGGATAATATGTAATATCAGAATATAGCGGCTACGTCATAGCGTTACACAAGCAAAGAGTCGAGTAACCGAGAAATGGTTGATCAGAATAAAATGCGACAGCTCACGATAAACATTGGAGTCAAACCAACACTAGATCTAATGAGTGATGCGATAAGGCAGAACGAGATAAGCAAGTCCTGAATCACGTTTACGAAGATTTTGGTGGTTAGAAAAAGAATTTCGGAAAATTATGGTCTTGAGGCGGGAATTTTCCGAAATTCTTATTCTAACCACCAAAATCTTTGTACTAATTTTTCTAACATTTATATAATGTTAAAATTAAAATCAAATAGTCACGTTTACGAAGTTTGTGGCAGATCTCAGAATATATCACAAGATATTCCCACAAGAGTATCATTGGCGAGGACATTTGAAATAATATCGTAACCTTAGACGAGATTGTTTAAGTTTTTTCTTTAATAATGAAAATAAAATTAATTTAATAAAATTATATAATAATCAAACATTTTTTAAAATAATAATAATAAGATTCATCTACCTATTTGTAACATTAATTGCAGTAGTAAAAATTACCAATATTTTTCAAGTCTAATCGCGATTGCAATCATCGCGCATCGAACTTTTAGCTCAAGTCTGACCACGTGAGTCACTTACCTACCGCCATATGCAGAACAGCTGTCCGACCCGGATGGCTAACTATAGCGCTTAGTCAGGGTTGCCAAGTTCTTTTTTATAATTTTAATATTATAATTAAGTATATTGTGATTTTGTGCCACTTTTTACCAACCTTACTTAGTTTAGTACACCTTTGTTTAAAACACATTATATCTGGGTCACATGGATTAGGTTTAATCAATAATAACATAATCTTTGTAAATAGTATGAATATTGAATACCTACCTAATTTAAATGTGTTTAAAAAAATAGTCTGTTTAGTATTTATATTATTAGAATGTTAAAATTATTGCAAAGAATAAGAAGTCGAGAAAGTTCTGTTTTGCTTCTTCGTGTAAGTAAACTATTATTGTCACAAATGTTCTGGCATGCATAATTGACAGCCCTTTTCTTTGGACTGAAAATGGGTCCTGCTGGGGTTAATGTGGGATTCGCGTAGCGAGTCTGGACCTACCCACTAAAAACGGTTGTGTTCTCCTAACCGGCTTTGGACCGGCTAGGTGCGGACGCTCATCGCATACTACCTCAACTATAGGTAATTGACAGCCCTAAATGAAGTCGATATCGTAGGCATCTCTTTCGCCGACTGCGATGCAGTTGACCCCGTTATAATCACTTTAATGACGCTATTTTTGTCGGGAACCAATTAAACCACTTGTTTTTAGCGTTCCGCTTGTGTAGAAACGGTACCCTGCCCGCTAAGGAAATTGCAATCCTGTCGATAAGCGAATAGCATGCGATTTCGGTGTCACAACGAAATAAGAGAAAACAAGCTATGTTGGCAGAAGAATGTTAGGTATGAACGAGGAAGGACGTAGTAGAAGAGGAAGGCCAAAGAAGAAATAAATGGACTGTGTAAAGGAGGAGGAGCGAGAGGAGTGGATGAGAAATTGGTGAAGGATACAGAAGAGTGGAAGAAGAAAACATGTTGTGCCGACCGAAAGAAATGAGAGAAAATCTGCTAACAATTCTATTTTCACTCGCGATAAATGTCAAAGCCTTGAATAGAATTCGTCCTTGTTGCTTATGAATTAGAGACATGTTTGCCAGTATTTCGCTAGAGTAACGCAGAGTACAAACGAGAGGTAAACACAGTGCGCGGTGTTCTCGGCATTCGTAGTCGGTACGGCGGCGTGGGAGCTTATCTACTATGATTTGTTTACGCGGCGTATAGTGGCGAACAGCTGAGCGGGTGACGTGGTATTCGCGGGCGTGCGCGCGCGTCATGCGCTCTGTGACGCGCGGTGCGAGTGTGATAACCGCTTTGGCGGCTCGTCAGTCAATATCGATCGCGCGATCCGCGGATCAAAATCAATGATCGTGATCCAGATTGATAATGTGGATTGGCGGGCCGTACACCAACAATCTGGATCGCGATCAGTGATTTTGATCGTAATCATTGATTTTGTTCGCGGATCGCGATCGAGATTGACTGTGCGGGCCGCCAACTGCCGGCGCTACTGACGTGCTGCCGGCTCGCGAGTCATAGACCGCGCTAGTCATTAATGTCACCATAAAATTTGCAAATACCGTTAGATGATAATCAACCTTGCGAGATTTTAACTGTCGAAACATTGTGAGTGAGATACTGCTTACAATTTAACGTATTATTTGTCGATAGTTTGGGTTAGTTTACGTTAGAACTGTCAACACACGTCAGGCAAAATGTAAAAAGGGCCCGATAATTGGCAATAGGCTCGCCACTTTTTACATGACCTTACATAATTGACAAAACGTGGGTGTTAATTCACCTCTGCCTACCCCTTCGGGAATATAGGTGTGATTTATGTATGTATTATATTATGACAATTTTTGGTAGAAAAAACGCGTTGCCCTTTAGATCTTGCCTTAATCAATATTCTTATGTAAATGCTCAAATGGTAATTGGATTACAACTGGTTATAAATGTCCATTAATCGGGTACAGCAATTAATGGGGACGTGATATTTAAGTCTGTGACAGAGTGTATATTCGAATAAAAAGTGGACTTGTCCGTTTGTCCTTTACATCCGTCTGTTTTTAATTTAACCTTTGATTCACACCCACAGCAGTGTTTCGAGCACTGCAATAAACTACGCACTGTTAAGTTTAAGTTATCGCAAACGTTGGCAGCGCGCCATGATGGATGAGAAGAGGCCATGTAGGTATTAGCCAATTTTCCAGCTTTCCCCCTAATATTAGTTTGTTCATTGCTGTTTTATATTAGCATAAATTAGGTTATTTATGTCCATGGCTACCATTTAATGGCATTCGTATTGTAATTTATTGTATAAATGTGTTAGTATTAAAAACAAAAAAAAATTTGCTTAGTCTCATTTTATATGTTACTAGGCGCGTCCATTTGTTTTGTGTCCATGTTTATATAATGTCATTGTTAAATTTGTCATTATTCAAACATATTGTACTGCGAACTTATTATTACTCTTACAAGAATTTTAGGAATATTAATTCTTCGCCCAAGGCGACGGCCGCTTTGGTCGAATGCTCAGATTGCTGGGTATTGGCCAAGAGGTCCCGGGTTCGAATTCAGGTAGGGGCAAATTTTGTGATGGCCACAAATGTTTGTTCCTGAGTCATGGTTGTGTATATGTTTATGTAGTATATTTTCACCATTTATATACATAATTATATTAAAAATATGTCCGTCGTCTACTGACTTTGGTATAGGTGTGAGTGTAAAAATATTATTTTTTTTATTAAACCATTAGCGTTTGGGAAATTCGGTTTTGTATTAATCTTGACCCTCAAGTTGATAACTAGGAGGAGAATCGGCAGTGGCCCTAATGTATAGATAGACATGTTCCATTTCTGTAATAATCACCCTTGTAGCCGCTGTACAGTATTGCACATAATTGTTACATACTAAGGTATCATACCTAAAGTATCATTGTCGGAGGACAATATAAGACGTTGGATTACTCAACATGGTAAAACAGTTTTCTGGCATGAGAGCTTTAATTTCTATCCAGAAAACAACTGATCCTTTGTGTATTTTGTTTTGTTTTAGTTAAATAGAATCGCGTTTGGTGTGCTTGAGTTGGATAACGTTCGGAACGGATGCGTTATACATTTATATGTCAAGCCTAGTTTGTATTTGGAAGGTAGTCGTCACTTCAGCCGTTGGCCCTTCTTTCATCCTGGGCTTAGAATGCCTTAAGCATGCCCCGCGATCCTAGGGCGTAGAACGCGGGGGTATGTGGGACTCCCCGGTACCCGGCGTGTAAAAGGCCTAATTACTGGGGTTAACCGGGACTACCCAATTTACCCCAGGGTTTAAACACAGGCTCTACTCCCGCGGTTCTGCTGCACTACATAGCCGTCACATAAAACATAAATAAAGTAATGTTGTAACATGTATTCGCTTGAACTGACCATAGTATTACCCACCTAACTTTATTTAGAAGCAGTAAATTATACTGCTTCTGCCGTGGTGACGGCAGAGTAGAATACAATTGTCACCACCCCAAATCTCTCCCGTGGGTGTCGTACAAGGCGACTAAGGATAAATCAGTGATGAGGAATGGGCAGCAGCGTTCCTCTTATACCATCTAGCTATATACCTACTGCGACTTTTGTGCCCGATAAATGGCAATAGGCTCGCCACCTATTACATGGGACCTAACATGACTGGCGAGACGTGGGTGCTGGTTCGCCTCTGCCTGCCCCTTCGGGGATATAGGCGTGATTTATGTATGTATGTATGTAAATTATACTGCCATAGTTTGTGCCCTATACTGGGCTAGAAACGGCTTCATTTATATTTAGTCACTGATCTGGAATTGACGTAAGGTGTTTCTATGCGTCTTGGCGTAACGTTTCATCGAACTTAAAATAGCTCATTTCCATACTATGGATTGGATATGTTTTCACACAAGGCAGTAGTACCTAGTAGTGTAAGGCTTCTTTTTATGTATGTACGTCATCTTATGAAGCACTTAACGTAACGCTCACATAAACCATGCCGTTTTATTCGCCAATTACACCGAATCTGTGGTCCTTATTAAAGTTCTACGCAATACTTTCGGCAGCCATCTAATCCGGGGATCGTCAAGGAATTTCATTTCGGTCGGTAACTACTACATACCACCTACTTGAGCATGTAATCTCTGAGATACAAGTTTTCAAAGATTTCTTTTATGTTGGTATTATTATTAGTTCAAGTACTTAATAGTACAGATTTGCTTGATACAGATGTTGGTACTAATAGATTTGTGACAGCTATGCCATTTGGTTATTTGACCAGAGAAGAATACAATGCTACAGATATTGGTACTTACAGTTTTTTGACAGCTATGCCATTTGGTCCTTTAGCCAAAGTTGCCCATAACAGAGGTCCGTGCGCTTACCCGGATAGCAACATATTGGTTCGATTAGTAAGGATGACCAGCATTTTAATTGGGCACGTCGTGAAAAATCGACACACCTACTTAATTAAAATGCTGGTAGGTACTGTTAATCCGGTACTGCCATCTCTCGAGTGTAAACTGTAGAAAGCAAAAACGAGAGGAGAGATCATTATATTAGGTAATTAGTTACAGTTATAAATAGTGATGTATGAATTCTAGAATTTGAACCGAATGGTGTCTGGTCTGACATCTTAGAGAGTAAGTAAATTACTTGACCTGAGTTTTATTTGGTGTAAAAAAGCATATCGTAAGGGTTCCCCATGCGGTGGCCAAAGAACATCAAGGAAAACGTACAAACATACTTTTTACTGTGTTAATAACATAAATAATAAGAAATAGAGGAAGGTAGTAAAACGTGTTCTCCGTTAGTAAAGAAACGTGCTTGCCGTACTATATCCTCTTAAGGCCCTACGGTAAAAAAATAAGGGTTTTTCAAACGCATTAATCTCGTAATCTATTACATGCAGGTATTTGGTACTCAGAATTGTGTAAATTTGGCATATATGAAAGGGCGTGGCACAGTCCGTTACCCGATTGAAAAATATTTCCTCGATAGAAAAAAATTCAAAGTCACCTCTAATTAATTAAATTTTTCAATATTATTCCAGTTAAACGGCTATACATTGAAAGGCGAGACTTGTATCAATGTAAAGTGTATATAATCTCCTAGGGATTGGTCGGCGATAATTTAAATAAAAACTGTTAATATAGTCACAGTTAATTGAAGTTTGATTTGGCGCTTACGTCAATTTTACTGAGTAGGGTACGCTGCGCTCTGTCTCGCTTTTGAGGCCGTGCGGCACAATCAAACTATCTCAATCAACTTAGTCCTACAAGCGCCGCCACTTCGATACAAATATTTTTTTCCGTAGGGCCTTAATGCTAGTGTGACTTGTTCACAAACGTGAATGTTCGTGGCCTTACATGGACCACGTAGGTGTACGTTACCGACGATGTGTTTGGACAGGTGACTTCGCTGGGAAGACTACCCTATCGGGTTTCGTGGCAATGGATGTTTACCGTCCCTTGAGTTTTATCTCTGGCGTATGTAGGTAATTCAATTACCTACTTCAATTTTGCCAGATAAGCACCCGGTGTTTGTTTTGACTAGGTCGGCACCGGAATCAGATTACCAAGAGTTCCGGAATCCAGTTATTTTTGACTACAGGAAGGGTTTGTGATAATTAAAGATGAAAGCTCTCACTGTTCCCCGGCGTAAGAATGAATGTGACCGTAAATAACTAGTTACCGGCTTTGTTTATGTCTGGAACCGGTGCGCTTGTAGAGAAGGGAATAAAGTTCTATTTTGAACGAAACTACGCACTTGTTAGGATATATTATCTTCTGTATAATAACGGAGACTTATATTTTTGTCACGGAGCAGCATTTACACTTTACAGGCTTACTGTACGGAGAATAGCGTCTTAACCGTTCTATAACACATTTTTCTACTTCTCAAATTGTGGCCCCAGCAATAAATTTAAAAACACTACTTGCAAAATAAATGCAACTAAGTCAGCCGATGATTAGATATCTCATAGGCTCGCCTCCTACTAAATGATACCTATCATAGTTTTCTAAATGTGGGTTAGAATACGTAAAGTAAGTAAAGTCAGGAGCAGCGCTTGGATCGCATAAGTGTAGGTTTACGGGAAGACCCTTCACAACATTTCCAATACACGCCTTCGCCTCCTTGCCTTCTCCCTCTGACCAGCTATACTGGTAAGATTCTGTGAGAGTCGCCTTAGACAAGGTTTCCAGTACAAAACTGAAGTAGGTTTTAAAGACCCAAAGTCTTTTAGTAATGTATTATTATAGATATCTGGCTGGATGGGCGAGGGGTATACCCCTCGCCCATCTAAAGAGCATACAAACCAACTATGTACATTATTTTTACCTGAATTTTATGGAATCGAGGCCTTCGAGTAAAGGAAGATTGTTGAATTTTTACCATCTACACATGACATGGTCTGGCTGCTGTTTAAATGTTAAATGTTCAGTCGTTGGAACTGAATAATTCAATTAAAATTACATAATGCAACTGGCAACGGCAGCGGTAATGTCAGCTTTGAATTCAATACGTGTGTTTTAATTGCCACTAGCAGCGACTAATGTACCCATCTAATTAGTAACCCACAGCGGTTTTGCGGCAGCCTTTATAGTGCCTTTGTCCTTTTCTAATCAACTATTGATTGCGTAATAAGAACTTGCCTAAGATTGTAGGTCCTCTGGCGCTTCCCAGCCGTGTTATTAGAGCTTGTTATAAAGCACTTTGTCCCGTTTGCCGCTATTTATGTTTTTAATAGTCATTGCTTAAACAATATCTATCACAAAACAATATTTTTAATTTTTTGGCTTATTGACTGTAATTTTTATATGTGTTAGTACTTGTTTGTAAGTACTAACACATAAGTACTGTGGAAACGAAAATGGACCTTAAGTTGAAGATGTGCTTTTTTACTGGGACTGTTTGCCCTGATTGCACGTTTATGAACTCTTCCAGCAAACACACTACATTATAAGACAAATTTTAACTCCTTATTACGAAATTTCCATGATACGACCATTAAACTGTTTTGACCTGAAAGCAATTTTCCAAGAAGTAACACTATACCGACTACGTTAAACGCATATTGGAACCGCTTTAGTATGTTGACTGGAACGGTGCTTGAGTTGGCTTACGACAAACTTGTTCTCGTATTACTTACTTTATTATTTAATCGCAGATTGGTTTGTTTGTTTGGTTTGTCTACAAGCGCAACTGACTAGCCACCACACTGACCAATTAGCCTTTCTCAATATTTGTATATGTGTGTACTTCTTAATTGAAAACATATACTGTGTGGTATTCCATCATCATAATTTTTTCTGCCGAGAGACACCCACTGTTGGACATAGCCATAGGCCTCTCTCAAGGATCTCCAATAGGCCCTGCGTTGCCCGAATCTAGCGGTTTCCAGCGACCGACAGCGGCCTACCAAAGCTGCGTCTTCCGGTGGCTGGCAGCTTTCCGCCACAATGACCATTCTGTAAACTTACTGGAATGTATTACAGGGACGTAGTGTAATGGATCCAAAAAATAGAATTCAGAAATTGCATTATGCGCTAATGCAATTTCTGACTACTGCCATTTTTTTAATTGATAGTAAGCCGCACGGGCCCTCGTGGGTGTATGTGATCCATTCTCCCTCTTTTTCTTCCATTCATAGGGGAAGTCTATTCTCCAGCATTAAGGTCATGACTTCAGATTATGAAATTTCTAAAAACGATTAGAATACAATAAAAATTTATTCCTTTAACTGTGAATAATTTTCTGCGGTTAATGCTTAAATTAAATTTCTAGTTTTGGATCAGCGATAACAAAAGACTTGTAATCAGTTAAAGTTCATTATAAGGATAACATTTTACGTCATAATATATTTTATTTTAATTAGGTGTTGTTGCCCTTTATGAAAATTATGGTTTCCGCTGTTGACGCAGGTACACACGCATTCGTTCTGGAATGACTTAACGGAGGCATGTTACGTAGCCTCGTACATATTAGGCGTGTACATGTATGTAAGTGTATGCATGTAGATCACGGGTCGTTTGAACCGTGAAGCCCCACGCAAAGGCGAAATGGGGGCGTGCCTTACAACTAAAGCTAGACCTATTTGCGGCAATATGACACAACAAATATCTAGGTTACTGTAATTTGTGTGTGTTACTATAATTTTATCGAATATAACTATAATGTTATATATACAAATACTTAGGTTATTACGTCTCTCCCATGGACGTCGTACAAAGCGACTAAGGGTTAGGCAGCGATGAGTAATGGGCAGCAGCGTTCCATCTAGCCTTATACTGTGACATATGTACTCGATAAATGGCAATGTTCGTCATCTATTACATGGGACCTAACATAATTGGCGAAATGTGGGTTAATTAATCACCTCGAAGGGGAAGGCCCTTCCGGGGATATTGATAGGCGTGATTTATGTTGTATAATTGGTAGAAAAATGTAGGTATGAACGTGGAAGGACGTAGAAGGAGAGTAATACCAAAGAAGAACTTGATGGACAATCCATCTAGTTCTTCTTTGGTAACTTACAATGATTTGTTCTGGATAGCTGCCGCTAGATTTGTTCAATGAACATTTGTCACATTTGAAAATAATTTTTATTTTGTTATAATAGTGGAAATGTCAATGCAAAGATGCTGTAATTTTATTAAAGGAGTATATGATAGCGATAGGAGTGAATGAGAAATTGATGAAAGATAGAGAGGAGCGGAAAAAGAAAACATTTTGTTCCGAACATCCCGCGCCTTTGATATTTCTTATGTTTATCTGAAATCAAATTACTAGTTAGAAGCTACAGTTATTGGAGCTCACGGACATTTTCTCAACTTTCCCACTGTACCTTGCCGAGAGTATCTTTCATCAACTGATAACAACGACGTCTTCATTACACACTTGTTGTTTCACAGTACTGATTAGGTCAAAAACCTATCGTGTACCGTACGAGAATCGAGTGCCGCTCCGCTAAATATAAACCTGTATGTGTAATTGTGTATACGTTACATGTCCCTCGCAAATATAGACTTGGCCAATAAGGGCTAACTGCCGCACTCAGAGACGTCAAATAACGTCAATGAGTACTTAACGTCAAAAAACGACAATTCAAATCTAGTCGCTATTCTTGCCGGGTCTATGCTCTAGAATTGAATGAAAATGTTTGACATTAAATACTCATTAAAGTTAATTGACGTCTCTGAGTGCGGCAGTTAATGTCGTATTCGCGTTTTGTTGTTCTCATTGTGACAAAGGGGAAGGTAGCCCAAAACGGGCGTACTGGCTAAATAGGACACTAGGGGTGTACAATAATTTCTGTACGTAGGTACACCTAATTGCTTTTGTGGGCTCTCAAATTTCATTTGTTTTTGTGGGCTCCTGGTAGGCTGACCTACGGCAATATAAGAAGTCTTCAATGCATTTACAATCCCCGGCACATAAGTTGACCTATGCGCAGCGGAGTAAAACGCGGAGTTTAAGATTTTAATTGAGGTTCTGTATATGCTACGTGTGTCTGTAACCATAGCAACGTAGAGATACCCGCTTCTGCGCGTTAAAATTTTAGTTTAGACACTTTTTCTTTCAATTACACTGCGCAGACGACCGCCATTTTAGTTCAACTTCGTGCCAGGAACTTAGTTTGAAATGAAAAATGCTTGATCTATGCAACTTTTGGAAGAGCGTAGCAGACGGAGAACAACACTTTCTTTTTCTCACCGCTCCCTAATCAATACCTTCACATATTTAGACCATAATTATGTACAGTATAATATATTGTACCTAAAGTTTAGTTTGCTAAAAATACATACATACATAAATCACGCCTATATCCCCGAAGGGGTAGGCAGAGCTGAACTAGCACCCACGTTTCGCCAGTAATGTTAGGTCCTATGTAATAGGTGGCGAGCCTATTGCCATTTATCGGGCACAAAAGCCGCAGTAGGTACATAGCTAGATGGTATAAAAGGAACGCTGCTGCCCATTCCTCATCACTGATTTATCCTTAGTCGCCTTGTACGACACTCACGGGAGAGATTTGGGGTGGTGACACTTGACAACATTTCAAAAATGACAACCTCCCAAAATAAAAATACCGTTTCTTTATTTTCCAATCCTGACTTCGAAAATAATTTTATTAATTTTTTTTTTTACTTAATTACAGAGAAAAAAAATAAAATGTAAAAATCATGCGATGACGTCACGGTCGGGGACGTATGAATTAAAACGTTTGCCTTCCTAGATGGAAGAATAAAAAAGTTATCATAGACATGATGACAGACGTCAGTCATAAATCAAATCCAATGTTATTAATTGTCATCGTCGAAATTAACAATATTAGAGTAGCAATAAATTGAAATCCTTCATAAATTTTAATTTAAAACGTATTTGACTTTGAAATTAATTTCAAACATTTCAGAAAAAATGTTTTTATTTTCGACACCGGAAACGCCAGTTCGTCAATTTTGACAAGTGTTCTTTTTATTTTTCGAGTCGAGAGCGATTTCCCCATTCGTCCACGACAGTGACGTCATTTGGCGCTTACATCTGTTTAGAATGACCGGTATTTCAATCATGATTTTTTGTATGAAAACGACGGAATTCAGAAGAAATAAAAAATATGGGTGTCTTCATTTTCGTTTTAATTTCATATAACATCATAATAAAGGTATGTTGAAAAAATTAAATCTTGTCAATTGTATTCTACTCTGCCGTCACCACACGGCTAAAAAATACTCGTAGATATTATTCATTCATTCAATTGTTTGAGTCCGATGCGTGTTTACGACACGTGTATATAAAAAAATAAAAAGTATGGTGGCCGACACGTTGACATTGACACAGTTCCGCGCGTGGCGTCCCCCTTGCCCTCTCGTTGGGATTCTGACTGTTTTAGTTCTCTGTCAATACAATTCAATTTGACCGATGGATTGGAGCTCGATAGCGCAGTGGCTTGGCGCACTCGCCTGCGATTGCGAAAACTAAGTAATCTCGGCTAAGGCCCGCCATTGGATGGGTGACCAAAAATTTATTATCTCGATTCCCGGCTACATCTGTAATCTTTAATACATACCAATCCGCACTGGACAAGCGTGATAGATTATGGCCCATTCTCCGTATTTTCTTCTATCCAGTCCTGTGCCCCACCAGTGGGAACATTAAAATGCTGGTGATGATGATGATGATGATGATCGACGTCTATGGATCCTCTAGCTAGCTAGAACATTTCCCACGGTCATTGTAGACACCTCTAATTTCTTATTTTAACAGTTGGAACAGACTTCCGCTTCGTGTTCTGTTTCATCTGAAATCGTTTTCGCGAAATGGAAATTTTTCTTTGACGTTTTGCTCATTGTTCTGACTGTTCTTTTCTTTTTTTTTGTTTTTAATCAGCCACTTTTTCATGATGGTCGGGTGTAGCCCTGGCTAGCTGCAAGTTCTTGTGTTCTTCTAACGGATGGCATTGTTTGTTACATCGACGGCAAGTATGTATGTAAAGAATAAAAAGTACCACGGTGGCTGATACGTTGACATTGACACAGTTCCGCGCGTGGCTTCCCCTGGCCCGCTAGTGATTCTGGACTGTTTTGTTTTAGTTATTTGTCAATACAATTAAATTTGACCATAAACATTTATGGATCCTCTAGCTCGCTAGACCATGGACAATTTAGATCTATTATTTCGTATTTTAACATTAGAAATAAGAAATAAGTGTATTCAATGTCATCTGAAATAGTTTTTGCGAAATGGAAATGTTACTTTGACGTTTTGCCCATTGTTCTTTTTGTTCTTGTTTTTTGTTTTTTTCCTCGGCCACTTTTCATTATGTTACATCGACATCACGTGTGTATGTAAATAATAAAAGTACTACGGTACCGATACGTTGGCATTGACACAGTTCCGCGCGCGCGTCCCCCTGGCTCTACTCTGGACCGTTTTAGTTATTTTTCGCGTCCAAACTTGCTTTCGGACCGCTTTTCACTCGCTTTTTGTTCGCTTTTTGTGCGTTTTGTCCCGCTCAGCCGCTTTTTTGTATTATTATTTTTCATTGTAAGTTTATTCGCCGATCCTTTCCACGGATCATCTTTTATCATCGGAGCGTCGGGTTTTCTCACTTGGGCTTACGGCGTTGTTTTTGTATTTTACTGCTTACTGGGGGTAGTTTTCGTGCGGTATGTGTCTAGACACATACCGCACTAGGCGTACGGAACTATAAGGCGATCCCTGATTAACGTTATTAGTTTTCATAACTTAGACGCTGCTATTTGTATAATTGAATTACCGAATCAATCGACTTACCCCACATATTTTACACCTATTTAGGCAGATGTATAGTACCAACAAAACTTAAGTAGGAAATAGGATGCGACTCGCATCCTATTACTTACTTAATTTTGGGTTAATGACGCTTATTGCCACATTACTGAATAACCACTGTTTAAGATATACCTACTATTTGATCTAATGTTTTTTGTAATTAATAATTAAAAGACATGTTTGCTCTTCGTAAACTGTAAAATTCGACATCTTTTTTTGGTGACCGTCTTTTGTTTTTAATACAGATTGTTAGTGGCCTGTTCTTGAAGGAGGTCGTATACAACCACATAATCCCATTTACCGTAGACATATTAAATCGTACTATATTGCTAAATAATAGGTAGGACAAAAACGTTATTCCTCATGACTCTTAGTCGCCTTGTACCACAATCAAAATAGGCTATTTTCTGACCAAGAGAAGATAATAATAGGAAATAGTTAATATACAATAACAAGATGGATACTTGGTTCGTGGTAAGGTTGTTTTTGTCTGTTGTTTACTGACAATATTCTAAGTTTGTTTGTTTGTTTTTGTACCCACGTATGAAAAGAAAGTTTGCAAATTTATCGTCTAATTCAAGGTCAAGAAATGCGCTTCCTCTTCTGATTCCATCACTTCACTCAAAAGGATGATATAGAGTTGATTGTTTGGAAAACAGCCAGCTACTCACAGAGTCTGGGCGAATACGTGACACATGAGATTTGAATAAAGTATCAAGCCCGCCCCTTGATACTTTATTCAAATGTAATAAACATATTATGTCACGTTGTCAAATCTATTACCAATGATAACATAAAACTAAATAATATCTTATCTTCTAGCTACTTAAACTTGTATTTGAATGATTTTCTTGAGAATTTTTACTACCTTCCTCCAGCCAAGAAAGAGATCTCAATGCGACGCATTAATAATGCAATTCCAATATAGAATACTTTGCTCGTAGCGATGTTTCAGTTTGACAATCAGGTCGAGTCTTTTTGCGACTTCTTGCGAATATAATATTTAGTATAAACATTGTCGATGCCGCTTAAAGTCTTATGGTGCTATTACAAAAATGTGCTTGTGACATGTTTTGGTCAAGAAATGTTGAAATCTGATGCTGTCACGTTTTGTCAATAGTGCATAGTGACATTGGCTGCTTCTGATTTATAAACACTTCTTAACCAAAACACGTCTCAAACCCCTGTTTTTAATAATACCGGTAATGTCTTTGCTATGTATACAAGGTTGACGAAGATAGGTGACATAGTCTGTTCACAGAGTACCTACAGTTTATTTGTCAATACAATTCAATTCGACAATCGACATTTCTGGATCCTCTAGACCAGTGTGTTTCACTTTGGGGGTCGCGACTTCCCTACGGGTGTTACTAGGGGGGTCGCCGGCAAAAGGAGAAGCCAATTTTTTATACTTCTACTTCAATACAAAACAGTTTCAGTAAGAATTAAATGAAATAGAGACTAACTTTTTGTCTGCCTATTGCCAAAGGGGGCGCTAGAATTATTCAACATTGAAAGGGGTCGCGTATTTAAAAAAAGATTGAAAAACACTAGACCATTTTCCTCGGTCATTGTGGATGGGAAATCTTCCCGCAAAGCAAAGAGTATCATTCTTATTTTAACAGTTGGAGCAGATTCCCGCTTCATGTTCTGTGTCATCTGAAATCGTTTTCGCGAAATGAAATTTTTTCTTTGACGTTTTGCCCGTTGGTGGTCTAACTCTTTTTTTTACTCAGCCACTTTTCACGATAACCCGTCTGGTGTAGTCCTGGTTATCCTGCTAGTTTCTGTTTTTTTCATCTAACGGATAGCATTGTTGCATTGATTAAATTATATTTATACATATCACGGTTTAGTCCTAACATCCCGATCATCGGTACCTACACTTGTAGGTACTTTTTGCGTTTCAAAACAGATAATAATGGTTCCTAAAGTCATAAGGTCAACAATTTTTTTACTTTTTTTTGCTAAGTAATAATTTATAAATTGAAACGATAAATCGTGGGTGAAAAATACTTTTGAAAGAGCACTATAAAATCGCAGCATTTTTTTAACACAGTGGCCTCTTTCCTTAACTTTTATAACTAGCACCTTTCCGGTGTGATGGATGATATGAATTTATCATAAGGGATTTAAATGGCTTGATGTCGTCTGACTGATATGAATGACACTGCGCCGACCTCGGTTGGACTGGGAACAGGCGAGCCAGATGATGATTATGATTATTGACACAATATATCATAAAATTATTTAAATATTTCAAGCATTCCAGATAATAAATTATAGTAGGTACCTATAGACAAACGATCTCTATTTTTTTTTATAATGCTTCTCAATGCAATCCGGACTTTATATTCGTTGTCACCGTTTAAATTATACAGACGTCCGCCCGTTTCAGGTGGCGGTGTTGTCGTGAAGTGTAAACGACTGTAAATGCCCATTCATTTGGTAATGTTTGTATCGCCGGTTTTTGCTTGTGAGCGCTGCGTCTGACGGGTTTATTTGAATAACGCGCAATGTATTCGTAACTTGAATCTCGCCCCTGCACTATTTCCATTTGATTGTCATTTGTCAGCGTGTTTTTCAATTGATTTCGTTATGATTAGTGTTCTTTATTATCTTCATCCTGAATCTATCTACGTTCTGTTGTTGGTTGATCCTACATAAGAATTTGAATACGTCACAGTTTCCATTCTTCTAAATATATATACTAGGGTATACTTGCATCAAAAGAAAATAGCGATACCTGTATCTTGATGGAAGAGGTTTCGTAGGAGGCGACTAAGGTTTTCTGAACTTGTGCATATCATTACACCGAACATGCATTGTAAAAACGTTACCAAGTTTTCTTCGTTATATTTTCAGGTTACATAAAGAAAAATTTCTTTGTGCTTCGAAAAGCACAGACATCCATACCGTCCATACATCCGTCATTGCGCCAAGATTGTGAGCTATTGACACACTTCGTTGCTAGAAATGTGTCCAATTATATTTCACAGACATTTATTTTTTCAATAAATTAGACCTCTATTGTGTCAGATTCATTCTCCCGGAAAGTTAATTAAAATATTGTCAAACCGAACGATGATAATGTCACGGTCCAAATACTACTGTTTGCTCCTTGATAAAAATCTACATCTGCACAGCTATAAGTGTGTAGCCCAATTCGTAATTACGACCATTAGGGAGCGGGCGGGCTCGCCCCCTATCCCCTGCCCCCCCAATGTCGCCACCTGCACCTTGCCACGCTAGTCTTAATGCCGAAATCAGCCCCCGGAGTCCTAATAACCGTATTCGGGAGTCTGAAATATAGAAAGAGGGACGTTGTCTCTTGGAAATTTAAAATAATAGGTAACTTGCTCTCTCGACGTCTGTGATGGGCTTGATACCGGATTGCTCAGCTGGCGTATGGCTATCTTCTTCTCCCTCCCAGTTTATCTGGGGTCGGCGCAGTATGTTTCCTCTTCCATTCATATCGGTCAGACGTCATCAAGCCATCCGCTTCCTTTTGATTCATAATAATATCATCCATACACATCGGAGCTGACGTATGACTATGTGAAAACTAATGTTACTATTGATTGGTCAATACAGTAGTACGTACGTTGAATTGAAACGAATGGTCAACTGTTTGCGTTTTTATTTTTAAAAACTGTTTGCAGGATTTTTTATTAAACATGATTTTATAAAACTGCACCTAAGAATAAATAATATGGCTTACTGCCGCACTCAGAGACGTCAAATAACGTTATTGAGTACTTAACGTCAAAAAATGACTATTTAGAACTAGTCGCTATTCTTGCCGGGTCAATGGTTTAGATTTGATTTCATTCAAATTTTTGACATTAAATAGGTACTCATTAAAGTTAATTGACGTCTCCGAGTGCGACAGTTAATAAATACCTCGTTAAAGGTCTGGTCAAAAACCGAAATGAATCCACGCTAGTAAAATAATCTATAAGAAAATGGCATCCTTAATTACATCTTATTTTAATTCCGTGATATATTACGAGCATAATTATTAACGTTGATAAATCTTTCCGCTCTCAGCTTTCCGGAGACTTATTTTTGAACACAAGTAGAAGGCAACGTTCGGACCGCCCTCCAGGGTTTGTTTGTTAATGAGTTTACGATTTCGCAGAATGATTACGGCGTTGTAGTAAAATACTGTAGGCGTAAAGGAATCAATGGATTATTCAGCAAATTCGTGTCATTGAATAAAGCATTATTAGCTCCGATCACGGTCACGTCTAGTAGTAAGTACTTTTAATTTTGTGAATTTTGGGTTTTCAGCTTAGAACCTTAGGTTCTAAACAGTGGATGGATTAATGAAATCTGACAAACGATATTATTGGAATAGGAAATATACCTACTGCGCCGAGCCGAACAACAAGAAGAAGAAATTTGTACTAAAAATATACTCACACCTTAAGACATATTTTTTTTATTACTACGATATTGATATTGCTTGGACTTATAATAACATTGAACTCTCCTGTGCCTTCACTTGGCGCAATGCATAAGGTAGATAATATGCGGTGAGATGTAACTTGTCTATGTATACAATAACGTTAGTTGATTCTGCACTCGAACCCTTAATTTACTTTAATCCTGTCTAAACCACTTGTACTCTAACTCCGGACGTAAGTGTAACTACTGTTTTATCAACTTCAGTTATCATGACTTTTTGAACACATAAGGATACAACTACAAAAGGATATATTACCCACCTAACGTTGACGCCAATTAGTTTTAGAATAATTATGCTCCCCGCCACGTGTATAAATCACGTAGACGCTTCACTCGTGTTCGACAACAATTCCCGCCGGTGTCCGCTAATTTGAGCAAAGCGGCAATGTGTAACGGGCGTAGTGTCCGATTATTCAACCATTGGTCAGCCTGGTATTAGTTTCACACACGATGTGGCAACTCCACACCCTCACGGTCTGCCTGCACTGTTGCCACCAGATATACAATAGCACATAAGTTGACATATGCGCAGCGCAGTAATACGTACATACATAAATAAATCACGCATTTATCCCCGAAAGGGTAGGCAGAGGCGAATTAGCATCCACGTTTTGCTAATTATGTTAGGTCTCGTAAATTGGTGGCGAGTCTATTGCCATTTATCGGGCACAAAAGTCGCAGTCCATTTCTAGGTGGTACAAGAGGAACGCTGCTGTCCATTCCTCATCACTGCTTTATCCTTAGTCGTTATGTATGTACTAGTGGACGACCGCGGCTTCGCTCGCGTTAATATCGGTTATTATATAGCCTACCTATAACCTTTTTTGATAAATGGACTATCCAACACAGAAAAAAAAAATTCAATTTGAGTCAGTAGTTCCTGTGATGCGCGTTTATCCATACAAAAAAACTCTTCAGCTTTATAATATTAGTATAGAGTAGATGTACAAATTACTGTAAAAGTATTAGATATTGGAAACTCAGAAAGGTGTGCAAAATGAAACTATGTAATTGTTACCGGTCCACTAGGCACAAATTGGGTAGTCCAAATTCCCCCCTTCAACGGCGCTCACTTGACAATATGGTTAAATTACTGTAACATATTATGATGGGCCACCGCAATTATGCGTTTAATTAATGGACGTGTCCAATCAATTTCGATGGACACACGTTTTGCATCTGTAAATGCAACAAGGCCTCGTTTCGGCATAAACATGCGACGAGTTTAAAAATACACACCGTTTTACCGGTAACAAGAGACCAATTTGTTTATTTTTGATCACGAATACCAATATGATCAAACTAAGCTATGTCATTAGTTAACGGGAATGTCTCATAGAGCCACAATGATGCAATAACTCTGATGGGGTGGCGTAAAAGTCGACTAAGGGATATTGGCCGGTGTAGGTATATCAATAAGCATCTGGGGCACCTGATTGGTGGAGGACAAACCACCAGCAACAGCATACGCTGAGAGCATTGCTGTCAGGCAGGCGGCCGGCTGGTAAAACTTATGCCAAACCTTTTGAAGAATAATTGAGAATTGACATTTGTTCTCGAATCATCATTGTTTATAATTATGTTTCTGTAGTATATTATACGCTATTACCGAATCGGGAACCCAACGCGACATGAAAAGTGTTCTATCCCACGGGAAACTGGAACTAAACTTGAGATTCATTAGCCTTGTATCTCGGACTACATTCCGGGTTCGATTCGAACCGTTAACCTTACTCACGGTACGGAACACGGTGTGATCTGGGTGTACGAAGCAAGGCTGCTTTATTTTAATTTTGATTGGGAATAAAATTTGTGTTAAATACAACAACATGTAAATGAAATAGCGCACACTAATACTACCCATGCCAACATATTACAAATGTTATAAAAAATTAAAAAATCTTAATTGGTAATTTTTTCTTCCTCCATACAAATTATCGTTTAGTAAAGCAAAATGGATGAAAAATCGAATAAAATTACAATTAAGAATTTTTGAAATCACCACATGTTTTTTAATGTCTAATTTAATTTTTGAAGCATTTTTTCTTATAGCATAAAGTGTAAAGTGTGTTTTTGGACGGTCCCTGTTGACAATCGCAGATTTCTAAGCTTCTTGACAAAATAAAAAATAAATTTGACGAAACCATGTATTTGCAATAATATGCTTCGAGTGTGTTTACAATCAGATAGGTTCTTCAATACGAGTAGGTATCTACACACGGTAACAGTAATTTAAAGTAGTCATTTTACATGGATCTTGTTTGTATTGTTTCTGTTCTGTACCGGCGATAAATCAGGGACGCCCCTAATTTGAAACGCTACGCGTCCTAGGGGCGGACGCGTCGCACCCGTTAACCCTTCATCGAATCACAGTTCGCCGACAACACGATTCCCGAATATATTTATTTTTTCTTTGTTTGCCAATCTTTAGAAATTTATAATAATTGCCAAAGATTGGCTTAAAATTACATTTGGTTTGGTTTGGGTTTGATGAGATGGGTTTAGGTTAGCTTATAATATGATAGAAATTAAAACATTGTCATTCAAACATGCCCACGTATCATTCATATTTCATTCTATTTAACATTCCTACATTTCAATCATACCATTCTTACTCATGTCCATAAATAGGTCTGTAATTTATTGATACTACACCGCCTTAATCACAGAAACACTTCAGAACGTCTGATATTGTAGATAATCATCTCATAGTTGCCTTATAAGTTTTTACAAACTATTCCTTCATGTTGATAATAACAAACCTATCTTGAAAGGATAACTTACTACATTTGTAAAAATACTGTTGCATATTTTAAGTAGATACATTGAAGACAAAATACAGTCAGAATTTCACAAATCAAATAAGTAAGTTAATAAAATAAAATTATTTTTATTCTGCAATTCCCGGATGCCTACTTTAGTGTTTCATTTACTTTTTATTAGTCTCTCGTAGAAAATAACGAACCGTTAAAACTCGGGGGTCATAAACGAATACTGCCGTAATGTGTTTTTGTAAAGAGAAAAGAGAATAACTAGTTAATTATTTATTTTTACACATAGTGAATTTTTTTATCCGTAAGGTGGAATACTGAATTATGTTTAGTCCCAAGAGGTTCTACATATTATTTTAACAGTCTAGCTAGAAATTGTTTTATTCTCTATTGACTTTTTCCGAGATAGGTCTTTTCAATCCTTCGTCCAATTTGTGTAGGTATTGTGTATGTGGGAGTGCGTAAACTTCACAACGGTGAATGTGCCATAGATGTTTTCCAATACCATCTTTGATCCAGCTGTTGTTGGTATATATTATGGCAATGTTCCCTGTTGTTATATAAAAGCAACCCTACACGCATCCCCCGCGACCCGGCGCGATATAATCGTGCCGCGTCCAACGATTATAATCACAAGGGCAGACCTAACGGTCCCTTTAATGCGAGGGTTCGCTTCGTCTCGTAGCCTCCACAATACAAATCGCTTCTTAAACACAAAAGAGATACAACTCAAAATTGCATCCCTGCAATAGTAAGCTTTAATGTCATCAATTTAGAACACACAATGTTTTATATAATTTTTGATTTGTCTCTTTTTGTTCTATTGATTGTGCGATATTGCACTCGAAAATTTATTTATCTTCGAGTTTTGTGTTGGAGTAGTTTTGTACAATGGCCAGGAACTCGGTTCGGCTGCCGTACAATCGAGATATTGTTGTCATAATTTTGATCGGTAATCATTTTAATTAATTAAGTTATAGTGCCTGTGGGTGCTGGGAGAGAATGACCGTTCTTTTGTTGCGTAACCAAAGCACCGATCGTAAAGGTCAGTCGCCGGATGGGTGATATACCTATTCCCAAATCTCACTACGCCTGCATAACTTCATCATTTTTATCCTGGTCCGCTTCTGCGCTTCGGTTTAAAATCAAGCGCGCCGTATTTTACTATCGGAATGTCCGTTAAACAAACTGTGAAGTTCATATTATTATCTTGATTCAGACTACATATTTGGAGACTAGAGACTTATTTAATACCTGTAGTAATAATTCCTGAGTACCAAGGAATGATGAACATATGAACAAGTTAACGAATCGTGTTTGATAATAGAAAATTATTTTGAATATGAAGATTACAATGCATGTTAATGAGATTAGATGAAGCCAAAGAAGTATGTAAGTATCGTAGCAAGTGGAAAGAAGTGATCTCTGCCTAATCACTTGGAAAAAATGTGTGATAATGATATACATGCATGATTACAACTATGAAAACCAAGAACTTTATAATTTATTTGTGTTCAGGGATGTCAAGACCACAGACTATTTTTTTATATCAATATCTATGACATTTTATATACAGTGTCTTAACCTATTCGGTCGCCACGAAAAGGTTCAACGTGTAATTTTAATATTAACGCGGTATTTAACCTGCGCGGCGTGATGGCCCGACATGTACGTCCGACTGAGTAAAGCTTCTGGGGTTAAAGCAACGCTAGCTTATTGTTATGGTAATGTCGACTCTGTAGGAGATCCTGGGGGTTCTCGCACTGGAAAGTCTGAGTTATAGTGCCCGCCTTAAATTATACGACAGATATAGTTCATGAAATATGTATTGATGTGTATTTTAGTCCCGTATCGGTATTTAACGGGGTGTACGGCATACAGAAGGCTCAGACGAAATATGTTGTTATCTGTACAGATATATTCAATGTCATAAACGTATGATACAGTTGCATGGCTATATTTCTTTATGTAGCAGTCACTCGAATAAGTTACAAATGTTTCCATGTTTCTTTTGTTTGGTGATAGCTGTATTTAACCTATTATTAGTATATTTTATTTACTTACATTATGTTTACGATGCGGAGCTGTTTGCTTGCGAAAGATATTGATATAGGATACTGTCAGAAACAATATTTCAAAATCTTAAGCGGAAAACTGTAGTTTAGTTTGACTTATATCTTTAATGATTCATGAGTGTAGATGGATGCCTATAATATAATTTGCCATTAATATGGGGATTATTTATGAATAAACCATACTTTTATTTTATTGTCTGATAAAATACTTTATTTGCGCTATGTTTGTATCGCTCATTTGGTGCAACAATGACACATTTACATTTTTTGTTAAAACAGAGATGATAATATTCATTTAAAAAGAAAAATTCATTAAATCTTTATTTCCTATTCCTGTAAAAACACAAAATTCTAATGAGCGGTATGTTAATGACGGTTGTGGTAATTAGTTATTAATTTTGATGTTGTTTGTCCACAGGGCAGTGACAGACCCGCGCGATGGCCGGCGCGTCGCCCTCAAAAAGCTGCCCAACGTTTTCCAGTCGCTCGTCTCCTCCAAACGCGTCTTCCGGGAGCTCAAGATGCTTTGCTTCTTCAAACACGAAAACGTAAGTATTGAGAGGTGTCCCTTTTTTAACATTACATACCTAACAGAAAAAAATATTGTGTTCATTCCCCGCATCAGGACAATCTAATATATAAAAATAACAGTGTTTATTGAAAAAGTAACTCCGAAAAGGCCTGACCGATTTTAATGATTTTTTTTTGTGTATTTTTGTAGGTCTGGGTCTATTTGGGTTATTAGGGTTATTATTAATAGGTCGTAGGCTATTTTTTATACCTTTTAAAACAACGTTTGCCCGGTCAATTATTTGAAATTGTTTTTACCTTTTTTTTCAGTTTTATTTAGTTATTTCTCACCATTTCATTACTTCTCTACATAGTATTATAATATAAAAGCTTTTCAAAAACAATGTTCTGACAGTAAAGCTTAGTTTTAATTAAATTACAATTTTCACCACCCCGTCTCTCCCGCGGGTGTTGTAGAAGGTTATAATTAAATATGACGAAGATTCGGCAGCAGCGTTCTATATACCTTCACCACGTAGCAATACCGCTATTAATGTGCCTTGGAGGTAGATGGCAAGAGGCACGCCAGCTTTTACATGAGACCTAATACATAGTTGCCGAAATGCGTTCTTATATTAAACTTCTGCCTACGGAGATTTTGCTGGTTAGAAAAAGAATTTCGAAAAATTATGATCTTGAGGCGGGAATCGAACCCGCGTCCGCTGCTATCCGGGCAGGTGCCTGACCGCTCGGCCACCCAAGACACTAATTAACTTGCCGAAATTCTTCTAACCTTTACACTTCACGTTGTTAGCCAACGGGTACCCTCGCAATGTAGAAATAAATTTCAAACATTCCAAAGCAGATATTTTTACAAATACCGTGCGTTCGGTTAAGCTTGGGTTTGCTTTATAAACTATTTGATTTTAATTTTAACATTATATAAATGTTAGAAAAATTAGTACAAAGATTTTGCTGGTTAGAAATTAATAATTTTAAGTAATTTTTCGAAATTCTTTTTCTAACCAGCAAAATCTTTGTACTAATTTTTCTAACATTTATATAATGTTAAAATTAAAATCAAATAGTTCTGCCTACGGCTTCGGGAATGAACAGGTGTGATTTATGTATAGGCACTACTTACTCCACTTCAATAGAAAAACAGAGTAATCTATGTTAATTGTGTATAAAATATTATTGAAATTCTCTTGCATTTTAAATAAAACATTTAGGGCCTGTTTCACAATCGATCGAACTGTCAAATGATCTTCGCAGATCATTTGACAGTTGTAGTATGAAATTTATGTCAATTGAACTGCAAAGTAAGCTACTTCAAACTTCCTTGTCGATTGTGGAACAGACCCTTAATGTTAAATTATTACTTAATTATCAGAGTGTGTCTATCTAATCCCCCATCAAGACCATAATTTTCCGAAATTCTTTTTCTAACCACCAAAATCTTTGTACTAATTTTTCTAATATTTATATAATGTTGAAATTAAAATCAAATGTGTCTATCTATATTATCATACTGTTCGTCCTCTACACAATCAGTCAACAATTTCCATTCAAATCCGTTCAGCCGTTTAAGCGTGAAACAGCTTAACATGCAAAGTTTCTCATTTACAAGAACAATGGTGAGGATTAGTAGGGATTATTGTCGTAACAGCTTCGAAGTGTACAAATGTATCGAAATGCTTCTCCGCGTAAGGGATCTCCTTTTACTTCCCGCATCTAACAAAGATGACATGATGAATGTGTTTATGTTCGGAGACTAGTTCCTTTTGGCTAAATATTATTAGATTCGTTCATGTAAGCAGAGACGCTAATGGTATGGTGAATTATTTCTAGATAAGTATTTACATACATACATAATTCACGCCTATATCCCCGAAGGGGTAGGCAGAGGTGAACTAGCACCCACGCTTCGCCAATTATGCTAGGTCCCATGTAATAGGTGGCGAGCCTATTGTCATTTATCGGGCACAAAAGTCGCAATACTTTGCTAGGTGGTAGGTATAAGAGGAACGCTGCTGCCCATTCCTCATCACTGATTGATCCTTAGTCGCCTTGTACGACTCCCACGGGAGAGATTTGGGGTGGTGACAATTGTATTCTACTCTGCCGTCACCACACGGCGACGTATATAAGTATAGTCAAAGTATTTAGATTATGAAATATATCAGTGATAAATAAAATGAGTGACATGGGAGTAGATTATTTTAAGTAGAGTAACCTCATATTGATGTAGCGGCTACGCCGTGCTACGCTACACAAAACAAAGTATCTAGTGACTTTTGAAATGTTGTGAAATGGTTGATCAGCGATAACCTATGGGTATGGAATCTAATAAAAACTAGCCCTAACGCCTGTTGTGATAACACCTGTTGTCTGTAAATTAGCAAAATCTCAATCCCAAGTACAACAGTTTCTGGTTGCATTCGATATATATACAAGATCCGACGAAGGCAGTTGGACTGTGGTCCCCATTCGCACATCTGTCTCTGACGACCATCTCTTTTTACCAATGATGACGCGAACCTTCCCCATCCCGACGCACATAATTAATTGTCTAATATACCGTACCCTTAGTCGCCTCGTGTATTCGGCTCTGCCATCACCATATGTTAAAATATGTATATTCCAGTGAAATGGGCTCTTAATTAGGATCCTTGTTCAAGCTGATCCGCTTCTAATAAGTTAATGACGCTCGATTAACGCACATTCCTGTAATACCCGCAACACCTCACATTTAAACGTTTTATCAATTTGTAATTACCTATCGGAGATTATTCATTTGCGCCGGCCGGCCCACCGTTATCATAATGCAGCGGGATCGGATATAATTACGAAATAATTGTATTGCCCGGTACCTACCGGACGCCGCGTAATTTATTCATTTTCACGCGTTTATCGATCAACGAGCATTGTTTACGGTTTTGTGTGTTATTGTCGCGCGTATAAAGGTATTTGCACACTACACCGTACCATACCATGACTGTAACCGTTCCGTAAACCCATATAAAACTTACCGTAATAAAATATTTTTTAATATTTACAATTTATATATTTTTTCGCTAGATGTTGATAACTTGTGTGTACATATAGGAGAGTGGGTTGGGGGGTTGATTCCTCGTGCCCGAAATGTTTCGGTTTATGTGATTGGCGATTTGTGGGATTGTATCTGGTGCATAATTTACAATGTAGGTACCAGCAATGTCATCAATCGTTGACAATGGTGGGTTTCTCTACAGCCTACTTGCGTGCCGTTCTGCTAGCGGAGCGTTGGGCTCTGGCGCGTATAGTATCAACTTTGGTATTGACTACTGAGGGATGCTGCGCCTATCTATTCTTGGACATACATGCTATCTTCCCTTGGACATACGGGTTTTTGATGTCCAGTGTCTTTACGATTCATCAGTGTATTGTAGTAATATTCATCAGTGTATTGTAGTAATCATTAATAAAATCATTAATATACGATAATTAACGAATCATTAATAAACGAATTTTACATACGTCACCCCTTCTCCCACAGGGGTAGGCACAGATCACTTCCTTCCGCTTGCTACGATCCTTACATACTTCTTTCGCTTCATCCAATCTAATCAATCTCTTCATGCATGCCCGTCGGTTTCGGGTACTCTTGACCTGGCCCTTTTTCAATAGATTTTCAATTTGATTATGAAAGATCCGCCTAGGCCTTCTCCTTCCCATTACTCCATTCACTTTCGCCACGTAAATCCTTTTTGTCATTCTCCTTTCATCCATTCTTTCGACGTGACCAAACCATGCGAGCATCCCTTTCTCAATCCTTGTCATTACATCTTCTTTCAAACCACACCATTCTCTTATCACACTGTTATACAATCGGTCGCTCAGCCTTACTCCAGCCATGCTCCTCAACGCTACTGCATTTATTCTACTTTCATGCTTCTTCTCCCACACCCAACTTTCACTTCCATACATTAATGTCGGGACCAGCACTCCATTATGAACAGCCATACGAGCCTTTCTGGACACGCTTTGGCTGTTCATAAAAGTGTGCAAAGCCCCGTTTACCATATTCCCAGCTTTCACCCGCTTTTCAATATCACTATCACACTTTCTATCTCTCGTAAATATAGATCCTAAATATACAAACTCTTTCACTTGTTCAACATTCTCACCCGCTATCTTAATTTCACAATTCGTCATTTGTTCATCCCTTTCAAATACCATGACCTTTGTCTTACTTACATTTACTTTCATCCCTTTCTCTGTCAAAGCTTCATGCATAACTGTTACCATCTCATGCATAATTCGTTCATTCGTAATCCACAATCAAATTCTTTTAGTCTCGTCAGACAATTATCCATGTATAAGTTGAACAGCCATGGTGACGCTACACATCCTTGTCTCACAAAGAATCGAATAAAACGAATTTTGACTATGACAATGAACCAACACCTGCCCACTAGACCGTTCCGTTACCGTCCATACCGGTGTACGTACAGTACGTAGCGTACCGGCATGGCACTGAATTCGAGTCGAATATTTTGCCGGTGCAGATACTCTCCGTGCTAGGCCGGTGACGGAACGGTCTAGTGGGCAGAAACCTTTAAGCGGGATTTGCATTCGTACGAGAAAATTGGACCCGATGTTGTGTGTTATCGTTATATAAGCGGGTGTTGTTGAACAAATAACGTGTCAATCGCCATACCAGCAGCGTCTGCTGCGGGCCTCTGTGTCCCAAATTGTGTGTTGCGAACACAATTGCGTAAAAATTTACGCATTTTTAATGAATATCCTTTGTTTAATTTACTCATAAACTCGTCGCATTCGACGAATTAGTTCGTCTTTCGGTTGCTGCTGCCCATTAGTCATGTCTGTCTTTATCTTTTGTCGCCTTGTACGACACACGCGGTAGAAATGGAGGTGGTGACAAATTGTATTCTGTTCTGCCCTCACCACTAAGGTGGCGGCTACAAATAAATGTAATTATTGTCAAACTCTTCTTAAAATTAAAACTGTTCTTTCACTTTTACCTTAGAATTGCACAAAACTGTTGGGTACCGTCGGACCGCAAAAATAATCTTCCAAAACGTTAGCAAGCAAACATATAAAGGACAGGCGACGTCGTTTAATTACTCTGCTTACTCAGCGTGCATGCATTCGAGGGAATTTATGAATCACTAATGTATTTCTGAGGAGCTCGCTAGCTCAGTGGCATAGCGCGATCGGCGTGCGATTGCGTAAACTAAGCAACGTCGCTTAGGCCGGTCATTGGATAGGTGACCAAAAATTTACTATCTCGAGCTTCTCCGTGCTTGGGAAGGCACGTTAAGCCGTTACGTTGGTCCCGGCTGCATCTGCATTCGTTAATACCCACCAACCCGCACTGGGCCAGCGTGGTGGGTTGTAACTTGTGGCCCATGCTTCCTATATTCTACCGTCCATAGGGAAGGCCTGTGCCCCAGCAGTTAGGACTGGTGATGATAATGTATTTCTAAAACGTGCCTTTCTCTTTTCAGGTATTATCAGCGCTAGACATCCTCCAGCCGCCCAGCCTCGATTTCTTCCAGGAAATGTATCCTTTGCATTTGCACTAATTTCGTACGAAAACCTTGAAGACACTGGCGATGTGTGTATCGGTCGCGTTAACGGACCTTGAAGGACGTTGACCCTTGCGGTCATGTGTCCGAAGATTGCACTGTGTTGCGACGAACACAGTTCTTAGGGTACGGACAAGTTTCGTACGCTGTCGCTAATTATATTGCTGCTTTCAGCAAGTGACCAGTGTAAGCGGACCCACTCGTGTCCACCCGATACAGGCTGCAATGTTTCCTTTGTGTGGACAAAATCTCCTCGGGGAAAAGAAAATATTTGACTCTCGCTCTATGTAACTCACACTGAATCCCGAGACAAAACACTGTCGAGTGGCGCAGAGAGATTTTGTCCACGTCTGTTCTCACTGGCAGCGCTCTGGATACTTTGTCTCTGTTGGATTTCTATCTGCTCCTCAGATTTATAGCGTCGAAAGTTTAGAATTTCAATCTCGTTGCGAATATATAAACTCTCTGCGGTCGTTAGCACAAATTGACGTCATCGGTTGCTGCTGTCGCATATTCATTTTTATTGGTTTTATGACTTGCCATAGTTTATTTTATGATGTTGGCTTGTCATGATATAAAATATGACATATTTTTTGGGAAACGATAAATATTAATATACGGTAAATATTTATGTAGATTTGGTTTTTTGTTGGAAGTATTCTAACAGTTTACAGTTAGAATGGGCAACTTAGTCAATTACCTTTATTTGTATTAGTTAGTACTTCAAAGATCAGTAAAGCTCACTGATTTGAGATAAAATCGGTGTGAACGGAAATCTGATTAAAAAGTAAGATGATTCTGAAATTAGTAAAATAATTTTTTAATATCCTTTGTTTTAATAATCCTTTCGGATTTTGAACCTAATAAAGCGAGGGTGACTAGAGTTCAAAATCACTAAATCCCCCTAAAGGAGTGTTTAGGGTTGAACCAACTCAGAATATTTAATTTCTCTCTAGCGAGAGCCTCTTTGCATTCATTGCATGAGTTAACTGGTGATGCTCTATTGTTTCGCGGGCTCTGTGCAACAACGCAACTATTTCATCTGATCTCGTGTTATCTATGAATGGAACTCTCTGCAGGTAAATATTGTGCCCAAGTTACAGAATAATGGCGTAGGTACTAAGGTAGTAGATATTTTAATTGCGCTGATGTTTTCATACAGCCAAGCTCTCCTATCTTGAGAAATACAGACGGAATATAACATTTTTTTAGTAGCACCTTTCAGGGTGTAACTGGTGATATAAATTGAGAGTTGGTGGATGCTCGATGACGGCTGGTAAATATGAATGGAAATGTAAAATTCTGCACTGACCCCAGACCTGAGTGCAGGCCAGGAAGAGGATGACTTGTGAAATGCAATGGTTACAGAACCCTAATTTTAACATGAAGTTACATATAAAAGTATCATTATTATGACTTTATTACATATAAAAGTATCATAGTTCTTTCTGGTTTAAATTCAAGTTCACGAAAAAGCTCGTCAAGCTATTCTACCTGGCAAACTTCCAATTGTCAAACCTTATCATTTTTAATGTGAGTGCATAATCGAATGAAAATATTAGTCGCACTTCTGTCTCCATAATAATAAGCAAATTCCAGTGAAATAGTAGAAGAAACGAAATTTTTGTATCGCAACTTTTATCTCAAGTCTCTTTGTGAAAGCTAAGCTGCCTTTGAATCTCGTGTGATAATCAACATTTAAGTGAAAACTGTAGAGACTGCGGCTTTTAAATTTTCTGTTTAATTTAACGCCGCAGTCTTTGAAACATAATAGTTGAACCGAATTTGCGATTTCTAATTTTAATTAGGCCCGAATCTGAAATCTTTATACTCATACTAATTTACTGAAATCATCGTCTCTCTCTCGGAAATCTACAATTATATCCGCGCAAAAGCGAATATAATCTGAACACTTTCAACAATATTGGAGGATAATTAATAAATCTTGAACTACCTACCTAAAAGTTTGTGAGTTTTGAAATTTGCGTCGTCGGCCCGAGAGGTCCGCTTCAATTAAAATTTTGTAAGCAACAAACATTTTGAAAGGGTGCGTTTTGATAATTCGCGCAGATACATCAAACAAACCTTAACGATTAAAATAGAATAATTGATGTCAATAGTCGCCCCCGGGCGCGCTTCGGTACAGTTTATTTATGCTACAGTAGCTCAACCTCATTCTGCTGCTCATTTAAGTTTTATGTTTTATCTGTGTTGTGACTGAAATTTGTTTGTTTATAATGTAATGGAGCAATTTGACAGAGGCAATTTGACTATTAGCACACAGATTAGAATTGTTACTCTTTTTAATTAGTTCATTATTGTCTAACTTACTGCCGCACTCAGAGACGTCAAATAACGTTAATGAGTACCTAACGTCAAAAAATGACAATTCAAAACTAGTCGCAATTCTTGCCGGGTCTATGGTCTTGATTTGAATGAAAATTTTTGACATTAAATACTCATTAAAGTTAATTGATGTCCCTGAGTGCGGCAGTTAGACATTCGTTCGTAGGTATTCTTAATTAAATGCATAGATAGAGAACTCCAACGTGAATTTGTACTAAAATGGGATTTTCGTTTGAACTTTATATGATGAAATACACAAGAATGTATTATTATGTAGGTAGTTAGTATTTGAAAATGTAATAATATGTTTCTTTAATTGATTTTTTCAGTTGTTTTTCGTATAAGCTCAAAAAGCTCTAAACCGGCTTGCAGTTTTAATCACAAGTTTTATATAGGTATCGTATTCGTAATGGATTAATATAGTGCGCCTCAGAATACAAATCACGTTTATTCAATAATAAATACCAAGAAAGTAATATTTCGACACCAAAATGAAATATGAAAATTATGTTAAGAATAAGGACGCTTACTTTTTGTATTGTAGGTAGGTACTTACACCTCGAGTTTTTAAATTTCACGGCCCATTAACACGTCGATACAATGCGAACGATTGTTGTTAAACGAACAATTACAGGAATTATGACGAAACGGCTTCAGAACGAACGCCACACCGCGGCTGACGTCAGCTGTCGCGGGAACACAATATCCGTGGACCGACATTCTATTCCCCCTTGAAGTTTTATTGAAATTGGAATGGCATGGCAGCCCGCAGCCGCAGAAAAACAGCGAAACAAAGAAGCCACTTGCACGCCATTGGGGCCAGGCACGTATGCTTTGCGGCATGTGGTTAATGACTGAAATGCACTTTCGAGTTGCGTACGCGACTGTTCCACACCAAAGTTGGGTTCGGGTTCGGAGCCTCATAAGTTCACGCTGAAACAAAAAGAATACCGTTCCCGCATCAGGGCAACAATTTTCTGAAAGTTAGCGAAATGACGGTGATAATTCACCTCTGCCCACCACTTCGGAGATAAATAAGCGTGTTTATTCACACTAATATTATAAAGCTGAAAAGTTTGTTTGTTTGGTTGGTTAAACGCGCTTATCTCAGAAACTACTGGTTCAAAATTAAACGAAAAATTCTTTTTGTGTTGGATAGTCCATTTATTGAGGAAGACTATAGGCTATATAACAATCGACATTACGCGAGCGGAGACGCGGGCGACCACTAGTGTAGATATATTTGTATTAAATGAATGCAGTCACTTTCAAACTAGCGTAAAACATTCCATTTGTTTGAAAAGAACCAAACAAATGAATAGCATTCGAACTGCCCCGAATACGAGTTAAGAGATGTTTCCGCGCCATACGGTGTGATTAAAATGTCGTTAGCCAGCCTTTTTAGGCAGTCATTTAACTTAAAAAGGCGGGATTAGGATCTTTAAAAAAAAACTATTCAAGGCAGTAGAGATGTATAATTTTACAAACTTTCTAATTTTAACCGCTATTTATAGGATCTTATGAATTTTTAAAGATTTATTCAACATAAATCTTGTAGAAACAAGAGAGAGACAACACCTTTTTAAGTTTGCATTTTTATATATTTGGAAAATTCAGTCTTAATATTTCATTGTTCAAAAATGAATCCAAACATTTGCGGTGTCTAAAACGTGTTTTTGTTGACATCCATACAAACATAATATTATATAGCATGCCTACTTATCCCCAAAGAGAATGAAATCACACCCTCGTTTAGCAACACCTTGCAAGACACCTGCGGTCGAGATTAGGTCACGGCCATTTAAGAAGTGTTTAAATCAGATGTTGTCACTTTTTTGTCATTATATTTTAAAGGTTAAATGTGTATGTGTACCTAGAACACAAAAACCGCGAAAGCTAATGCGCATGCAGCAACAAAACTACTTTAGCCGCACCACAGCCACAGTTCACGCATTGTATTGTTTACAAACGCGTAAACGAACTTCAGCAATAAACGGCGCGGCACTAAGCGTTTCGATGACTTGTTTATACGAGAGCGTTGTTCACAGCTACGGACTGAGCTTTCCTTTTGCAATACCGAAATAGTACCAGCGCTCTTCCGCTGAAGACCCGGTTCCGATGCACGCGCGAGTGAGACGCGTTTCGTTATGCATTGCTCACTGAGAAGCAGCATAAGCTACTAATGCTGATTAATATCGAGCAATGTATAACGAAACGCGTCTCAATCGCGCGTACATCTGAACGGGGTCTAAAACACGCAAGTGTCTTTGTGTGATTTCGTTACCCTTTGTGACGTGTCGCGCGTCCTTTCCCCAAACAATGCGCGTTATTCTACGAGCGTTTAGCTTTTTGTTGCATTCCGTCGCCGCTCTTGCGTTGAAGCGTTTCGGAACTTGCCAAGAATCATTTTGTCCACTCATCTCCCGCAGATACCTAATGAACGTTGTTTCGGCCGAGATGAGACGGATAGAGATATGAATTCTTAGTGCGTGAAACAAAGATAAATAGGTATAGCATAGCGTACGCGGGCGTAACGTTATCCATAAAGGGAGGAAGGAAGGAAATGGAAATGGTGATTTTTGAAAAAACATTTTTGACACTAATTGAAATCCTTTCTTATAAATGTAGTTCGGGTTTTAAATAATCGTGCGTTTGATTATTAAACCAAAAAAAGAGAATGGGAAGTGTAATTTTTGGATTTTTTTTCTAATGAAATTCATGCTTTGGCTTTTGTGTAATACTTGATTGATTAGTCAACTCTGACATATTTGGAAACCTGAACAAAAGCAGTAGGAAAAATAGTAGTAGGAAAAATAGTAGTAGGTAAATCTTTATTAAAAAAAAAATGAATGAATATTCGCATGGTAGCGCTTTAATACCGTCCATTTCTTGTTGTCATTCACTCTCAAATTATTCGAGGAAACGACCGACGACGCCTGATCCCGTTTACGAGAAGCGTCAACCTCGTAGGAAAATATTTATTCGTCCGCAACGCGCTCGCGTCTTTTTGTGGAAACCCAAACAGCTGGAAACAAAGGATGGAAAATTGGCAGTTCTTTGAGAAGTGTCGCGCTGATTTGAACTTAGCACTTTGGCGAGTGTTGGGCCCTCGAAATATTTCATTTGGCTCTCGGCTTTTTGCGTACACTGCCCTAGCGAGGTCATTTTCAACTGCAGTCGATTGGAATAGTGATATTTTTTAGCATTTAGTGCTAATGTTTCTTTTGTCACTTTCCTTCAACTGCAATCGATTGGAATAGTGATATTTTTTAGCATTTAGTGCTAATGTTTCTTTTATCACTTTCCTTCAACTGCAATCGATTGGAATAGTGATATTTTTTAGCATTCATTGCTACTGTTTCTTTTATCACTTTCTTTCAACTGCAATCGATTGGAATAGTGATATTTTTTAGCATTCATTGCTACTGTTTCTTTTATCACTTTCTTTCAACTGCAATCGATTGGAATAGTGATATTTTTTAGCATTCATTGCTACTGTTTCTTTTAACCACATGCAATGGAGTGGAATAGAATGCAATGTATTATACACCAAAATACAGGACATTTATAGAAAGTTACATGAACAACTCTCAAATCTCTCCCGTGGGTGTCGTACAAGGCGACTAAGGATAAATCAGTGATGAGGAATGGGCAGCAGCAGCGTTCCTCTTATACTACCGTCCTGACAATGTACTGCGACTTTTGTGCCCGATAAATGGCAATAGGCTCGCCACCTATTACATGGGACTTAACATAATTGGCGAAACGCGGGTGAGAATTCACCTCTGCCTACCCCTTCGGGGATATGGGCGTGATTTATGTATGTATGTATGTACATGAACAACGGATCACAAGAAGCGGTGTTATCGCTAAAAAATCACCGATCTCTTCCAGACAACTTTAGGTATAGTAGGCATGGTGTTCAATTTCAGTGACATTGCATTACATTTTTTCATGAAAAGAAATGGGTATTTTTCTTTAAGAATAAAGTTCAACACGACAATAACAGTTACAATACCTCCTAAACAACAGTGATTATCCTTGACCTGCTCCACTCCCAATATTATTATCCCACATCTTGCAGTTAAAACAATGGGAAATGTGTGCTTTGTGAGTTTTCGTTCAAATTACCCAGATTACGTTTCGTACCTACGTTGATGACATGCATGACAAATGAAAATAGTAGGCACCAGCCCCCGTAGCGTGGACAATATGTTCTCGGGGAAAGTTAAATGGTTTCCTCTCACTATAACTCCCACTAAATCTCGAGACAAAACACTGTCTAGTGGTGGAGAGAGATTTTGTCCACGTACAGAATCGCGTTGGTTTTTTTTTTCTTGTGACATGAATATTGCAACATCTTCGCGCACACTTCCTGCAAGTTTTTAACAAAACATTATTTCGCTCGGCGCTCCCTTTGTGTTTGTAAACAAGAGAGCATCAGTGCTGGTGTCCCCGGCGGCTGGCCATTGTTTTTGTTGCTTGGCCATTGTTTTTGTCTTGGCCATTTCTTTTGTCGCTTGGCCATTTATTTTGTTCGCCAGTGTCTTTGTTGGCGCCGTCTTTGTTGGTGCGCCAGCGCCCTTGCGCGCGCTTCCTAATTAGCGTGTCAGCGTGGGCGCTCAGCCCGATTTAGAGTATGTCCAAATGAAGCGATTTATGCGCGAAATCTTCAGCGTTTTCATGTACAACGCCGCTGGTGTGCTACTCGCATTTTGTTAATGCCGCTGCATAGAGAGCAATGTATAAAGGAACGCGTGTCACTCGCGCGTATTTCTGAAGTTTCTGAACAGTGTCTTGACCTCGCTGCGTCACGCTCGGGCGTATGACTGGTGCATCAGTGATTGTACTTACGCTTGCATGCCGCTTGAAACATTTTATTATTATTTTATCACCAGCCCGTAAATGTCCCCAACTGCTAGGCCATCCCTATTTATGGGAGAATATAGGGAGCGGACCACGCGGACCCAGAGCGGATTGGTGGGTATTGACGATTCCAGATGATATTTAAAAGAAATTTTTGGTCACCCATCCAATGACCGGTCTGAGCGAACCTTGTTTAGTTTACGCTATCGATAGCGGGTGGTGACAATTTTGTTCTGCTCTGCCGGCTAATTTATACGTACCTACACATAAACACAGGTGTGCTATCATATCACCTACATCTAAGATAGTGTGGAGAAATAGAGAATTTCGATGAAGCGAAGCGATTGCTAGGTTAATTTCATTACCAAGACAAGCGAAGTCCATATTTTCTTTTTGACTCGAGCTGAGTAATTTGCAGTTTATGGCTCATAATATATTTGGAAAAAGTAGAAACTTTATTACTCTGATAAAACCGTATTGAAGATTTCATTGCGACATCAAATATTTTACATTATGGTGCGGATTTGCGCTTAATAAATTTGAAGTCATATAAATTTGGTAAAACTGAACAGGATATTTCATCGGCTTTTACTTCGTAATGAGGGAAAGATAGTTGGTAGTTAGTGCCAGTTTTAACCAACAATACCTAACGTTTAAACATACATACATTAATCACGCCTATATGTAGGCAGAGGTGAATTAAACAGCCACTTTTCGCCAGTTAAGTTAGGTCCCAGTAACAGGTGGCGAGCCTATTGCCATCTATCGAGCACATACCAATATCGTAGTATATTGCTAGGCTCTATGTGGTAAAGGCGGAATGCTGCTGCCCATTACTCATCACTGTATTTACCCTTACTCGCCTTTTATACACCCACGGGAGAAATGGGGGTGGTGACAATTGTATTCTGCTCTGCCGTCACCACACGGCATAAACTAAAACACTGACACTGTTTAAATCCTATATAAATAAAATTAAAATGAACTCGGTAGGTATTCTGTTTTGTATAAAGCAATCGGGGTGGTGACATGTATATTATGCTATTAAAATATGTCTAAAACAAAGCCTGACACGGTCTATTTTACAATGCGGCCCGGCCGCCAAAATATTAATTGAAAGTCAATAAGGTCGCGCTTCGTCATGCGATGGGCGTTTGAAAGCAATTCAAGTAAACTTGAGAGTGACCAAATTGGGGACCAACCTTTTGTTGATGGCCTACCATCCATCTCTCGTTACATAGAGCTTTTATTGCCTGCTGACTAACCGAAAGACGTCGTTTAGTGTTTTTGTGGTACCATTACCGACGTAAGTTTTTAAGAGCTTGAAAGACAGATAAGTAGAAGAAGTTGTGGATTTAGGATTTTATTTCTGGTTAGACTGAGAGCGAAAAAGTAACGTAGAACGTGCCAGCTCGAATGCACCCCTGGTGTATCGTTAATAATTAGTTTGCAGCATGTTTTTTTGCAATAATATTGATTGAATACGTCAAATAAGGTTGAATCTTCCATGCTTCCATATAAAATAACGTAGAATGCCCCGACTCATCCCATGGGTGTCGTAAAAGTCGACTGAGAGAGATGGCCGGTGTAGATCAATAAGCACCTTGGGACACTCGAGTGGTGGAGGGCAGACCACTAACAACAGCATACCAAAGCGGGTTGGTGCCAGGCAGGCGACCGACTGTAAAACTTAAGGCAAAACCTTGAGCAGTATAGATTGGAATATTGTCAACGTAAATGCTCTCTCCGTTCATCGAACATGATCCCATGATCACTTTTCTTTACGTTCATTCAACACTAGCTACCTTTCCAAAGAATCGGAACGAAGAGGAAAGATACTGCACCGAGCGCAGATAAGGTGGGAACAGGGCTGAAAGATGATGTTGATAATGATTCAATTTCTTTAGATTTATTTAGATGATTAAATTAATTTAAAACTGACTACCACCGAGTTGATATGTTTGATAATGGAAGCTTCTAATTATTCAATTTTTTATACCTAACGGACATAGGATGTCTCGCAAGCCATTCTTCATATTTCAGCCTTCAAAATAAATAATCCTTTTATCATATTAATTTCAATTCTCTACACAAAGCCATTTTGGCTACTGAACCTCTCTTTGTTTTACCATTTTGAAAGCGCGTTTCAACACGCACGCACAATATGAATTCGGGTAATTATCTTGTATCTATTTTTCAGATTCTTATTACATAGTGTATTTGTTTGTATGTACAATGGCTGAGTGACTTCGGGAAACAGTCGTTTAAATTTATTTCTACTTCATTCACGAAGATAAATGAAAATACTTGTTCACATTTGATTTAATTGGCTGTCTTGTCTTGATTCTTTGATCACTTTGTATTGCTGCTGGCTGTACTGTAGATGTCCGCAATAAAACTCAAGGCTGTGGCTATTTTTCTTTTAAAAAAGAATAATCATTAATATCCAATATCTTTCTTTGGCAATTAGCACCCATCACTGTCAAATACCTTTTTTTCTGGTTTACTACCTACCTATATTGATATTGTGTAAAAAGTCATGAAGGTCTTTTTCTGAATTCTGTACAGATAAGAATAAAAGTATGGCTTTTGCTAGCTTTTCAAAACCTTGTTGCCGGCCGTGTGGTGACGGCAGAGTAGAATACAATTGTCACCACCCCAAATCGCTCCCGTGGGTGTCGTACAAGGCGACTAAGGATAAATCAGTGATGAGGAATGGGCAGCAGCGTTCCTCTTATACCACCTAGCAATTTACTGCGACTTTTGTGCCCGATAAATGGTAATAGGCTCGCCACCTATTACATGGGACCTAGCATAATTGGCGAAGCGTGGGTGCTGGTTCACCTCTGCCTACACCTTCGGGGATATAGGCGTGATTTATGTATGTATGTTGCTCTAGAACTGTTCATTAGTGATGAAAATTGATTTTTGTTATAAAAACACGTCTTCTTTTCCACTTCAACCTTTAATTGTATTTTCTAAAATATAATAAAATAAAATAAAATTTCTAAATAAAAACATCAATTTACGTTTCTGGCATTAGGTATAACTAGGATCATATCATTTAAAACCCTTATTAAATATCTACTGTTTTCCTCTTATGATATTTTGAGTAAACTAACTTTTATTCAGTTCAATTTATTACCGTTGGCCTGATAACAGTTTTTGCTTTGTTCGTAACAGCTATTAATCTTACAGGAAACTAGTTTTTGTCGTTATAACTGAATTTATTAACCATATCGGGTTATATCTATGTTTAGTTATTTTTGTTACCAGTGGCCATTGAAATACTTTAATTATTACGTTCTTTTTCCTATTATTAAAACCTGCTCAACAAGGGTTCACTTATAATAATAAAATTTAAAGCAAAATAATAAAATTAACAGATTGTCTATGAAATATTAAAGTAGACACTGCCTCATTTGATCACTAAGTCGTGAGTTATTAAAGACATCATGCATATTTATGTTGATTATGCGTTGAACGTAATGCCTAACAAAGGTAACCAAGCCGTGTCCATATATCGCATTTGATGCGAATGGACATGCGTCAGTTCAGTTACATCGTTCTTGTGCTAAGTTGAAACAACTGATTAGTGCAACGTAGCCCTTGATATTTGAAGTAATTTGCTTCCATACTTATCTTTAAACCTACCACTGGTTCGCTCGCTAGGAGCTGGAGAATCCATCGATGGATCAGTAGTTAGTACAATTGTTTCAGTTTTGTCACAGTCAATTGTAAAAATCTAAAATAGGTCTAACTGCCGCACTCAGAGACGTCAATTAACTTTAATAAGTATTTAATGTCCAAAATTGTCATTCAAATCAAGACCATAGACCCGGCAATAATAGCGACTCGTTTTGAATTGTCATTTTTTGACGTTAAGTACTCGTAACGTTATTTGACGTCTCTGAGTGCGGCAGTTAGAATTTAAGCTCTGATGAAATTTAATTTATGAATAACAAATATACATACATACATAAATCACGCCTATATCCCTGAAGAGGTATGCAGACGTGAACTAGCACACCCACGCCAATTATGTTAGGTCCCGTGTAATAGGTGGCGAGCCTATTGCCATTTATCGGGCACAAATGTCGCAGTACTATTGCTAGGTGGTATAAGAGGAACGCTGCTGCTCATTCCTCATCACTGTATCCTTAGTCGCCTTGTACGACACCCACGGGAGAGATTTGGGGCGGTGACAATTGTATTCTACTCTGCCGTCACCACACGGCCAATTACAAATATGCCATCAACAATTTAGTAGAATCTCATGGACAACTTGTTAAATTAATTGTATGTAACAAATTTTAATCCAAAAGCGATCTCTATAAGCGTCAGTTCATTTTTCATTAGACGCCAATCTATTGGAATGTGTAGTAATTATCTAATTGCCTCCACTGTGCTTGACAAAGCTTAAACGAGATAGATCACATTCCTATCTCGTGTTAGTCGCGCTAAGAGATAGGATGGCGATTATATTAACTTAATTACTTAATATTCAAAATAAGGAGTTCTAGACATTAGCTTTTGCTACTCACACTTTTTTGCTATGTATCCCCGAAGTGGTAGGCAGAGGTGTATTAACAGCCAATTATGTTAGGTCTCAAGGATACACCCAAAGAGGGTTGGTGTCAGGCAGACGGCCGGCTGTAACCTAAGCCAAAACCTTGAGCAGCATTGAATCACTCTCTTCGTTCATCGGTCTCTCGACATGGTCCGTTCATTTAGGGTGGTGACAATTTTAATATTCTCCGCCGTCACCACATCGGCAACATCATGTAAAATATAAGTACGTTATACTTAAATAAATAAATACTTCGTAACGCACCTTTCTTTACATTCGACACAAGGCCAGCGTGGTGGGATATGGCTCATTTTCGCTATATTCTTCTATCAACAAGGAAGTCCAGCCCGGCTAGCATGACCACCCAAACACGATATGATATAGATATTTATCGCGTTGAACAGTCAAAAATCATTGGATTTTAACATTTGAATAAGCCTGTATTAAATAATTGTTTAGGCTTCTAGGGTAATTGTTTAGGCGTTTTGAACTGTCGAAAATTCAATGATTTTTGTAAGTTCAATGCGATAAATGACTATATCATATCGTGTTTGGGTGGTCACGCTAGCCCGGCTGTGCCCTACCAGTGGGGATATTAAAGGCCTGGTGACAATGAACTCCGTAAACCTTATTTCAAACTACTGTTGGAAGAATTTTTCCCATAGTCCATAACGGTTCATACATATCCTGGTGAAGATAATATCGCGTCACACACCGTTAGTGTTTTATCGTAAACCGGCATGATGGGCTGCAGTGTTTAGTTTTGTTTTAATGGCGTTTATTGCTTAGTGGTATAACGTCATTTACGCTTGTTAGCCGATGGTGCAATTACCCCTTTATGGCTTTCGTATCAGCAGGAAGGAAAGAATTAACGCGTTAACTGCAATCATAATGGCAACTAGTGTGTTGGCTTTTGAGGAACTCGTGATCCGTTATCAATAGGATATTTTACACAATCAAACAGAAATATAAAAACGCATGTTACATTAAAAATTAACGAGAAGTTTTCTTTCTTAAAAATGCAATTTAGATTTAATAATCTAATTTCTAAAATCGCCTTTTTATTTGGTATTCAACTGTCTAAAACGCCATTCGCAATATTGGATATTCGATGTGACGTCACTCTGATAGTACACAAAGGCGATCTTGGTCTTTCGAAGTCGTATTGCTTACTAACAGAGTGACGTCACGAGCTTAAAAAGCAAGGCGGCTAGCGTTTCAGCGCGAAAATTCAAAATCATAAACGAAAATAAGTGCATTAAGGCAATAAGGCATTTATCAGTTTTATATTTTTTTCTGCTGGTTCATTTACCACCTCAGTATTACTTCAGTATCAGTATTATTTTTCGAAAAAGGTGTAATACCCTATTGAACAGACAAACGTGTAGGTGTGTAGAACGACTAATTACTGTGTGTCATTATCGCAATGACGCGGGAATTGTAGAATCTAGGGGCTCCCTCGCGTCCGCTTCTAACGAGGCCACCGAGAGCAGACAAAGGGACGGGGAGACGAAGAATTCAGACGTAATTAGCAGTTTGGGAGGTGAAACTGTGCTCTTTATTCGGCGATTGGCTTTAATAATATTAAACACTGGCTCCAATGCTGACAATCTAACTAAAATGTAAACATAATTCTTACAAACACACCTATCATTTAGCCGCTAGATGATAGGTGTGATTCTGGCCCAAAGCAAGTAGCATGAGCACTTATGTTATGGATGACGGACTCAATTTACCTAACCACAATTTGAATCCGGTACCTCTTGACCAATAGCCATCGATCTGACATTCGACCGAACCGGTCATATTAATTCATTTTCTTTTGAATTTGATTCAAAAGAAGATCGAAGCATGCGTTTTCAGGTATTAATTGAGGTTCTGTATGAGGTGCGACGTGTGTCTGTAATCATAGCAACGTAGGGATACCCACTTCTGCGGGTTCAAAATTTAGTTTAGACACTTTTCCTTCCTGCGTAGACGACCGTCATTTTGGTTCAACCTACGTGCCGGGAACTATATGTGCCTACGTGTTTAGGTCAATTGCTTCGCAGTGTTTAGTGGAAATAGTTTTACCATTTCAAATAAAAAAGAGCGTTTGCTTGTTATTAGTAATTCTGCTGACACCAGAACTTTTAAATTTTATTCGATTTAAATTTCAACATTATATATTTGGTTGACCGAGCGGTAAGGCACCTGCCCGGATTGCAGTGGACGCCGGTTCGATTCCCGGATCAAGAACATAATTTTTCGTATATTTTCTAACCAACAAAATCTTTGTACTTTTAGATTTTGTGAGTTAATGTGCAATTTTAAAACCACCCACCCACTTTAGGAGGAGGTGCCGCATTTTGACGTGCCACGTAGCAACGTAATATTACCCCAGCGCACCGTTAACGCTGGCTGAGCAGTAATTGTGCCGTCTGAGGTCATCTACGTTCTGCCCATCTCGAAATGACGACTGGAGGATACCGGATCGAGTGCTGAACAATGTAGATTGCACCATATAATAGTTATACATTGGATAATTCGCTTCAAAAGTTTCTAGTGTCGACTTGTTTTGAAAAAAAAAAACACCACACGAACTGAGGTAATTCAAATTAAAGTGTTGGTATCACACAGAAGCTAAGGTTAAACGCCAGCATTAATGCGACAGAAATAAAATATTTCGAATGTTTTTGTAGACACACAATTTTCGAATTTTGACATTGGTTGGTAAACTTGCATTTACGCTCGACTTCAACATGTATTTTCTTTAAAGGGATGTCGTAGATGTTTCACAGCAGCTCCGGAACGATGTTAGAGAGAGGACTCCGAAGGCCAGCACGAATATTTTTTTAACGTTTGAATTCGTTCATATGCCCATATAAAAGGAAAGTTAGTTCCACGGTATGATGTTTTAAGCGCGGCAACACAGGTCAGGCCGCTGGGGGGATGCTAACACGTTTTATGTTTATGACTTACCTATCGCGCTAAGGTTGTTTATGTAAGTTGGATGCGCCCTATTTATGTTTTATCTTTGAGAGAGCATCTCAAATGGAGGGGCAGGGGGCCTACCGCCTAACTCGATTGCTAAAGCAAAAGCTATAGTTTATGACGTCATGCTGTCATTTCGCACTAAATGAACTATTAGCGATAGCTTTGAACGAATGATCACCAAATGATTTTGTATGAATTTGGCACAAAATCCGTGCTGCCTAAAAATTCAGGATGGCTGCTATAGCCGTAAGCAGTGCATAGCAATATAGTTATCATCAGCAATCGAGTTAGGCGGTAGGCCCCCAGGTCAGAAAAGTGAATAACCTGGCCCTGGCGGGCCTTTCAGACCTAGCCGCGAGTGAGCGGGGTCGTAAAAGCCTCTGCGCACATGAAAAAGTTGTAAAATTTGTTAGAGCCCACAGTAAAATCTGATGCCCGATATTTGAGAGGTACCTACCTATATTGTACATTACTTAATAGCAAGTTTGGGCGCGCAGAATTCTTTCTTAATGTGTGTTTTTATGATGCCCGCTGGCTGAGCTTTATTGGTTTTTGTTGTAGCTTTCTTGATGAACTCTCTGGGTGTCTTGTCTTGGTTTATTATTGCATACCGCGTCCATAAGTGCCCCAGCGTGACGTCATGGCTTAGAACTTACCTTACTAACCTCCGTGCTTCGGAAGGCACGGTAAACTATTCGTCCTAGTTGCATCTACAGTCATTAATACCCACCGAATTGGTGGCACCAATCCAAACCTGGCCAGCGTGATGGGACAGTATCGTTCATCCTGAACATTGTCTAACATTACAAAACATTCTGAGTTTGTCCAATATCAGTATTGAAGTTGTGCCTTTTCCCATATTCCACACTTTAAAAGTACAGGCAACAAAAAGAAACAAATTATAGGTACCTATGAGATGTTTAAAAGTACTCTTCAGTAATAAAACGTCCGTTGTAAAAGTATAACTCTCACTAAGAGCGGCTTACTAATAGTTCTTATGCCTTATTTATGCATGGCCCATTTCTCCCCTATATTCTTTCATTCATAGGGAAGGTGTGACAATAAAAAAGTTGGCGATGATAAACTAACAAAGTATTAATTACTGCATTATATCATATAACGCTCATAACATAAACGTATACCATGAAGCCATACCCGTATTATAGCGTAATTTAAATATGGCGTACTTTATATACTTACGTATTGCCGTAAAATAAACACGTTTACTGCGTGGAGCGTCTTCATTACACCCAACTGATATAACTGTGAAGTTACGAGGCCGCTGCGGTTGCTGTTATTAAAAACGTTATACTATTGTACGACCGACGCCACACTTATAAGCTGTAAATGGTTAATAGAATCTATTTGACAAAGCACCTAGTTGGGTTGGCTGTGTTAACGACAGACATCGTATATAAATGAAATAATTAATTTTAATACAACGGTCGTTTCGAAGGGAACGTCGGTGACTTTTTTGACGACACACTAAATTTAAAGTAACACGTAAAACCCTTTCGACGACAAACTAAAGTTTAAGTAACAAATAAAGATTCTAGATAAGGTGCCGGGTGGTGACGGCAGAGCAGAATACAATTGTCTCCACCCCCATTCTTACCTGTGGGTGTGGTAAAAGGCGACTGAGGTCATGGGCAGAAGCGTTCCTCCTAATTCCCCCAGCAAAATACTGCGATTTACGTGCCTATAGGTGGCAATAGTCTCTCCCGTATTACATGGGACCTAACATACCTAACTATCCCTTCAGGGATAAATAGGCTTAATTTATGTACGTGTTTCAATTATTGAAAATACCACATGGTTCGACTGTAGACGGAACATGCAAGGGTCTCCTAAACAGTTATTCAAGTGCCGTCGCGCTCTATGTGAATGGCCCCTAAGACGCGTACAGACGTGGCTCCGGTATATTTATATGGCACGGTTAATTTATTTGACTAATTATCTAAAAGATTAGCTGCGTACGTAAACACGTTAGGTATGCATTGAATAATTATTTTTGATACGAGAATTTTAACGGGAAATATTAGCGCTTAACATAGAAGAGATGTATTTATATGTTAAGTGTTAAGTCAAGACTTTGTCAGTAAAAACTAGCTTGGGTACCTAAATAGGCATCTATTAATACAATCTTACTCTTAAGGCAGAGATGGAAATTCGATTAATCGAGGCTTAAATCGAGCTTGATGACGCAATAGTTTTAACACTCAGCCTGCGATTGTGTGGGTAATGGCGGTCATCGGATGGGTGACCAAAAACATTATATTTTGATATCCTTCGTGATTTGTAAAGCGTATAAAATATCATCACCATCGCCCTGGCCTTTTCCAGTCCTATTTGAGGTCGGCGTATGTATGTCCTCTTTCTTCACTCTATTCTGTCACTCGTCATCTCCTCATCAACACCATTTCCGATAATTTCCATCAGGCGAGATTGTGGCCAAACGCTCAGCCTGTTAAACTTAAAAACAAACATCCATAAAGTTGACATAGTTAACCACAAAGGCCTATCAATTACGACGCTGGTTAATTCAGTGTGCCTACACTGTAAATTAATAAGTGAAAGCTTCGCGCTACGTTTCTGTTAATTGGCAGAGGCGCTCGTCCTCACCGATCGCCGGTCGCGATAAAAATTGTATAATGCGACTAATTTGCGATTCGCAGGGAGCTAAACCCGCAGCTTACTGTGCAGGTTGTTGAGATAGGGCGGGGGCGACCCTTCCGCTAATGTATTCCGGCAATTTCGCTCAGGGCTCCCGCCCCCGCGCCCCCGAAGCCCTGTGGGGCAGGCTAGGCCCTAGATTAAATTTGTACCCCTTCTGTTTATCATTATACTTTTTGTTCGTCGCTCGTTGCGGTTTCGCAGATGTGGGCGGAATGTTGCGCTTATCGCGTTTTTCCTACCGTTCCTCTGTTCTGTTTTCAGTCGTCGGTGTATTGTACAGTTAGCGTCGTAAGTGGGTGGACACTTTAGTAGCCTGTCGGTTGTCGGACCAATGACAGCATCATTGCTGTATCATAGTAATCCAACTCTAATATTGGAAAAAAATAGAAACAGAAAGATACATTCCTAAACTAAATATTATTAAAAATATTCGATTAATACACAAGAGCGCTCTCATATTTGGCTTGAGAAAAATCTTAATGTACACCAAAAAAATTATGTCTGTTATATGAGGGGCCCCCATAAATATTTATTTAATTATACACAACCTCGATATTTCTGTTAAAATCAGTGAACCAAACTTGTTATTCTGTAGCTTTTGATCTCTTATTATTATAAGTACCTAATAATGCTTGTGGTGGACTGAACTGATTAGTCAACCTGCACTCGACTCTGCGGCATCCTGTCTGTCCCGTGCTCCCCCTGTAATAATTTCCTCTTACGTGGGTATCTACGCCCCCTTTCTGTCGACTCCACTCATCATTGCCGTAATTATACATCCTATCAGTTTTTATTTATTGACGTCACAACGAAGTTGAAAGTGTCACAGTGCAAAGTAAAAGATAACCTCTTACTTTGTTAGTTTAATAACCTTTTAACTACAGAATTGAAATTATGTAACTTGTAACCACCTTTACCACACCTTAATGAGATATGTGATAAAGATTGCTGTAATGTGGTTTTATATTATCTTTATTATTTTCTTATGCAATTAAATGGCTTGGTTAGTAAAGAATAATTTTGGTGTTTAATTATCTTCCTTGCTTTGGAAATTAGGATTTTAGGCAAATTTACATCTATAGGCAAAGTTTGTTGAAAGAAAACTTTATCAATATTTAAATACCTAGTCATAGCGGGCTCAAGAGGATTGGTTGTCTAACGCCTAACCGCCATAAACACAGGATCTTTCTAGCACATGCATATTGTTATAATTCGTTTATTCTTATTTTTTACTGTTCTAGCCCTAAGTTTTGTTAATAAAGATTTATTTATTTATTATTATTAATGATCGAACGTATTAGACTTATCATACGCTTTCATTTTAAATTTAATGTACATAATCGTCTCATTGGCCGGTAGTTTGTTATTGAAAGGAAGAAACGTTTATTGAGACAACAGAACAAAACAAACAGAAATATCAAACATGCCGATTACTTGTCTCAATATTATTGGACTAAGTGATTAAATAAAGCAGGTCGATATTTATTTATCCATCTTTAGAACTAGAACGCCTCTAAGGCATTCGTAGGTTTAATGACAATACATTACGTAAGGGTCTCTTATATTTGCACGAGCGTTTCACATTTAAATTCAAACAACTTTTACGAATAAGACTCGCGTAATTTAGAGGTGTTTGGCATTTTAATTATTTAACCCGACGACGGCTCTAATTATTTCACTTTACAGCGGCCGTGGTCACAGTGTTTTATTTCAAACATTACGTAAGATTAGAATTCTGAAGACTTCCACCATGTAGTGACGGCAGAGCAGAATACAGTCACCATCCCCATTTCTCCCGCGGGTGTCGTACAAGGCGACTAAGGGTTTTAAGACAGCAATGAGTAACGGGCAGAGGCGTTCCTCTTAGGCCACCCAGCAATGTACTTCGATTTACGTGCCCGATAAATGGCAATTGGTTCGCCACCTATTAGATGGGACCTAAACTTATTGGCGAAACGTGGCGAAAAACCCCTTTCGGGGATATACCTAGACGTGATTTATGTATGTATGAAAACTTTCGTCTGGCGCATTGTGCGATAGTGCTATTGTAGGTACTACGCCCGTTATATTTATGCATATTATCAGAAATGTTCTTGTAATAGATTTAGGGCCTGTTTCACAATTGATGGGTAAGTTCTGGGTAGCTTACTTGGCAGTTAAATTGACATAAATTTCATATTACAACTGTCAAATGATCTGCCAACTGAGCTATACAGAACTTACCCGTCGAATGTGAAACAGTCACCTAGTATTATAACATAATATAGTTTAATATGTACCATGTGGCCGTAGTAAATAAATTAATGGTGGGGATAAGAGGTGCTTGTGCTTTGGCTGTTGTCCCGATCAGCCGACGTTTCCTAGTTGCCCCAGGGGGGGAATCAGTCTCTGCGACGTTGGAATCTTGCCCATGAGGGTTATCCTACACGGGTTATCTACACTAAATCTTACCGCGGCTTTAGATAAAACAAAATAATATGGTAGGTATCTCCGTGTTTTGGAATGGGGACAATCCGACCGGAAATCTTATTTAAGAGAAATGTGTGTTTTGCGTTACTCTACTTAAACTGTTTTTCTTGGTGTTTCTATTGTGTCTTTGTTCTTAGTTATTCCATGCTGCCAAGGGTTAAGATAGCCCATTACTCAAATGGGCCGTCGTATTCCTCTTATGCCATCTAGCTACTGCGATTTACGTATTCGATACATGGCAATAGACTCGTCACCTGTTTATTACTTGGGACCTAACATAATTCGCAAAATGTGGCTGTTAATATACTCGAAACCGCATCGAAATGCATTGCATGGTTTAGGAGTTAGGGTCGGTTTTATTACCCATAGTTAACACAACCAATTGTAATTTTTTTTTACTAATTTTTAAATATATCTGATTGATATTTGACCATTAGTAACAATTGGTTGAGTTAAGTATTCATCAAAAAACCCGGCCCTTAGCTGATACAGACAGACACATTAGCGACGGTTTGATACTATATCGTCGTTTGCAGGACAAGCAGAGCCATCAAAGCGACACCTGTCCCTTAACAGGGCGAAGGTTGTTATTTTTTCTTGGCGCGAGCCTCGCTTCCGTCGCTCGGTCTGGAATACCGCCCGGGCGTATCCACCCCGCGGGCTGCGCGGCGCTTAAACCATTTAAATTCGTTACCCAGAATTATTGCGGCCGACATGTTTCTAAAACGTTCACTCGGGCAGGTAGGTTCTACATTTTTAGAGTTCCGTACACTAAATGAACCCTATTCTTACTATTATTATTGCTTTGTCGTTATTACCAAAACTCCGCTGTCCGTCCGTCCGTCCGTCCGTCTGTCACCAGTCTGCAGCTATCTCTGAAGCGTGATAGTTAGACAATTAAAATTTTAACATATGATGTATTTCTGTTGCCGCTATAACAAAAAATACTAATAAATCTAATAAAATAAATATTTAAAGGGCATACACAGACATGATTTTTTTATTTATATCTAGTGGTCGCCCGCGGCTTTGCTCGCGTTAATGTCGGTTGTTATGTAGCCTATAGCCTTCCTTAATAAATGGATTATCAAACTCAAAAAAAAATTTTCAATTTAAACCAGTAGCTTCTGAGATTAGCGCGTTTAACCAACCAACCAAACCAAAAAACTCTACAGCTTTATAATATTACTATCCCTAGATGGTACGGAAACCTTCGTGCGCGAGTCCACTCGCACTAGGCCGGTGTTTTTTTTACCGACGACGACTGATCCGCGACGGTGTTTTGAGAGGCCGTTAAAATATTGTGGGTCCGTCGTAAATTGATCAATGAAAAGCGGGCTGAAATCAATTTTAGTTGCGCTGCACGGTCGCCTGTTTATTGGGCTGCCTTTTTACGGTTTGCGAAACGTTTGTTGACGGTAATTGCTCAATAGGAAAACGACAATGGTCAGTTGTGTAGATAGGTCTTTGTAGTTCCTTCTATGAAATACTTAGTTGTTTGTTTTGGCTGCAGTTAAATAAATAATAAAAATGTTTCTAACACTCACACCTATCGTCTAGTCCAAAGTAAGTAGCATTGGAGCACTTTTGTTAATGTTAACACATGTTAATGTAGTATTTATAATTATTTGTCCCTCATCTAGTATCCATAAGGATACTGCGTATGATTAAATAACTCTTTTGGTTAACAATTTTCAATTGAAATTAATGAAATTGTTTCTTTTGCGATAATGTATTTGACTTGACAGTTTCAGTTGCTAACAGCCATACCTCTACATTTTTATTTTATTTTATGTTAGACAAGGAAGCTCTTGCCCTTCATCTCACCTGATGGTGAGTAACGATAAGGGCCGAAGATGGGATCGAGCTTCCCTGGATCCCTCAACACACGTCTCCCGTAACACAATAATACTGTTAACATTATTACTATGGCGACAGATGTTGATAAGGTGGGGTGGTAGCTAGCCAGGCGGACTTGAAAGAAGTCCTACCACCAACCAGAAGATCATATCGTAATCCGGAATTAACAATTACTTTTTTTTCCAATTTCAGTCCAGAATTGTTTGCAACAGAGTTGCATAGTCTGTATTCGTAATCGAAATGCGCGGGTGCCGATTTTCCCCCAGTGGATTTCAATTGTCTAGATTAGCGGTGGGCAATTCCTAGGAGGAGAGGCGCCGGCGTCGGAAATTCGTCTGTGCCTTACAGGCGCCACCGCCCGCCGGGTAATGGCGTCGTTCGGTTCTACCCTCGCTTGTGTAGTCGAGTTAATAGTGTCGACATTTTATACACAACTGTGTGTTGCTCGTTTTTTGATATCCATGTAATCAACATGAATCTCTTGTAATGTAAGCTGGTAATCGATACGCATTAATTTTTAATGAAACTATTTTATATTTGGAATAATACCGCTAACTAATGGGGGAAGATGGCCCAGAGCGGGTGTACCTATATTGACAAAAACGTTCGCTCACGTGTATAAAATAATTTTGAAAGTGAATTATTCTCGCTTGCTTCGTTGTTGTTGTTTTTGATTTCTTTTGTTATATTGAACATACGTAACCGTAAATCTTATTCAACGGTGTGTTAAGTAAATATTTAGGGGAAGGGAGCCCAAAGCGGGGCATGCTGCAGAAAGTGGGCACTCCCGCGGGTATAAGACAATGTTAAAAACCGATGTATACCTAGCCTTCATGCCCCCTTGAGTGCATGGAAACAATTTTACACACAAAAATGTGCGTTTTAGGCAGTGTACCTACCCTTGCCCTAATATTAGATGCATATTATATAGTGGTAGCGTTGCGTGGTGTCAACTTACAATTCGCAGACCGTGGTGGTCTTAATAAAGAGTAATCCTCACCAGTAACCCGCCTCGGTGCGCTAAGCCGCCATCCGTCAATGTCCGTCCGTTTCTTCTACACCATATACCCCTTAGTGACGTCTTGTGAAAAGATACATTCGCCCTTGAGATGTATCGATTTGGGGCGGGAAAGATGCTGTCTAGTGGTGTGATGGACAGGTGGAAAGGACGTAAGAAAATATATCTTTTTTATTTTTTTATTCTTTATTTAAGCCATACACCTTATTGGTTAAGCCGGCTACAAAATACTTAACTTAAATGTACATTAGCTTTGTCAAATGAACTAATGTATAAAAATGTCTTGTCACAGTGTTTGTTATCGAACTCCTCCGAAACGGTTTAACCAACCTATTTTACGATTTTTTTTATATATTTGGTAGGTCTGCGAAGCTATTTTCGGTGGGCTTTTTTTTCATAACAAATTTTTATTTCCTAACGTGGTCTTGTAACTTTTTCGGTTTCGAGTTTTCTCATACTGTCACATCTAAAATATATCCTGTTTGGTGTCGATATGCAGTGTAGTCTTGAAAGTTTTTGTTGAAACCTTCAGCAACGACCATTACTGAGATGGCATATATTTTGTCCATTCTGGTCTTTGAATTTTATGTGATTGTAAAATAAATTCCTATTCAATCTGTTTGATCTCATTAAACTTAATCGTTACGGGCTATTTGTTTAAAATGTAGACACAATGGGTATGTACAGGCAATATGACGTCAAGCTTAACTACTTTCGTTTCATGTCGTTCTAATAACGACCCGAATAAGAAATAGATTAGGCTGGCAAGTTTAACATTGATGAACGCTTATTATATACAAGCAGCCTTGTAAGGGACGGTTATTAGCTCGGAGTCTTTAATATTATTCGCTATTCGTAGCTCGGTAAGCTCCTAAATCCTAAGTACCGCCTACACGCTTTATAGGTGCGCCTAAGTTAACCGGCACATTTTAATATTCATTTAAATCAGGGCGCCCGCCTTCCTTCGGGCGGAGCATTCGTTTTGTTTGTCCTTTCATGGGTTTATCTTGTGGACAGTGAAAAGGCAAGTAATTATCTTTGCCGAAAAATGCTGTGGATATCAAACGGGCTTTTGTTTGAGTGATCGTCGCAGATACCTGGATAATTATTTTTCCCGCTTTTTCTAAATTATGAAATCTGCAGGGTCATTACATAACTCTGTTGGTTAACAATTCTCGATTGAAATTAATGAAATTGTTTTAGTTTCAGTTGCTAACAGGGTGCAATGTGAGGGATCCTCTATCTATACAGATCATATCGCATTCGCAAGAGCAACATACATACATGCATACATAAATCACGCCTATATCCCCGAAGGGGTAGGCAGAGGTGAACTAGCACCCACGTTTCGCCAATTATGTTAGGTCCCATGTATTAGGTGGCGAGCCTATTGCCATTTATCGGGCACAAAAGTCGCAGTACTATTGCTACGTCATATAAGAGGAACGCTGCTGCCCATTCCTCATGGCTGATTTATCCTTAGTCGCCTTGTACGACACCCACGGGAGAGATTTGGGGTGGTGACAATTGTATTCTACTCTGCCGTCACCACACGGCTAAATATTTTACACCTTATTCGCCTAATATCACATTGCGTCAAACCATAAACTTCAAAACGAAGTGTTGGTACTACCCTCTTTCCGGAAGTACCTTTAGGCGTGACTTCAGGCTCAATCCTTTTTAATTAGTAACGATGGTTAAAAATGATACACACACACTTAATTAACAGAGCCAATGAGAAACATAAAAACGCTTTCGACCGTGTAGTTTGTACACTTCAGGGTCTGTTTAAGCCCCGGTCCAAATTCCCGGGCCGATCGGTCGGCACGGGTCGACGTTGATGGATCGTCCCGCGGAAAGATCGGACAGATGACACCCGTTGGACGGGATTACCGCTCAGCTGATATGAGCTGGATTACTGCAGTGCACATGGGCGCGGTACACGCGTTGTAACGTCACGTTGTCGGCCGGCTATTGAAGGCTCACTGCCCCACTCAGAGACGTCAATTAACGATAATAAGTCTTCTTCTGCCGGCCCTGTCCCCAGTCTATCTGGGGTCGGCGCAGTATGTTTCCTCTTCCATTCATATCGGTCAGACGTCATCAAGCCGTCCATTCCCTTTTAGATTCATATCATACATCATACGGTAAAGGTGCTAGTGATGAATGAATGTATCGAATAGAGACGGAACGGACCATGTGGAGAGACCGATGAACGGAGAGAGTGATTGGAATGACAACATTCCAATCCATACTGCTCAAAGTTTTAGCTTAGGTTTAACAGCCGGCCGTCTGCCCTGACACTAACCCTCTTTGGGTACGCTGTTGTTGGTGGTTTGCCCTCCACCATTCGGGTGCCCCAAAGTGCTTATTGGTCTACACCGGGCAATATCCCTTAGTCGACTTTTATAACGCCCATGGGATGAGTCGGGGCTGGCCTATTCTACGTTATTTGTTCGCTCCCAGGCCAGCATAGAAGACCTAACGAAGAATTAACGATAATGAGCACTTGATACAATAAAATTACAGTTCAGAATTAGTCGCTATTCTTGCCGATTCTATGCTTGACATTTAAATGAAATGTTTTGACATTAACGTTACTTAACGTACTCATTAACGTTAATTGACGTCTCTGAGTGCGGCAGTTTATATTGCTCATTTATTTTTAAACCAATTTTGTTCGTATCGCGTTTGGAATCAATTTAGATGGCAGTGTGTAAGTTTCACCATGTTATAAACTAGAATAACTTCCGCACTCAGAGACGTCAATTAACTTTAATGAGTATTTAATGTCAAAAATTTTCATTGTAATCTAGACCATAGACCCGGCAAGAATAGCGACTAGTTTTGAATTGTAATTTTATGACGTTAAGTCCTCATTAAGGTTATTTGACGTCTCTGAGTGCGGCAGTAAGTGAACTACTTGACGGTAACTACTAAAAGATTTTTTAAATAATGATGATGATTGATTAAATTTTTTCTTAATATATACGTCATACGTAAATTAATCACGTCGTAGCGGTAAATTTACACTCAAGTTTCGCGAGTTATGTTGAGTTCCATGTGATTGGCTTTTAGATTTTACTTTTATATACACATTTAAAATAGGAAGAGACAACTTTATTTCTTTTCCAGAGAAAAACTTTGACCTCTTATTTTTTGTAATACAAATGTCAATTGAAGACGGAATGCTCTGTCGCTAAAGGCATTCGCTGTAAAACCCATTATTTTGTGATTTGCTTGACAGTTCGCATTTGCACCGGTCAAGTGTACAGTTTGATTTCGTGGGTTATTTGATATTTTCTACAGGTGGGAACGGTAAGCGTTAAAGGCGATCTGTCAACGTCACCTTCTGACGGCCATTGCCGCTTCACAATTGGCTATTTTCTAGTCGCACGCGTAAGAATATGTCGTTTTCGTAATATCTTTTCGAAAGCTTGCGTCGAAGTGGAATAGACTTATCATTCTTCTGCATATCCATAGGCGTTATAGGTTTTTATACTTTACATAATTCTATTTATGCCCGAAACGGTAGAAAGAGTTGTATTAACATTGCGCTCAGTTTGTTTGCTCCCATGGGAGTAGAGGTTAGACTATTGCCATCAGGAACAGGAACAGTACTACCAAAAAATGCTAAATTTTCTTTTTAAAAATAACCGTTTCTAGGCATATAGCTTTAAATAAATTAATATCCCGGTTTTTTAATATGATGACAAACGAGATAGTAAAACGCGACAATTTTATTTTATAACAAAACAACTCGGAACAGAAATTTGGTGAACTGACCGCTTACTTCTTTATTTGAAACAATGAAAATAGCTTGTGTTGTTCGTAATACATCTTATTTCGTGCGTTTAAAGAGGTCAATGCCGTTGTCTCTAAAAATGGACAATTATACCTAGTTTACCTGCAAGTACCGAACAACGTTAGTAAGCCTTGACGTTGAAAGTGACATTTATTATTCTCGCTTAAAAACAGATTAACTGCCGCACTCAGAGACGTCACGATAATGAGTACTTAATGTCAAAAAATGACAATTCAGGGTCTAGATTTCAATGACATTTTTTGACACTAAGTACTCATTCAAGTTATTTGACGTCCCTGAGTGCGGCAGTAGGTGCTTCTTCTCTATTGTTTGCTATACGTTAAAGAGGGACAGACATATTTCTTAAAAGGACTTCTTAAACGGAACGCATTGTAGTAATTTCTTTCTTTCAGTTTGAAACAAGTATTGTGACGAACATAATACCACCTGACTCAGACCTATTATTTTCGGATGCAACAAAATTTATATTTTACTGAAAATGTATGTAGGTATGTATCTTGTTTTCAATATAATATAATTAAATTAACTTTTTATTATTATTTCTATTTTCCTGGTATCTATATAATTTTATTTAATAAAGTATCGTCAGTATCGTATCACATTGTTAATTATGATGCGATACGATATTTAATAAGCTCAATTACTTATACGTGTTAAGGAGCTCTAAGCAGTACCAAATTGTTATCTAATAATCCAAATTAAATTAAACGATTATTATATAATTAAGCTATTGTATGCACTGGCAACTTAATAAATCTTAATTAGTAATGGCTTTAACAATGAGTTAGTATATGGAAAGCCGTGACTAAAAATAACTATGTAAATGTATGCGAGCGGCAATAGAAATGCTATCGACAAAGCGATCTTTTGGGTTCATACATTGCATTTAAAGTTAACCGTTGTCCTTGGTCCATATCGACATTGGTCGTTTCATTTGGCCTTCGTTAACTCGTGGTTCCACTTGCTATGCAAAGGTGTTATAGGTATTTGCGATTTGTTGAAGGCTCCTTTTTTTCAATGGTTGAAGGGATTTTCATGTTCTTGCTGGGATCGGCAGGCATGTTGTCAACTAAAATTAACTCAATTACTACTCACTCAATAATCAGTTAAAGGTATTGGACTGGACAAAACTGGTCTAGTCGCAATGTTCAATTCAGATCTATATTGTATTATGAGAAAAGAAATTGAATTGTATATGTCGTTGGTTACCTCTTTTATCAAACTGTAAATCAATAATGATGCTTGTATGTCACATGGCTTATCTGCCACTAAATAAATACCTACTTGATAACAGCATCTTAACTGATCGAATTCCATATTATTTCTTTCTCGATATTGTATTTGCAACTTAAATGCTGTAGAAATAATAAAATATATTTTTAAAATTATTACAGAGAAAAAGGAGATTAGAGATAATATTTTCGAAATTGTTCAATGCGTTTTTAATCTCTATCTCCTGCAGTTTTATGGGGTATACCTACCTAGACTATAGAACCTACAAAAGTATCTAGATAAACGTAGATAGATAATTCAAGAGCTAATACTTCATCCCTCCGGGTAATGTTTTAGCCATGAAACAAAAATTTCGAAGCTGTCGCCGCATCAGTTTCAGTGTTCTAGACAGAAGAAGGTGCTAGCATTTCTCAGGCTGATTTATAATAATTTCATGAATATGTAAAATTTCAGACACAATGGGAACATGTCACCTATGTTTCTTGCAGTATTGTTAGCGGAGTAGTGTGAATATTATGGATGCTTTCTACTCGATTTGCGCTTTGTGGCAACGTTTCAACTATTTTGTATTCTATTATACAATGTCTTAAGAGCGTACATTCTGGAACGGTAAATAAAGAAGGTTGTCACGTAACGGAAGGTTACGGGCATGAGACTCGGTGACAGTCAGGAAATAAAAGATGGAGAGGGAAACAAGGGATTTATTGTATTAATAGGGCACGTCCGAATACAAAGTTGGAATAATAGTAACTAGATAATAATAAAATAATAATAAGGGGCCAAGTCGCAAAGGATACGGGACGCAGGGCTCCGGAGGGTCGAACAGCCAAACACCCGCCCGGAGAGGCGTCTCGGCTGTGCGGCGTGCAGGTGGCGCGCGCGTTGAGGGCGCGCACGTAGGAGGTGCGCACGTAGAAGGCGCGCACGTAGAGGGCGCGCACGTAGATGGCGCGCACGTAATGAGCGCGCACGTAGAGGGCGCGCACGTAGTGGGGCGCGCACGTAGAGGGCGCGCACGTTGGAGCGCGAACAGCGGCGCGCGGGCAGAGGCACGCCGGGTAGGGGTGCGCCAGCTACAGGGCGCGCCACCACAGGCGTGCCAGGTAGTGGGCACGCACGCCGGCTCGCACTCAGGGAGCCGTGACAGGCTCGGACTTCCGACAGGAAGGGGTCGGGGCAGGAGCGTGACAGGACCAGGATCAGGATCCGTCTGCAAGGACACAGCGGGACAGGACGAGTGCTTCGGGACGTAGATGGTAGGGCCTCGGAGACTGACTACCCCGCAAGCACTGCGTCCCGTCAATTATAGGTGTAGTCCGGACGGTGAAGGGTAGACCCCACTGATGGTACCGCAGACAGGAGTACACTCAACCTCCAATTACACGACTCGAGAATAGACTGAATCCTTTCCGCTTGGCCACGCGTATTTATAGGACGCCTCGAGCATTCGAAATCTTGAATCCCGAATATCTTCAGAATTCAAAATCTCGAAGTCTCGAAGCTTCCATGAAGGCTAGGAATCAGAAAAAGGAAAAATAAATGGTACAGAAAAATATAAAAACAAAAGAATAACAATTGCCAAATCGAGACAGACGTTGTCAACTAAGTAAACAAACAGAGGAATTTTGTAGAAATCAATGTTTAAAATGTGGAAGCAATACAGGAAATTATCCAAAAAGTAGTGACAAAGTGCTAAAATATAAGTGCTAATGTGAATAAGTGCACAAGGCGTATAAAAACATGAATTTCGGAGATTAAAGTGCCAAAGAGTGATATCGCTATTTTTATACAAAGAAATGTTATTTACAAGGAATAAAATAAAGCTATTTAAAAGGTAAATGTGTCGATTACATTATTTTATAGCTAGGACACATTACACGTACAATAGGCACACATTGTATAAAATTAGGCAGTATTGGAGCACCCTGAGGGCGCAATACTACAAGGTGTAATATCGGTTGTTGAATTAACGTAATACTATTATGTTAAAACCGGACAGAGGATGACAAAAAATAACGGGATGTAATGAAGTTGTCATTATGTTACGTCAAATTAGACCTTTTCGTATGCGAGTTGAATCATCAAAATTGCATTGGAATTCATGAGTTGTCGCCCTAAAAACAAAAGAGACACAATTGTTTCCTATATTTGTATAACGATGACACCACAAGAGACTTTATTCAATTTATTTTTATGCAGCGAACATTGTTTATTATTACCTTATTACTCACATACTAAATTGACGACTACATAGGTATATTTATGTACATAAATCACGCGTATATCCCCAAAAGAGTAGGCAACTAGGCAGAGGTAAAGTAAACAAACAAAGTAGTAAACAAACAAACAAATAAAGTAAATAAATAAATAAACTTTTCGCCAATTAAGTTAGGTCCCATGTTATATGTGGCGAGGCTATGTATCGGGCACATAAATCGCATTATATTGCCAGGTGGTACCTACAAGAGGAACGCTGCTGCCCAATACTCATTCATTCGTTTTATTTAATAAAAGTTGAAAAAAATAACACTCAATGCAGATGCACATATTGCTGTGTTTACATAGGTATAGGACTAAAATATTTAGTTTACATAAAAATACAAACGCTTGAGTTTTTATCGAATTTACGACAGATCGTGGATAAACTCATAAAACACACCCATAGACCTTGCAGCGTGCAACCTCCATGTCCGTCGCTAGAATATCAAATTCGATTATAAATTTACACTGCGCCATATAGATGTAAACAAGCTTAGTTTAAACGCTCGCTGGCGCTACTAACTGGTTTATTCAAATTTCACTTTCATAAAAATGCTCCTGCATAATCTGAGTCGAGTATTTTTTGTGGCATTCGGGAACGCAGCTGCACTGCATCCGGCCCTGCACATTCAGATACGAACCAAAACTGTTAAATTTCTGCAATCGATTGTCAACCTTAACTTGTTGGTAGTAAAGCACAAAGTCGATTGAGAAAATTTTACTTTTGGCGGTAGCCTGACATACTGGTTGACTGTACAACAAATAGTATTTACAAAAAATAACATGGTGTGTTTTGTCATAAATGAGAATTCCAAAAGTACCTACTTTAGTGTTTTACATACATACAAATACATGTATACATAATTCACAGCTAATTATCCCCGAAGGAGGGGTATATTTACACCCACGTTTCACACCACGTCAATTATGTTAGGTCCCATGTGGCGTGTATGTCAATAGTTCCATCTTAACGCCCACGTAAATTGCAGTAAGTACCTATATTGCTTGGTTTATTACATAAGAGTATTGTGTAAGAGGAACGTTGCTGCCCATTACTCATAGCTGCTTATCTTTTGTATAAAATCCGCTGGAGAGATTGGGGGTGGTGACAATTGTATATTCTGCTCTGCCGTCTGCACATGGCCATTTTAGCGTTTTTGTAGCCCACAATGTTGAAACGGATGCCTCGTTAGCGGAAAATCCCCAATCGTATTCTATTCAATTCGTATTTGTGTTAATCCTTTAAAATTAAGCCTTTATATTAGAATTATATATTTTATATCGGATACAATCTGTTTGAGCTCGATAGCGCAGGGGCGCGCTGGGCCTGCGATTGCATAAACTAAGCAATTTAATATTATCACGAGTGTGCTTAATATTATCACGAATGTGCTTCGTAAGGCGCGTCAAGCCGTCGTTTCCGGCTGCATCTGCAGTCGTTAAAACCCATCAATCCGCACTATAATCTTCCAAAGGGAAGCCCTCTGCACCTGCTGCCTGAGATTAAAGAGTGTTGATGATGACAATCAGTTTAATTTGTCAATCTTGTATGTATTCGAGCGCCGCGATACATAAGCGTTACTCTGATTTTTGGCTTCTGCGGGCAATTTCCTCGTGTTTTGAACGTTGTCCTTTTCATTACCGCAATAACGTGCCAACATCAAAGGCATGGCGCGTCCCCGTTGTAAATTGCTTTTCGCACTTAATGTATGAAAGCAGCAGTAATTGCTTTGAAATAAAAATTGATAAATCAAATAGCGGCCGCCCGCGTCGCCCGTGAGGCTGAGACAGAGGGTGGGTAAGAGCGGACCCTCCGCAAATAATTACTGCGGCTTTGGGGAGTATATGGCTGCTGTGTGTTCCTATTTCTCGTACGTTTCGGGTTTTTCCTCTGGGTTCCTTTAACCTAGTTGGCTGTTGTAGCTATAGAACAATTATTGTTTTATATACAATACTATTTTAGATTAAGATTTCATCAAGCGTCCTCAGATTGAATAGCATAAAATACTAATAATTTAGATTAAAATATTTATATTAAGTAAAGACTTATTTTGCGTTATAATTTTGCAATACCGGGTCTTATATTAAGTTTTCAAGAGTAGAAAACTAGCATTCCATATTTCTGTAAATTTCTAGATTACTCTTCGTGTTTTTATTAAAAATATCCAGACCAGACCATAGTGATATTTTTTATTAAAATCGCTCAACAGGCTTTTCAACGCCTGTTATAATTTCGCCTGGTATTTTGTGTTAAACAATGTGGAATTTACGCGAAATATAACGCTATTGTATTGGTTTCAACTTCTATTAGACCTTCGTGTGCGGTGAACGGCATAGTTAATAATGATAAGCAGTAATAGCCGTTTTCACATTTGTTACATGTCTGACTTGCTTAAGAGCATACATGAACTTATTGACTATGTTACAAACACTGTCTATGACATTTCCAGTTTTCACTCCCCTTCGCATTTTTCTTGAGCCAACACCGTCTGGCATCTGTGCGTTAGCCGTGTATGGCTTTGATATCAATTTTGTAGGCATTGATGTTCTTAGAACGACATGAAAAGGCGCAAATTGTGCGTAAACCACGGCGATAATAGATTTAATTGACAGACGGCAAGGCGTCACGGTGTAAAGGTAATGCCGATTGAATAGACGCGGACGGTGTTGAATCGAAATGATTGATATTAGCGGTCGATAATCAGTTGGTTTGAAGTGAGGACTTCACCGGACACTTTTGTTGATTTTTCAAGTCTGGTGTTAATCATATTTCATAATATGAAATGTTAACATGAATTATTTAAAACCTAATGAACGGTTAAATAATAAAATCTTAATTAAGGGATAGGTTGTTGGTTCACCAGAAACAGATCTGCGGGCCTAGCACAGGGACGTGGACAAGTCTCTCTCCACCACTTGACAGTGTTTTGTCTCGGGATGTAGTGGGAGTTAGAGCGAGAGGAAAAGATTTTCTTTCCCCCGAAGGAGATGTGTCCACGTCCCGTGCTACGGGGGCTGAGGGCCTAACCAAGTGGCTTTTCTATTCGAACGCATAGAATACAAAAGTATGAAAGTGACGTATTGTTTTCTCTGTAATACGTCAGTTTCATACATTTTGTACTCTATGCGTTCGAATAGAATGGCCACTTGGCTAGGACCACTTGATTCGCTAATGGCAAACTGACGATCACGGAACGAAAGACAGAAAGAAAGTTTACGGCTGGGACTGGTGGACATTAACGACTGCAGATGTATCCGGGTTTACCGTGCCTTCCGAAGCACGAAGGAACTAGAGAATATAGTTTTGGTCACCCATACCATGAGCGGCCTTAGCGAATATTGATTAGTTTACGCAATCGCAAGCTGAGCCCGCTAAGCCAATGCGCTATCGAGATCCATAAGATAAAAAGTTAAATCATCTTAATAATAAGTATCTATCTACGGACCACTCGCATACGGGAAAATTAACAAAGCTAATGAAGTGTCACACGAATATTCAGCTGCCACAGTTGCGAGGTCAAGGTGACAGACAGACGGACGTCCTTACAGAAATAACGTGTCTCCAGCTATATCCGTTCACATCGCCATTGTCAAACTAGGTAATTAAGAATTTCCTGAATTGTGTGTCAATCGGTCACATCGCCTAAAATTTCGTCTTCGTTTTCGGTTTTACGAAGACAAGAATTTGTTTTATTCATTTTGATCTAAGCACCTAATGTTTTGCTGCTGTTAGTTCATTTCGCCTAAGTTCTTTAAATTTTTTTTCCTGGCAAACAGTACGTTACACACGATTCAAGGTTTTACATTTCTAGTTTTGGATAATCAGACTGTTGGGCATAGGCCGCAAGGATTTCCAAACCGATTGGTTGGTCATATAATTTGTACCAACACTAACATAATTTATTCAGTATTTTTTTACGCCATATGTTGTCCATATGCATATATTATGCCTATGGAATGTGTTCCGAAGATAGTTTTCTTTTACCTTTTACGATATCGACTTTTCTCTAACTCCCCAATTAAAAAAAACATTATGTCAACATGAGAATATCAGGCTTGAAATAGCGGGGTTTAGAAGTTGTTACATAACTCGTAAAAAGTATTCGCATCTAATTTATGCTACCTCCTGAATTTGTACTAGCTCCAAGCAGTTAATATTCATTAATGCACTAATGAAATAATAATTACCCAAGGAAATTAGTGTTTATGTTGTGCGTTTATTAATGACTTGTCTGGGCAATAATCATCGTATCTAGTCTATTACTCGCCACATAATTGAAATAGTTGTTGGAGTAGCCGTTGAGATGTGTTCTGTGCATACCATATTAGTAATTAACGCGGTCCTCTGGGAAATAATGCATAATATACTCGTGTGTGTATGTGTATAATTGTATATACATACACAAATCGCGCCTGCTTATCTCCGAAGGGTTAGTTTGTTGCCTGTTGAGATGAAGTAAACTACGTTTCGCGCGAATTCTTTGGAAATTTCGAGTACATTACTGATAAAGGCGTGTGGTGACGGCAGAGCGGAATACAATTGTCACCATCCGCATCCCTCCCGCAGGTGTCTGTTATTTTTATTAGATTACATATAGATGTGAGGGGTTACTCTTCAAAGCTATTGTGATCGATTTAGTTTAGCCCCCTTTATCACACCTTACTATCATGGTGAGTGACAGTGAGGTGTATGTTATCAATTAAAACGCCTAAAAAGACATTCTAAAAACGAACGTTAATGTAAACTGACGAAACTATTAATTTTTTTTTATTGGTGTTCGGCTGACTTCAAAAGAAGATTAACGCAATAGTAGGTGCTTTGTCACAGTAGGTAAGTATTTATACAATTTGGATTTTCAATAACGAGTTGATAGTTATTGAAAAAGCTCTGTCGTTTGAATAATTTATGAGGTTGGTCGTACCACTGCTAACGTGATTGCATTTTTGTTATGAAATGCTTCTTTTAAGAGACAAACGACGAACTTTCTGAAACTAGATTTTGATTTGCCAATGGGTGCAAGTGATGGTGGTGGTGTTGTACCTACCTGCTTTAAAACATACCAGATACTCGATTGAAGAGGCCTTACCTTGCTTAGTGCACGATTCGCGGCGCACTCGAGCTGATCGCTTATAAATAAACGAGATAGCGACTTTGAATTCCGGGCTCGTGGCTAAGAGTTCTTCACTGAACTGTAAATTGATGGCTCCTAGTCTACATGCTCACTTAGCACGCCATTGGGATTTCGGAATTCAAAATTTGATTCATCTGTAATATACTTGTATTACTCTGTTGCTAACAATTCTAGATTGAAACTAATGAAATTGTAGCTTTCGCACAATCTGCAAATTTACATTCTCTACCCATCCGTCCACTAACATTCATTCTCAAAACTATTTAACTCACATGCTCGTCTCCTTAAATTAACATCAGTAAGATATTACAAAGTCAGGTCTTCTCATAATGTGGACATGAAAATTAACACTTTTTAAATAACAACTTGAAAAACTTGTACTCGTACACCGGATTCAAGTCAATGCCACCCGAAATCCAATTAATCACAGAATTGCTGACTCTCTTAACGACGGAGGCAAAATGAAGGCTTTGTTTTCGCCATTACTCCGTATTTTGAGCGGCATCCTTTTTATTAGTCTAGTTAAGTGTCCCTTTAATGGAATACTTAAATAAACTAATAAAAATGATTTAATACTTCAATCTCATTGTTCACGACAGTGCGAAGAGATTGCAAACACAGGAAATTATTGTATTGCATATTTTGACGTTTACGCCAGTTTCCTTTTGTTAAGGGGAAAATTTAAGTTGTTTGTAAATAGGCACATGTGGAATTCACTTAAAATTGGCACATAATTGGACTTTCTTCTTCACATGTTTAGGGTGTCAGTAACTGATGACTGACTGATGATGATGTAATGACGTATTGTTTTTCTTTTTTTTAGTAGATTCAACAAACTTTGATTTGTATAAAAATTTAATCGGTTGCTTCTGAAAATCACAAATATAGCGCATATTTTTTATATATTTATTTCAATTTGCCCTTCACACTGGAGTGCTGTAATATTGCATATGTTAGTGTAATTAACACTTCGCTTAAGTTCACGAAGAAATATTTAAGTCGCCCAAGTTTTTATTATTACTTGTGTTTTTACATTATTTTAATTTAGTTTCCTCTAAATGAATAACACATAGAAAATTTTACATTGTAGAAAACAGCATACATTTAAACAGCAAATTTAATATTTGGTTTAAAAAACTTTTTAAAAATTCGGCTTTTGTAACTGTACCCACATACAAGATATTGCAACGTTTCAACAAATTCTAATTAATAAGACAATATTATATGTTTCTCGTGTAACAAGTTGGTCAATGGTTCGTTATGATTTACAAATTAAGCAAATAACTCGTCGTTATTGTAAAACAGGTTAGCGATTTGAAATTACGTCCTACTCAGTGGAAGCAAATAGACATGATTGATGAATTTTGTCTTTTCCTTTCCCTCTCGTAATTGTAATTGTCTGATTGATTCCTCTTTGTTGACTTTGTGTGTCAGCAATTGTCTAAGTACATTATGTTATGTATATTTAAAATTTTCTATAATATTTCTCGGTCTCGCGTATTTGTATGTTTTTGTTCTGATGTTGATGTTTGTGTATTACATTATTATTATATCTTAATGCTTAGCCTGCCTTAATGTCAACTAGCTAATTAAAGGTTCAAATTATCTCCAACGATATCCTTACGAATCGCCAGAGACTACAAAATACAAATATAATTATTTACCTCTCTCAAAATTTTAAGTTTTAAATTAGCACATGTGTCGATATCAAGTATTTCCTTGACCACACCACTCACAGTTACGTCATCACAGAGCTTCTCCAGAGCGACCTGCACAAGATCATCGTGTCACCCCAACACCTCTCTGCCGACCACATCAAAGTCTTCCTTTACCAGATATTGAGAGGTAAGTCCATTATTTGTCTTTAAATTTTGTAAGACATCACTTTTTTCAGTTTGCATAACAGCTGTATCTGTTATACCTTCTATGACAGCTTATAATTGTTCAACAGTTCCAGTAGGAGAAATATTCTAGAGGTTATCTTTATAATTTTATTACATACTTATTTTTTACAATTATTTAAATTTAAACAATTAAATCTGAAAATAGAGAACAGTTTAACATCAAATTTCGTTTGGCTATAAATTCTTCTTAGTTTAAATATATCTTAATTAACCTGACAGCGGCGAAAGCTTATTAGAGAATTACGAATTCAAAGCTAGACCAAACTATAAATCAGAAATATGAAATATTTAGCGGTGTTCTCTACCTATCTAGGCTATCCAGAGATATACCTAACTCTAAAATGCTGCTCTTCTGAGATGCCCTGTGATATTTCCGAATGATATTATAATAATAAAATTACTTTAATTGAACCATTGTAGCAAATTAATATAGGGCAGCCATGTGGTAAATCCAAGCTTGCTCCAAAGAAAGAGTATTTCGACAAAATTAACTATTAATCAGGGGTTAATACGATCGAATTGGGTACTCCCATTGCGGCGAACAACCACATTAGTGTGTGTCGGGCATAACTACTGGGAGGAAATCAATAAGTTTTAGTCTGTTTAAAGATAAATATTTCGACAATGGGAAATGTTCATCTTTTACCGGCGAGCCTATTGCCATTCACCGGGAGCTTGAATCGCAATAATTTGCTAGATGCTGCACCAGGAACTGCAGCTGTTGCCCATTCCTCGTTATATTACAACTTTTAGTTTTTAGTTTTACGACACCCACAAGACAGACAGGAGTGGCGACAATTGTATATTTCTATGCCGCCACTACATCGCCTATAGACCTGACATTTATACCAGGAGACTTTTTGGTCACTGCAAACATTTATGGAATTCGTTCAGACCATCAAACTGAACAAATTTCACTATGGAAGCAACTCCAAATTCACGAAAAACAACTGTTTCATACATTTGGGTCTAGGTATTATCATTTTGTATGAAACAGCTGATATTTACGTCTGAACCGAATTCCAAAAATTTTTGCAGTGACTAAAAGTCTCCTGATGACTCAGTCTCCTGTTATTATTCGGTTAAATTGCTAATTATACAATAGTATTAAACGTTACGATTTAACCTTATCTGAAAGTTGTATCGTATCAAAGCTATATTATAACCCCCTGCACTTTATTAAACGTTCCATTGTTAAATCTCAATGCATAAAATATTGATGAATTTATTGTTCCCGGGAACGAACCGTCTTTATAGTCCTCCACGAGTCCTTTTACGAGATAAAGCCACTTTTATGATCAATGGGTAGTTGCTTAATGGACGTTCTTGCACTGAAGTAGCTAACTTTTTCCATTACTCAGGGCCAGATACACGTAATCTCACTTAGACATTATGCGCTGCACACTGTGAGATTGGGTTAGTTTAATATGTAAATGCTTGTTGCTCGAGAGAACTATTCTGAAAATCTGCAAACCCAGAAGGCGTACTTTCGTTAATGAAATGACTCAGGCTTCTTACTGAACTCGCTTGAGGGTAACATAGAAACTTACTTATGCTTGTAAAACAAATTTTGTGCGGAATTTAAAAGTGTATGATATGATATGGTTTTTAGTAGTTTCTCGATGGTTTCAACCGATAGGCAAACTGTTGGGCATACGCCTCCTCTAAGGATCTCCAAAACCATCGGTCCTTCGCTGCTCGCATCCAGCGTCTTCCCGCGAGCTTTGCTTTGCTGTCACCACACAGCGTTATAAGAGAATATAGGTTTAGGTACACAGTGATTATGAAAGCAAATCCCTACCGGCAGGCTAATTCTCGATTGAAATCCATCCATTCCAATCATATTGCTCAAAGACACCCATGGGATGAGCCGGAGCTGGCGCATTCTACGTTATTTTTTCACTCCCAGGCCAGCATGGAAGATAATATGTATTCGATATTCCAGTATCTATTCCGTTGCATTCGGATCCGTTCCGTATGTAAATGCAACAGTGCTCTTTGAAAGAATTTGCGTCAGTGCTGTCGCGCGGTTTCCCGATTTCGACTTATTAATCTATACACAATTATTTTTGCAGTTTCTCGGAGATTTCCCGGGAGTGAAACGTGCTTGTGGGGGAGGGGGGGTGTCTAGAAAAATGCGCTCGTTAAGTCTTAAAGCTCGCCGCTTTTAATTAAAACTTCATAGTTGCAGCGCGTTTTATGTGCTCCGGTTTCGATGTGCCATAATCTGTCTGATGGAAATCATCTAGCTGCATTTTATTGCTTCGGCGTAAACAGCGAATAAATAGATTAGCCATGTGGTGGCGGCAGGATAGGATATCATTTATTGTCGCCACCCCCAATCTCTTACGCGTGTGTCGCACAAGGAATGGGCTTCAGCGTTTGTTTTAATAACAAGCAGCAATATATTGCGTTTCACGTGCTCGTTAGAGGGAAATAGGCTCTGCAACCACGCCCGTCCCGATGATATGCACCAGTGACCCACGGGAAGTAAGATGGCGTGGTAAATATGGTGCACTACCGTCCAGTGGCGTGGCGTGAGAAAACAAGTTAGGCAAGCCACAACTATATGAAGCCTCTTATGGTTTAAGCATTAACTTTTAACACCGCCTGCTAGGACACGGCTACAACTGTTCAACGCCATCTAGTGACGAAGCGGAGAACTACGTTGCCACTTTTGCAACCGCAACTCGGTCCGGAGCGGCTTGCAGGAGCGGCGCACGACCGCGATATTGAGTGCAGTTCACAAAAAAAATTCCGCTTTTATGGCTATTGCAATAAGATCTAAACGCTTGTCTGTGTGCGTGCAGGCGCTGTATAGCAGGCATCCATAACTCGATATTTAGCGAGTTAGTTGAAGGAATCTAGAGAGCGGGAGCGAATTGTATGTACCTGTGTTGCATATTGTTTCGCGCGCGTTTAATACTGTTATGATAAGATTATATTGATGGATTTTTTTTATTTGCTTATAAAATGGTATTGTACTTGAATTATGGTAATGATTTTTTTATGCTCGCTCGTTTGGTACGGCTGTTGGGAATCGAGTTATATGGACGCTCCGCCACTGCTACCGTCACCACTTAGTACTTCTTATCTTAAAAAAGCTAATTTGATCATCTGATGACGGTATAATTTATACAAGCGATAAGAAATCCAACTCAATTAGTCCAAACCGCACAATAACCTAAGCCAGCTAAAAATACAATCATACCTACCTTCTAAAGCTAGGATAGGGAATTTGCAGATATGTATATTAGTATTCATTATTAATTTCAGCCTTCAGGTCTAATTGTCTATTAGTATACAATCCAGGAAACGTTGGCAAGCCAACCTGTGCCGTTGTCCCATAAACAGAGAGTGGAATTTGGGGAATGCGCGCCGAGCACTTGGCATGCCCATAATTGACGCATGCCGCCCTGCAGCCGGACACCTACTTACTAAGAAGCAGTAAATGACTCGCGGAATTTATTGAATTAAACCTCTTTTGATCATTATCAGCGGAGCTTGGAACTATTTTCATTAGGCTGTTGGTTATGTTATTTTTCACTTCTCATGCTCTGAAAGTGCTTGTTTGTGCAGGATATAGGCTGCACAAAATAGAATTTTGTGCTCTAGAGCATTAACGTATCTAATCATAAAAGTATCTATATTAAGGCAAAGAAAATGAGCTATGCAGCCAAACACATTAAGAAATTCAGAGATAGAATTTGTTATTTTTTAATATTTACCTTAAATTTATTTGCCTAATGTGTTTTTAAGACTAAGATATTAAAATTTTAATTCAAGTAGGTGCAGTAGGTTATTAAATTAATTTAAGAAAATTATTATTTCAACATTAATTTTATACTTGGCTGTATAAGTCTGCAGCCCAAGCTTAATATCAATGGGAAAAACAATTTCCTTCAGTATTCAAAACGGTGCTAATTTTAGTTTGAATTTTAAGAAATGTTATGATGAACTACTGTTTTATTTCCTCGCAATCGAAGTGAAAAGCAGAGTTTCTAACTCGTCCACAAAACCATTTTTATCCTCGACATTACTATCAGCCCTCTCTTTCGTCTCGGGCTGCTAAAAGTCTCGGACAAAAATGATTCGTTTTGTGCACTTGATGGAAAATCTACTATTAATTGCACCTGCTTAGCTATTCGAGTTTTTTAATCACATCCAGAAATCTTGCCCTGCCGAGAATTTCAAATGTGACCTGCTTAGATTTCTAGCAGGTGCCATTAGAAATTTATATCTGATCCAGAACACACAGGTCTTCCATATGGATGGAATAACATAGGGAAAATGGGCCATAACCTGAAACACTAGCCCAGTACGGATTGTTGGGTGTTAACGACTGCCGATGAAGCCGGGAGTCCCGGCTTCATCCGCAGTCATTGAGGAAATCGAGATACTTAATTGAATTTAATTTTAGAAATATACTACGATTTATGTGCCCGATACATGACAATAGGCTCGCCACCTATTACATGGGACCTAACTTAATTGACGAAAAGTGTGTTGTTCATCTTTGCCTACCCCTTCCAAGACATAAGCCTGATTTACATAAATCATGTCAGTATGTATGTATATATATGGTCACCTATCCAATGATCGGCCTCAGCGAACATGGCCTAGTTTACGCAATCGCAGCTCAAGCGCGCTTAGCCATAGCGCTATCGAGCCCGTCATTTCTTTTTTAAACGTGCTCACAACGAATTCCAAGAATGTATGCCTCGGAAGGTAGGAGAATAGGAAGGTTTGCCGGCCGCTGCTGGTCTCTATATGCTAATGACATCCGCGTTGCCCGGTCACACACACCGCACTTGGCTCACTATTAATATGTATGGGCTGCAGACAATCGCGCTCCTAGCGTTTATCCTGCCCGGTTACTGCTCGAGTCTTTTCATGTGTAATTTAACGTTAAATCAGCGCTCGGTGAGAACAGCTCGGCATCGGTGAGTGCATCCGTTCTGCTTTTACGTACTATGTATCTTCTAAAGCTATTATGTCAGGTCCTATGTAACAAGGGGCGAGCCTATTGCCGTCTATGTAAGTCGTAGCTTAATGCTAGATGGTATATAGCAGGAACGCTGCTACCTATTCCTCAGTCAGACTTTCAGTCTTTGGTCGCCTTCTACGACATCCGCAGGAGAAATTGTGGGTGGTGACAATTCTATTGTGCTCTGCCGTAGTGGTGACCTGATACTGAGAGAAAGAACACGAGGATTATAGTCCACTTCTATTAAAAATGATAATATAAGGTTCACGCACAGATATATATATATATATATCAATTTGATATATCAGTGGGTTCACTATTATTTATAGTGCTTGATTGTGTTGGTAAAAATCCGAATCGCCTGTAACCATTTTTGATTCACAACGTTAAGAGGAAACACCAAGGCTGCAGATGTCCCTATCGAAAAAAAGGAAATCATAGTGACATGCTAATAGTGGCCATATATATATACCTATTCGACAAAAATTATATTATTCTACTGGCATTATCCAGGGAGAAAACGGGGTACTACGTTTGTATGGAGAAATAGCCGTTGTGTTTCTCTTAAAACGCAAATTTGTTGAATATTCATATTTAATTTATGTGAGTATCCATCCGACTATCATAATCTATCGGTATCACCAGCGCAGTCGCCCGCCGTGCCAGTAACGAGCCGAATTATGGAAATTTGAGGCGTCCCCGCCGCCGACACCCGACTATAATATCATTTATTTGTGGGCATTTTCATTCGGGGACCGCCCTGCGTACCTACCTGACTGTGCATTAGGGATTCGTTTTCCGAAATGACAGTTTTCGTGGCTTTTCGTGAGAGTTTTGAGGTATCGGTTATCAAATATTCAAATGTCTTCCATAAAAATCTATCAAAAGGCTTCCATGCTGGCAAGGTAGCGGGAAAATTACGTAGAAAGTGCCAGCCTCGACTCATCCCGTGGGATTGTCCGGTGTAGATCAATGAGCACCTTGGGGCACTCTAATGGTGGTGGGCAAACCAACAACAACAGCATACCCAAAGAGGGTTGGTGTGAGGCTGGCTGCCGGCTGTAAAACCTAAGCCAAAACTTTGGGCAGTATAGATTCAGATCGGAATGTTAACATTCCAACCAATCTCTCCGTTCGTCAGTCTCTCGACATGGTCCGTTCCGTGTCTTTTCTATACATTAATTCATCACTGGCACCTTTACGGTGTAACGTGGAAGTCTCCTCGGGACCACAAGTGGTTGAAACTTTAGGTTCAAAAATAACAATGCCCAAACAGCTCAGTTAATTCCGTTAAAAGTTGTTTTATTTCAAAAACTAGTAGTTAATTATTGAATTAAATAGGTGTAAGGCATTGTATTATTTTAGATTATACGCTTCTTGAGACCCTGATTAAGTTTACAGGTAGTAAATTGACAAGAACGTACATGCAAGTGGAAAAAAGCTTCGCCAAAATGTCCCTAAGAAGGAGAGGCCACCGCCTCTACGTCTCAGCCACTAATGGAATTTACTTCTGAGTAAATTACTCTTCTCTAAAATAAGATTCGTCGCGATCGTGATGTACACGAAAGGTTCTATAGACGACACTGTGTGCTGAAGTTGGATAGTTAATGTACTCTATTAAATTATACGTTTTAACGGGTGGTCTTTTAAATTAGGATTTAATAATGATCCAACTTACTACTATACCCCATTCATTTGGGCTTGAGACAAAATGTAAACAAGCTTGATGTGTATTATAATATAAAATACAAAATTTAAAATGTGTAACACCAATATTTCAAAGCAGCCGACAGTTTTATTTGTCTATAATTGATGATTATTTTAATACACGTTTCTTGTTTTTAAGAGCATTTCGTAGATAAAGAGACAAATGTTATACATGTATTAAGCAGATTTTAATGCGACTAGTTTTGAATTGTAATTTTTTGCCATTATGTAATTGTTATCGTTAATTGACGTCTTTGAGTGCGGCAGTTAATGTAACATTTCAAATTCAAAACCAGTGAAAATTCTACATAATCAGAAATTTAAAGTTGTGAATCAATTACAAAAATCTTACAGCCGTGTATAATAAATAACCCAACTGTAGGTATACTTATAGAATTAGTTACGTAATACGACCGCATGTGTGTTAAGCCTGCCTGAGGTTTATTGGACTGTATTATGCAGGATGTGTGCATAATCTCTCAAGATTGCTTCTCGAAATCATGTTTCGGACTGTGATCCATTTGTATACATACATACATACATACATAACTGTATTGTGTAATGCATGCGTTGCATCCGTGGCCTGTTTGGTACCCGATAACATCCTTGTTGGCTGTGTGGTTTATGCAGCGGAAGTACGCGTATTGCGGAAGATGCGGGTTCATGTTCATGTCCCATATAATTTTTTCTATTTTTTTTCAGCCTATTTACTTACTCATTAGTAATTAAATTAAAACATTATCACATCAGATGCGAAAGATATTAAAACAACATTGATGAAGCTTTGTTACACACTTCGCTTCTTAAATATGATAGAGATAACAATACAGTTCAAAATTGCATTCATGAACACGTTGTTGTCATAAATTTAGAACACACAGATATAAGTGTATCCGACGTGTTCTGTCTGATGTTGTCCCTTTTAGGTCAGCAATTTGTGACAGAGTCAGTGTCTGCAACACTTCTAAACAGAAACAAATTAAAAAAAAACTCTTTCTTGTAATAACACCAACAATGTTTATACTCGTATGTATGTTTTCAGCTGTATCTCTCTTGGACACATACATACATACATACATAAATCACACCTATATCTCCGAAGGGGTAGGCAGAGGGGAATTAGCACCCACGTTTCGCCAATTATGTTAGGTCCCATGTAATAGGTGGCGAGCCTATTGCCATTTATCGGGCACAAAAGTCGCAGGACATTGCTATTGCTAGGTGGTACAAGAAGAACGCTGCTGCCCATTCCTCATCATTGTTTTATCCTTAGTCGCCTGGTACGACACCCACGGGAGAGATTTGGGTATTATATGCGCAACGTTATTAGGTACTTTAAAATTTGTTGTACTAGGGATGAATAAGGGTTCCGGTATGTCGCCGCATTGCGCATTGGCGACGAGAGCGCGGTTCAGCCGCGGAAGAGTAGAGTCCAGCAGCGGACGCACGTAGGGCGGGGGGCGTAGGGAGAAAGGCCTGGCTGCAGCCCTTACCCCCATACCTGCGGATGACGGAAAACCTGGGGGAAATTTTAGTGGGTAGTCTCGGTGCTTTTTAACGCCAGGGAGTCCTACACACCCCTGCGGCCCAAGTCCCGGGGTTGCGGGATAGTGCGTAAATTGTCATTTTGACCCCCAGACAAAAAAAGGGATGAATAAGGGTAGTGTAAAACATTTTTTACCTTTTCACCACATATGCCATATGCTATGTGGGTCCACAGGCACCCGCATCCATCGGGGTAGTCGTAACTACTTTTATGTTTCATATAAATTATACCGTCATAGCATTGCAGTTGTAAAACTTGTAATAGTCTGACGGGAATATGTATCTGCGTTTCGAACATTGTATTTTATTGATCAATTTGAGGACTGCCCACGGCGTTGTGTAATGCTGCGTGTGTTTTGTTTTGCCATGTTTATATTATTCGCCTGGAGTGGTGCCTACTGTATGTACAGACAATAGCACGTCAGCCAGACTACCACGAAATGTAAAATTTTCTCACAATCGACTACTGTCCTTTTTTACAAACTTTGTGTTTTTTTTACAAACTTTATGCATTTTTTTACAAACAAACTTTGTGCATTTTTACAAACTTTGTGTTTTTTTTACAAACTTTGTGCCATTTTCGCCAATAATATTTGGTCCCGTTTAATAGAGGGTGTGAGCCTATTGCTGTGTGTCGGGCACCTAATTCGCAATATATTGCTGTGCTAAATGGTGGTATAAGAGAAGTCACCTTGTACGTTACGCTTGAGAGAGATTGGGGGTGGTGACAACTGTATTCCACTGTCACCACACTGCACAGAAGGAATAATTGTTTTCAATAGTAAATTACAAAAGTTCATTTTTAACCGACATAGTTGTACTAAAGACTATTTTAAAAAGTATTTTGCCGAAGCAATTTGCGTTTTTTCTATCAACATAACAGGCCTTACAACCAGCAGTTGTTAAGTTTATGAAGAAGCGGTGTGACGTGCACGACACACACCTCAATCGATGATAATATCTCGCGGTGTTGTAAATCGATATTCGTGGCCAGGCCCGTCAAGGCGATCCGGCTACGTTATACTCCAGGTCGCAGATCGCGGCAACCTCGTGAGGAGGTTGATCTCTTGGCCTTAACAATATAACTATACCTACTTCAGTTATTTAGTACCCACGGGGCATTTTTTTCTGATCTCAAATTTGACAGACTTGGCTAATGAGGTAGTCAAGACTAGCACACCAGAAAATGGCCAGTACTTATATTGAGTTGATTGACATATTTCATATACGATCTCTTGCTAGCTGGTATAAGATAAAACAGAATTTCATTGGAAAATATGCAAGCTTGCATTTTTATATTAAATATTTCAAAAATATTGGTTTCTAGGTTTTTACTAGACCTACCTGTATAACAAACTGCTTCTGTTCTCTCCATTTTGAGACACGAAACCGCTCAAATAACCCGTTATGACAGCTTGAAATTCCCACAAAACTGGAGTTGCCTACATGAATGTGAACTTGATCTATATTTACGCCGTTCGCAAGTTCTTTGACTCTCAACATAGATCTGTGTAAGTGGGCCGTGGTATCGGATATATTTGTCAACGGTCGCATCTCAGTATATTGTATCTAGATATATTCGTTAGCGGTCATTATGGTCAAAGTCGTGTTTGTCAACTAAGCGGGTATGACAGGACAGGGACACAGAGAAAATCTCCTCGGGGAAAAGAAAATATTTTCCTCTCGCTCCATCTCTTACTAAATCCCGAGACAAAACACTGTCAAGCGGTGGAGAGAGAGCGGTGCATATTCCCCGGGAAGAGCGACTAGCAGGCGCCCGTTGTTACGGCTGGCTGCGCGCGCGCCGGCCGACGACCCGCCCGCTAATAGACCCCTAGCAGCCCGGCTAGCATGACTACCGAAACACGATATGATATAGCAATTTATCGCGTTGTTCTTTCAAAAATCATTGGATTTTCGACAGTTTACACAGATAAATGACTATATCATAAAAGCATATATTACTATATCAATATAGATACAACCATTTTCGCTTTGGACTGACTAAAATCCAATGATTTTTGGTAATTCAACGCGATAAATGGCTATATCATATCGTGTTTCGGTGGTCATGCTAGCCGGGCAGGGCGTCTACGCGAAAGCGAATCACACACAACGAAGATACTATAAAATATATCTTATCCTCGACGTATCTTCTTCTCCCTGCCCTGTTCCCAGTCTATCTGGGACACCTGGACATACCCTTCAATAATATTAGTATAGATAACGACCACAAAACCAAATAGCGACCACTAGTAATATATATTTTTACCTTACCGTCCTACCAGTAATGTATACTGGTAGGACAGTGAGGTAAGGTAATAATTTTACTCGCTTACTTGACGTGATGTAGACTGAAGACTGTACTTTCATAGCGCGGCGACGTTCAAGTTGTATAAGGCGGTACGAGTTTTGGACCCATCTGTGTAAACGTAGGCAAGAATTTCTTTGTTACACGCTTTCTTAAGCACAGACATGCAACAAAGGCATTTTTGCCTATGCACACACAAAAAGTGTAACTCCTTGTCTTTTATTCGATTTTAAGTTTACATACATACATAAATAACATAACATCATATAAATGTTAGAAAAATTAGTACAAAGATTTTGGTAGTTAGAAAATGTGAGTGTGGAAGATGTGGTAAGTGTCTTGGGTGGCCGAGCGGTCAGGCACCTGACCGGATAGCAGCGGACGCGGGTACGCGGCCTAAGATCATAATTTTTCGAAATTCTTTTTCTAACCACCAAAATCTTTGTCTTTGTCTTTTGTATGTGTAACATTTATAATGTATACAGTCCTAGCTTTCCTAGTCTTTTATTGCTTTATAGTCAAATCAAAATCGTTCATTTATATCTGCCCAGTTAGCATGACCTTTGAACTGTTCAAAATCATTGGATCCTTGAGAGTTCAAAGCGATAAATAGCTATATCATATCGTGTTTCGATTGTCATGCTAGCCGTGCAGGTGTGATTACAATTAGGTGTGGTACAGACAGACCTATAACAAAGTCGACTTTATGTATGATCCACCATTGAAATTCCCAAAGATGAGTAGGCGCCAGACCGAACCTAATTCGTTATCACAATTTCATTAAACACCTGCCACTTGCTATCGGAGAAGTTCGTAGTCGACCACGCAAATTTATCATGAATCCTATCTACTTGGAACAATTTCGACTCTATCACAACTATACTTGAAATTGAACTCGTTATACACTGCTGCCCATTCCTCATCACTGTTTTAACCTTAGGCTGGAGTTCAAAACAAGCGATTAAAAGATAACCGCCAGTTTTGGCAGTTCTACCATACGATAAAATATCAAAAACTGACGGTTAAATAATAATCGCCTGTTTAAGTGTTGGTGAACTCCAGCCTTAGGGCCAGTTTTTTGAAGCATAGTTAACTGTTAACCAATTGTTAAAAATTGTTACTTATCTTTAAATATCACTGATATTCAACAAATAGTAACAATATATTTATCCGGATATTTATCCATTAGTAGCTAAAATTAATTAAAATTAATTAATTTATTTTATTAAATTAAAATTAATTAATGGTTATTTATCAGACTGATATTTAGCAATAAGTAACAGTTTTTAACAATTGCTTGAGTTAACTATGGATCAAAAAACCGGCCCTTAGTCGCCTTGTACCCGTGGGAGAGATTTGGGGTAGTGACTGACAATTGGATTCTACTCTGCCATCACCCTTTTCATCGCATCAATTATTTTATTTATAAACGGATTTTACCAAGAAATATGCTCAAATTGTAAATTAACTGCGCATAACCAACGAGGCGACGTCGCTCGACTCCCGAGCCCCGGGCAACGTCACCGATAATGTTTCGCGATATTATATTCCCGGAGTTGCGTAAAGGTGAAAACTGCGGTACACCCGTTGGGAAATTCAACTCTTTCCGTCGTAGGCAGTGGCGCGTTGTTAATTTGTTGTGACGTCACGCGCGGCGTGCGTCGTCGCCCCGCTCTGTCGCGGCGGTGTCGCTCGGATGACGCGGGTGGTTAGGTGGCGCGCCCCGGCCGCCTTGCCGAGATCTTAAGTTGATCTTATACGTGCAACTTTTTGGGAATAATTGTTCGGTAACTGTTAATAATTCAGAGATCTCGGAATGCAAAGGGCTCGGGATTGATACCCGCATCCAGACTATAATTTTTCGAACTTTTTCTAACAACAATTTTATTTGTATTACAATCAGGTTGCCATCGTTCTTTTTTAGGTGCCCGTGTAAGCGTACCTTAGTGGATATCGGAGTGCCTATGAGAGCTGAGGGCGGCGCGAGAAAACATTAACGAATGAACGGAGATTTAGCCAAGACGCGATGGCGTTTTGGGAAACTCGACGTTGACTCTACGCGTCTTTAGCATATCTTTTTCTCACTGCCCTGTTCCCAGGCTATCTGGGGTCGGCGCAGTACCTATGTTTCTCTTTCCATTCACTTGGGTCAGACGTCATCAAGCCATCCACTCACTTTTGATTCGTAATAATTGATTCTAAAGAGACGGAATGGACCATGTCGAAAGACCGATGAACGGAGAGAGTGATTGGAATAACAACATTCCAATCCATACCGCTCAAGGTTTTGGCTCTGGTTTAACAGCCGTCCGCCTGCCTCACACCAACCCATTTTTGGTATAGCACTCGTCTTAAGCATATTATACATATATAAAAAAATCAGCCGCGTGGTGACGGCCGAGTAGAATAGAATATCGTATATCGTATCGTATCGTATCGTATTGTAATAGAATATCGTACAAGGCGACTAAGGATAAATCTGAATATGATTAGGAATGGGCAGCAGTGTTCCCCTTATACCACTTAGGCTAGCAATGTACTGCGACTTTTGTGCCCGATAAATGGCAATAGGCTCGCCACCTATTACATGGGACTTGACATATTTGGCGAATCGTGGGTGCTAGTTCACCTCTGCCTACCCCTTCGAGGATATAAGCGTGATTTATGTATGTATGTATAAAAAAATCACGCCTATTTATTACTGAAGGGGTAGGAAGGAAGAGGTGAAGCAAAGAATATTCACGGTTCGCCAATTATGTTAGGTCCCAGATGGCGGTGAGCCTATTGTCATTTATTAGATACGTACACAGACAATCGTAGTAAGGTAATATGATAGGGACGCTGCTGCCTATTATTCATCATGTCCTTTACGTACCATTCTAGTATCATACATGCGTACCATGTCACTATTTATTCATATAATTTATGGTAGCAACTGCATATTATTAAAGCACAAGCGCTGTCGTTGGTGTGACTGAGTACTGAAGTGTTAATCTGCTTACGAGGTTGAACGTGCCATTTATCTCACTAAAACTGAATCGCTGTACTGTATGAAAATATAATACCGAGCACACCGGCAGCGCGATACGCAGCGAAATGGCAACGCTCCCGTATTATTATGGCATTAACGCCAGTCGCAGACGGCGTACGTACCGTACCGCGCCTTGGAGACAAAATGGACCGGCATAACTTGGATACGAGCTCGCATGCATACATACATACATACATAAAGTTAATATCCTCGAAGGGGTAGGCAGAGGTGAGACACCCATTTCGACAATTAGTTCGGGTCCCATGTAATAATAGGTGGCAGGTTTATTGCCATCTATCGGGCACGTAAACTACAGTATATTGCTAGGTTGTGTAAAAGGAACGCTGTTGCCCATTACTCATTGCTGTGTTATTCCTGATACATGCCTACATACGCATGCATAAATTACGTCTATATCCTCGAAGGGGTAGGCAGAGGTAAGGCACCCACTTATAGCCAATTAGGTTGAGTTTAATGAAATGGGTGGCGAGCCTATTCCCATCTATAGGACACGTAAACCGCTGTATATTGTTAGGAGATGCAATAGGAACGCTGCTGCCCATAATTCTTCGCTGTCTTCACCCGCAGTCGCCTTGTACGACACCCGCGGGAGAGATGAAAATTGTGACAATTGTATTTACAATTGTATTTAGTGCCGTGACCTGACGGCAGAGCAGAATACAACTGTCACCACCCCCATCTCTCCCGTGGGTGTCGTACAAAGCGACTAAGGGTAAAGACAGCAATGAGTAATGCGCAGCAGCATTTCTCTCATACCACCTAGCAATATAAAGTACTGCGATTTATGTGCCCGATATATGGCAATAGGCTCGCCACCTGTTACATGCGACCGTACATAATTGGCGAAACGTGGGTGTTAATTCACCTCTGCCTACTCCTTCGGGGATATAGGCGTGATTTATGTATGTATGTATGTATTTAGCTCTGCCGTCGCTACACGGCCAATGAGACGAGTGCTCTAATCCTTTCCCTCTTTTTATAAAACATGGACTAAAGTTAGTCATAGTTCAAAATTGACGCTGTCACTTTTATTTGCTGAATGAAATGCAGAGTCAGCATCAATTTTAAACTTTATGACATGACTAACTTTAGTCCATGTTTTATAATAAGGTGGTTTGAGTTTAGAAAGAGCATGACATTTATCGCAAGTGCCCCTACACTAGCTTACGAATTCTCTTTGCACCAGCGTCTCTTAAAGGAACATGTCAGGCATACTTCATTGACGATAAAACTTTAAAGAGTAACCAGTTCATGAATGATTCAATAATTAAGTGCTACGGTGTAGATTATATAGAATTATGTGATTAAGCAGTGCCCTATACTTAAGAAATTGTAATGATATTTACTTGCAAGGAAATCCATAGTTCTTGGGTACGATGAGATATTGTAATCGTATAGATAATAATAATAAATAAATAAATATTTTCACACTCACACCTATCATCTAGCCCAAAGTAAGAAGCCTAAAGCACTTGTGTTATGGTTACTAGATGACGTATATATTTTTAATATAATTATTTATATAAATGTTGAAAATATACTACATAAACATATACACAACCATGGCTTGGAAACAAACATTTGTGGTCATCACAAAGTTTGCCCCTAATAGGATTCGAACCCGGGACGTCTTGGCCAATACCCAGCAATCTGAGCATTCGACCAAGGCGGACGTCTAGATAATAAATTTCTGTAGATATAATTTGATCTAGAATGCAATAATAGGTTAATATTATGTATATTTATAAATTCCTATGCTGCCGGTAGAGCAGAATACAATAATGTCACTAACCTTATATCTCCTGTAGGAAGGGCTTGGGACACTATTTTTTATTTGCTAAATAACGAATTGTTTATGTAACTGATATCATATCAAAATACTTATTTGAACGGATGATACTGAACATAACACTTCAGTGTGGATGTGCGTAATAGATTTTAATGATTTAAATATTTGATGTATCCGTATACAGATTTAAAACATCGTATATCGTACATTTTGATATATTGTGCGACTTTTCCTACAATTGATTTTCTCAATTGTAGGGAGGTACATCGTTTACCATAATCATGTCTAATAATAAATCTTCCCCGCTATTATCATTGTCATACGTTCTATCTTGGATCATACTTAGTGTAGCTCATGTTAGCGGAAGACCCATTACGGTAAACATCTTGTTTGATTTACTACGCGGTAAGTATAATAAATAACATTGTCCATATATGGAAAGTAATAAAGCCAGCTTGCATTCATTAGATTCTATTACGGTTATAAACACGATAGTTGGGTTCGCACATTAATTGTTCACTTATTTACACTAATGTATGGAGTAAGTATCCTTCGATGATACGTTGACTGAAGATTGAACGATGTTGAAAATTGGACTTTACGGTTTTAAAATGCATTTTCATATTTTATCTAAAGCTTTATTTTTTACCAAAGATTTACATGTAGTGACAGCAGAGCAAAATAAAATCGTAATAATCTTTATCCCCTAATCAGCGGACAGTTCGGTTAAATTCATAACATGAATGTAATATATAAACTATATGTGCGCTTTAATATATTTCCTTTAGCAAAGGATTTATAGCTTTATTAAATTTGTATAGTTCAGAATTTACTTGCTGGAACTTTCCGCGCGTGTTGCTTCAGTTAGATTAGTTTTCAAACAGTCATACGGTGTGAGGTGTAATGTTTTAACGACCATCTTGAGACAGCAGCGGCCGGAACAAATGGCTGAACGCATTCTCTTTGGCGCAAACGAGATTATATTTTCCTTTAAAATAAGGCGGAATCAGCTTTTTGAATCCTTAGAAAAGTTAGAGTTATATTTTCTTTAGTTATTAGCCAATTGTGTTTGCCGTGTGGTGAGGGTGAGCGTTTCCCTTATACCATCTAGCAATACACTGCGATTTAAATTGCCGATAAATGTCAATAGGATCACCCCTTATTACAGGAAGGGAGGAAGGGGTCTTTTATCAACTGCGACTCTTCTATTAGTGCATAGTTTTTCATTAGTGTACTACTTAAAGATAAATATAGATAAGACCGACATTTAAATAGAGACGAAAACTCTTTTCTAGTCTTTCTAGACAAGCCAGGGTATTTTCATTTTTTTTTAATAATTTTTAAAATTTATCTGTCAAAATTCATGAAATAAACAGTTTGTTCCTGATATACAGTTTCATGTCCACATCAGGAACAAACAACTTTCAGGGTGCCAGTCATCTCTGTTACATGTTGTGTAGGGTTTCCCACCCACCTCATACAGACATACATAAATCACGCCTATATCCCCGAAGAGGTAGGCGGAGGTGAACTAGCACCCACCCACCTCGACAGCATACAAACCAAAAATGTAAATAGTACATTATATACCTAGGGCTATAAAACGAAGAATGGCTCAGATCGCAAGTAATTGAATTAAATATGCGATCTGAGGCCTTTTTTATCGCCCGAGGCAAGATCATAGTTTTATGGCACCCCCTGACCAAGAATTGGGATTATCCGTACGGAAAAGTCCACTTTATGATCAGTTCTGACATAAACTCCTTTAACATAAAAAATAGAAAAAGGAATCTTTTTGCTAATGGTCTGCGTATCTGCTCCAGGCTTCGAGTACCAAGGAATCTTTTTGCTAAATTACTGCGTATTCCTTCCAGGTTTGAAGTACCTGCACTCGGCGCGCATCCTGCACAGGGACATCAAGCCGGGCAACCTGCTCGTGAACAGCAACTGCGTGCTCAAGATATGCGACTTCGGGCTGGCGCGCGTCGAGGAGCCCGATGCCAGTAAGAACATGACGCAGGAGGTCGTCACACAGTACTACAGGTGAGGGAATTGTGACTCTGGTTGCTTTGGAATACGGTCCAAAAGTGTTTGATCAGAAACATGTCGGATGTTACCCTATTTCTTCGTATACTTGCTGACGATGGTTATCTTCCCTTTTAATGGCCTTCCCTATGGATGGAAGGGTATAATAAGGTTGCCGAGGACGATTCTATCTGTCTTCCTTCAGCTAGGAAGCAGTTAAATCTCAATTGGGCTATTTTGGTTTTTAATTCTATTCTCTTTCTATCTAAAGTCTATTCTTCTATCACTAATAGTTCTAGAGTCATCGGGACGTTCTAGACAATAATGTTTGAGATTCCTTCACTTAAATGCGTTATTACTGTATTTTTTATTGTTTCTGAGAAAGCTACATAGGTACCTACATAAGTCATTTCAGGAAAGCTACATTTCATGTTATGCTTGTGATCTTGACGTTCGTATTTAATCCAAATACTTCTAGAACATTCAGACGTAGGTATGTACGCAATAACACTAACAAAGTCTGCCCCTTAAAAAGGTTTGCTTTTTGAAGATTTCATTTCATTAATGCGTACCTAACAAAAAGGTTCGTTGCCCGCCCTTTACGTTTTGTGCGTTTAGCCCGGTACAGTGGTAATAACATAGCCCTCTCCTCTGCAAAGCTCTCCCGGTTCTCGTATTCCCAAATATATTACGTCATTTGTATCGGAATACCAAAGGGAACGTGTTTCACATTTATCCCCCTTGTTTTTTTTTGTTTGAACAGATAAGAGTAGCAATGATTTTATAGAGCGCTTGGTTGATTTAAAATAACCTCTTATTTGTGCATTATTCTGGTAAAGATCTACTTGTATAGGTATAATCACGAATTCTCGGTGTCTGCATTGATTCTCATTAAATGATAAATTAATTAATAACCTTGACGCGATGCAATCAACTTTAGACAAGAACAAATGGTCACAAGCTTTGATGTGATCTTGGCCAAAAACTAAGGAGGAAATGAGGTACCTACCTACATTTAATGTGTAATTGGATAAGGGTCATAATGTTTGGTAATACTTAGGAACTTGGAAAAATCAACTAATAGGGATATTTATAGCATATGCCTTGTACTTTCTGAGACTATACTAACTGCCGCACTCAGAGACATCAAATAACGTTAATGAGTACTTGAAAAAAAATGAGTACGTCAAAAAATGACAATTCAAAACTAGTCGCTATTCTTGCCGGGTCTATGGTCTAGATTTGAATGAAAATTTTTGACATTAAATACTCATTAAAGTTAATTGACGTCTCTGAGTGCGGCAGTAACCCTGAGACCATGACACCTTATATTGAACATGGTTAATTGTAAAGTACCAGCAAACTCCCAGGACTGGATAGATAGCTAACATCATAAACGAGCGTTCCTCTTATGCCACCTAGCAATGTATGTACTGCGATTTCGTGACCGATTTATTTATTTATTATATTTACATGGGCCCTATCCACATATATCTGTGGCCCTATCCTAATTAGCGAAACGTGGTTGTTGATTCACCCCTTCGGGAATATAGGCGTGATTTATGTATGTATGTTGAGTTAGGTTAAAACTCGTAAAACAAACGTTGTTGTTTATGATGTTAACTATCGGGTCCCGCAAGGATGTTGGTCTGCTACAAAATAACCCTGTATACCTATAATAATGATTTCGGACCCGGAGGTAAGTGCTGGTTTTGTGCGCCGTGGGCGGTGAATGAGTTACGAGACCTTAGCCCCTTGCGGTTTTGTAACTAGGACGTCTGCTTGCGGGGTAGGTACTTGCTGGCTTGAAAGTCCTGCTGTATACGACGTAACAAAATATCAGCTAAAACAAGAATTCTCCAAATTCTGTTGACGATCATTTTGATTTTGTTACATATCATTCGACAAGGTGTGAGTGTGGAGAAGCTCGATAGCGCAGTGGATATGCGCGCTCGGCCTGCGATTGCTAAAACTAAGCAATGTTCGCTAAGGCCAGTCAATTGGACGGGTGACCAAAAATTAACTACTCCAGTTACCCTGTGATTCGAAAGGCACATTAAGCCGTTGGTCTCGAGTGTATCAGCAGTCGTTAATACCCACCAATCCGCACTGAGCCAGCGTGGTGGGTTAAGGCCCATTCTCTCTATATTCCTTCCATCCTAGGGAAGGCCTGTGCCCTAGCTGTGGAAACGTTAAAAGGGTAGTAATGATGATGATGACTAGTGGTGTTAAGTAAATTCTTATTTTGATATTATTTTTAAAGTCCATTGTTATGTACTCTTTTTTTTGTTTTCCTTTAAAACCATTAGTCCCAGTTATCGTAATGATATATTATCTAGAAAAGCTGTCACTTCTTTGGGAATATAAAACGCACTTTCTGAACGTGAAGTCACACGATATCCGTTGTGCCTATTCGGTTTAACGAAGTAGGTCCGCATCAGGTTTTATCACTCTGTACTCAACACCAGACTGTAAAGTATTGTTTTGCTTTTAATGTTAAGGTGCAGTTACTGGATAGTATATAACTGCACTCAGAAACGTATATATTAACCTTAATAGGTATTTAATGTCAAAACATTACAATTCAAAACTAGTCGTTATTCTTGCGGGGTCTTTAACTGTCGCACTCAGAGACGTCAAATAACTTTAATGAGTACTTAATGTCAAAAAATTTCATTTAAATCTAGACCAAAAAATAGACCCGGCACAAATAGCGACTAGTTTTAAATTGTTATTTTTTGACATTAAGTACTCATTAACGTTATTTGACGTCTCTGAGTGCGGCAGTAAATGATTTTTTTTGACATTAAGTAGATACACATTAAAGATTTGACGCCTCTGCGTGCGGTTACGGCTGCTCTACCTATAGTTATAGAATATACATACTTTTATAATCATAATATGCAAATACCTGCTTGTTTTTACTGTGCTAACAAGGCGGTCGGTTGCTTGCAGGGCGCCAGAGATCTTGATGGGGGCGAACCATTACACGGCCGCGGTGGACGTTTGGTCGGTGGGCTGCATCTTCGGCGAGCTGCTGGGACGACGCATATTGTTCCAAGCGCAGAGTCCCGTACAACAGGTATGTGTCGTGGTGTTTTTTGGGGGTTACAAGCTGGATTTTACAAATGTGTGATGGGGTTCTAATGAAAACATCGTTATGGTATGGATGTGTCAAAGTTTCGAGGGTAGAGAGAGCGGTGAGCAATGGTCAGCAGCGTTCCTCTAATAACGTCTAGGCAATATACTAATATACTGCGATTAGCGTGCCCTATAGATGGTAATAGGCGCTCCTACCTACCTATTTACATAGGACCTAAAATAATTGGAGGAACGTGAGTGTTAATTCACCTCCGCCTTCGGGGATAAACTGGAGTCCGACGTCAAATGAAATGGGTTAAGGGCAAGAAGATGATGATGATTCATGTATTACTGCCGCACTCCGAGACGCAATTAACGATAATGAGTACATAATGTCACAAATGACAATTCAAAACTAGTCGCTATTCTTGCCGGATCTAGGTTAAAATGATTTTTTTGACATTAAGTACTCATTAAAGTTAATTGGCGTCTCCGAGTGTGGCAGTTAATCACTTTATTTGCATCATTCGCAGCTGGAGCTAATAACCGAGCTACTGGGCACGCCGTCTCTAGAAGATATGAGGCACGCGTGCGCGGGTGCGCGCGCGCACATGATGAGGCGCGCGCCGCGGCCGCCCGCGCTCGCCGCGCTCTACACGCTGTCCGTGCAGGCCACGCACGAGGCGGTGCATCTACTGGCTCAGGTAACGACTCTTCTCACTGCCCTGTTCCCAGTCTATCTGGGGTCGGCGCAGTATGTTTCCTCTTCCATTCATATCGGTCAGACGTCATCAAGCCATCCACTTCCTTTTGATTCATATCATCCATCACACCGTAAAGGTGCTAGTGATGAATGAATGTATAGAAAAGAGACGGAACGGACCATGTCGAGAGACCGATGAACGGAGAGAGTGATTGGAATGACAACATTCCAATCCATACTGTTCAAGGTTTTTGGCTTAGATTTTACAGCCGGCCGCCTGCCTGACACCAACCCTCTTTGGGTGTGCTGTTGTTGGTGGTTTGCCCTCCACCACTCGGGTGCCCCAAGGTTCTTATTGGTCTACATGGTATGAGTAGGGGCTGATCTATTAAAATTTAGAAGACTTGCTTAGGTAACGACATACCGGGGTAAACTCACAGACAGTTGACTAGACAAAATTAAAATATTTGTATGACATGATAATTTTGTGTTCCAAATTCAAGCCGGCCACTGCTTTTCTAAATGATGAATTCATACAATTGTTTATTATTACGGGTTACAATGAATTTCAAATTGAAAAAAGTCTATATAGACCCTGGAAAACTTAAGGGGGTTTAGAAATCCCCCGGGATATGTAGACAAAAGGTCAACAAATCCCCTGAGCATTGGATCATCTTAGGGTTTTTGGGGTAAATCATTAAAATCAATTTAGTTATTATGTCACACGAATGAGAAAAGTATACCGCGTCGAATGATGTAGAAAGTTTTCCAGCGATGATTTTACCATCTACTCGGTCAGGTAACAAGAAATATCCCAATTTCAATAGAGATAATGACTGTAATATACCACCTGCTTGGGAATATCATCAGGAATTATCATCAGGATAATATAATCTCAACCCGGTCCTCATACTGCCAAATTCATAGACACTTCACTTTGCCTCAATCAGACCACTTTAATGTGAAATAATTTGACGGTAGTTGACTATTGTGTCGTGCCACTCTGTGAACTATAACCACCAAGGGATGGCATAAAAGTCGACCCAAATTGTTGAGCATCAACAGCATTCCCAAAGAGGGTTGGTTGGCTTTGAGCAGTGTGGAGTCATGCAGTGAAGGTCCCCTCAACACTTGGGTCACAAACGCTGTCACCGACTTTCCTCTCTGCCAAACGATGAACCAGTGAATCCATGGAATGCTGAAGCTTTGGTGTCTTGATCGTGACGCACAGCGCCACGGTGTGCGGTGTGCGACGTCGCACACAATAATCGTATCGAAGACTACTGGAGTGTTCTCTTGTTCCGTCGCAGTATGCGTCGGGGGCAACGGGCAAACGCCGCACACCGCAGCGCTGCGCGTCACGATCAAGAGACTAAAGTTTAAGAGTTTTCTTCGCCCCACACTTCAACGTTTTACTTATTCAGGCTGTCTTAATCCCCAGATGCTGGTGTTCGACCCGGCGAAGCGCATATCCGTAGTAGACGCGCTCGCCCACCCGTACCTGGAGGAGGGCCGGCTGCGCTACCACTCGTGCATGTGCAAGTGCTGCTACAGCGCCCCCCCAGCCGCGAGGCACTACTCGCCCGATCTGGAGCCGGTCGCGCCGCACTCGTTCCACGACGGCTGGGAGAGGAAGCTCACCTCTGTGCATCAAGTCAAAGGTATGTACATACACACAAAAACACTATACTTACACACTCACAGGTCAAAGGTTTGTGTCCTGTGTAAGCGGTCTTTGACATTCGATCGATCGAATGAATCAAGCGGCTGTGGCAATGCAGCAACTCACTATGACCAACGGCGTGGGGTGCTTTCTGAAGAAGTTATGGAACTGAGACATTGTTTGTTAACAAAATGTTGCTAACGCATTCGAAGATCGCTCGGTTCTCTCGGTTATCGGTTACTTGAGTATGAGTTGTGGGTTTGAACACACATACACACTGGCACTACTTGGAGCCGGTCGCGCCGCACTCGTTCCACGACGGTTGGAAGAGGAAGCTCACCTCTGTGCATCAAGATAAAGGTTTGTGATAGGGAACTGAGACAGATTTGGTTACCAAGATGTTGCTTACGCATTCGAAGATCGTTCGGTTGTCATACTCAAATTCGCACTCTCTTTCTCTCTCTCTCTTTCTGAAAGACACGCACACACACACATATTAACGGCCGATTTGGTCGAATGGTCAGCTGGCTATCGGCCGAGAGGTCCCAGGTTCGAATCCTGGTAGGGACAAATATTTGTGATGAATGAGCCATGGTTGTTTATATTGTGTGTTAGAAAGTAGTGTATAAAAGTAGAAAGTGTTTTTTTTTTCCATAAATGATGTATGTATATTTACCCGTCATCTAGTATCTATAACACAAGTGCTTATGTTACTTACTTTGGGCCGTTTTGGCTAGAAACATACATACACTCGCACCTATCATCTAGCCGCTAGATGATAGTAGGAGTATGAAGAGTGTAAGAAATATTTATTTATTATCAATTCATCATTGATTCGTCCCCATTCATAGCGTTTCCACACGTCTGTTCCACAGAGGAGATCCACAAGTTCATAGCGGAGCAACTGCAAACGTCGCGGGTGCCGTTGTGCATCAACCCCCAGTCGGCGGCGTTCAAGAGCTTCGCAAGGTAAGGCGCCGCCACCAACAACCGCAACCAACCGCAACCAACCGACACTAGGTGATTTCTTTGCGATACGTAACCGTGAGGTGCGCTCGCGCATACGCCGAAATTTGCGGCCGGGTGTTGCATAGCGGCGATGTGACAGATATCAGCATAATTGATCCGAGCTCAAAATTGTCTGAGTCTATAATTATAAGCCTATAAAAAATAATTTACGCGATATACCTGCCTTTTGTTCTTGTTTTATTTATGTATATTGTTTGGTATTGACATTTTCAAATTATGACAAAGAAAAAGTACCCAGAAAATTTTCGAAAAATTGGTGTCGTGATGCAATAAATTTCATCACAGCACATTTGAGAATTTGCAAATAAATTAAATAATGTGTTCATTATTAAAATCTTCCAATTTTGATTAAAATTACATTACCTAAATATATAAAAAATAACTGTTTTTCAAAATTCGTCACTTGTATTTAAAACTATATTTGAAACATTAAAAAATAACTTTGTTTATACCTGTCATTATGTATCGTAGTCACAACAAAATGGCCGACCGTGAGGACGGCTGTCTTTCGCGGCGTACGCGTATGCGCAAGCGCAGCTCATGCTCAGCTAATTAGCGACCACCTAACTTTGGGCCACTCCGTTAAATCCCCTTACTGGCAACGGGCAGACAATATTGACTCTTATACAACATGTAATAGAGATAAGTAACATCCTCAATACTACCCATGCTATCATAGCCACATAAATACTAAGGTGTTATTAAAAAAAATTAATTGTTGAAATAATTTTTTGGTTCTGCATTAAAGTATCCATAGAAAATTCGAAAATTAATTAAACAATTTTCAGTTTTTAATATCACCATAGTTTTTATATGACTTACAGCCTTACTTAGAGACGTCAATTAACGTTAATGAGAACTTTATACAAAAAATGTCAATTCAAAATCTGCTGCTATTCTTGCCAGGTATATGATTTAATTTTAATTGTCATCTTTTGTATTAAGTACTCATTAAAGTTAATTGACGTCTCTGAGCGCGGTAGTAAGTTAGCATGGGTTGTACTCAGAGTGTTAGTTACATCTGTTAAATGTTGTACATTCAAATAATAAAGTAGATTTCTTTACTTAACACGTACAGTAGATAGATTACCTTAAAATAATGCCTGTCTCTTTCTCTGAGTACTCTGCGTCTGCACAGTGCGAGGAGAACAAGCATTATTTTGGTAGTGATTAAATTATTTCTCTCCCCTTTTTATGTTCCATAATGTTGTCTCCCCATTTGTCTTATAAGCGAGAAAGATAATAAATCAGACGAAGCAAACGGACATCACAACTAGGTGTGGCACCGTGCGATATTGTTCTGTTTTAGTGCACGCCAGTGTCACTATGTAAATAATGTATAGTTGTTGTCTACGGCGGACATGCTGATGAGTTCGATTGGCGTTTATAATTTGATGGCAATATTACGAGTAAATAAAAGTATATATATGTAGATATTACTTGTTTAAATAGATAAGTTGTGCTTAGCAGTTTAGTGTTGTTTGTAGACACACGCGTGTTTGTTGCCAGTTGTCAATTGAGACGCCGACTGTTATTTTCAATATGGCAACACTGATAATAGAATGCTGTCACTTTATAATGCGAATCAGCAGCTTATCCGCTGTGCATAATGAACGGTTTTTGTGTGTCACACCAGTAGGACTAGCACGGGGCGTCGACAAAAACTCCTCGAGGAAAAGAAAATATTGTCCTCTCGCTCCAATTCTTACTAAATCCCGAGACGAAACACTGTAGAGTGGTGGGGAGAGATTTAGTCCCGTGCTAGACCTACTGTGGGCACAACGACTTGAGAGCTCCGGTGGTCGCAGCAGTAAAGAACCTATGTCGCCTCCCATCCCCCCCCCCCTTACTCCCGCCATCGTAGTTGCAGTAGGATTTTGCCTCCAGTGTACAGTGACTCACGGCACGGCTCTCGCGAGCATGGGTTTTATGTTTTTTTTTGTCCATTTGTCACCATGCTAATTCTCGCGCTTCCGAGCGATAGTTCTGTCCATGCGCAAGCGCCGCTGTTTTCAAGCCACGTCAAGTCAACCCTCTTGAAATGGCGGTGTCACTCGCCCGACTCCCGAGTAGAGTGTGAAATAACTTTGTGCTTTTTTCTGTGTTTTTGCGACAGCTCTAGAACGGGCTCGGGTTCGAAAGGAAAGGTTTGTTCCCCTTTCAAGACGGCGGCAAAAATACTACTGCTATCGCCCGTGATATTTCTGTGCGCCGCATAGCGCGCCGGCCCCCCTCCAGTAAGCCTCCTTAGCACGTTTCACTGTGTTGTCCTGCCGTTGGGCGGCGCTGCTCGTCAAGGCAATCTCTCGACTGCCCTCATTTTTAATTTTCGTTCAACAGCTTGTTATATTTGGTGTTTAAAGGTAGTTTATGTTATCTAATTAGTAGTAGATCATATGTATACCAAGAGCGATAAAACAAAGAATGTCTCAGATTACAAGTATTTGGTACCCGAGCTGATGGTGAGGGCGATAAATAGGTATGCAATTTGAGGCTTTCTTTTTTTATCGCCCGAGGTAAGATCATAGTTTTATTGTCACCCCCCTGACCAGGAAGTGGGATTTTTCGAAAGCCTAGCGGGCGAAAAAGTCCACTTTATGGTCAGGTGTGGCATAAAGATATTTTTGCTTTAATTTGAGTGTTACGCCGTTTTATAAATTTGTTGCCTTAACGAGCGGCGGTCGTATCGTAATTTCAAAAGGGTTGATCGTTAGATAGATTGCTCCGTTTCTATATTCGGTGCGGTTTCAGTGCATGAACGAGAAACGAATGACCCCTGCATTTGTAATGTTGTTGAAGTAATTTGGATTTGTTTGCCTCTCAAGTTGAGAAAACTAAACATAAACAATGTAATTGGATCTAAGCGTGGGGCTGATATCGCTGCCACCTAGATAGTTTCGGTTCATCAAAACACGAATTGTTTTAGAAATTTGTTGAAAAATGTAAAAAAATATTTTAGACATTTCAGCATATGATTTTTATTGATATACAACAAAAATTTGCCAGTATTGGTATGAGGTATTTTTTTGTAAACTATTGAGATTTGTGACAATTCAATGTTATTCGATCACATTTTTAAATCGTCTCCATATTGTCATATCTTGGTAACATAACACTTTTTCAATATGAGAATATTGAAATCATGCCCGAAATAAAACTATGTTTAGTGGCAGTACGTTACAACAGCCCTCTTAAAATATAAGTAGTTTGTTTTAGAAGAGTAAAGAGGTAGAATTTATTACTTTTTATTCTGTTTTGCACAGAAGTTCTTTTGTGGGCCAATTTATAAGAAAACCAATAGACAAAAAGTATTTATATGCAATTTAAATGAATGAATAAAACTGTTGAAATTAAATTGACAACAATATTTCTTAATATTAGAAACGATAATTTGTATTTGAAATAAGCTATTTTTAATACAGAAATCGGATAATAGATGCAAAATTTAATGCTCTATAAAAATCAAGATGAATGAACAAGATGAGATGAATAAGTAATTGAAAAAGCTCAATTGTAGTTTGTGGAACTGTATAATTAGTAGTGAATATTTCATAAATGCAGGGGTCAGATATTGTCCAAGTCCTAGAAAGGTTTAGTCCAAGATGAATGTGCATTTTCAACCTTATTTCCACGGGTCGAAGTTTCCAATTGTTATGAGTATGTTATGGGGATGGTTCCGTAGTGCATGCGTAGAACGTGAGCGAGCTCAGTGCCAAGCACTTGGTTGTGGTGATTTTATGATTATTTTCATTACTTAAGTAGCTAAAGTGTAGTTTGATTTGTGATGCAGTTTTGCTATCCGAGTTCTTTTTTATTATCATAGACCAGCAGGGTTATTATGTAAACCGATTCCTATTGCTTTCGTCTATCCGTCACTCTCACTCATTTAGAATAATAGTAAAGGGTGACCGAGACGGGTGGACGGGAGCAATAGCATTCGGTTTACACGGCAACCCAGCAGATTGTTGAATAAATTGAATTGTTAAATTTTTAACCCTCAATAACGTAATGCATGAACAGTTTGTTTGTTGGATTCAATTAATTATCTTGGCGATTCTTAACTGAGACACCGCAGGCGCGCAACCGATCAACTGTAAATTATTCATTTAGTGTATTTTATACTTTGGCATCGATGAATAGTGGTTAAGCAAAGGAATTGTGGCGGAGGTTTCCGATTTGGGTACTAATAATTTGAAGTTTTTTTTTAATTCTGTTTTTATTTTGAATATTCAACACGCGCGTTTCGCAGAATATTGCCTTTAAGGCATACATGCAGTCACATTTTTTTAAATGAGCAAATTTTCCATGCATATCCCGTGTTTTTTTGGCGAGCCTACCTCCACCTTTGGAAAGTCATGGCAAACAATCAAATGAGCGATTGAATGTCCAATGCTGCCATTTATTTTGTATAAATAAAAGGGTTGTCCATTTCCTTTCCTTAACTCTACATTCAATGTATAGTTTTAGTTCCGTTAGTGTTTGTCGTATCATCTCTCATAGTGAGAAAGAGATCAACGCGAAAGAGGATGAGCAAAAATGTGTGAAACGTGGCGTATCGAAATGCTCGTTACATTTACATTATAATAATACATAAGAATATCTTTTTTATTCTTGTTTTAAAATGTTGTTTGAACGAAATTAATATCAAATGCTGTTTTCATAGCAATTCCTTAACTTTCTTACGCAATACTTTCTTGTCGTTATAGTGAAATTTAATGATTGTAAATCCCTCCAACGGTGTATAACGCAAAGAAACAAAACGGCCAGAAAATGTAATGCCTTTTTTAGACTAATAATTTTTCTAACGTTTCTCTAATTATTCAAATTCGTTGGTGTTCCGCAATTTGTCCATCCTCTTTTGTTAGACAAAAAAAAAGAAAGAAAGAGAGCCTCAAATACTAATCGCGCGTTGCGCCAAATCTCACTGTGGAAACCGATACCGTCGTTTAATGGAAGCAGTTGATCGGTCGCGCGGCGGGCGGTGCGGGTGGGTGCTAGTCCGGCGTGGGCGGCCGGGCTGGTCTGACGAGGCGGCTTACAGCTCGACCGTGGCGCACCCGTCCGAGCTGCCGCCGTCGCCGCACCAGTGGGAATGACGCGAGCCCGCGCGCGCCACCGACCGGCGCCGCGCCGCCATCGCCGACACCCGGTAGACTACTGACTACCCGCACACCGAGTGTAGCCAACCAACGACGGACGACCCGCCCCCCCCGGCCGACGCCGACCACGCACGACGCAGCCCGACGACAGCCGACCAGCGCTCGGCTGCATACGACGGCCCCCGACGGTAGTTCGCTAAGTTTGAATTTGGTTTTTTGGTAGGTAACGGAAATGGAGTCGCTCGGTTTTTCGTTTAGCCCGATCCAGACGAGTGTCACGTGTTATATAATCTAACGTGTAATGTAACACGAATTCTACGTTAGGACGGCTACATGTAACGCTCGTAGTGCCGCCCGAAAGTAGAATTCGTGTTACATTACACGTTACACTCGTCTGGATGCGGCTATTGAGCTGCCCCCGTAGCACGGGGTGTGGGAAAAATCTCCACGGGGAAAAGATAATATTTTTATCTCGCTGTAATTCCTACTTAATCAAGTAGAGGAGGGAGATTTTGTCCACGTCCCGTGCTAGGCCTACTGAATTCTTCTTGAGTGGAAGACTTGTAATTTTTTAGTCTTATGTGAAATACCTAGTAGATACTTATAATTTTAACACAATACGTTCAATAAACTTGGTTTCTCGAGATATTAAAGTCAATGAATCACCCATAACTGCATTGAACTGCGGTGAATACGGTGTTATTCATAATGGTTCTGCAGCATTTTCAAAGTTATATTCAGTGTCAATAATTAGGGCCGAAAATAAGCGAATCCATTTCTGTATCTAAATATTTAGGTAGTGCGCTTTTTGTTACGTGTATAAATTTTGGTAACCAGTTATTTGTGAGTGGTAAATAGAAAATCTATTGTTGCATTTATGTCGAATGGCAAGTTTTATATACTCAACAGGAAGTGGCACTGGCATGAAGAATAGGCAAATACTTATTACATAATAATAGAAAAATTACTGACAATATAATGTACTTATTTCAAATTGATTAATAATATAAAAAAATATATTGTTGCTATATTGTTAAAAGAATTTAAATAATATTGCAATGGCTCCTTAAAAATAATGAAAGTTATCTCTAAAATTTATTCAATGCTCTGCTTTTTCCCATGTTTTATTTGAATTTAATCTTAATAATATAAAAGCGTATTTTTGCTAAATGAAGATACTGTTGAATCAAAATGTACCTTCACATATTTATATCGGAATAATATCGTCCCTAGTTGCAATGAATAGTTAAAAATCGGACAACTTTCTATTAAATAAAATTCTTTAAATATAATCGGCGTCAAGTCCGTACGAAATGACAGTCGATTTTGAACTTCAGGACCACACAAGAAATTATAAAATCAAATGGAGAAATTCTTCAGATTGGCTATATATCGTGATGTGGTGTTTTCAGTGCTGCAGGCGAAATTTTATAATTAAGCTCTCCTAAAGAGTTTCCTATCTTATTAACGAAAAACAATGACGAAAGTTCTTGGTCCTACCAAATTTAATGTTAGGCTAATTTAAATTTAATCGGATTTTCACCGACGGAAGTTAAAACTCATGTTCGTCGCTTTAATTCAACCAAAAAATTTTCTTAATTTTGTTGCATAATTTAGTGCGTAGCGACTGTGTCAATAGACTAATAATTGTTGGTTCGGTTTTAGGTGCGCACGCGCATGTACGAGTATCGCTCGATTTATGAGTCGGCGTGACTCTCGTGGTTTAGCATAATGCGTAATTGGTTTTAGTAGTAACCAGGCCTCGTATTGTGTAAGCTGATTTTAATTGCTTTGTCTAACCGTCACTCTCACACTTTGCTATTATTGCCAATGATTGAGAGAGACAGGTAGACGAAGCAACTGCAATCGGCTTACATAATAACCCCGCAGGTTCGCATAGTACCACTCTGTGGTTATATTAAAAGTCAAGGAAAAGACACGCGCGTTTTAATACAACGAAGAAAAAACAGTCGCTATCGACGATAAAAGGGACGCGGATAGTTCTCTAGTGATGTGAGAAAGAGACAGAACGCGTCCGCGTGGCAAACGCCTAACGCATTGTAATTAAAAATAACACGTAGGCATTAGGTTTTTTCGTTTAAAGGTGAACACACACTTATCCGAGTCGAACGCGCCGAAGTCAACAAGGCCTCGCATACCTGTCCACGCCGAAGGAATCGAATATAATACTGCTTTGACAGATTCGTCCGCATCGATTCGTCCGCATCGATTCGTCATCTGAATACTTCTAGGATTTCTGAAGTTCTTACAGATTCGAACGATTCGATACCGGCAAGTGTGCAGTGTGCGGGGTTTCATAATATGATTCAACATAAAGATTTCTTTAAATTCGTTGCCTTCGGCGAGTTCGGCTCGGATAAGTGTGCGTTCACCTTAACTTTGCGATTCCATGTAATTATAACGTATTAGGATCAATGTGTGCCTGAATGTGTTTGTGGGGACATTGCAAGCAATAAAACTTTGCAATACTATTGATAGTGTGGTATCAATTATTATTTGACAAGGAGAATTTCTGATTTTTGTTTGTTTGTTTGTGACGTGTTCCTTTATTGGAGGCGCGCACGCATATGGCGGCTACGTACTTAAAACGATTTAGGGTTCGCCAAATTAATGATGAATCTCCCGCCAGCCGTGCGTACGCGCCCGCACCTCTGTGACGTACTATGTAAGCTTACTTCTAAAAACACCATTGTATGTAACATCGACTGAACATTTTTACGTAGCTAGGTTAGATAGTATTAGAATTTAAAAAAAACTTACTAATTATTTCGCAATGATTGATTACAAATAATTATTACCTACAACAAAAATATATAATTATTAAATGACGCGTCGTACGAGTAATTGCCACGAATAAATATCATTGCAGTAGCGAGAGACATATTGTATGGCGAAGTGTTGTAAATGTAATGAATTACGTGCGTATTTCAAGCATTTAATAGTTTAGCGATTGTGTGTAAGTGATGTTGGGGTGTGTTAGTGTGCGTGAGTTATGAGTAACATTTTCGTATTGGCGATAGAGAACAACATACATGATATTATAATAATATGTTCCAAATTGATGTTTTCACTTGTGTTTAAGTAGGTTCCTGTATCTCCACGCTACTAACATTGTTATAACTAGAAATAGGAAGACTATGTGTGAGTGTCAAAAGACGTCGTAGCCTTAAAACTAGTTCAAAACTATATAAATGAGAAAAAATTCTAATAATTGTAAATAAATAAAACATAGTATTAATTTTAGTCTCTAGGAAAGTACGGAGTGTAAACCGTTGTATTAAGCCCACACAAAGTAGGTTGAACTCCGGCATGCGCCGGCGCAGCATCCATGAAAATTAACGACAAAATTAGTTTGGTAACGTTACTGTGCGTGTGTGATATTACTATTTCTAAGTACCTAAAAAGTCTTTGTAAAATTGTAGATAATTCCCCACTGCTGGGGCACAGGTCTTCCCTATGGATGGAAGAATATAGGGAGAATGGGCCATAACCCACCACGCTGGCCCAATGCAGATTGGTCGGTATAAACGACTGCAGATGCAGCCGCAACCAACGGCGTAACGTGAATAGTAAATTTTTAGTCACAAATCCGACCTTAGCGAACATTGCTTAGTTCAATCGCAGGCCGAGCAAGATAATTCTCATAAAAGGTAAATTGTGGTTCACTAACATTGTCTTATGGGGCATGCTTACCTATACATACGTCATGGTGTTGCGCCGGCGCAGACAGGAGGGTTTCGATGGTACAAAGGACGCGAGACTGGTCGTGCTTCCGAGACATACATAGACATACAATATTCACATGAACCTTTCATCCAAGTCTGTCACACCGAAATAATATCTTAAACACCGATTAATGTACACGCTAACGCTTTGAGCAACAATGATCTATACATGTCTCGAAAACGTGACGGCCCGCCACATACCCCACCTTGCCTTATCTCAGATAACTGTCACTGTGATCCGTTAGGCGTAATTATTGGACTCTGCTATACAAGACAACAGGCTATATGGAGCCGCTCAGCCAATCAGCCGTACCGGAGCGTTTGTACACAAATATTTTATTTGTATTTAACGTTAATTTACACTCCGTGCGACTGTTTGTCGAGGCGACCTGAGCGCGCCTTATAAACAGTGTTGAATTACAGAATAGCGTTTGTAAACAATAAAACGTAAACTCAGCTGCCACTGAGCTCGGTACCGATTTTTACATTTATATCAATATTTTATGATAGCAACACCGAAGCGCGAAAGTTGCCCTGTCCTTCAAAATGGCGGGCGTCTACGTTACGTTATTGGGTACAAGTGCACCGGATAGCATGTTCTGCACTGTTTGTGAGACGCAACTGTTGTGACAAAACAGATCACCCGGCCCACGGGGCCTGTATATAGTAGGCGAGTTAGGTGTAACGTTTATTTTTTAGACGCTTACGAATCGCTTACCGAGTAAACTACTCAAGTCCTCCGGAACTAATTTTTTGATCGAGTGTATGTAAATAGGGATGTAGTAGTAACACGATTAGGGCGCGGCCGGCCGGTACATAACGTAAAGTGTGTTTCGACGCCATTGTATAATCATATTCATTAAATTCTGTGATAAATAGGATAATCTGAAATTGAGCTGTTCAAAGCAAAACAGTATATCGAGCCTAGTACTGAGGATATTTGTAGTTATTATCAAAATTATGTACAGTCAGTCATGAAACAGTGTCGATAGTACCTACATGGTATGTTTATGGAAGATGTCAAAGTCGACTAGTTTATTGGCCGATTGCACGTGAATTGTTATGTATACAGAGCACACTGTCAAGAGCACGTCAGTTTTTACTAAAATGTAAAAAAAATCCCCAATCGCCTTCCAAAAGAACATTGTAAAATTATGCATTTTGTGGCAGCTTGATATGCTTTTGACTGTACAGTGAGTATCACAAGTAGATTAACACTCTAATACCTTGTTACAATAGTTGTTCGTACAAATTAGTGACAATTATTACTGCGCGTTCGCTGTGCTTGGTATGACAGAGGGCTAGAGTGGTAATCGACTTATGAATCTGACCTTACCTAGTGGTAGAATTGGTACGTGTTACGCTTGCGGCGTGGTAGTCAGTACCGGGCCGGCCGCGGAGGGGGCGTATTCCCGGTATTCCCCGAACGGGCACGCTTCATTCGTTTCTTTGTGTAATTTGTACGTATTGCGTTTCCAGACTTTCAGAGATCTCGTATATTTTAAGTTTTAAGTACACGACTGTTCATTTTACACACAAGTGATCGTTAGTTCTTAGTGTGTACGTACACGATTGTAGGTATTTCGTTCAACCCTTACAGCCAGTCAGCCAAGGCTTTTCTTTTTATAAGTTCCACGATTGTGAAGGCAACGATTGTGTTGCCTTTTTGTTTCTCACTGTAAATAGCGTAGCGTAAGTTTTAGGTTTCCTTTAAACGACTTAGACCTCCTTAGTTTGTGTTCAATAATCACACCCAACTTTAATTTTGTATTGTATAATTTACATGGTATTAACATAAAAAATGTAAAAAAAAATACAAAAAACGACAAAATAATTAAATTGTAATTCATGTAAAGAACTACGGCTATTTTAATTTTAATTTTTAACACCTTAATTACCATTTGTATTGTATATATTAGTAATTTTGCGCACTGATAGTCCGGTTAAGTTAGTCCTTAACCTTAGGTTTAATTGAAATGGCTGTATTGATTTTCCTTACGCAATGGCCCATACACGTTTTGTAAGTCTTCGGCGTCTATCGCCGGACATTTTCTGTGTGTACATGGGTTTAGTTTAATTTCTGGAATTTCGGTTTTTGTGATTAGTTCGATGTCGACAGCGCCGAACCGGAAACATAATGATAATTGTAAATATAAATGATACGTGTTTCTCATGTGGACGGAGTTAGTTGCATTTTACCATTGTTGCGAACTGCCAAAACATTGTAATAGTTTTTTGTAGAGTTGTGTGCAGCGCGACCACATACGTGACACGAAAATAAACCTTGATTAGTAGAATTTGTATGATTAACTAAATAATTTTCGTCTGCGTGACTGTTTTAATATAGATTTTTACAATTACCTAATAGCAAAGACTTACTTTTAATACTTAATGGAAAATGACAATAATATGTTTTAACCACAATTTGTGTTGTCCTTACAGATATGTAGTAGGTAATAAATTAAGCAGTCGCAGACAATGTGTGGAGTATTTTCAATCTTATGCCAATAAGAATAAGTTGAAGGTGAATCATTGTAAATGTGGTCGCGTGTGTACACGGCGCGTAACGGCGTAGCTGCCGAGCCCGCGGAACTAACAATAAACTACTGCATAAAAATTTGTTTAATTTTTATTTATGATCCTTTTCTCCTGAACTCACATTCTACAGCTATTGTTAGGCGGTCCTATGTAAAGGGTCATTATTAACGTGCACTGTTTGTTGCCTCAGTGCCAAAAACAGTGCACGTTAAACGTATGAATTAAGTTATAAATATATCGAGCAATGGGTGACTTGACATGGTGAACAGACTAAGGGCCTGTTTTACAATCAACGGGTAAATTCTGAATAGCTTACTTGGCAGTTCAATCAATTGACATAAATTTCATTACATTTATCAAATGATCTGCCAAAGTAGGTAAGCTATCCAGAACTGACTCGTCGATTGTGAAACAGACCCTACACAACAGTCCCATTTTAGGATATATCTATAACTTTATTTTTTCCATCATCATCATATCGGCTTCAAAATAAATGTCCGTTGTTGGGCATAGTTATTGATCGTCATCCATATTTTTTTTATATTCTTTATATTTATGACTAGGCAGAGAGAGCAGTCGGGGTGGCGAAGGTGAGTGTTGATATATTGTGAAGGGATCCCTTAAACCTACACCTACTGTCGCACTCAGAGACATCAATTAACTTTAATGAGTATTTCATGTCAAAAATTTTTATTCAAATCTAGACCTGGCAAGAATAGCGACTGGTTTTGAATTGTCATTTTTTGACGTTAAGTACTCATTAACGTTATTTGACGTCTGAGTGCGGCAGTTAGGTCACAAGTCCCAAGCGCTGCCACTGACTTCCCCCTCTGCCACACTACGGACCTGGCACCCGCACGGTAAATCTACGGAATACTAGGAGTTATATAGTTTCAGAGTCATTTATTCAACATGTAATTTGGTAGTTTGATGTAGAACAATTCGCAGGCTCAAGTTGACCAAAACGCAAACAAATGATTAAAAAGTTAACCGTCCGTTTATGACAGTTCTTCCATACGATAAAATGTCAAAACCGACGGTTAAATAATATCCCCTTGTATTAAGTTTTGGTGAACTCGTGCCTTGGTGAGAATAAAAACCAAAGGTTACACTAAACCGGTTTCTTTCTCGCATATGAAGCCGTAGACGTCGTCGCAGTTCTGGTCGTTGTATTTGCCGTCGCTCTCGTACAGCGATCCGCAGTTCTCGTTGTTGTTGAAGTTATTCGGCTCTGTGTCCGCCCACTCGGCGAAGCCGGCTTCCTCCAACGTTTGATCTGCAAAGTAGAGAGAGTTGGTCTCACAGAAGATGTATAGGGGAACCTGAACCCCGATTATGTAAGCCTCTTTCAATCGCTTTCGTCTACCTGTCACTCTCACACTTTGCGATTATTCTCAATGAGTTAGAGGGGCAGGTAGACGAAAGCTATTGACAGAGGCTTACATTAATAACCTCGCTGTTGGACCTAGGCCGGTTTATTGAATTTGGATTTATTTTTAAATAGTGCTAGCTACACCTGTCCAGTCTGCATGTATGTAAAGATAATCTAATTAGCTACACATTTCATCCAGAAAATGCCTTACATGTAGGTATATTTACATAACCCTGGGACCACTACTCACCAATATTATTTTCGTTCATATTACATAGCGTTAAGATTTACCTAAGCCACGAAACTTCTTTCGTGCCGTGTGGTGACCGTAAAGCAGAAACTACCTCAGGGAGTACCTAGACCTGGCTGGCAGTGGAGAGGTAGGTATAGAGTTGAGAACTTGAGACCCAACAATGCCGAATAGAATCTGATTTAATGTCATCATCATCATCATCACCAGCCTTTTAACGTCCCCACTGCTGATGCCAGCCCGCCTATCATGACCACCGAAACACGATATGATATAGCTATTTATCGCGTTGAACAGTCAAAAATCATTGGATTTTAACACTTGAATAAGCCTAAATTGAATAAGCCTCACATATCATGAATATATAGCCATTTATCGCTTTGAACTGTCGAAAATCCAATGATTTTTGTAAGTTCAACGTGGTAAATGGCTATATCATACCGTGTTTGCGTGGTCATGCTAGCCGGGTAGGCATTCCCTATGGATGGAAGAATATAGGGAGAATGGGCCATAACCCACCAAGCTGGCCCAGTGCGGGATGGTGGGTATTAACGACTGCAAATGTAGCCCGGGACCAACGGCTAAACGTGCCTTCTGAAGTAGGTACGGATGCATTCGAAATAAAACATTTTTGATCACATGACCGGCCTTAGCGAACATTGCTTGGTTTACGCCATCGCAGGCCGCGCGCGACAGACACTGCGTCATCGAGCTCCTCTTTATCCGTCATCTAGTATCCATAGCACAACTGCTTGTGCTACTTACTTTGGGGTAGAGTCTAGCTAGAAGATAGGAGTGTAAGACATATATTTGAAAACTAGCTGACCCGGCATTTTTCCATATCCTAACCTTTTCTGCCTTGCCTGGCCCAAGGCAATTTTAAAACCAAAATCAGCTAAATCGGTCCAGCCGTTCTCGAGTTTTAGCGAGACAAACGCACAGCAATTAATTTTTATATAAGTTGATAATATAGAAGATAATCTTACTGAACACTGTCCTGAAAGATCTTGACTGATTAGCTGCTGATTTCTGCGCACGAATTCCCGCCAAATAGTAGTACTTCGAATGAGAGGTCTCCAGGTACTCAGTGGTGGTCATCAGGTTCTGGACCGCAGCTCTTTCGGCTTCGGAGTTGATGACCACGAGATGTGCGCCCTCCGCTCGGCACTCCGCGTAGGCGTGGTTCCACGTGTACACGATACGAGGGATCTTGTAGCAGCTGCCCACATTGGGGATGTTTACGTAGCCTAAAAGCGTAATTATTATTAAAGTTCGTCCGATTAATTCAGACTTCTCATACACAATGATTAAGGCAGTACCTAAGGATTTATTTCCTGTTTTCGGTCAATTATTTTGAATTGAAATGTCATTAAATATAATTAACCACAGACATTGTACGTTTTTTATATTAATAATAACAAACATTGAACGCAGTCGACGAAAAATCACTGTTGGCCACCAGTAGAGAGATCTCAGATAAGTGGTTGTACTATACATATTTCTTTGGATAGTCTTCCATTCTGGCTCCCCTGGAGTGAGTTGTAAAAGTGGACTAAGGGCGATTGCCCGGTGTAGACCAATAAGCATCTTGGGGCACCCGAATGGTGGAGAGCAAGGAGTGTTTGGCGCGTTTGGTGGTGTCAGTCGGATTTATTTTCACTAATTCAAAAATTGTTACAGAGTGGATTTTGTGCAGTGAAAGTGGTGTTATTTTGATGCACAAGCATCCGTGTTGATGTGCAATTATGCAGAATCATTGAAAATAAGTGTTGTGATGGGTTTGATGTTGTGGTGAAGACCACTTTAAAAAGTGGTTTTGTCCACCTCATCAGGCACCATCATGAACTCTGTTACCATTAAATTCGCTCCAAGCACTCCCTAGATGTGTTAAAATGTTTGACACCCACATTTTAACGTAAAATTCATTTCATTCATCATTTCACCCACTCATTATTTCATAAGACTACAGATAAAATATACACTAAAGACTTGGCTGTATGGGCTAGACCCTTTGCCTTCCCTAAAATATAGGGAGAATTTTAAAACTGGTGGAGAGCAAACCAACAAGAGCATACCCAAAGAGGGCTGGTGTCAGGCTGTAAAACCTCGAGGAGAATGGATTGGAATGTTGTCATCCCAATCACTGTCTCCGTTCATCGGTCTCTCAACATGTAGGTATGAGAGAGATGGGGGTGAAGTGGGTTTATAGTCTAACATCATGAATACAAACAGAAAGATACAGGAAAGGACATGAATGGTTGTTGAAGATGACTAGTAGTAGAAGTTGAATTTCAGAGAATACTGAATAGAAATGAATAATGATTGACGGAATTGTAATTATCATTATTGGAAACAGAACAATGAAATAATGCCCACAATGAGGCATTCATTTCCTTACCTGTTGCATATACCTTGCAGGTTTTGTCATATGGAGCCTCTTTCGAAGTCACTTTACAGACAAAAGGCAATTTTGTTGCAGCGTAATCAGTTTTGCATACATGTTTTTGTATAATACCTTCTCGATTCAGCACACTACAGTCGTACGTAGGTTGTTCATTATCTGTATAGTCTGGAACTAGAAAATAAATCAAGATTATCTTGCATAACACACTACACAGCAGGCTAAATTTTTGTAGTAAAGTGAAACTAAGCCAAGATGTTCATTAAATGAATTTGACCTTAATGATATTATGATTAAGGTAATTATGTTATTAAGCAAACCCCTAGACTCTTGTGGCCAATCTATTCGAACGAATAGAATACAAATGTATGAAACTGACGTATTACAAAGAAAACAACAAGGTAACTGTCGTGTCAAATATAAGAGTAGTTGTCAAAAATTTACATTTGTATTCTTATCGTTTGAATATATTGGTTTAAAGACGTCAAGCTAAGCAGGCCTGCGAAAGTCCTGCTTTAAGATGGTCATAGTATGAGAATTTATAGCAATCCTGTTTACGGCCTGCTAAAATAGCTCGTAGTAAGCCTCCTTGTAAGTTGGAGAAAAATATTGTAGTGACCAAGGTACAAATATAGGCTTATTATGCAACTTCATACCGTTGAAGACCCAGACTGATAGGTACTTTAAACAAAAGCATGGCTAAAAGTTATTTTTTTTTGTCTTATAATATTAAAGGTATATCACTAAAGACATGAACATTACTTGAACAAAAAATGTCTTATTTACTTTTAAACATCAATAATATATGAAATGATATTTGAATAACACCATGTTGGTAATCAGGGTATATGCTGGACTATACCTACCTACTTGATATTTTTTTTTTTAATTCTCCCTGTAACATTAGGGAAGGCAAAGGGTCTAGCCCATACAGCCAAGTCTTTAGTGTATATTTTATCTCTAGTCATATGAAAAAATGAGTGGGTGAAATGTATGAATGAAACGCATCTAGGGAGTGCTTGGCGTGAATTGAATGGTAACAGAGTTCATGATGGTGCATGATGAAATGGATAAAACCACTTTTTATAGTGATCTTCACCACAACATCAAACACATCATGAGACTTATTTTCGATGATTCTGCATAATTGCACATCAACACGGATGCTTGTGCATCATAATAACACCATTTTCACTGCACAAAATCCACTCTGTAACAATTTCTGACTGACACCACGAAACGCGCCAAACACTCCCTTGATAATTATAATCAAAATTTCATGCTAGGTAAAGAAATTGGGTTTTCAGTAACAGTAGTTTCGCTAATAATATCAAACTTACAATTGATAGATGGGTCGTCAGCAATTTCATGGACATCCCCGTCATCGCCGATCCAGACGAAATTCCCAATATCAGGATACTCCTTGAGCAAGCCATGAACGAAAATTGTGTCGTAAATTGAAGTCACAACCGTCAATGTGGCGCCCTCTACCTTGCATACAGACTTCGCTTCGTCATAGCCGACGCTTTCTGTATGTAGCTTGTAAAAGGCATTATTTTTGGGATTGAAGATGTAGTCTTCCCGGAATTTTTCGATTGGTCCTCCGAATATTGAAGATGCACCTGAAAGAGTCATACAGTTTTATAGACGGACTTTTTAAGAATTAAGTAGATAGCTACCAGAAAGAAAATAGTTTATGTATCGAGGGCTTACTATTTCTTTTGACGCTATAATACACACCAGGTCGCCCGTGGCTTCGCTCGCTTTAATGTCGGTTGTTATATAGCTTAGACACTAAGCTATTGAGGAAGGCTCTAAGCCTTAGAGCCTTCCTCAATAAAGGCTCCTGCACACCAAACGCAGGTCAGACGCAGAGCAGGTCATTAGCAGCGCGGGAGTCGGAACACTGAACGCAGCGGCAGTTTCTAAGCAGTTGCAACGCTGGACCGCGTTTAAGTGACGGGTTAGGCAGGCAGTAAGCTGCAAAATGTCAAACGATACGGACTATGTAGAAAAATTCGTACTACTTTTGGCTCAATACAAGTAGAGAAAAATATTATACTTATACACTAATTCAATTTATCGTTTCATTGATATCCATCACGTGGTTATAAGAAAATACAATAGCCGTGAACCGCTTTCGACGCGCTGCGCTGCACTGCCCCGATGAGCCATGCTAACATGACCGCCTTAGTGATACAACAGCGCAGGTCCGCGCTCGAGCTGCTCCCGCACCGCCTGGGTTGTATTCCGGCAGTTGCAGTGCGCCGCGGCGCGGAGCAGTTTGAGCGCGGGCCTGCTTTAAAATCTATGGTGTAACAGTTCAAAGAGTTTCTTGTTTCTTCTTGTATTACAACTTGCGCGGCATTCAAACTGCGCTGCTACTGACCTGCGTTAGGTGTGCAGGAACCTTAAATGGACTATCTAATACAAAACAATTTTTTCAGTTCGAACCAGTACTTTCTGAGATTAGCGCGTTAAACCAACATACAAACTCTTCAGTTTTATAATATATAAAACTGAAGAGTTTGTAGATTGTAGGTATAGATATTTGCAGTTTCTTCATTAAAGTAAATTAGTATCCATACCACAAGTGCTTTACATACTACTTTGGGCTAGACTAGATGATTAGACGTGTGAGTGTAAAAAAGTAATAAAGTAGGTATGTACCTAATAACTTATTCATATAGATGTTTTTTTAATTCTGTGGGTATACATAACAACCATTAAGCTAACAACCAACAACCGTTTTTATTTCTATTACAGACCAACTGGATATTAACTGAGCTTTTGCGCAGAAAACATTTTCAAACTTGTAGATAAAAAAGTATTGCTTAACACATAGGTTTCAGCTTAAAATGTTCCATCAGTTTTAAACCAGTTTTATCTGTCTAATACCCAGATAATTTGTCTTTGTCTATAGAAAATGACTAATGCTTAATTTACTTACCTCGCAAGTAATAATAAGTTACACTTGGACCTAAAATAACACTGGAAATGACAACGAGTATTTTGTACGAATGTTTCTTTTTTAACTCTAAAAAGCATGCCCGCGTATCACATTTAAGTATGTTAATAAACATGTAAAAAGACTTACCAAATATGACTAAGAACATTGAATATCTAAGAGACGCTTGCCACATGATAACCCGAGCACGAAAACAACATTAACAGACTGATACACTGTGAAGTGTATACAATTAAGGCATAAGATTATGACTATATTGACGGCTGGTTTGGTCGAATCATCGGTATTAGGTAGTGTAGTTTTCAAATGTGAAAACGTAATTATTGAATCCGCGTTAGGACGTTTTAATAATTCCAGACCTCTAATTTTCCTCGCTTATTTAATAAAAAAATTCATCTCGAAAAATATTTCAATGTATTTTGTATCTACTTATTCAAAATTTAAGTTATTGAAACTACCTTTGTCAAGAAAAGATTTTTTAAATTGTATCTCTTTTACTTTTTAACTTTGTCAAGAAAAGATTTTTTAAATTGTATCTCTTTTACTAGCCGACCTGAAAAACGTTGTTTTGCCATTATCACCACAGGAGTTTAAAAAAATAACCTACGAACTGGATTATTCTCAGACTTACCAAAATATACACAAAAAATGTCATAATAGTTGGTCAAATTTCGGACTTTCGGAGGAGTTTTTTAACAAACCCTATGACACGAGATTTTTATATGTTAAATATAAGAACGTTTGCACATACAACATGAGTCATACACATGGGTCACAGACGTGGTGTCCGTCAGCCAAAACCGTTACGGGTTCGATTTAAGTTGTGTGGTGTGGCTGACAAACACATTTCACTCTCCAATTGTAGTTTTTAATGTGGAATCATCATCACATCATAATCATGTTGCAGTTCCATTCTCTTATCACGGCAGCCACATTTCTATTTAATTAAAAAAAAGTTGTTGAATGCGAATATTGTACCCAAATGTGAGAATTGTGTGAAGAAATTACTATTGGTGGTTTACCAAAGACAATTAACTAATAATTTTTAAATTTTCATTTGTAAGTTCCAATAATCAATAAGTACCTACCTAGTATGAATTATTGTAATGATATCGTCAAGTTATTAAAGATAGTGTTTCGAACACCTTCGCTAGCCTGACGTTGTATTAACAAGAAGTCAGAAGAATAAGTATCGTGACAAAATAATGGTTAACTTTTTTCACTATGATATCGGAATTTATTTTTTTAGTATTTAATGTATTGACTGAATTTCTCATTTACTTTTTATTTATCTGGTTCTATTGTCTGCCTGATGCCCTGGTCCTCTTTTTTGTGTCTAGACATCACTGAAACAATGACAATTACCCAAATAGACATCCTTCTGTGCCTCGAAAGAATAGTAGGCATATACAGACATTTTAACTGTTCAAACACAAATTCTAAAATTATAATTATCACAAGAGCTGCCGTCGATTTGTTCTGTTTCACAGGTTTTATAACTTTTTGCATATTTAAATCTTCTAAGCTGGAAACCAATTATTTCGATAGCCTGCTACTTTCTGATATAACAGTTCTGATGAACATAATGGCCTGGATGCTGCTGTCAATTAAATATAGTTGGGCTTTCAATAAACTCAAGTGTAAATTGAGTATTTTACAACATTATTACAAGGATGTTCCAAGAAATCACAGAAAAGGCGACATGGTGAAAATTGGTTTGTTTGGAAGTATCGCCTTGGTTTCCATCGTGGGCTTGATTATGAGAGCATTAGATCAAAATTTTGGCTCGTACAGACCCGACTATAACATTTGGATAGCATACATGGTACTTTTCGAAGTGAAATATAATTTAGAACTGTACATGTATGTTTTCCTCATATCAAGATTGAAATTCTTGGTAGACTCCCTAGCAACCTCAATTCATCATACAACAAAAGAATACATAGCACTAAAGGGAATGATTCTTAAGTCAAACCGTGAAATACGTTCTTATGAAGTAGACATTAGATTGTGGTCAAAGCACTGGCGAACATTGTTACAATGCAGTCAACTATTGAATCTGTGTTTCAGCAAGCAGGTATTTTTATAATCCATTTTAATAAATCATTTAATAGCTAATCCTCCTAGGAGCAGTATGCACATGGTTCATTAATAACAATATCAAATAGGTATATTGTTATTTTAAGAAGCATGTAAAAGTATGTTTGTCATCGTAATAATAATGTTAACTTTAATATTTTGATTGAACTCTATTGAAGGAACATTAATTCTTTCATTGTTGTCTTTAAATTGTTACAGATTCTTATAGCTATGACTGTAGCAACAATGTATTATATTCGCGGTTTGAGTTCAGCTATAGGAGAACTTATATTGCAGGTAAAGAAAAAAAATCAACAAGAATTATACCCAAGTAAAAGTAAAAAATTTTGAAGGAGAAGTACTTTGAATATTTTAAATTTCGGCTTTGTTAATTACAAAGTGTGGCGGGCGGTTAGAATAAAGTCAGTATTATTTTCCTTATGATAAATATCTACTTGTAGGTCTTTAAAACTTTGTTCTGTAACAATATGTAGTAGATACATACATCATAATCTTACATTCCATCAATAGGGTCACCTATGTATAATTATTATTTTGTTGAACTGGCTGATCCTTGATCTGTTCTATCGTTTACAGAATTCTAGGGTACGTTTGTTGTACCTTATACAGCTAGTATATTTATTGGTTTGTTTTATGACAATATTTACCATTGTTCTTCATGGGGAAAATTTATTTAAGTCTTGGGCAAATTTGAAGACAATTATGGCAAGATTTCAAAATGTTTCATTATTGGGTAAGTTATAGTACTGGTACGTTATTGTTTTTGGTGGACTTTATATTGATTGTACGTTTAATTAACTTGAAACATTGCTTTAAAAATTCCGACTCGGTTTTGTACGAATTTAGCAAAACAGAAGTTATTATATTCAATTTATGCTTCCCTCTGAAAGAGTATACTTTGTAAAAACTTCGATACATTTTAAGAACTTCGCCCATCAGCATTTAAAATGCCTTATTTTTAATAATCGACCTCAAAGGTAACTTCAAAAGAAATTATAACACCAGACATAGTTCAATGTTTGAAGTTGATTTAGATATAAAATTTTCGTATTCCAATTTGTCCTATTTCCGAATAAGAAGTAAGTAAGGCATATTTGACATGGTTTTCTCGTTTCCAGAACTTGGAACATCGGAGGCTAGAGCTGTACGTGATCTGGTGAGGGTGGTAAATCTGGAGCCAGCACAGGCGAGGCTGATGATAAATCTGCCACTGCGCATGTACCTGGTGCCGTTGATATTCTCATTCACAGTAACCTACATTATAGTGATATTGCAGTTCAAAAACATTGTATAGGTAAATAATATTGCAAGGCATGATAAATTACAGTATTGCTTCCACGCTGGTCTGGAAACGAAAAAGTTGACCAAGTGAGAGTGCCCAATGTAGAACAATTTCCATCTTGGGTACCCTGATGATGAAACGGTGGTTTGCCAACAGCAGCCTACTCAAAGAGGGCGGGTAACAGGCAGGTGGCTGGCTGTAAAACCTATGCCAAAACCTTGAGTAGATTGGAATGTTGATATCGCAATCACTCTCTCCATTCATGGGTCTCTCGACATGATGAAGGAAAGGCCTTTACATTCAATTTCGGTTTATGTTATTGGTGAGTTGTGGGATTGTATTTGGTGCATAATTTATAATGTACCTGCAATGTCATATATGTACCTCGTTGACAATGGTGGGTTTCTCTACAGCCTACTTGCGTGCCGTTCTGCTAGCGGAACATTGGGCTCTGGTGCGTTTAGTATCATCTTGGTATTGAACGCGTCAGGGTCGGCGCTTCGTTGCGGATCGAGGCGTGGGCGGGTTTGGGAGACCTATCATTACAGACTGAGGCATGCTGCGCACTCCCCTATTTTTTTTTGGACACACGGGTTTTCGGTATCTAACTTCTTGACGATTCATAAGTGTATTGTAATCATACCAGATATGAATAAATGAATTTTCACTTTGACTTTGACAATCATCAGTGTGATGTATGACAAGAATCCGACCGATATGAATGGAAGAGGAAGCATACTGTAACTAATTACAGCATCTTATTGTAATTGATTTTAATAAGTACGAAATGTCCTTAAATATTATAGCCTGAAATATAGGTAATGATTACATAGGTACACATAATATATAGCTTATTTTTGGCATTGGGAATAAATTGATGAAGATTTTATTTCTTTAACTTCTCTTTGGTATTTCGGAAGTTATAAATCCAGGGCTTTTACCATTTCCCACTTGGCCGTCATAATTCTTCCTTGGTATTTCTATTTGTTGTTATTAGCTGTAAAGAACGATTACCCCAGCAGTGAGCTCTATTAGGTTGATGATAATAGTAATTAGTTTATTCAGCTAAGTTCCATTTGGACAATCGGATGTACCTACTATTCTATCTTTGTGAACTTATAATTATTGACAGGATTTTAATTTCCGATCGGTATAATTATTATCAACATATCGTCACAAATGAGACCCGAGAAGTCTGCATTAATAACGACTTGGCACTCTATATGATTACACGGTTGAAAGTGGATTAGAATAAAATGAAGTAATATCCCACCCAATGCTTACATGACCATAGAATGTGGCTATTCCTGGTTTTACATTTGTTTTGTGTAATAATATTAATGTAATTATTGTTATTATTACTTTGTAATTAAGAGCCTTATCTCTACAATTTTGGGTTTAATTAAAAAGTTAAGCAAAATTTACAACGAACGAGCCGCTACGAAGTATGAAAATATCTATTCTACACTATCTACTATAATGTTTATAGACCTAATAAGCTAAGAACGACTGTGTCAGGAGATACATATTTTTTTAATTTATTTGCTACTATGTCAGGAGATACGTATAAGTAGCAGTAGAGATCATCTAATCTTAAAATGAACGCCCCTCCATTTTCTTAGGTACTCTTACATGAACAATCAGTGTGCAGATACAACACACTCAAATTCATTGGTTGATTCAGTCACCGACTTGACACGAACGTGCGAAGCGTGCGCTTTGATGACTCTTTAGAGTACCGTCAGACACTTTAAAACAATGACGTTGTTGTGGAGGGGCATTCATTTTTAGATTATACGGTCTCTAGTACAGTATTTAAAACTTAATGCAATTATTTAAATAAATGATAAAAACTGAATATTAATGTCTGTGATGATAGTAATAATGTTACGAGAATAGTAATGAAGTCTACAAATTAAGAATTAGGTACAGTATTGTTCTCCTGCAACATTCGGTACTAATGAAATGTAAAAGGCAATTCATAATTCCGAACACCCGAGAGAATCGGAATTCGGAATTCCCTTGAAACGCTTGGCGTTCCATAAAAATAATTGTCATTTCGCAGTGAACCCTTAAATCGTATCTTTGATCGTTTTACCCCAATTTTATGCTTGTATAATTTGTAGAAACGGCCGTCCGTTATCGGAGAGACGCATTGAATTCGATATTGTAAATGGTAATTTTTTGGCTGTACTGGTTTTCGGATGAAAGTTATAGTCTGTTCATCGTAGTGCGGTACGCATGATGACAGCTTCATCATATGTTGATGTTTTCCTTTCACCTAACTTGAATGATATTCTTGAATAATAATATAAAAGAGACATAAATCAAAATTGTCTAAAAAACTCCTACCTCTTATAGGTTCACCAGTACCAGGTAGTGTTCACCAACACATAAACAGGTGATTATTATTTAACCGTCAGTTTTTGACATTTTATCGTATGGAAGAACTGTCAACAACTACCGGTTTATATTTTAATCGCGTATTACCGGTTTTCCGGTTTTACCGGTGTATTACCGTTTTACCGGTGTATCTTTTAATCGCTTGATTTACGTGTTGGTGAAGTCGGGCCTTAACCTCTCAAATTTCAGAGAGGTGAACAGCGAGAAAGATAGGTTGGGGAAAAAGTTTCTTCGCATTTTTTAAGAAAATTTAAAACATTTTTTAATATAGTTTATTTACATTTAACTAAAGTATGTAGGTACCATTTTGATCGATAACTATTTGCCATCTTGTAGGTAGGGACATGATCCCATTGCTATAGAAATTTTGGGACTTCTGGTCGAAATACCGCGACAAGTGGTTTTGGCAGTCCTCTCGTGATGTTAACCTGACACTGCCTAAAGAATTCTGAAGAGACCGAAACAGGTGGAAATCTGAAGGTGCAAGGTCAGGACTTTACGGCGGATGCATTAACACCTCCCAGCCAAACTCTCTTAATTTTTGCTGAGTGGCTAAAGATGTGTGAGGTCTAGCGTTATCATGATGAAAAACCACACCCCTTCTGTTGATTAATTCCGGCCGCTTTATCTCAACTTCTTGCTTTAATCTCATCAGTTGTTCGCAGTAGAGTTCAGAATCGATGGTCCTACCTGGTGGTAACAGCTCATAATGAATAATGCCCTTCCAATCCCACCACACACACAGCATCACCTTGTTGCGAGTTAACCCGGGTTTCGCCACAGTCTGTGAAGCCTGACCGGCCTTTGACCACGACCTTTTTCGCACGTTCTTGTCGTACGTGATCCACTTTTCATCACCAGTTATCAGCTTCTTCAAAAATGGTTCGGTTTCATTACGTCGTAATAAAGAATCACAAATGAGTACACGGTTCATTAGGTTTCTTTCAGTAAGCTCGTGAGGTACCCAAATGTCGAGCTTTTTTGTGTACCCAGTTTTTTTCAAATGCGCCAAAACTGTTTTGTGGTCAATTCCCAGTTCTTCAGCTACGTCGTATCTACTGACATGCCGATCTTGCTCCACTTTTTCAAAAATGGCATCCATTTTATCTGTAATAGGGCGACCAGAGTGACGTGCATCTTTGACATCAAAATTTCCGGATTGAAAACGCTTAAACCAAATTTGTGCTACTCTCACAGACACTGCACTAGGTCCATAAACATCGCAAATCTTTTTCGTGGCTTGCGTTGCATTTTTACCTTTTTTGTAGAAAAATTTTAAAATGTATCGAATTTCTTCATTAGATTCAATCATCTTGGCGGTACGAAAAACAAATGAAAATCACACATTTTCCTAATTAGAATTTGGAATTATGTTCTTTAAAATTTAAACTTTCAATGATACCAAAACCAGCCAGATACAAATAGTATAGCCAAAGAGATTTTATTACAAGTTTATACATACTATAATGCGAAAAGACTTTTTCCCCAACCTAATATATATGTCGTGGCCAAATCGTAGAATTGATCACTTCATGATGTGGCCGACCATTTCATGAAATGGTTGCATTTCATGAAATGGCCAGCTAAAACTGACCATATCGTTGAAACGTCAACGTTTGATGATATGTCCATCCACGTTTGGCCATATCATAACTGTAGTAAATGTTTGGTATTTTTACGTTGCGCTCGTTTTTTGAGTGACTTAAAACGTAAAATTCTAGTAATTTGATGTCGTAACGACATTTCACTTCACTTTTATCTTCCATTACAACAATATTATTAGTTTGTTTAATAAGATAATTGTCCGCCGCGTTGATGCATCACAAAAACAAATCGAAATAAGCGCCTCTAACGGTGGTTAATGTAACTATATTACGATATGATCAATAATGTTTGGCCATATCATGAAATAGCCGTGCGTTTAGCTGTTCATATCGTTAAACGTTGCTTATTCATTGATCTGGCCAGACCATTATCATGATATGGTCAGTTTTAGTTGGCCATTTCATGAAATGCCACCATTTCATGAAATGGTTGGCCACATCATGAAGTGATCAATTCTACAATTTGGCCACGACATATACAGACATAAATCACGCGAATGTCCCCGAAGGGGTAGGCAGAGGTGAACTAGCACCCACGTTTCGCCAATTATGTAAGGTCCCATGTAATCGGTGGCGAGCCTATTGCCATTATCGGGCACAAAAGTCGTAGTACATTGCTATTGCTAGGTGGTATAAGAGAAACGCTGCTGCTCATTCCTCATCACTGATTTGTCCTTAGTCGCCTTGTAAGACACCCACGGGAGAGATTTGGGGTGGTGACAATTGTATTCTACTCTGCCGTCACCACTTATTTTTTAAATATGAACTTATTCCACTTTTAGGAATACGGTTAATTTACGTTTATTTTTGAAGTTATGCGTCTCGCTAGCTAAACACGATGTGTTATTAGCCATTTATCGCTATAAACTGTCAAAGATCCACAGGTGTTTGACAGTTCAAAGCGATAAATGGCGTTATCATATCGTGTTCGGTGGTCATGCTATCCGGACAGTAATGCCTGCTAAATTCCACTAGGATTTAAGCAGCTGTTCTGAATACTCCCTTTGAGTTGCAAATCTACTCATTCTGTTATCTTTCGCTTCGATGCAGCGCAAGCAGACGCTGCGTCATCGTATTTGCTTCCAGCAATATTACTTGTTCGCGCTCTGCCCTGGGTCCTTATAAATCACTTCATCTTCAATTTGCAGCGACAGTGGGTGGCTGCGTCGAGTGTTTTACGATATTGTCTCGCGAGATAAAATTCTAAGCCAGACAAAATACTTTTGTATTTACAATTTTACACACTAAATACTAAATTGTAAATAGACGAGTAACTGAAAATCATTTGAGGCATTGTGCCTGGATTCGGCTAAAACCGAATAAAAAAAACCTTTTTTTTTTACTTTTACGCAATATGTTACTTCCATGCTGGCCTGGGAGCGACAAAATTACGTAGAACGAGCCAACCCCGTATCCCAGGGGTGTCGTAAAAGTCGACTAAGGGATATTGCACGGTTTAGACCAATAAGCAGCTTGGGGCAGCCGAATGGTGGAGGGCAAACCACTAACAACAGTATACCCAATAGGGTAGGTGTCAGGCCGGCTGTAAAACCTATGCCAAAACCTTGAGCAGTTGATTGGAATGTGGTCATCCCAATCACTCTCTCCGTTCATCAGTCTCTCGAAATAGTACGTTCTGTTTCTTTTCTATACATTCATTCATCACTAGCACATTTCCGTTATGATGAATAATATCAATAAAAAGGGAAAGTCGTTGGCTTGATCACGTTCACGTCTGACCGACAGAGGAAACAATGAAAATGACAGAAAATACAATTTCCACTTAAAATTTAGCGATACAGTGTTCTTCTACTTGTCTGGGATTTTAACGTGCTTAAAATAATGACGTCATGGTAATCTTACTCCACCGGATATTGTCCCCGCAGCAAAGGGTAATAAACGCCGGCTAAGGCGAGCGTACAGACAACAGCATGCCAGACCATGCAAAACTGAAATTTCTCCAATCAATTGTGAACCTTAACTTATTTGACGTTAAGCACAGAGTCGATTGAGTCAATTTGACCGTTGTGGAGACGTGGTGTCGTGTGTACTTGATATCGTCTCAGTATTCTTGTAACAGAGCGGAGCGTTGCGTTATTTCGTCCGAAGGCCGGATATTAAAAAATAAAATTGTTTCAGAAACGTCCCTTTGCACGTTACAGAGGGAGAGACTACATCAATGTCTTCGAAGGATTCGTAAAACACAAACTATATTTAGTTCCCATGATATGGGGATCAAGTTAACTCGTTTAAAAAGTATAGAAAGTCCACTAAAGTATTGCATCAAAATATGTAAAATAGTCTCAAATTACTTGTTGTGTTATTGATAAAATGTACAAATTTTAATATACCTATATAAATAATTATTTACGTAAATATTTGTAGTCTACTACATAAACATAATATACTATAAACAACCATGACTCGAAAACAAATGTCTGTGATGATCACAAACATTGTTTGTCCTGTAATAGATCTGTCCATTGGTCCAACTTATCTTCGTACTGTATTTTAAGCCCATGGCATTTTTTTAAATCAATAACTTGTTCAATGCTGTGCTGATTAGATTTGAATCCGTAAAGGGCAGAAATATATTAATGTTTTTAGTTTTACACCTTTATATTAGGTATTTCACGAGGTATAAAAGTTAGCAAAAGAATTTATATGAGACTGCACAAAGAATACACAAGTAGGTACCTAGAGTAATCTGAGTACCAGCGCTCAGGTAAATTGCAATTTTAAGCGAAGTCTCTAGCAACTGTCCAACATTGCGAACAGTGAAATGCCTGCACAATTCTTGTGAGAGAAGCACTTCGTATGCCCATGAACCTCATTAGGAAACTTAATTTTCAGTACAAGGAAGAGTAATGAATATTATATTGGCAAAAGAAAAAGAGGTCAGAATAAATTTGATAAATTATTGTCGGATCTGGTAAAAATAAATTATTAAATAGACATACATACTTAAATCACGCCTGTATTGCCGTAGGGGTACGCAGAGGTGAATTAACATCCACTTTTCGCCAATTAAGTTAGGTCCCATGTAATAGTTGGCGAGCCTATTGCCATTTATCAGGCACAAAAGTCACAGTACATTGATAGTACGTAAGAGTAAGTAGTGGTGTAAGAGGAACGCTGCTGCCCATTCCTACTTACTGTTACCTATATCTTTAGCCGCCTTGTACGACATCCACGGGAGAGATGGGGGTGGTGACAACTTTATTCTGCTCTGCCGTCACCCCACGGCTATTTAAAATATTATGTAGTTACAAAACATTCGGCAGAAAGACTACAATATGACAAAGTTTTAATAATTATAATCTTTATAATATTGAATACATTCCGTAATCTTACATATTTTGAATTGGCTTAACGGACTTGCTGCTTCATAATATTTGAATAACACAGTTGACATTCATCTCGCGACTTTTCCACTGCAAAAAGGAAACTCGACACAACAAACCTTTTGTCGGCGCTGGTCGTGAGAAATGTCCAAGAAAATCTCACAAAAGGACACGCCGCCGCCGGAATTCGCAAAAGATTTAGGCGTGTACGTACTCAATCCGAATACTTTTTTCTTCGGGGATTCGCGTAAAAGGAATCTCACGAGATAGAAGAACGTGTTAAGGTGTTGCGGAGCAGCAGTGGATGCATGGTTTTATGCGTTATCTTTCCTCATTGGAACTTAACCAGTGAACTATTCATCAACATCATCACCAGGACTTTAATGTTCCCTCTGCTGGGGCACGGGACATCGCTATGGATGGAAGAATATAGGGATACATACATAAATCACGCCTATATCCCCGAAGGGGTAGGCTGAGGTGAACTAGCACCCACATTTCGCCAACCATGCTAGGTCCCATGTAATAGGTGGCGAGCCTATTGCCATTTATCGGGCACAAAAGTCGCAGTAAATTGCTATTGCTAGGTGGTACAAGAGGAACGCTGCTGCCCATTCCTCATCATTGATTTATCCTTAGTCGCCTTGTACGACACCCACGGGAGAGATTTGGGGTGGTGACAATTGTATTCTACTCTGCCGTCACCACACGGCACAATATAGGGATAATGGGCTATAATCCACCACGCTGGCCCAGGGCGGGTTGGTGATTTAACTTAATTAACGACTGCAGTTGCAACCGAGACCACCGGCTTAACGTGCCTTCCGAAGCACGGAGGAACTCGAGATAATACATTTTTGGTCACCCATCCAATAACCGGCCTTAGCGAATTGCTTAGTTTACGCAATCGCAGGCTAAGCGCATTTCATCGACAACAAACATTATTGTTCTTTTTAGTTTATTATATTATGTATTTTGATTACAATAGTAGTCACACCAGTGTAAATAACTTTGCAATGATTGCTAGTAATATTATTTCTGTCTGAGCCTTTCTTGAGTCTATTACAGTTTTATTATTTAAAAATTATGATGTAGGTAGGTTAAAACATGATCCTAGATCTCATTCGTTCACAGTCGTTTCATATCTTCTTGAGCTTTTAACTAAATCATTCTCTAATCTTTGCCCTTTGTGAGGCTTCCAGGCAGCAAGAAAGGATTCTTTGTCTTTTCCCGAATCCTTACGAAAGATAGTGAAGGCTGTAATTAATTAGAAAACTGCTGTGTGCGGGTCTTTGAGAATTGAGAATAGGCAGACTGTCTTGTATGAATAAAGATGAGAGGCTTACCTATATTAGGTTCTACGGGAATCAGGCATGTGGTGAACTCACGGATTTTTAATATATTGATTAATTAGAATTCGATTTTTATACTATTAAAATCTTAGAGTAATTATAATGAAGATAAGAGGTTAGAATAATTACAAAAAAATATTGTCAAGACGGGAAATCGAAATAATCAAGATGCGGGAATCGAAACTTCCTGGGTGGCCGAGGGTATATTGGCGGTTTGTGGGGGTCGCGGGGTTGTATGTATGTTATCTTTATATTAAGGAAGTCGACTGTGTATTGTCAAGTAGGTACTCAAATATATTAAACATACATTTGATATACATATACAAGGTGTTCGGTATATGGGGTATCAAGCCGGCACCTGCCCATGCTAAAATAATCATATAAGTGGTGTTATCAAAAAATTAAATATGTAAAAAAAAATTGAATTCTCCATACAAATAGTTCGATCAAAAAAAAACAAAATGTACAATTTTTTTTTTAAAATATTTTTACAATTCTATTTTTTTAATATCACTATAGTATTTATATGACTATGTTAGCAAGGGTAGGTGCCGGCTTGATAGCTCACGCCTTTTAAGTGAGTAAGTTTTTTAATTGATCACGAATTTTCAAATTTCCTCGAAACATTTTGTGCGATTAAAATGTCATTGGAGAAATTTAGAACAGTCTTGTGCTTAGCAAAGTTACAGATACCCTTTGTGTCTCCGGCTAAGTATTATAAATCCATTAATAAAGTACTAAAATAGATCCGCGCAGATATTTGTGACAAAGAACTTTGCCAAGTCGAAATAGAGCGTTTTTGTCTGGATTTACAGCGTTGGCCCATTAAATCTGCAGCGTTTTAGCGAATTAATTAAGTCTCAAGTTATACGGGACTGCGGAAGACGGATGGCTCCAGCCGTGTACCAGCATCTCTCATAATGTACAGCCAGCAGCTTGTCGGGTTTCCACAAGATGTCAAAAGTTCTCATTTGACTTTGAGCTCTATGAGAATACAAGTTAGTTTGACAATCGGTTGGAGATTTCAGATGTGTGCGGTCTTCCTTCCTACTTCCCAATAAAAGTAATAATGAGGTAAAGGAGAAATTTGGAAAGACTGCCTTAACGATCATATCATCTGTTAAAATTCTAAAACAGTATACCCACAACTGCATCACCTCTCAATGGATTGCCATAAGAATATTTGATTAAGATGCATGGTGATGTCCAGAGCGGAATACAATGGTCACCGCCAAATGCATTGTTGTCTTGCACCATAACATTAGTGTTGTTGTTATAACATCTCTGCCTACCCCTTAGAGGCAAATTGCATGATTTATGCATGTGTGTAGGTTATTTGATTAAGCCTTCACCCAAAGAACTTATAGCCCATAAGCCTCTACGCTACGATTGCTCGTCGAAAAAAAAATTAAGAAATATTATGTCTGATTGACCAAAACAAAGGCCTGTTTTGTCCATGACATACCGTTTTCTTAGCGAATGGTAAATGAACTAATAATTCTTTAGGAAATAAACTATTGAAAGGGTTGAGAAGAGATTACCGTGTGTTTTGGTTAAGATACATACATACATAAATCATGCGTATATTCCGAAGGGGTAGGCAGAGGTGAACTAGCACCCACGTTTCGGCAATTATGTTAGGTCCCATGTAATAGGTGACGAGCCTATTGCCATTTATCGGGCACATAATTCGCAGTACATTGCAAGGTGGTATAAGAGGAACGCTGCTGCCCATTCCTCATCACTGATTTATCCTTAGTCACCTTGTACGACACCCACGGGAGAGATTTGGGGTGGTGACAATTGTATTCTACTCTGCCGTCACCATTACTCAGTTGCGTTTACACCGTTATATGTCTCGAAAACTCGCACAGAACAATCAGATGCGCTCGACCGTTGTCATAATTCTCATTATCACCAGCCCTCTCATGTCCCCACTGCAGGGGCACAGTCCTTCCCTATGGATGGAAGAATAAAGGGAGATTGGGCCATAACCCACCACGATGGCCCAGTCAGGGCTAGTGGGTATTAACGATTGCAGATGCAACCGGGACTAACGGCTTAAAAACCACGCGTGCCTTGAAAACCACGAAGGAACTCGAGATAATACATTTTTGGTCACCCACCCAATGACCGGCCTTAGAGAACATTCTTGACCGTTGTGAATGTAACCAAATTTCCCAAACGATATTCCCTTTTAGTGGAAAAAAAATCTGAATAATTCAGAACGCCAGCTAACTGATAACAAAGCAACTCGCAAAGCCGGCACAAAACTGCGGCCGCCAAGAAATAAGATGGGAATAAAAAAAAATCGAAATATGATGAGATATTCAAATGTTATGTCAGTTCGGCGAACAACATTAGGGAAATCGGCCCCCGGGGGGAACTAGTCCTTCTGTCTCGGCATCCCAACGGAAGCTGCCGGATGTATCGCCCGGTGGTTGAACACGGATATTTGCATAGAAATAGATGGTCTCCCGTAGAATCCTTATCGATTCGCTGTCTATTGTCCCATTTATCAGGCAGTTTGTCCACTTACTTATATTATTAACGGTGAGAGAGATTCAATATTCTTTCTGCTGATAGAACTTGAGAAGAGGAGCTCGCTAGCCCAGTGGCATAACCAACCCGCAGTTAGCCAGTGCGGTGGGTTATGGCTCTATCTCCCTATATTCTTCCATCCTTATGGAAAGCCCGTGCCCCAGCAGTGGGTACATTAAAGCTAGTGATGATGATGATAGAACTAAGCTTAATGATAAGAAAGACGACGAAAGCAAAGAATTAGTGTCGAGCAGGCGGCCGGTTGCAAAATGTAAGGTAAAGCCTTGAGCAATATGAAAAAAGAGTCAAAAATCGTTTATTCATATCAGGGGGCCTACCGCCTAACTCGATTGCTAAAGCAAAAGCTATAGTTTATGACGTCATGCTGTCATTTCGCACCAAAATGTACCTTAACTATTAGCGTTAGCTTTGAACGAATGATCACCGAATGATTTTGTATGAATTTGGCACAAAATCCGTGCCGCCTTAAAATTCAGGATGGCTGCTATAGCCGTAAGCAGTGCATTGCAATATAGCTATCATCAGCAATCGAGTTAGGCGGTAGGCCCCCCGGTATTCACAATTTCTAAAGTTACAAACTGAAAGGCTATTATTAATCATGTTTTGAGACGCATAATCATAGACTGAAGCATGCTCCGCACCCCTCTATCCTCCTTTGGACATACAAGTTTTCGATGTCTTGACGGTTCACAAATGTATTATTATCATACCAGATATGAATGAACGTATTTTAATTTTGAAACCCACCCACAAGCGATCCGCTAACTAAGCGCTGACGCCGACGCATTCAATACTAAAGTTGATGCTAATCGCGTCAGAGCCCTACGCTTGTCACCCCAAATCTTCGAGAAAGATTTGGGGTGACAATTGTATTCTGCTTTACTGTCACTTCATGGCATAGCTTTAAATAAGTACTTGTTATTATTTATGATTTCTATTTGAACATTAAACAAATGTTATAAAATTTATTACAAAAAAAATGGTTAGATAAATTATAGTCGTCGACCACCGAATGGTATAGGCGTGGGTTCGATTCCCGGATAAAGACTATAATTATTAAAACTTTTTCTAACCTATTTTCTTTTTAAATACCTACTGATTTTAATGGTTTTATTATTTACTTTTGTTATCAGTTACACACCGTATTCCGTTTCAGAAGACAATTTGTGTCGCGTTTCAGCTAAAGGATCTATTTAGGATATTCTAGATATCTATTTTCCAAGTTCCACGGGGAATTCAGTAGATTTGAAATCTTCAGAGAAACGTAAATATATATTATTATGTCGGGCATAGTGGGCGTCCTGATTTAAATAGTACTAAATCTAGGAAAATATCAATACAAAGATTTTGGTGGTTAGAAAATCAATTTCGAAAAATTATGATCTTGAGGCGGGAATCGAACCCGCGTCCGCTGGTATCCGGGCAGGTGCCCCAGACAGACACTAATTAACTTGCCGATTCTTCTAACCTTTACACTTCACGTTGTAAACCAACGGGTACCCTAACGGGTTTCTAACCACCAAAATCTTTGTACTAATTTTTCTAACATTTATATAATGTTAAAATTAAAATCGAATAGCTTATAAAGCAAACCCAAGCTTAACCAAACGCACGTATTTGTAAAAATATCTGCTTTGGAATGTTTGAAATTTATTTCTACATTGAGAGGGTACCCGTTGGCTTACAACGTGAAGTGTAAAGGTTAGAAGAATTTCGGCAAGTTAATTAGTGTCTTGGGTGGCCGAGCGGTCAGGCACCTGCCCGGGTAGCAGCGGACGCGGGTTCGATTCCCGCCTCAAGAATATAATTTTTGAAATTCTTTTTCTAACCACCAAAATCTTTGTACTAATTTTTCTAACATTTATATAATGTTAAAATTAAAATCGAATAAAATATCAATAATTAAAAACACATAAAATAATCATGCCTTTATCCCCATGTGCGATGTGCGACCCTTTTTCCATTTATCAGGCACAAACGTCGCAGTACTATTACTACGTGGTATAAGAGGAACGCTGCCGCCCAGCCCAATCTTCATCACTGATTTATCCTTAGTACGACACACATGGGAGAGATTTGGAGTGGTGACAATTGTATTCTACTCTGCCGTCACCACACGTCACACAACCTAAAACAAACCAATTAAAATAAAATAATTCAAAGGTACAGTTAGATAATTGCTCTTGAGACACCCTTTAGCAACATTGACAAAGACTACCGATTTGCATAAAATAGTTCTAAAAATTGAAATCGCAAAGAAAGACGATTCAGTTTTAAAGGAAAGGGTTTTGAATAAAGCCCGTATTTATTCTTGCTTTCAACTGCTTTGTCTATTGGACTTTCCAAGTTAAACAAGCAATTTTGCAAGCTAGCTTTAACAAGCATAAAAACGAAAGTTCAGTTCACTTATATTGACAATTAAATAGAAAAAGAATGATGTAATTTGAACATTAATTTGTCCGAGAGGTATATTTTTTGCGTGTAAAATATTCTAAATTACGCACATCTCATGACCCTGGGACATGACCAGTGGGGGGGGGGGGGGGGGGTTGTATCTAGGTTCAGATGCAGACTATCTCATCAAGCAATTACTCAGCAATGTCTGGTTGTAACTAATAATTAAAAATACTTGATTCCAAATATGGTATTACAATAATAATATGAAATAACTAGTTTCTCAACGTTTTTAAGGTTGTCTTAAATACAATTGTATTAACAAAAAAATGTTCAATTAGTGTAACATTTTTGTCCATTTATATGAAATTAATTCCGACACTGGCATCTTGAACGTCCGCCATTTTGGCTTGCTTTTGGATGATTTCAAAGTCTACTTCTAGGCTAAATATTCTAGTCTAGTTCAAGTTTAGTCTTCTGAGGTCCATTCTACTTAAAGGCTATACGATTACAAGTCTAGTCTTCCAAGGTCTATTTTATTACTCTTAATTGATTGCTTCCTTGATTGGTACTTGGGGAAGCACTAAAGACTGTATCAATAATATTACATGCGATGACTACGTTATGTCCTCGTCAAAATAGTTTTGAAAGTCCGTTATTTTTAACGTGATTTTCAACATATGCGTAACGTTGTGTACCTAAGCGTATCGAGGCACGGATAATTTAAAAACCCGATAAAATCCTTTATCGATTGAAATATCGCAATGAAGCTCTGTGGCAGTACACGCCCTAACCCATAACGGTTCACGCACGAAATCGTATTCACAAATCTGAAGTCATGAGATAACTGCCCTAATATATCGCGTCAGCTGTGCCACCGGTCGCCCGCATTAGTACCCCGATCACGTACTACACTCGCCACAACAACGCGACATCAGAGTGATGCATAGGCGATATAATATCGTGTTAGGGCTGTCGTGACCTTTCCTTGGAAATTGATATGTTCTTTTCGAATCTTGGGCGGCATCGGGAATCAGATCCTAGAGAGGCTATTAGGATAAGAGAAGGTCGTAAGGCTTTCAACCAATCACATCGCAAACAATTGGAAGCTTGTAATTTTCTGCGCCACGATTGGCTTGGCGTTTAAAAAGATTAACTAATGTAATAAATGACGTATAAGTCCATACAATTTTAGCATCTTATAGGTTAAAAAATGTAAAATAAAACAAAGTGCGTATATGTTACTGTAAAAGCCCGAACCACGGTAAATCCTAAGATATTCCGATATTCCGATAAGATATAAACCTAAGATTTACTAACGCTTAATGGTAAATGTCCGAAGTTATACACAACCTATTCTTAGACCTACCAATACACAATAAATTTCATAAAAATTGGTCAAGCCGTTTCGGAGCAGTTTGGTAACGAACACTGTGACTCAAGATTTTCATAAATTAGATTAGTAAATAATCCACGTCGAACATGATTAAAGTCATCTTCGTATTCTGCATTTCCTCGTTGGCTCTTTAGGTCCCTGCGCACGTATTGGCAACATGACTGTAGCTTACAGCATCCTTGTAACGGCCGAACACTAATGCATCATTCCTGACATGTGTAGCCATGAGTAGTGCTTTTTTAAGTCTATTCACGACCATAAAATAAAGTTACATCACACATACACATCGTAGATCACGCCTGATTATCCTTGAAGGGGTAGGCAGAGGTGTACACCCACATTTCGCCTATTGTTTATGATTAGTATCTACTATTGCCACCGGAGTACTTGGTGGTATATCACACGCTGCCGCCCATTTATTATCAAAATATTATGATGTCATTGTGTAACCCTTAGGTGCCTTGTACCACACCCGAATAGGAGATAAGGGGTGGTGACAATTAATGTCTTCTGCACTGCCGTCACCATATCGATGTCACGAGCTGTCAGATTCATATCGTAGCGTTTTGGCGGCACTCAAAGTCGTGTTTTAATATACAATATTAAAACACGACTTTGAGTAGCTAAAGGCTTATAGCCTTTAGCAACTTTATAAATAAAATTTTATTTTTAGTGGAATAAAGATGCATGAAGATTAATTTAAAATAGTTTCTGAAAATTCGCCTTCTATGCTGGCCTGGGAGCGAAAAAATAACGTAGAATAGGCCAGCCCCAACTCATCCCGTGGGTGTCGTAAGAGTCGACTAAGGGAGATTGCCCGGTGTAGACCAATAAGCACCTTAGGGCACCCGAATGGTGGAGGGTAAACCACCAACAACAGCGTACCTAAAGAGGGTTGGTGTCAGGCAGGCGGCCGGCTGTAAAACCTAAGCCAAAACCTTGAGCAGTATGAAATGGAATGTTGTCATTCTAATCACTCTCTCCGTTCATGGGTCTCTCAACATGGTCCGTTTAGTCTCTTTTCTATACATTTATTCATCACTAACACCATTACGGTGGGATGGATGATATGAATCAAAAGGGAGTGGGATGGCTTGGTGACGTCTGACATATGAATGGAAGAGGAAACATACTGCGCCGACCCCAGATAGACTGAGAACAGGGCAGGAAGAAGAAGAGTTTCTGAAAATTCGCCCGATCGCCTATTGTATCCAATGTACCACTGGAGTGGTCCGAGGACCGACCCCTGTGGGACACCGCATTCCATCTCCCAGCATAAACGAGACGAAAACTCTTAGCATTCCATGGATTCACCGTGCGTGTGCTGGGTCTGAATCGTGACAGAGAGGGAAGTCAGTAGCAGCGCTTGGGACTTGTGAGCCTCTGCGACCCGAATAAGTAATTGTCACAGCTGACCTAGCCTAACCTAGATTAATGGACGTCCAAAGCCAAAGCGTTCTCCAGAGAAATCACGGGCACTGCAGAAAAAGAAAGGCACCGTTGTTAAAACCTTAAGCATTCCGTCGGCAGCAAGCTTCCACGCGATGCCAAATGTATTTCACTCACGAACTTGCTCACGTTAATTTGGAGAGGAGATGCGGAACAATTTCAACGCTCAAGCGAATCCGGAGGAAGGTCTTGAGGAATAGAGCCACTGTTTTTACCTGACTCGCCGCAAGTTTTGTTACAATTCTATTCAGTTACCCACTTAGTTGCGTTTAGTTATTTCTTCTCTGGGAATGCGAACCGAATTCCGATAAAGGTTTCATTTATTACAGAGAACATTAACAACGAAGAATACCGTAGTCCACATCAAAATTCTTTTATTCTAACTCTTGTATTTCTTGATTACAATACACTTATGAATTGTCAAGCAAGACTCGTGTGTCCGAGGGAACATGGGGAAGTACGCAGTATACTCCACAATATCATCATCATCACCACCAGCCCTATAATATACAGGTTTATTTTTAAAACACCAAAAACCTCCCATGACTAGATAGCTAACATCATTAACAACAACGTTTGTTTTATGAGTTTTAATATAACGCAATACATTGCGCAAAATTATTTTTTTAATTTTTTATTGTACGGTCGTGACATTTATACGTCTATGTTTTTATTAATAAACGATAGTTAGCTGTCTACTCCTGCGAGGTTTTATGATGTTTTAAAAATAACCCTGTATAGATGAAAGAATAGCCAATAATACACCACGCTGGTCAATTGCGGTTTGGGCCTTCGTAATTTGTAATATCAAAAAATACATAACCAACTCAAATACAATTTTATTCCATTTCCCTGACAAAACCACGAATATGGTTTGAGGTTTCCATTGGGGAATTTGGACAATGGCGATAATTTATTTCCGTACGTTACAAAAAAAAAGTCAGGACAGACAATAGAAACAATATTCTGCAACAAAAGCCTTTATTGTTATTTTGGTAAACTAAAATCTGGGTTTAGGAAGAAATGCAATGTAAATTAATATAAATACTATTAATAGTGGATACTGTCTTTTGATGGAAGAATATTAAATAGGTTAACATAAAGAATGCTAATCCAGCAAGTTCTATTCAGTCGTCGATATAAACCCCCGAATACAGAAACGCTAATCAAAGTTTGAGTCTTGCTTAACATTTAAATATTGTCAAAATTGACGTTTTTCCATACAAATTCTGACAGGTAATGTCCACTTAACTTTTTAAGCGGTGCCCCAAATTTGATTAGCGTTTCTGTATTCGGGGGTAAGACTAGCATTATGGATCTAACAATCTTTTTTGTTATTTTTTTACATCCAAGCATTCGAGTACCGCATATTGATTGACCTCGTATGAAAAATCCTCTTAGTAATAAAATATACTAAACTGTCTGTCTATTCATTACATTTTGTATCTAACTGGTGGTCGTGCCAATACTAAAATTTCAAAAAGCGAGCATTATTAACGAGGTCAATCAATATGCGGTCGACTAATACACCAAAAGTACATCAAGGGGTACCAGGTATTCATGAAACAAAAGAGTCCACTTTGGTTTCCAGACCACGTACACTTATGGACCAGTGTCCGAGGAACAGTCTCCGCAAATGAAAAATTGTTATTCAAGTTTCAAATGACCAACGCCTGCTTTGAATTTATGAAAGCCTGGTACACGGGCCACGCTTTTGAATGTGCTGAAAGCGGCATTACATTTTGTTTGTTCACGTTTTTGTAATAAATAGACAGTGTGCGACTTACATGTGAAATTTTTCTTTAATTATGATAAATGTTTAAATAAATAAATAAATAATAGTTATTTGTTGTACGTGAGTGCAAAGTTGTTTTTTAACCGCGTGCTCAATTTTGATGACCGAGCTAGCGAAGGATTCTAAAATTGAATCACGAGCGTAGCGAGTGATTCAAAAATTAGAATCCTGAGCGATAGCGAGGGAATCAAAAGAGCACAAGGTGAAAAATCTTTGCACTCGAGTGCAACACGTAACTTTTCATCCCCCCCAACGAGGAAATTGCAAAATACAAAAAAAAATACAATCACAACAGTTTCTGTTTTCACCCAGAAACTTCCACAACACCCTCCCATTAACCTTTCACACTCTCAACACCCAGCCAGAAACACCCACAACATTCACACCCGCAACACACACCCATCCACTCAGACACACCCAAAAAACACCCATTCACCCAGAAACACCCACAAAACACCCATTCACCCAGAAACACCCACAAAACACCCATTTACCCAGAAACACCCAAAAAACACCCATTTACCCAGAAACACCCAAAAAACACCCATTCACCCAGAAACACACACAAAACACCCAGAAACACCCACAAAACACCCATTCACCCAGAAACACCCACAAAACACCCATTCACCCAGAAACACCCACAAAACACCCATTCACCCAGAAACACCCACAAAACACCCATTTACCCAGAAACACCCAAAAAACACCCATTTACCCAGAAACACCCAAAAAACACCCATTCACCCAGAAACACACACAAAACACCCAGAAACACCCACAAAACACCCATTCACCCAGAAACACCCACAAAACACCCATTCACCCAGAAACACCCACAAAACACCCATTCACCCAGAAACACCCACAATATTCACCTATCCATTCAGACACACCCACAAAACACCCATTCACCCAGACACACCCACAAAACACCCATTCACCTAGACACACCCACAAAACACCCATTCACCCAGACACACCTCCAACACCCACCCATCCACTCAGCCACACCCGCAAAATTTATCCAGACACACCTGTAAATACCTAATAAAAATTACCGTCCCTAATGGAGTTCCGAGACGGTCAATCAGCTTGAGTCAAGCACGTTGATTTTCTGTATGTTTTTGTTCCGTTTCTAGCGTAAACATATCAAACAAACCTAAAAAGCTTTTAAATGCTTGACTCAAGCATCAAGCAAGCATTGTAGACGATCAAAATGTTTAAAGCAAGATTGACGCCAAGCTGATTGACCGTCACGGAATTCCAAGGTTTCAACAAATTTATGACGTGAAAAGAAAATGGCGCGCGCAAAACAAATTACAAAAAAAGTACACCAAGAAGGTTCCGAGTCTGAGTTTTTAACAAATTAAAATAGGTTGCATGATAATTTCGGCACCATGGAGGTAGAAATAAATAGGTTTAATGATGTTTTGAATTCACAAACTCATTGCACACGATGTTCTAAATTCAAATTTACTTTACCCTCTAGAGGATAAAAACGGCTTTTGCACTCAGATATCGAAGAGCAAAAACGCTTTTTCCGAGATGGTGGGATGAAAAAACTATTTTCACTTCTCATGCTCTGAAAGTGGATATTTGTGCAGGATATAGGCTGCACAAAATCGAATTTTGTGCTCTAGAGCATTAACGTATCTACTCATAAATGTGTCGATAATAAGGCAAAGAAAATGAGCCATGCAGCCAAACACAATAAGAAATTCAGAGATAGAATTTGTTATTTTTTAATATGTACTTAAATTTATTTGCCTAATGTGTTTTTTAAGACATAAAAGATATTTCAATTTTAATTCAAGCAGGTACGGTAGGTTATTAAATTAATTTAAGAAAATTATTATTTCTAAATTAATTTAATACTTGGCTGTATATGTCTGCAGCCCAATCCTAATATCAATGGGAAAAACAATTTCCGTCAGTATTCAAAACTGTACTAATTTTGTACCAACTGTAGTTTGAATTTTAAGAAATGTTATGAGAAATTCTGATTTATTTCCTCGCAATCGAAGTGAAAAGCAGAGTTTCTACCTCGTCCACAAAACCATTTTTATCCTCGACATTACTATCAGCCCTCGCCTACGGCTCGGGCTGCTAAAAGTCTCGGACAAAAATGATTCGTTTTGTGCACTTGATGGAAAATCTACTATTATTTGCATGAATACAATATTTTTAGGGATCTTAAGAGTAGGTATAATTATCATAGTATTCAGCCTGCTAACAGGCGGGCAAAATTTTGTCATAACATTTTATTAGTACATGCAGTTGTATTATTTATCATTTATGATTCTACCAATTCTACAATATTTCAAATTATAATTTTACATGTCAATAAAAGTTGTCAATAGATTCTGTAATGTCCTTATTTTATTAATCTTAAATATTATTCTTATATAAATAAACTATTTTAAATAATTCTTTGACTGTATAAAATGTATGCATTTTTATTTCAACCAATCGTCTAGTACTCTTTTGAATGAGTTTTCCTTCAATGCTTTCATATTTTAAGGCAATTTTGTTATATATTATACTATATATATAATACACATGTTAAAGACGTTATTTTTGTATATGTAGGTATGACAAGGGGGTTGTTGCAATAGATGTTTGTACGGTGCCCTGATAAGTACTCTCATTAAACAGTTTTGAGTTCTTGAGTGAAAAGTTTTGTGAATGTAAAATGCGATCCTGAATACCTATTTTTTGCCTTGTGGCGACGGCAGAACAGAATACAATAGTTAGCTCTACAATCTCTACCGCGTTGCCGTACAAGGCGACGAAACTTTAATTAACTTTAATGAGTACTTAGCACAAAAAATGTCAATCAAAACTAGATAAAACAACTAAACAAGACAAAACAAATGAATCCGGCATTTTTCATTATTATTAAGTACTCATTAACGTCAATTGACGTCTCTGACTAAGTCTGTACTATCTTGTTTTACCACCTAGCAACGTGCCCGATAAATGGCAATTGGCACGCGCCCTATTACACGGGTCGTCCTATTTACATAGTAGGCGAAATATTTGTAGAATTAAAAAACATTGCTTCAAGTCATTTCAATAGAACCTAGGAGATGAGCAGCTCTCTCTCGAATATTAATAATTGTTCAACATTATTGCGTAATAAATCATTTTCTTTATTCCATACTAAATTTCCATAACCTGCATAACAGGAACGTCACTGTACCTAATTAATTTATATGAAAATTCCGAAAGCCTTGACGAGCCGCAAAAGTTACAAAATTAAATGCTAATTATAATCAGATATTCTCTCTGTGGCCACTTTTAAAATACTTAATATTCCAAGAACAATAACGTGGAGGAGAGACAGCTTCTATCGCCGGCCTAATAACTTCGGGATGGCGACAGTGATTGATGTCCCCGACGATATTAGAGATATCAATTATTATAAATTGTGTTAATAAAGTGACCACGTTGGTTTCCGGAACGGTTTTAAGTGCAGAATTATTTAAATCTATAGCGCCTTTTAAAATAAGCTTGACTGAGGTATATTGGAATATTTTTACTTTGACGCTTCCATAAGTCAAGATCAATAACCATCTGGAAAAAATTACTTGGATCTGATTTTTGCTGTATCGTATAATAGCTTAATCAACTTTCTATCTACTGGTTTACAATGCTGACTTTAAGTATATAAAGTTTCCTAAAATAAAGCGTAAGTATGTAAAACAATACTAAAAAGACTTGAATTCTTGAAAGTTATTTTCGTATAGTTAACACACACATATTTTGATCAGATCTCTTGAAATATATATACGTGGTGTAGGCAGAGTAGAATACAAGTGTCACCACCCCAAATCTTTCCCGTGGGTGTCGTACAAGGCGACTAAGGATAAATCCGAACATGATTAGGAATGGGCAGCAGCGTTCTTCTTATACCACCTAGCAATGTACTGTGACTTTTGTGCCCGATAAATGGTAATAGGCTCGCCACCTATTACATGGGACTTGACATATTTGGCGAAACGTGGGTGCTAGTTCACCTCTGCCTACCCCTTCGGGGATATAGGCGTGATTTGTGTATGTATGGATGTATCTCTTGAAATAAATAAAAATTATATCTGTTATATCGTAAACAATTTTTTGTGTCTACGACTCAATATAATATACAGCTATTATCATATGAAGAAGATAAGAACATTGAACCAATGCTAGAGATAGTTCAAATATGTCGTGGATATTGAATATCTTTTGAGCAATCAAATTCTGTTTAGTTTGTCGCGGGTTAATTGGTGACAGATTAGAATACAATAATTCTCCCCACCAACCGTTTGAGTAACGTTAATATTATATATCTAGCTATTTAGATTTCAATTTGAACATTATATTATTATACGGCTCGTGGTGACGGCAGAGCAATTGTCACCACCCCAAATCTCTCCCGTGGGTGTCATACAAGGCGACTAAGGATAAATCAGTGATGAGGAATGGGCAGCAGCGTTCCTCGTATACCACCTAGCAATAGTACTGCGATTTTTGTGCCCGATAAATGGCAATAGGCTCGCCACCTATTAACATAATTGGCGAAACGTGGGTGCTAGTTCACCTGTGCCTACCCCTTCGGGGACATAGGCGTGATTTATGTATGGATGTGTATATTATTATTATAAATGTTAGAAAAATTAGGACCTAGAATATCGTGGTTAGAAAAAGTTAGAAAAGTTATAGTCATGATGGAATCGTACCCACGTCCTCTGCAATCCGGGCAGCTTTTCTCACCACAATATTCTTTTATTTATATACTATTTAATGAATGATTAATCATATTGTTTTTGAATCGCGACATCTATCGGGTGCCTACGAAAATGACCATTAAGTTCGACTTATCGAGTTTGCTTTTAACGCACTTCTTTAACAAAAATAAAACTGAGTTTGTTCTTTATCTTTGTGGTCTGGTCAAAGACAGAGTAAATTGAATAATGGGCAAAACAGTGAAACGGATTTGTTTGTGGTGTATTTACTTATCAAAATCTTTCTCTTATGTTATACTGAAATATTATTATGTATGTGGCTAAAGGAGTTAGTTGTGAAAGGTCTCTAACTATATGCGCATGTAGGTCATCCCTTTAATGTCCCCACTGCTAGGGCACGGGCCTTCCCTATGGATTGAAGGATATAGGAAGATTGGGCCATAACCCACCACGCTGGCCCAGTGTGGGTTGGTGGGTACTAACGACTGCAGATGCAGCCGGGACCAACGGCTTAACATGCCTTCCGAAGCACGGAGGAACTCGATATAATAAATGTTTGGTCACCCATCCAATGACCGGCCTTAGTGAAATTGCTTAGTTTACGCAATCGCTGGCCAAGCGCGCTGTGCCACTGTGCTAGCGAGCTCCTCATGTATTAGGCAACAAAATATAAAAATTGTTACAAAACTATACTAGAAAGGGCCATCTACAGGGCCATATCCAATTTAAGTGCCCGATAGATGGCAATAGGCTTATGGGACGCATCGCACATGAGACTTGTTAACTTAATTGGCGAAATGTTAATCACCTATGCCTACCCCTTCGGGGATATTGGCGTGATTTGTGTACGTATGTATGTATTTAATAAGCTCACTTTTACGAGACGGACCAGCAACGTCTGCAGCTTAAGTTTTAAATTATATGGAAATGAACGCGGAGAAAACTTTAAATGTAACTATTTTGGCAACTAAAGCCATGAAAGTTTTTCAAGTTGGAACTTTGCAGCCAGTTGGAATAAGTGAAATGGCAGTAAATTTACTTGACGCGTCCATTCCATCACCATTGTTATGTTTATTCCTTGTTTTGGCCGAAGATTCTTATCATGATTTGATTATTATTTGAACATAATATAAATCTATACTAATATTATAAAGCTGAGGAGTTTGTTTGTTTGTATGGTTAAACGCGCTAATATCAGGAACTACTGACTCGAATTGGAAAATTCTTTTTGAGTTGGATAGTCCATTTATCGAGGAAGACTATAGGCTATATATTAACCGACATTAACGCGAGCGAAGCCGCGGGCGTCCACTAGTATTAGATAAAATATTAGGTACAAAGAAAATAAATTTGGAAAATTTTCCAAAAACCTGGAGCTGGTTGACCGAGTGCCATAGGACGCGGTAATTTTTCGCAATTTTTCTAACTTTATAATATAATATATTCTCTTTGTAAAGTTTCAGAGTTATGATGCATTAGACATCATCGATGTTATCACCAGCCTTTCAATGTTATCACTACTGGAGTACAGATCTTTCCCACGGATGGAAGAAGACATACATACATAAATCAGGCCTAATTTTACAGCCGGCCGACTGCCTGTGACCATCCATCGTAGAGTAATTAATAAATCTCTGCCTTCGCCTAACAGGGGAAAGGTGTCATAATCATCATCATCATCACCAGCCCTTTAATGTCCCCACTGCTGGGGCACGGGCCATAACCCATCACGCTGGCCCAGTGCGGGTTGGTGGGTATTAACGACTGCAGATGCAGCCAGGACCAACGGCTTAACGTGCCTTCCGAAGCACGGAGGAACTCGTGATAATACATTTTTGGTCACCCATCCGATGAGCGGGCTTAGCGAAATTGATTGTTTTACGCAATCGCAGGCCAAGCGCGCTGTGCCACGGCCCTAGCGAGCTCCTCCATGGGAAAGGTGTGCTTTATAGTATTTGTCTTTTTTCACAACATTTTGGTCCGTGACGTTAGTGCCGTTTGCCATGTGGTGACGGCAGAGTAGAATACATTTGTCACTACCCCCAATCTCTGCGTTGGGTGTCTCACAAGGCGACTTAGGGTTGAGCAGCGATGAGTAATGGGCAGCAGCGTTCCTCTTGTAACACCTAGCAACATACTGCGGTTTACGTGCCCGATAGATGGCAATAGGCTCGGCTCGCCACCAATTACATGGGACCTAACTTTGGCGAAACATGGGTGGTCGATCACCACTGCCTACCCCCCTTCAGGGATAGGCGTGATTTATTATAGTATGTACGTTACCCGTTATATAACCACCATTTATCAATCGCATTAACTTGCTCATCACGTCCTCTATAAGCGTGCAATAAAACACATTCCATTTTGACATGTAAAACGCGATGCATTAACATCTAAAAAGGTTATTTGAAGAACGTAAGCCGCCTCCCTTTTTGGGTGATGCAGTGCAGTGGCGCCCAAACAGGGGCGCCATATTTGATTTTTTCCTTCGTGCCGAGTAGTCTAGTGATGCATGGGTAAAACTACTCATGTATTTATGAATAGATGGAAAGAAGTACCAAACATAGATTTTATGGGGTCGCCGAAATAAGATGCTGTCCCATAAGAGTTGACTAACGCGAAATAAAATCCGTCATGTTATTCAAGGAAGTGTGATTTGGTGTAAGCTCGTTTTTGATTTTAAAGGGTTAAAATGACGTCACTTTTTATGTGTGTTGGTAAGTATCTCACTTGAATTTATGCATATTTTTTTGCATGCCATATTTACCTATAAATGCTTAGTACTTTCGGGCTTTACGAATGTGAATAATGTGAATTATTAAATAATATGTAAAATAAATCGACATGTGCATAGTAAAAAGAGGTATCTGCAAAATAACAACTTTACAGGAGAGCAAAAAGATTGAAAAAGTGTGTTATTTTCTTAATGAATGGGCCAAAACTTCTGAAATTTTTATTATAATCAATATTATTATACTCTCATTTTGTACATTAAGTTGGTTAAGCTAATTTGTTGATCATTTACGAGATTTTGCAGATAGCCATTTTAACATCGTATTTTGTAAAATTGTATCTGAGCTAACTACGCTTATACCTCGCTTATACTCGGGACTTTAGATTTCATGTAAAAATTGTATCTTTTTTATTTTACTGATTCAGTGTCACGGTTATTATGTTTTGTTAGTTTTAAAAGCCTTTTCGTTTCCTTGATGTTTAATTGTTTTCTTACATACATACATATATAGATAAATCACGCGTATTTCCCCGAAGGGGTAGGCAGAGGTGAACTAGCACCCACGTTTCGCCAATTATGTTAGGTCCCATGTAATAGGTGGCGAGCCTATTGCCATTTATCGGGCACAAAAGTCGCAGTACATTGCTATTGCTAGGTGGTATAAGAGGAACGCTGCTGCCCATTCCTCATAATTGATTTATCCTTAGTCGCCTTGTACGACACCCACGGGAGAGATTTGGGGTGGTGACAATTGTATTCTACTCTGCCGTCACCACACGGCATGCGGTTGTTTTCTTGTTCTTCCTAATTGCGTCGTTCTTTATTAATTTTAAGCATTGTAAGGAGTGATGCAAATGGAGATTAAAATTACACCTCCAAATTGTTGCCGTTATAGACAAACACTTTTTTTAACCTAAAACGTACGCGCGCTGGTGACATGTGAGTCAACTGCCTGATGACATTTTGTGTACGCTCGGAGCGCGCCCCGCAAACCCTCGTCGAAAAGACCAACGTTACTTGGTCACATTAACTTCGTACTATGTGCAAGAACATGCGTAGATAGCTTTTTATACGTTCGAAAATGTATTGAAATAAAGTAAAATCTGCAAAACAAAATATGTCAGGTTGTGGAGTCTTGTTTGATTAGTACGAAAATGCAATAAAAAGCAAATGGTGGATTTGTAGTTGACTTCATTTACTTTGCACCCGTCAAAATGAAATCAATACGATCTTAGAATGTTTACAATCGGCTTCATTGTATGGTCTGCATCATAAGAGGTAGATGAACATTTTAGTACCCTGCCATACCACCGAAGCGTTTGTGCAGCATAACAGTCGCCACCATATTGGATAAATTATTATTGTGACAAAGTACTTAAGTTGGCTGTTCCTGCTGACCGTACAACTGAGCAGAACAAGCTGTTACACGACTTACGACATAGTTGACGACTGATGATTTGTTAAATTGCTTTTAAATGAGTATAGTTTCACTTTGTTACGACGAAATGAGGCACTTAGGGCGACCGTCTCACGCCTTCGATAAAGGATAACGAGCCTTAAGCGGCTGATCACGAAATAACGGAGGATCGTATTGGGGATAATTTTATTTTATGATTTGTTACTTGCATTGGATACGTGTATGGCCAAGTGTATGCCGTGTATGTTTTTTTTTGTTATTTGATTTTTATTTTAATAATTATTTATAAATGTTAGAAGACAGAGATAAAAGAGGACAGAAAAATTATTGATCGAAAATTATAGTCCTGAGCCGGCAAAATAAAACAGCTTTTCTTTCATTTTATGTTTTTCACGGTCAGATTTTTCTTTTATAAGGTATCTTAGTATACCTAATAAGGCTTATAATAATATTTGGTTTTAATCATTGGTATTTATTTTTAAGTCGGGACTATAGCAATGACGAGGGAAATTTTGCTGATGTAATATAAAAAAACTAGAATAAACACTTTTTTTTCCATCTCTCTCCATCTTTTCGCCTTGTACGATATCTGCGGAATGGGGATGGTGACAATTTATTGCATACTGCTTTGCCATCACCACACCATTAATTATTACCGTGGATTAACTGTTTTTTGTGTGATTTTCTTAATTTGGTACATGTCAAAAAAATATTTCACCTATTCATTATCACTCATTTTGTATTACATATTTGGTGTGGTAATATTACAGTGCGTCCACAGCTATTTATCTCTGACACTTCTCATCATCCTGCTCTAACATATGGAAATGTCATATTAGGATCCTTCTCTCAAATGGAAACGTCAGAGGTAAAATAACTGAACGCACTGTACATTGTATCGAATACGACAAGCAGCGGTCCACAGATACTGCTCGAGTAGCTTTATTGTCTATGGGCGATGAAAATATCCGTCTGAAATCCCCAAGGATTACTTTTAATCAACATTAACCACCACGCAGTATCTACTAAGAACAGTCTATTATCAACGTTGCTAAATCCGAAAAGATATTTACTTAGACTGCCTACGATGTATTATAGTGCGTAAATAGTGACTGACAACAGAAGGATCTGTAAACTAATATTCTTCATGTGGATGCTGTAAACAATAGAATTAAAAATAAATCGAGCCTATTTATCCCGAATGGGTAGGCAGAGGTAAATTAACACCCACGGTTCGCCAATTAGGTTAGGTCCCAAGTAATAAGCGGGGAGCCTATTCCCATCCACCGGGGGCTGCTGGGTATAAGAGGATTACTATTATTATTTTTACTATAAGCAATCTCTTACACGCGACCCTGGTAATAGAATACTTGAAACAGGTACAGGTGTTGAGTACAGGTGCTTAATACACCTCTTCTTCTCCCTGCCCCGTTCCCAGTCTATCTGGGGTCGGCGCAGTATGTTTCCTCTTCCATTCATATCGGTCAGACGTCATCAAGCCATCCACTCCCTTTTGATTCATATCATCCATCACACCGTAAAGGTGCTAGTGATGAATGAATGTATATAAAAGACGGAACGGACCATTTTGAGAGACTGATGAACGGAAAGAGTGATTGGAATGACAACATTCCAATCCATACCACTCAAAGTTTTGGTTTAGCTGTAAACAGCTGGCCGCCTGACACTAACGCTCTCTGGGTATGCTGTTGTTGGTGGCTTGCCCTCCACCATTCGGGTGCCCCGGGCAATCTCCCTTAGTCGACTTTTACCAAACCCATGGGATAAGTCGGGGGTGGCCTATTCTACGTTATTTGTGCGCTTCCAGGTCAGCATGGACGACGCGCACTAATCAATTACCGAAAATACATAAAATATTTATAGCGTTTTTGCCACTGCACTGGATAATTATTATTTACCTATATTTAAAGAGGCAAATTAAATTAATCAAGTCAATCCTGACCCGACCTGACCTGCTGCGATACAACATGAACACCAGCCCGGCTAGCATGACCACCAAAACACGATATGATATACCCATTTATCGCGATGAACTGTCAAAACTCCATAGATTATTACGCGATAAATGGCTTTATTATATTTTATCGTGCTTGGCGCGTATCGAATCAACTCGCACTCCTTTGAGAATAAAACCACTTTACAAACAATAATCGTGAATGACAATTGCATAATTTAGTCCCTGTGTGGGCGCCAATAGCCTTAACATTTTGTCGAAGATACAAAAATTATTTGTAATGTTTTGGCACTTTACAATTTACTTTACCACCTGCCTTTAAAGAAGTAAATTAAATAAAAAAATTAAATCAATCCTGATCTGACCTACTGAGATACAAAATGGACACCACAGGCCATAAACAAGAATAACGTAATAATTTGGCGGATATCGAATCAACTCCCATCGGGGACAGTTCCCGGGCCAAAGTTTATGGTTCATCTATTTTGTGATGACACGAGAGTTATGAGTTACAGGAAGTGTATTAAAATTTTAATGTCGGTTTTTTCTACTATATTATTTCCGTGTGCCGTGACTTCTGAATAAAAACTGATTTTGATAAGATGGTGGTAGTCAGGCGGACTTGAAAAAAGTTATACCACCAACCATACCGAGTACAAACTTGTACTCCCCAGATAAAATCTGGGACTTAAGCTTCATAACAACCCAAACAAAATATAGCCATTTTTGACAGTTCAAAGCAATAAATGACTACCATATCATATTATAGTATTTCGGTGGTCACGCTAGCCGGTCTGGATTTAATTCCGGTGGATGAACAATTAGACAATTAAAAATTATGTTGCCACACTCAATACGCGTACAAACGGGTTACCGTGAAACAAAAGGCGACCGGGTAACATCGGTAACGTATTAGCCCCCAGTATCCGATCTAACACCTCGATTACATCTGGCAACACGCAAAGCAGCCTTTGTCGTGATTTGCGCAGATTTTATTTCCCTTGAGCTCGACCAAATTTATAGAGGACCGGCCGGGGGTCGCCTCAATATGCACAAATCCTGCGATATATCATTTGACCGCCATGCTTTATCGTTCAGCCATTGTTCCACCTTGAATTTATACTGTTCTTATAAGACACAGGTGAAAAATATCTGTTTAAGGTTAAAGCTGGGCTGTTATTTTGTGAACTGAAAGGTCGGCTATCGGATTGGTGTGCCATTATTCAATATGGCGGAATAAAATGTAATGAAATTTTTGTTTTTAGTGTAATAACCTCTTAATTTTGTGTATATAAACTTGACTGCTATCATAATTGATACATCATTTATCATGCCTGATAATTGATAAAGGATTAATTTAAAATATAGCTCAAACTCTTCTGTTTTGAACGTTAGCGCTTGTGCGTTAAAATACAAAATACAACATCTTACAAAATACAAATATCTCTCATCTGCTCTTTAAATCACACCAGTATTAATTGCACTCAAAGAATATTACTTTTTTCGGTGTGGAGATCCTTGGTGCCCCAAGGCCCAACAGTGGCCATCTCTCGGCTGACTGGATGAATAATACTTTGTCGAATATGAAACACTATTTTCTTAATTAATTAAATTAAACGGTAATAAATAAAACATTCTTGGCTGCAAGGGTTTATTCCCTTTAGCTTCCCATACGAAAGGAACCATAAGCTCAACTGCCTTTTCGATTTAAAACATGGAAGAGACGCTCTGCTCTAACACACGGCTTGCACAGTTTTAATACACTCAGCCACATGAATTTTGGCTTTGGCGAATTTTGTATTATTTCAGCACTGCAGTAACTTTTAAAGCGCACTCCCGGATAATATTTTCACAGTGCAATTTGCAAAGCGTCGCCCGCCTTCCACTGATTTATAAACGCACTGAATCACATCACACTGTGTTTTTTGCATCTGCGTATTTGGGTCTCCGCGAAAATTATGCTAAAACAGAAGTATGCGCGTAAGTACTTTTCACAGTTCATGACAGTTATTACAAATCGAGTTAACATTAAATGCTGGAGGTTTAACGGCAGTCTCAGTGTTTATAAGCCAGACTTGAACACAGTGAAGCATATAAAAAAAAACGAAAACTGTTTTTAAAAAATAAACTTGTGAACGGATCTGGAGAAAATAATACAAATATCAAATTATCCATGAGATACCGAATACAGACGAAATAGTAGTTGAAAGACTACACAAACGATAAAGATGCGTGATGGATAAAGAACTTGTATGGGATATCAGTGTATATTTCTGTATTTGGTATAATGATAAGATTTAACTAAAACTAAGCCATGTTACCTGCCAATGAATGATGTCGATAAACATTGAAAGCAAATCAATTTTTAAGCATGATAATTATGGCGTTGAATATTTGAAAACCGTTTGACTTTGACACACAAGTTTCCATTGTTCAACTTACCTACCCATATTTATTTGACGATTCTCGAGTGTATGTAATGATACCTTATATAAATAAATAAACCATATTTCTATTTTATTTAAGAAAACTCGTAAAAATAAACATACTTAACGCAACAGACCAACACCTCCACGTGGCACTGAATTTCCAAATATTAGCGCCGAAGCAATTGTCTGAAAATTCACAAATAAAATTAACAGCTTAACAAGTTCTTAATTTCAACTTTCAACTGTTCCATCGCGTTTTTAATCCAATTTATCTTTGTCTCACTCTAGCGGGCCACTACATTGTTTCAATTTCGAGACAATTGAAGTTAATGAGATCACTTTGCTCGCAATGGTCGGGATAACTGTGAACAATAACGGGCTGAACCTCTATTTATTATTTGATGTGGCGTTATCTCGTTACAAGGATTTAAATTTGCGGTATTCTGATGACTTTGGTCAGGGCCTGGGATATTATTTAAGGGGAACAAAGGTTTTTATGATGTCCCGTTTTATTCCCTTTTTAATTGGTTCAGTGTTTATGGAGACTTCAGCTCAAATGGTTGACGGTGACAATTACGCAGCAAATTGCGAATTTTGTGCAAAGAAAAAAATTAAATGGCATTTTGGCAAAACTCGTTATAATTATGGCGAAAATTAATTATTGAGACATAGTTGTGAAGTTAGTTTGTTATTAGTTATTAGATAACAGGGTTCGAAGTCCTTCAATTATTGGCTGTAGCTAATATGATATTAATACTCAGTTCATTTATAAATATTTAGTTTCTATGTTAAATCAGTTTAGTGGAGATTCTCTTATGATCCTAATAGCGTATAACTTTATTATGTTAACAAAGACCAATTTCATAAGTTTAGATCAATACATTTTTAAAGGGTGAGAATAGCAGGTTACAATCTTTGCTAAGTGGTATTTTTTTTGTATAAATCTCAATCAGTACGCTGGTTGTCAACACAAAGTTTGCACCTTTTTTGCAACCTCAAACTTCATCATTCGTATTTTCAGAATATTTGTTCCATTTTCAGCGTAGTCTACATCTGCTCTATTAGGTATACCTACACTTGCCAGAATTTCATTTGCCGTACTATGCAACAGACATAATATTATTTTCCATAATTTCATATGCCATACACCTACACTTGCCAGCCTACGAGCCGGCCAGCTAGCATTAGCTGCGGTGTTGAGCGTTAAACAATCTGCGAAGATAAGCACGCGTGGGACCGCCGGAGCCGCGTAGCGCCGGAGCCGTGACAGAAACCATGCCATGCGTTAGGTTCCATTGCACGGAAGCGACTTGGATCGATAATAGAGGTAATTCTAGCACGTGACTAATATAGTAAACAATGAGTATGACATATGGAATTATGGCAAATGAAAATGAAAATGAATATTATGGTAAACAAAACATTCGGGCAAATGAAATTCGGGCAAGTGTTCGTGTATGACATATGAAATTATGGGAAACAAAATTGTCTGTTGAATAGTATGGCAAATGAAATAATGGCAAATGAAATTCTGGCATATGAATATTATGGCATATGTTTATCGGGAAAACGATAGACAACTGCTCTATTAACGTCCAAAAGTCAATGAACTTAATTAAAATTGGTATGTTATAATCAGTTAATTGTCAAATGGGACAGCAGCGAGAGCTGGAGTTATACCAGGGATATTTCTCTACTACATATAATTATATGTGGATGAGAATCGAACCACAGGGAAAGGAATGTTTCAAAGAAAAAAAAATCGTCATTATTTATTATTCAGTCAAAGGCAATTTCAGTTTTGTGTTACGAACTTTTTTTTCCATGTGTTCCTTAACTTTGTGAGAGAAGAATTCTTGTAGATCCGTCCGAATAAATAAAACCTCCAATTGGGGTCGCATCTCTTCAGACAAGGGCTTAAATTGTTCTAGTATTTTTATATTATTAACGGCTCTTTTCAATGTTCTTTGTACAGAAGTAATACTAATAGTTTGTGTGCCGAAATTTTTGCTCATTTTCTCAGTAGTCAGCGAAGTAAGAAAGGAGCCAGTAAAATATTAATATGGTCGATTACGTCGAAATAAATGTGGTCGAAAACGTTACTTCTGAATTTCCAAAGGAAGCTCTTTAACAGAGCAGATCAGAAGAACAGCTTAGAAAAACCACTTTTTATGGTGGCCTTCACCACAAAATCAAACACGTCACAAGACTCATTTTTAATGATTCTGCATAATTGCACATCAACACGGATGCTTGTGCATTAAAATAACACCACTTTCACTGCACAAAATCCACTCTGAAGAATTTTTGAATTATTTTTGAATTATCAATTTTTGAATTATCGAAAATAAATCCGACTGACACCATGAAACGCGCCAAACACTACTGACGTCCGGCCGATATGAATGAAAGAGAAAACCTACTACGCCGACCCCAGATAAAATAGAAACATTACAGGAAGATGAAAATTAAGCTTTGTTAATATAGCCTGCGGTGTGGCCTACACTTTACCCCAAACAGCCTTCTGTGGATACCTTAGAATTGCAAAAGTTTTTAGTGTTTTTTTATTGAAGTAATTTCCTTCGCTTTGTTTATAGTTCATTCAATAATAATTTAATTATTTTTTAGAAGGTCGGAAGGCAAATTAGAATATTCCGGCAAGAACGTAAAAATGTTTTTTACGCGGGACATAAACAAATAATGAACATTTTTATTTTTATGAATTACAGACTTGCTTTTTGGTTATGGTTACTTTTGTGCGCTGGAAAAATAAATACTTATTTATAAATTACACCGGATCAAGTATCAGAAGCCACCTTAGTCCTAAAAGTAATAAACTGAAATAATTATATAAAGATTTTGGGGTTAGAAAAAGAATTTCGAAAAATTATGATCTTGAGGCGGGAATCGAACCCGCGTCCGCTGCTATCCGGGCAGGTGCCTGACCGCTCGGCCACCCAAGACACTAATTAACTTGCCGAAACTGTTGTCAAGTTTATAACTGTGTTAGTTTATAAAGCAAACCCAAGCTTAACCGAACGCACGGTATTTGTAAAAATATCTGCTTTGGAATGTTTGAAATTTATTTCTACATTGCGAGGGTACCCGTTGGCTTACAACGTGAAGTGTAAAGGTTAGAAGAATTTCGGCAAGTTAATTAGTGTCTTGGGTGGCCGAGCGGTCAGGCACCTGCCCGGATAGCAGCGGACGCGGGTTCGATTCCCGCCTCAAGATCATAATTTTTCGAAATTCTTTTTCTAACCCCAAAATCTTTGTACTAATTTTTCTAACATTTATATAATGTTAAAATTAAAATCGAACAGCTGAAATAATTATATGTTTAGTCCTGAATGATTAGCTTGAAAATTTGATTACTTTAATATTTAACACTATGGAATTTTTGTGGTTTTCGACCCACAAGTGGACTGTAAAAAGTCAGTGTCTGCTTTTTTTTTTAATTCTCCCTATATTGTAGGGAAGGCAAAGGGTCTAGCCCATACTGTCAGTGTCAGCATTTTAAGCGGTGGTGGCAGTGGGCCTAGCCAGGTGGCCAATCTATTCGAACGCTTAGAAAACAAATGTATGAAACTGACGTATCACAGAACAAACAAAACGTCAGTTTCATACTTTTGTGTTCTATGCGTTCGAATAGAAAAGCCACTTGGAACCAATATAAAAGTGGTTTTGTCCACCTCATCAGTCACCATCATGAACTCTGTTACCATTTAATTCGCGCCAAGCACTCCCTAGATGCGTTAAAATATGTGACACCCATATTTTAACGTAAAATTCATTTCATTCATTTATTTCACCCGTTCATTATTTCATAGGATGCAGATAAAATATATACTAAAGAAATGGCTGTATGGGCTTGACCCTTTGCCTTCCCTACAATATAGGGAGAATAAAAAAAACCAACTTGGCTAGGCACTGTTTCATTACCGTACGTCATCACTGGCAATACACACTTATTAAAGACCTTCGTCTTCAAACGGACCCAAGCAAATCCCCAATAACGACGAGGGATAGGTACCAAACCGGACTAGCTGGTGGCCCGTTATTATTTGGTTGGCAGTCTAGCGATGAAATATCGGGGGCCCCAATAAAGAATTTAAGAGGAAGCCAGATCCCGTGTTCCGAGAGGAAATTGCCGCTATCGATTCGGGGAGTTCGGTTTTACATAATTTAATATTTTGGTGTTGAATCATTAGTGTTATTAAATTGGGGAACTGTGATATTATAGACCGAAAACGTGAGAGTTTTATGAACTGTTCAGGCTTTGGTTCAACTTTATCGTACAATGCTGTCATACTAATATGAATAAAAGAGATGTTATATTCAATTTTACTATATAGCCCATAGAGTGCTTATCATGTAGACTTATGAGGTTTTAACAACGTTAATTTAAAATTTAAAGAAATCGTTATAGGAGAATAAATAAGCAGTAGTGTCCAGTAGTTTTACAGTTCAGCCTATATGACCTACCTACAAAAAATTAGGACAGAAAATATAAAATTGTTTGATTTTTATTTGAAAATTTGTAAAATAGGTATGTCAAAACATTACTAAAAATTTGATTTTAAAATTTCCTGCACCATGAGATTGGTTCTTCGAAATGATTCTTTGTAAGGTTAACCATTCTTGTGCTCCTAACGTATTCCATTTCATTTGTTGATTCAGTCTCTCCAAACTGATTAAGCGTTTCTTTTACGAGAAACAAAACGAAAACGGCCGAGTAATTGGGTGATAAACACAATAATCACCCGTATTACACATTACTGGCACACCGGGAGCGTTCTATCAACAAAAAAGTCACGTCGTCGGCTTCTTAAATTTGCCGATTATTGTCAGAATTATGGCGGAAACATGGCATAACAAAGATGGCGACGGGAGCGTGTTCCATGGCGTTGCGTTTCATAATTCAAAAATTGCGGTCCGCAGGGCGTTCGTATGCTTCATTTTTTATATGCAAAACAACCAATTTGCATTCGGTATAATACTTATGAATAAAAAATGCTTGCCCTGAAAGTGGATTAATATTTTTCTCGACTCATTGTTCCGTGAACTTTGTGGCGATCCTCTCGTACATATCGCTCATTTAAAACATCATCATCACAAGCCTTTTTAATATCCCCACTGCTGGGGCACAGGCTTCCCGTTGTATCTCTTTTGTTGTTAAGAAGCGAATATAAAGAGCCCTAGCCAAGAGGATTATCAATTTACAACATCTAATTTTTCCAACATACTTGTATTATGATGTTATATGAAATAAGACAGAAACTGAAGACACCCATATTTTTTATTTTTTCTGAATTCCGTCGTTTTCATACAAAAAATTGTGATTAAAATTCCGGTCATTCTAAACAGACGTAAGCACCAAATGACGTCACAGTTACGAAAAAATGGCGAAATGACAATCTGGCGTTTCCGGTGGCAAAAATAAATACATATTATTTGAAATGTTTAAAATTAATTTTCATGTAAAATACGTTTTAAATTAGTTAAGATTAAAGTCTGTGAAGGATTTCAAATTTATTGTTACTTTATTAATGTTATTTTCGACGACGACAATTAATGATAAAGGATTTGATTCATGACTGACAGACATGATATCGATTTATTGCGTGACTGTGACGTCATCGCATGTTTTTACATTTTTTTTTCTCTGTAATGTAGTAAGAAAAAAATGTGATTGGAAAATAAAGAAACGGTATTTTTATTTTAGGGGGTTATCATTTGTTTCAGTTATCATTGAAATGTTGTCAATTCGAACGCATAGAAAACAAAAGTATGAAACTGGCATATTATTTTCTCTGTAATACCTACGTCAGTTGCACACATTTTGGATTCTATGCGTTCGAACAGATTCTGTGGCTAGGGCACAGTGCAAATACAGTGTCCTTTCGAACAAGCGGATTGTGGTAATTGTAGGCATTTAATTTCGTTGTTAGCACAGCTACTCCCTGGGGCTTTACTACGAATGCTAACCGCTATTCAATTCCGTTAGTTAGAGTAAAACCACGGTCGCTCAAATTCAAAACAGCACCAATTTTAGCAAAAATTCAATCACTCCAACGTCAGTTTTTGTCCCGCAAAAACTTCCGGTAAGTATAATGGACAGCAGTGTTTCTTGTATAATACACACACATACATACATGTTAGTTAGGTCTTATGTTTCCCTTCGACTAAGATGGCGACCCTATAGGCATCTATCGGTCCAATAATTCGCAGTAGAGATTGGTGGTGGTGACAATATTGTATTCTGCTCTGTCGTCACCACATGGTAATTCATTGTTGAGTGTATTTAAAAAAAACAAGGTATATTTTTATCTTATTTATAAAGAATCTATATGAAATATGCCTCCGTCGTTACCTAACTATTCAAAACAAAAGTATACTATCCAGTAGTCATAGTCTGGGGGCACGGAATCCTCTAGAAAGGTCCAATCACTCCACGAAATTGAATTGTCTTCGACCGAGGTCCACATTGATGGGTGGGCTCACATAAATTACAAAATTACGAAGTAGTTTCAATTAATGCCCCGATACTGGGACTAATTAGTTCACTTTAGGCATTGGCACCGAATTTCCGATCAGCGTAATTATCGGGTTTAGTTGGAAGTTCAAATTTTAATTGCTTACACTGGAAAGGAACGTAAATAAGTAATCGATCGACCTTTAGATTTGGCTTTTGGTAGCATCGGTATGAGAAATGTGGAAAACGTCGTATATGATAAATATTAATGACTGCAGATATAACCGGGACCAACGCAGCTTAACGCTCCTTCCGAAGCACGGAGGAACTCGTGATAATAAATTTTTGGTCACCCATTCAATGACCGGCAATAACGAACATTGCTTAGTTTACGCAATCGCGCCAAGCTTTGCGCTACCGAGCTCCTCCTCCCTTATGAATAAATAAATGTATTTCCTTTCAAATCGCTTCCCAAGAAACTACTTTTATACAAACTCCGAAAGCACATCCGTGCCGAGAGTGAAATTTAATTAAGACCCGGACGAAGTTTAAAAGAATCCCTGGATTAACGAGGCTCTTCAGAGTGCGCCTTGGCTGGCACTAAAATTTGAGGGTTCTCCTGGCTACGTTTAACGGTCACAGCCGATAGCTGGTAGCGATGGGCTAGATTTTGTGGCTGGAGATTTACAATTTAAGTAGTGCCTTGCCTTTATTCCATAATAGTAGATTTTAAACCTAGCGCGATAGAACAAATAATGGCGCAAATCGAAAGTATTTCCCAAAATTGTTATGCGATCTGAGGCTTTATTTTTTATTGCCGAAGGTAAGAATATAGTTTTATGTCACCCCCTGACGATGAAGTGGGATTCTCCGTACGCTTAGCGGGCGGAAACGCTACCTACTCAAAGTTTGTGTCCTTTCTGTAAACGGGGGTAAGTGTCTTATAAATTAAGTGGTGGCTTGGTTCCATTTGTATTTTGTATCTTTGACAATGAAAAACACGATACAAAATTTTTGTAAGCTTATTAATTGTCCTTAGCCGTGTGGCGATGGCAGGGCAGAATACAATTGTCACCATTCCAAATCTCTCTCGTGTGTATCGCACAAGGCAATTATGACTTAAAACAGTGATGAGAAATGGGCAGCAGCGTTCATGTTGTACCACGTTCGTGTTGGCAATAGCCTCGCCACGTATAATAAAGATGAAATTTACTTATTTCAGATTAAATACAGGCCTCGTCTGTAAGAAAATACCTCAATTCGAGTTCACTTCCGGAGCCAAGTTCCTAAATTAGACACTGAGATGCCGTGTAGAAACGGGATAACTTCAATTAGAGAAGATGTTTTTTGAACCGCCACGCGCGAGCCTTTGAATACTAATGCCCCCTCCGAGTGATGTATTAATTGTGATGCATTATGTATTCACCACTGTACTTCTAATTACGTTTGCAACTCAATTATTGTGTGTCTAGATGAGATTCCCTTGTCGCAGCAATTTCGGTGTCGTTGGGAGTGTGAGAATTATTGTCGATTGTCGAGAATTAGTGTGGAAGTGCTCTTTGTAAGGAACTCTCTAGGGGTTCGATTCTGATAGTGTTAGTCAAGTCTCAGTGGCATTTCCAGAATCAGCTTTTAACCACAGTTCTTGTTATCGAAACGGTAACAAATGCATTTGTTTCGTTATAAAACTCATATACCTTGGCTTGTCTAATGTACCTTGGCTTGTCTAATGTACCTTGGCTTGTCTAATGTAACTTTCGTTAGTTCTACACTGGAACGTGCGTCTAAAGCGGTTCTAACAGAATGTATGCAGACCCATATTTTTGTATCACAGATATGAACGGACGAGGAATCATACTGCGCCCACCCAAGTGAACTGCGAACAGGGCAGGAATAATTATGAAGACACAGCTCTATATTTTTATCTAATTAGCTCTCTATTTATTCACGTTTTCTTGCACTGTCTAAATTATCTACATTTGAAATTATATAACAAATGTGTTATGATAAAAGATTTTCTAACAATCTTCCTTAGGATTATAAATATACTTAAATAACACAGATGTGTGAAATAAGATATACATGTAGTACCATGTGCGCTTTAAACTTTAATACAAATATTTCGCAAAAGAAGCAACGTCGTGAGCTGCTAATAAAGCATTCTTAGAATCACTTTAAGCGTTAGTCAACTGAAACTCGTTGCAAGAACGCTTACGAACTTTAAGAATATCCCGTAGCGCTTTAGCTCTCACGTGTACTGAGAACAGCACATAAGACTATGGCAATTTGCACTTTACATGCACCTTAGTCCACCGTAATAGGGGTTATTTGTTAAAGTCAGCAACACGCCCTGCAACAAACTGTAGGTTCTCAAAAACAAGTCAGAGTGGGATCAGAAAAGATATTTATTGCAGGGGTTGCTGTCAGCTGCATTTGCAAGAAATGTTTGCTATTAAGCACCTGCAATATAATTTGCTTCATCAAACGTACTGCAGCTTTCATGTCGGGGATCGGACATTCGATCAGCAAACTACGAGCTTTGTATTTTTGGAGAGATTAACTCCAAATATTTACAGGGGCACATGACAGATCTGTTTTCTGGATAATGAATATAGCAAGAACGGGTCATACTCATAACTCATGACGGCCTAGTGTGGTTTCGTGGGTATTGGCGTATCTGCAATACTTCACAGACCAACGGCTTCCGAATTACGGAGGAACTGGATAGTATATTTTTGAAAATGACTTAGTTTACGCAATCGCAAGCCGAGAACGGCGAGGTTATTATGTAAGCCTCTTTCAATCGCTTTCGCCTACCTGTCATTCTCACTCATTGAGAATAATCGCAAACTGACAGTGACAGGTAGACGAAAGCGATTGAAAGAGGCCAACTGCCGCACTCAGAGACGTCAAATAACGTTAATGAGTACTTAACGTCAAAAAATGACAATTCAAAACTAGACGCTATTCTTGCCGAGTCTATGGTCTAGATTTAAATGAAAATTTTTGACATTAAATACTCATTAAAGTTAATTGACGTCTCTGAGTGCGGCAGTTACATATTCTGGGTTCGGAACGGAACTTACTACAATATCATTATTGAGGAGCTTCATAGCGGAGTAGCTTAGCGCGCTCGGCCTGCAATTGTGTATCTAAGCAACATTCGTTAAATCCGTTCATTGGATGGGCGACCAAATATTCATCCTATATACTTCCATCCGATTTGTAGTTGTTTCTAGTTATTAGTTAAAGGCAATTAAATCAGAAGTAAACATTTCAAATTACCGCATTCTTCATTAGGACGTCCGTATTGAAGGCTTAAATTTGACCAGCCGCAACCACAGTCACGCCTAATAGTTTTGATAACCATTGACAAAAAGAGCGTCACAAACAAAACCTATCCAAGATTATGTCGCTTGCAGATTCAATTAGAATATACACTGGGATGCAAGAAAAACAGGTCCGGTCCTGGAACAATAATTCGCTCAAAAAATATAAAACCTACATTAACAACTAAAAATGGCTCTTTGATAGCTTGATCACGTCTGATCGATATGAATGGAAGAGGAAACATACTGCGTGACCCCAGACCGAATGAGAACAGGTCAGGATGAAGAAGAAGACCTTGTGGTGATGGCAGAGCAGAATACTATTGTCATCACTCTCAATTAACGGTAGCAACGTTTTTTTTAATACTACCTATCATTCATAATTCGATTTAGGTGACCGTTGGATGACCCGGTTTATTTGCTATCCAGTGCAAAATTGCGGCATTTCGACGAAATTCTTTCAGGCCCGTTGTTTCTGTTGGCAAAAGACATTGGTCGAAAAAATCCCCCCGTCACATTCCTAATAACGGAAGCCATCATGGAAAACGCGGAATGTTCTCTCCGAGCAAAAAACATTGCTGAGCTGGTCCATTAGTGCCGGTGCGCAGCCCTGGTGTCATTACTGTGCATAAAAATTTTGTTCTAAACACGTATGCTCTCAGAAAAATCTAGAGTGACAACACATGGAAATGCACCTGAAAGCGCGGACGATGAAGCCGTGATTATGATACAGTTGAATGGGATGCGCGAATTCCATTGAAAGACGTGCGTAGAAAATTATATTCACCGTTCCGCTGTGTTTTGCAATAGCATTTCTGTTTGTAAATAAGAAAGAGGTGCGGAGTAATGGTGGACGCCCTAAGCTTGGGATTGCGGAACAGATAGTTGAAAGTTTTTTAAACAAACTCAAGTTTCTAACACGGTGTGCTACGAGCTACAGAGCTGTAGAGGACAGTGTTGCTACATGCGAAAGTGCTGTAGAGGACTGAGTGCTACTGGCGGCAGAGTTGTAGAGAGGAGCGTGCTACGGGCTACTGGGTTGTAGGGGACAGCGTGCTATCGGCGACAGAGCTATTGAGGACTGTGTGTTACGCGCTACAGAGTTGTAGAAGACAGTGTGCTACGGGCGATACTATTGTGGAGGACAACGTGCTACCGGCGAAAGAGCTGTAAGGGGCAGCATCATCATCATCATCATCCGGGTCATCCGTCTGGTGGCGGGTTGCGGGCATCGAGCGGAGCGCAAGGCCCGGGCATGAACTCAGGAGACATCAGTCCTCCGGTGGTCTGGACCGCCGTTATAAACGGCGGGGCTCCCCTTCGCCCCCCTGTGCCCAACCCCGGTCTGGCGGCGAGGCCCTCGGCGCGGTCTAACCATGTGCCGGGGGGACAGCGTGTTAAGGGCTACAGAGCTATAGAGGAATGCGTGCTACATGTGACAGAGCTGTAGAGGATAGTGTGCTAATAGGTCATAACCCACCACGTTGACTCAGGGGGTATTGGTGGATATTAACGCTTGTAAATGCCCAGGGGCTGCAAGGGCCCCACGGCTTAACGTAGCACAGATATAATTGCTCTGCAATAAGTATTTTGATTGGATTTGACCCACCCTATATTTCTTACTTCTAATGATTGTGTCTAATTATTGTGAGCAACAATTAATTCAGCGCAGATATTCTTCTGGGGGCGGTTGCGATGAAATAATACGGTACAATTAATTTGAAACCCAAATTTATTCATTAACAGAAGCAATTCTGTCCCCTATTCCTATAATAGTCAAGATACAAGGATCCTTTGCGGAATCAAATAACGGTGTTCGGATTTAATTATTCAACTGGCTGTCGGTAGAAGTCTTGTTTTAATTAAACGGCAATACTACCAGCGGCTAGCTCGCTCGGCTTGCAGTCGCTTGACGTAAGCTATATTCGCCGAGGCCGGTCATTTGGATGGGTGACCAAAAAATTATTGGATTTCGAGTTGCTCTATTCTCTGAACTTTGGCCAATCTAAAAAAATACACACATACATACAAAAATCGCACACATTTATCCCCGAAAGAGTAGGGCGGGGTGAATTAACATTCATGTTTCGCCAATTAAATAAGGTCCCATTTATTAAGTGGCGAACCTATTGCTATCTATTAGGTACGTTAATCGCTGCCCATTGCAACGCTGCTGCCCATTACAATGCTGCTGATAAAGGTCTGTGTTCATCACAAGAACTTTTGCCCCCATCAGGACTCAAACCTGGGACCTCCTGGCCAATAGCCAGCCCCGGCCATTCCACCAAACTGGTCGTCAAATAGTAATTCGTTGTTGCTTTATTTCGAGTAAAGCTACTCTCCTTATGCGGATTCTGTACTTAATAAGTGTTAAAGCTTTCTACATAACATTGAATATAACAATACTGCGTAGTTAGTGGGACTCGACGAGAAAGTAAGTTATTCTTTCCACGTACCGCATTAAGCCCATTACGGCACCATTAGAACAAAACCAGAACTTTGTGCGTGATACTATTAGAATATTTAAATTTTATTACCCGAAAATAATGCAGGCTTCTAATACCTACGCAAATCTTCTTTTGTTTTTTTTTATTTTTACTAAAGGTACGCCAGAAATAAATCGGTTGATTTAATACGATCACATACACATACATACATAAATGACGCCCATATCCCCAAAGAGGAAGGCAGAGGTAACACCCACTTTTCGCTAATTAAGTTAGATTCCATGTAATAGGACGCGAGCCTATTGCCATAATTATATCAATACCGCCATAATTATTATATCATAATCAATCGCAGTATATTTCTAGTTGGTATAAGAGGAATGCTGCTGTCCATTACTCATTTCTGTCTTTACCCTTAGGGCCGGTTTTTTGATGCATAGTTAACTCAACCAATTGTTAAAAATTTTTACTTATCTTTATATTTAAAGATAAGTAAAAATTTTTAACAATTGGTATGTATGTATGTTGGTATGTATGTATATTTACATACATACATAAATCACGCCTATATCCCCGAAGGGGTAGGCAGAGGTGAACTAGCACCCACTTTTCGTCAATTATGTTAGGTCCCATGTAATAGGTGGCAGGTCTATTGCCATTTATCGGGCACAAAAGTTGCAGTTCTATTGTTAGATGGTTTATGAGGAACGCTGCTGCCTATTCCTCATCACTGATTTATCCTTAGTCGCCTTGTACGACACCCACGGGAGTGATTTGGGGTGGTGACGATTGTATTCTACTCTGCCGTCACCACACGGTATATCACACTGATATTATGTATTTAGTAACAATACATACATACATACATAAATCACGCCTATGTCCCCGAAGGAGAAGGCAGAGGTGAACTAGCACCCACATTTGGCCAATTATGTTAGGTCCCATGTAATAGGTTGCGAGCCTATTGCCATTTATCGGGCACAAAAGTCGCAGTAAATTGCTATTGCTGGGTGGTATAAGAGGAACGCTGCTGCCCATTCCTCATCATTGATTTATCCTTAGTCGCCTTGTACGACACCCACGGGAGAGATTTGGGGTGGTGACAATTGTATTCTACTCTGCCGTCACCACACGGCAGAGTGTAGTGTAGTCTTTTTAGTAACAATATCAGTTTGATATTTAACCATTAGTAACAATAGTAACTAAAATTGTTACTAATGATCAAATATCAGTCTGATATTTAAAGATTAGTAACAATTTTTGACAATTGGTTGAGTTAACTATGCATTAAAAAAACCGGCCCTTACTGCCGCACTCAGAGACGTCAAATACCATTAATGAGTACTTAACGTCAAAAAATGACAATTCAAAACTAGTCCCTATTCTTGCCGGGTCTAAGGTCTAGATTAGAATGAAAATTTTTGACATTAAATACTCATTAAATTTAATTGACGTCTCTGAGTGCGGCAGTTAGTCACCTAATACGACCACCGCAAAAGAGATAGAGCGATAGAGGGGTAGTGACCACGCGGATTTAAACACATTTTCTAACTCATCATGATCACCAGTCATTTAATGTTAGGAATGGATGAAATTTGAATGTAGAATAATGCAGAAAAAAGAGAAGGCTGCAATATTCGTCATTGTAATTTCCATCCTCTAATTAAAGACTTAAAGTGCAAAATGGGCTAAGGAAACAATTTTCATTTTGTACTTCCGCCATTATGACCCTAATCTTTGTGTTACGAATATCTGCTCCATGCGAATTCAGCCTAAGCAACGGTCATCACTCATTTGTTTCAAAATATTCTTTTGGCTTTTGTTTTGAATTTTAAATTACAACAGAATTGAGAACAAAGCGTATTTTTCATGTAAGGGTTCTTTAGAAATGAATGTTTCTTTTATTAGGCTTCTTTATTAAAAAAAAGAGTTTGTACATTACCTACGCTAGTTACGTGCAGTTTATTTAATTAAAGTAAATCTTTTTTAGATTTTGATTAGTAAATTATTTGGACGCCATATATATTTTTTATTTCAATTAGCTTTGAATTTTTTGAAAGTTAAATATTCGAAGTGGGTGTTAATTACCTCTGCCTACCCCTTTAGTGATATAGGCGTGATTTATGTATGCACGTTAAACATACATACAGCGATAAGAAATAACAGACGCCTACAAAATCAAAATAACTCTCAAAATGACATTTATTTCAACAACAACAACAAAAAGTAACCTGTAATTATACCTCAAGGAATAAGGTCGAAAATGCCGAGGACACCTTTGTAACAATAGACTCGAGAAATTTAAATAAGCCCAAGTTTCGCAGAGTACCTTTTCTAGATTCGACCGGCTTTTAGAATTTCACTTAGGCCAGTATTGGAACACCCAGGCTGTAATTAAAATCTAAGTACAGTTTTAAGTAATAATATTGTGAACCCTTTACAGTTTACTTAATAGGTCTGAGTGTCTAGACAAGTGGAAAACGATACAAGGTTTCTATCGAATGAATGACAATTATTATTATTGACTGAATAATCAATGTATGTACGAAATAAAAAAGATTTTCATCCCACCATCTCGAAAAAGGCGAGCAAAAAAAGAGCAAAGAGCTCTTCGATATCTGAGTGCAAAAGCCGTTTTTATCCTCTAGAGGTTAAAGTAAATTTGAATTTAGAACATCGTGTGCAATGAGTTTGTGAATTCAAAACATCATTATACCGATTTATTTCTACCTCCATGGTGCCGAAATTGTCATGTAAGCAACGGAACAAAAACATACAGAAAATCAACGTGCTTGACTCAAGCTGATTGACCATCTCGGAGTAATTTTTATTAGGTACTTACAGGTGTGTCTGGATGAATGTTGCGGGTGTGGCTGGGTGGATGGGTGGCTGTTGGAGGTGTGTCTGGGTGAATGGGTGTTTTGAGGGTGTGTCTAAGTGAATGGGTGTTTTGTGGGTGTGTCTGGGTGAATGGGTTTTTGTGGGTGTGTCGGAATGGATGGGTGAGAATTGTGGGTGTTTCTGGGCGATTGAGTGTTTTTTGGGTGTGATTGGGTGTTTTGTAGGTGTTTCTGGGTGAATGGGTGTTTTTTGGGTGTTTCTGGGTTAATCGGTGTTTTGTGGGTGTTTCTCGGTGAATGGGTGTTTTGTGGGTGTTTCTGGGTGAATGGGTGTTTTGTGGGTGTTTCTGGGTGAATGGGTGTTTTTTGGGTGTTTCTGGGTGAATGGGTTTTTGTGGGTGTTTCTAGGTGAATGGGTGTTTTTTGGGTGTGTCTGAGTGGATGGGTGTGTATTGCGGGTGTGAATGTTGTGGGTGTTTCTGGGTGGGTGTTGAGAGTGTGTTTGGGTTAATGGGAGGGTGTTGTGGAAGTTTCTGGGTGAAAACAGAAACTGTTGTGATTGTATTTTTTTTTGTATTTTGCAATTTCCTCGTTGGGGGGGATGAAAAGTTACGTGTTGCACTCGAGTGCAAAGATTTTTCACTTTGTGCTCTTTTGATTCCCTCGCTATCGCTCAGGATTCTAATTTTTGAATCACTCGCTACGCTCGTGATTCAATTCTAGAATCCTTCGCTAGCTCGGTCATCAAAATTGAGCACGCGGTTAAAAAACAACTTTGCACTCACGTACAACAAATAACTATTCTTTTGCGTCTCGGTACATTTTTATTTTGATGATTTTTAGATACAAACATATAATAAATCACGCCTATATCCCCGAAGGGGTAGTCAGAGGTGAATTAGTACCCACGTTTCGACAATAATATTAGGTGCCATGTAATAGGTAGCGAGCCTATTGTCATTTATCGGACACAAAAGCCGCAGCCCATTGCAAGGTTGTATAAGAGGAACGCTGCTACCCATTCCTCATCACTGTTTTTCCTTAGTCGCCTTGTACGACCCACGGGAGAGATTTAGGGTGGTGACAATTTATTGTGTTCCACTATGTCGTCACCACATGAGTATTGGCTTTTAAATAAGGCTATTAACCACTTTATTTATTGTCTATTGAATATTTATCCTTGAAGGAGCAGGCAGAAATATATTAACACTCACATTTCCACAAATATTTTAGCAGATAGGTTCCATGTAATAGGAGAGGAGACAATGTTTTTTCTCTTGAAAAATACATAAATAAACCTATCGGGCACGCAGGATCTCACGTGGTGTTGCAACATGAACGTTGCTCTCTATTTCTTATAAGTCTCTTTGAACGACACCCGCTCTAGACGTTGGAGGCAGGGTCCTCTGCTCTGCCGGCACCACATGACACTTTTAGTAATGACATATTGAAATGCCCGTTCTTGTCAGAACAAGGCCTCCTGATAATAATATTTTGGGCCTGTTTCACAATCGACATGTAAGTTCTAAGTAGCTTACTTCGCAGATCATTTGACAGTTGTAATATGAAATATAATGTCAATTGAACTGCAAAGTTAGCTACTTCGAACTTACTTTTTGATTGTGAAACAGACCCTTATAATAATATCTAATAATACCTGATAATAATATCTAATAAGTATTTTTACACTCACACCTATCATCTAGCCCAAAGTAAGTAGCCTAAGCACTTGTGTTATGGATACTAGATGACGGACATATTTTTAATATAATTATGTATATAAATGTTGAAAATATACTACATAAACATATACACAACCATGACACGGAAACAAACATTCGTGGTCATCACAAAGTTTGCCCCTACTAGGATCCGGGACCTCTTGGCCAATACCCAGCAATCTGAGCATTCGACCAAGGCGGCCGGCTCATAGTTTACGAACGGATGGAAACCTTTTGACTTTGACACACACGTTTCCAATGTTTAACGTATTTCTTTGGCGATTCATGGGAGTAATTACAATATTGTTATTTCACTTCTACAAGTTTTACGGCATTGTTATAGAGCTTAGTTTCGATCTCAGAGTCTCGGCAGTAAAAAAAGCGTAAACCTGCTTACTTAACTTGAATTACCTTTAAGTGGAGACAAGGAAACAGCGTGAATGATTTAGGGGGCGACGCGTAGCTATTCGGTCTGGCTATGCACTACTTATTGGCGATGTTGTGGGGCGGTGTCTACGATTTAGGATTTATGGATGTTCGGTCGGCTCGGTAGCGTGTACAGCGGTCTGCATGCGTTTTTAAAAGCAAACCAATTGCATTAAGAGCAAAATTCGTTGATTAGCAACAGGCTGTGGCGAGATGGGTGACCAAATTTTATTAATAATAATATAGATCCTATTTATGAAGTAGCTCTTGTAGATCGAATTCTTAACAATAATGTTTCCCTAGAGGTGATTCGGTCCGTCTGTCACTCTTCCAGTACTTCGATACATTCATGTCCATAACATGCCATTGCATTGTTTAAAATGTAAATAAAATTGCCGTGTGGTGACGGCGGAGAAGAATACAATTGTCATCATTCCTAATTCTCTCGTCGTCTCATACAAGACGTCAATTAACTTTAATGAGTATTTAATATCAAAAATTTTCATTCAAATCAAGACCATAGACCCGGCAAGAATAGAGACTAGTTTTGAATTGTCATTTTTTGACGTTAAGTACTCATTAACGTTATTTGACGTCTCTGAGTGCGGCAGTAAGAGTAATTATTATTATAACGAGCAATGTGTAGCAGCGTTCCTGGTGCAGCTCTAGCAAATTACTGTAATTAAAGTTTCCGTCATCCACATTTCACCACCTTATGTCACGACCTTAATGCTGTTTAGCAGGTATTTTATTCGCAGTTTCAAATGCTGAATAGTTCACCCGGAACGCTGCTGCTCTGCTCAGCCCTTGTTATATTACACCCGGGAGAGAATAGTAGAGGTGACCATTGTATTCTCGTCTCCCGTCACTACACTGCATTTAAAATTAAATAAAAGTACAATAACTTAACGAACCATTCAAGGTAAATACATTATTCGCGAACGAAGAGAATGATTTACTTTATAGAAAATTAGGAATTTTTTTATCCCATTTTTCTCCTTACCAACAATAGCGGGGGTTTTTAGAAACTTTCACAAAAGGATCCCCCGTTAATAATGGAAAAGGCAAACTGCTTCTGCTTAATGATTTTTTGTCGGCGCGACTCTTTGATGAAGTCGCTTAAGGCGCTGTCTAGGGAATATTAAATATTTTTTATTATGGATTTAATCCTATTTTTGATACTACTACTGTTCTGATTTTCAAATAGTTGCTGAGCCGACTAATCAATAAAGTAATTTACAACAGCCAAAATACGAATGGTAACAATATTTTTTGACAACAAAAAAAAATGGCAATCATAATTCCCTTTTTATCGTTTTATAATCAAACGGGAGGTTGTTTAAAAACCAAACTCAGTTGGAAGGGCAATAAACGATTACAATTGATCTCGGAAGAGTTTTTTCTAAAATCATTAAGGCTCCAGTTCAAGCGATTAAAAGATACTGTCAGTTTTTGACAGTTCTTCCACACTGTAAAATAGCAAAACCTGACGTTTAAATCGCCTGTTTATGTGTTGGTGAACACCAGCCTTAGTATTTAAAAAAACGAATTATTTCCGCTTTATTGCTTCCGTTACGCCCTCGCACGCTTCTGTTATCTTTGTTCCTCGCGTCGAGAAGTCATATCTCTTTCTGTTTACGCCGTAACTACGTTTACCAGTGTTCACCAACACGTAACTGCCTGTTTTTGACAGTTTTTCCATACAGTTACAAGTCAAAAACCGCTGGTGAAATAAAAATCGCCTGTTTTAATGTTGGTGAACTGTAGCCTTAATAGATAACTATCTCACTGATGTTTGTGGAGCGTTACGACTGTCAAAGGCTTTTAGAGGTCCGATTTCCTTGATTGCTTCTGTGTCTCATACACGTCAAAGCATTCCTGATGCACAGTCAAATTTACACTGTGTTCTGCCAAGCTTAAGGTTGAATTTGCTACAGCCACTACTTAATTGTCGAATAAATGAAGAAAATCCTTATGAAATGACACTTACTCCACCGACTTAAGAGCGACAATATTAAAGAAGTCTCAACGCTGGTTGAAATTCAGAACCTGATTTTCGGCCACTTAAACATTGAGAGTTCTTCATGTCTCTAATTTTATTTAATTTGATAAAAGTAATCTGTCTCTAGGTTTATCATCCAACTTGATTTTATTTCATTAGCATTGAGATTTGATTTGATTAAGGTCGTGGGGAAAAGTAGGTCTACGAAGCTTACAATGAGAGCTTCCAAAATTACATACATACATAAATCACGCCTATATCCCCGAAGGGGTAGGCAGAGGTGAACTAGCACCCACGTTTCGCCAATTATGTTAGGTCCCATGTAATAGGTGGCGAACCTATTGCCATTTATCGGGCACAAAAGTCGCAGTACATTGCTATTGCTAGGTGGTATAAGAGAAACGCTGCTGCCCATTCCTCATTGCTGATTTATCCTTAGTCGCCTTGTACGACAACCACGGGAGAGATTTAGGGAGGTGACAATTGTATTCTACTCTGCCGTCACCACGCGGCTTCCAAAATTAACTGGCAATAAAGCATAAATCACGGCATCAAGCACAGGCGTTGTAACACCCCCTTATCGACAGCTTATTCCAGGTCCTATGTAATAGGGGGCGAGTAGAGTGTAAATCAATAAATAAATAAATATTTATTTACACTCACACCTATCATCTAGCCCAAAGTAAGTAGCTAAAGCACTTGTGTTAAGGATACTAGATGACGGACATATTTTAAATACAATTATGTATAAAAATGTTGAAAATATACTACATAAACATATACCCAACCATGACTCGGAAACAAACATTTGTGGTCATCACAAAGTTTACCACTTTCGTACCCGGGACCTCTTGGCCAATACCCAGCACTCTGAGCATTCGACCAAGGCGGCCGTCAAAAGAGTGTCATTGAGACTTTTGTCATTCACCGGGAGTTTAATCGCAGTAAATTGTTAGGTGTTAGGGTGTTGGTTGTTAGCTGCAAATGGCTTTATATTATACGTAGGGCAACCACGAGAGGGGTAGGGATAGAGATAATATTGTATTTTTCTCTGCCATCTCCACACGGCTAGATTTTTTCTTCTTCTCCCTGCCCTGTTCCCAGTCTATCTGGGGTCGGCGCAGTATGTTTCATCTTCCATTCATATCGGTCAGACGTCATCAAGCCGTCCACTCCCTTATCACACCGTAAAGGTGCTTGTGTATGTAGAATGAATGTATTGAAAAGAAATGACGGAAAGGACCATTTCGAGAGAGCGATGAACGGAGAGAGTGATTTTTATTAAGATTTTATAACCAAACAAACCTTGATTGAGAAATACGGTTGAAGTTTTTATATATTCTAACTTAATTGCTCCATTACAGTGAGTTCGAACAATAAGGTCAACTTTAATTAGGTTCGGTGTTACGACTGTCCTAAAAACTTTCAGAACTATCGGTTTATAAGGGAATTAGAGAATTTTTCTTTTATATTGCCTTCCTGTAGTAAATTTCCATTCATAATTGTACGTTTTTAATATCCCATATTCAATCGTACATCATATTTTTCATGAATAGGAGTCAAGTATTTTTATTTGTTTAATCGGATAGTATAGCATTTTTCTAACATTTATATAATGTTAAAATTAAAATCCAATAGTTTATAATGCAAACCCAAACTTAACCCAACGCACGATATTTGTTAAAATATCTGCTTTGAAAAGTTTGAAATTTATATCTATATTGCGAGGGTATCCGTTGGCTTACAACGTGAAGTGTAAAGGTTAGAAGAATTTCGGCAAGTTAATTAGTGTCTTGGTTGGCCGAGCGGTCAGGCACCTGCCCGGATAGCAGCGGGACGCGGGTTCGATTCCCGCATCAAGACCATAATTTTTCGAATTTCTTTTTCTAACCACCAAAATCATTGTACTAATTTTTCTAACATTTATATGTATACTGTTAAAATTAAAATCGAATGGCATAGTGTTTATTTATAAATAATTGTACAGTTTGCGGTAATGTTTTGGTTAACCTAATTAAATGTTAAAATATTCTTCCATCCACAGGAAACACTTTTGCCTCACCTTCAGTTTTTGAAACTTTATCGTATGAAAGAACTGTACAAAATTGGCGGTTATCTTTTGATCGCTTGTTTTACGTGTTGGTGAATTCGAGCCTAAAGGGCTTGTTACGATGATATCTGTATGTTTTGCTGTCTCCACAAGTCAAATCCCTGACACTAAAGTATTAGCACCTGTTATTCTACAGTTTCGTTCGTTTGTTTACACCACTCGTATTGGCTCACAAATTCTCATCTCGCAAGAGGTATTTTCAATTTCGCTCCTCCGCGAATATAAATCAGGCGAGCCTTGACAGCAGCGACGCTGTCGCTCAAAAATGAATTGTGTTATTATTTTTCTTTTGTAACTCTTACATTTGGCTTGTGATGGCGCGCGTGGCAAGTGGCAATCAGGTATTGTCAACAATTTTGTTTCTCTGCCTTCATTGACGTTGTGTTTGCGAAGAAAGTGGGTGACAATCGAAGTAAGAGCTAACTAGCATAATCAGGTGTTGTCAACAATTTCGTTAAGTAGTATTTTAAAAGCTCGATTTTTCTAAAGGATGTAAATTAGTATTAATTAGTTTGCCGTGTGGTGACGGCAGAGTAGAATACAATTGTCACCACCCCAAATCTCTCCCGTGGGTTTCGTACAAGGCGACTAAGGATAAATCAGTGATGAGGAGTGGGCAGCAGCGTTCCTCTTATACCACCTAGCAGTGTACTGCGACACTTTTGTAAGGTCCCATGTAATAGGCTCGCCACCTATTACATGGGACCTAACATAATAGGCGAAACGTGGGTGCTAGTTCACCTCTGCCTACCCTTTGGGGGATATAGGCGTGATTTATGTATGTATATATGTAAATTAGAATAATTGGGGGGGCTCAACGGTATATCCAGGTATTGTCAACAATTACCTTCAGCAGTCTTTAAAAACCTTGATTTTACTTGAGAGTTATTCATGTGTAGATAAAGCAGTACTATGTGCTAGCTATCGGCATTATCAGGTATTGTCAACTGTTTCGTTGAGTCATCTTTTCTTATTAAACCTAGATCTTTTCTACAGAAATGCTGTTCTTCTCGTCGTATGGCGGCCTGTAGGTACACTCCTACACGGTCAATTTGGATCGTGATCATTGATTTTCGTCGTGGATGACAATTCGGCGCCGCCTTAGTATAAATGTACTCAATTCGGTTGTATGTTTTTTTTGTCTTTCTTAGCGTTTGATCTTATTTAAACGCTATGAAAGATGTTGTGTCACAACAATGTATCTGTATATCTTCACGAGTTACGAACAGGTTTACACATAAGAAGGAATGTTAACGAAGCCGTTACAAGTTAAAATGGCCGTTACTGACGGACCCTAGAAAGTCATATGGCACGAAAAAGTATATATTGAAGAGCATAAAACGCGTATAAAATTTCACGAATATCGGAAATCGGCGCCCCTCTTAGGAAATAAGGTTTCACGAGCTTGATAAATGCCAGAGAAAATGATACGCTGTGGTTTGCGTATTGAGCGTACGTTTAGGCAAGTCAAGCAACGCATGCAAGATGTCGTCATCGGATGGGTGACCGATATTGCAATTTTATTATGTCGAGAAGACTTGGCTTTAGTGTGATTGATTGCTTTTTTTTACACCAAATCACCCGATTTGGTGTAAAAAAAACTTAATGTTTTAAGCAAATAAATAAGAAACTTATCATAACTCTATTTGTGTTCCGGGTTGTGTCGTGACAGGAGAGCATAATAGAATGATCACCACTCCCCATCTCTCCCGCGGGTGTCATACAAGGCGACTAAGGGCAAAGACAACGATGAGTAATGGGCAGCAGCGTCTTCTTATACCTTAGATGACAATAATCTCGCCCCCTATTACATGGGACATAATTGAATTAGCGAAGCGTGGGTTAATTCAGCTCTGTCTACCCTTTCCGATATAATTAGGCGGGGTTTATGATAAGTATTCGTGAATTTATTGAATAATGACTACAGTAGGTATTCATACCTCTTTTTCTGAAGCGAAAACTACATACATACGTGTAGGTTCATTTATATATTTCCGCAAGCGAATGAAAGATTTCGGTCCATTTCATGCTCCGTACACCATAACTAATACTCCGCCACGAAAAGTTAGATCACGAATGAACTCTAAAAGAAAATAGATTAACAGAAACAACAACAGAAAGCAATTAGGCCAGTAATTAATTGTTATCCATTTATATCACGTGAAGCAAAGTTCCGCGCAATTATGTACGGAGTTGATAGAGATATTAGTAATATTATTTGGTATCTGGGGCGATGTATTTAGGTGTTCTTATTCATGACGACACTTTTTATTCCAAGAATCATAACATTCGCCAGCCCTTTAATGCCCTGTGGTGACGGCAGGGCAGAATACAATTGTCACCACGCCTTCTGTCCCGCGGGTGTCTGACAAGGCGACCTTAGTCGCGTAGTAAAGACAGCGATGAGTAATGGGCAGCAGCGTTTCGCCACCTGGCACTGTACTGCGATTTTCGTGCCCGTTACATTGTAATAGGCTATTAGGTACAATATGTTAAATGTTACTAATAACCAACATAGGTTAGTATGTTGGTTAGGTTAGGTTTGTATAAGAACCAACGAACACCATCTCACCAGCCGAGCGAGCGTAGCGAGCGTGCCGTGGCAGCGGGCGGCGAGTGCCAGTGATGTGAAGTTGTGCTGTTAAAGGATTAAACTTATTTTTCATCCCCCCAGATATAATTGGCGAAACGTGGGTGTTAGTTTACCTCTCTGCCTTATCTACCTTCGGGGATAATGGCGTGATTTATGTATGTATGTATATAGGTACCAGCCCTTTTATATTCTCACTGCTGGAGCTCAAGCCTATGTATGCTCATAACTCACAACGCTAGCCCAGTGTGGATTGGTGGGTAGGTTAAGTGCAGCCGGGACCAACACCTTAACGTGCCTTCCGAAGCACGGAGAAACTCGCACCCATCCAATGACCCACCTTAGCAACATTGCTTAGTTTGCGTAATCGCAGGCCAAGCGCGCTAAGCCATTGCGCTATCAATCTTTTTTATACATACATAAATAACGTGGGTGCTAGTTCACCTCTGCCTACCCCTTCTGGGATATAGGCGTGATTTATGTATGTATGTATGTATGTATAAATCGCGCCTATTTAACTTCCTTAACTCATCGCTGTCTAACTGCCACACTCAGAGACGTCAATTAACTTTAATGAGTATTTAATGTCAAACGATTTCATTTAAATCTAGACCATAACCCGGTAAGAATAGCGAGTAGTTTTGAATTGTCATTTTTTTTGTATTAAGTACCTACTCATAAACCTTAAGTCATTACCCGCGGGATAGATTGGCTTGGTGACAATTATGTGCGAATTAGGACAAAACTTTTGCACTTTGCAACTTTTGACGCAATGACGTTCATTTTAGTAATGAAAATCGATGACGCCGTTACGCAGGGCAATGAGAATAGCGCAAATGCGTCAATAAATAACACAAGAAGACGTTTTGCGAAAGTTTTCGAGGGTATTTGCGCTTTTCATTGACAGGAAACGGACAGGTACAGACAGCACGTCAAGTCACTGTAATATGTTATTAATTTCTTTGAATAAATTTGTGCATAAAGTAAAAGAAGTTGAGGTTGGCAGTCGAGTTAGGAGGTATTTTGTTAATGACCGTACATGGTTGTTGTAACTTTTATATAGGGTTCGATAAATTATTAACAGCAGGACATATTTGTTCGAAAATTTTCTATTCAAATTTTTGTGAACATTTTTCTTACTTTTGAGTATTGTTACAATTGCCGTACTAAATTATTCATACATTATACGTACGGCAGCCTCGAGAGAGGATACATAAATCACGCCTATATCCTAGGCAGAGGTGAATTAATACCCACGTTTCGCCAGTTAGGTTAGGTTCCACAAGTGTTTTGGTATTAACATAAAACCACAAAATTCTATATACCAATTTTGCTAACATTTATATGTTCAAATTAAAATCAAATTAATGTCTAAAATTGTTAGTAAAGATTATCTGAAACTGAAATCTATAGTAATAATAATGATTTATGTTTAGATACCGCTTACGCCTCTTTTTGAAGGAGTTCTTTTTCCGACTAAATTCCGGCAACCGACGGATATATCTTTTAATGTGTACCATGTTGACATTATCAAATTAATCTCTGCCACAGTTTATCGTGGCTGCAAAGACTGATGGCTGCTGCCAACACCGGAGCATGAAAGCTATATTATAAAAAATAAACGCCAAAACCGGTGATATAGTAATTGCACCTTTAATAAACCAATAATAAAAACGTGGCTTAAGGCATCATCCCCAGCCATTTCAATGGACCCAATAAGGATTAATGGAAATAACGACCTATATTTTTTAACGGCCGTAGATACACCAACGACATACCGTGCCTTCCGGAGTACAGAGGGACGAAAGAGATTTTATTTGTGGTCACCCATCCAATGACCAGCTTTACCGAACGTTGTTTAGCTTTAAGCTTATATTGCTCTGCCGAAGAGGCACACGCTTCATAAATATGAAAGAGAAACAAAACAAAAACGGTTTTTTTTTCAAAAATTATACAATTTGAATACACATTGTTGCGAAGTATTTTTTGGCATGTGCCGTTGTTTTATTAATTGAGCATTATTTAATGGATTGGAATTTGTCAGACCAATCCCTCCTTTCGATCATTGGTTTGTGGTCGCTCACCCAATCTTTCAATACTTTTCTATCAAGCGAACATTGCTTAGCTAACGTAGTCACTTTTCAAGAGCATTTACCGCTGCGTTAGCGAGCTCCTTAATACTAATATTAGGTCTTTTCGTTTGAATTTGACGATTTGTATGGGAGGAATAAAAAGACAATTTTTTTTTGTAAAATATTTAATGAATCAAAGTATGCATTGATATTTATGTGTGATTTATAAATTTCAATTAACGGAACTCTTAACCAAAGGCCAGTACGAAAAAACACCATTTCATATGTAAAGACCTAACATTAGGGTCTCCAACCCCAAATACAATCACTGAACAAGGCAGGACAAAGATATTTATCACAAGAAGACAAACGCCGATCACCACCGTCGCAATCCAAATTATGATACCCCAAGTCTATAACTGAATCTACAATATTGCGCCTTAGTACTTTTTGAATAAGAATCATTTTGGCAGTAAGTCAGCTGCTTTCCACATGGATCCGTTCTGTCACTAGCAATAATAACCAGGCTACCGTGAAGCCGTATCGTAGACCATTCCTTGCGCCTAATTAGCGCAACAGGCATGAGACTATAAGTTACTGACAGATTTATTATACATGAATAATTAACTAGCCGTGTGGTGACGGCAGAGTAGAATACAATTGTCACCATCCCAAATCTCTCCCGTGGGTGTCGTACAATGCGTCTAAGGATAAATCAGTGATGAGGAATGGGCAGCAGCGTTCCTCTTATACTGCCGTCCTGACAATGTACTGCGACTTTTGTGCCCGATAAATGGCAATAGGCTCGCCAGCTATTACATGGGACTTAACATAATTGGCGAAACGCGGGTGAGAATTCACCTCTGCCTACCCCTTCGGGGATATGGGCGTGATTTATGTATGTATGTATGCAATAATTAATTATCCTCATCTTTTTATATTATCTTAATATCGTTTCCAATCCCTCTCTCCGTCTCACGACATGGCCCGTTCCGTCTCTTTTCCTATTCGGTGTGATAGATGATATGAATCAAAAGGCAGTGAATGGCTTGATGACGTCTGACCGATAAACATGGAAGAGGAAACAAACTGCGCCGACCCCACAGACAGACTGGGAACAGGGCAGAGAGAAGAAGAAGAATTAATTATCTTTATAAATAGAGTGAGTAGGTGCCGGGTCTATGGCAGAGAGGAAAGTCAGTGTCCCCTTGTGTCCATTATACCATCCAGCAATATACTGCGATTTACATGACATCGAATTTAATTGGCAAAACGTGGGTGTTAAATTGCCTACCCTTCAGAAATTAATTTTTCGAAATTTTTAAAACCTTATTTTTTTCTTTCATACCAAATGTTAACTCTGTCCGCGGTAAGAAAAACACGAAAGTTGTTTACGAATCCAATTGTGTAACAATCTCCACATTACCATAGCCCGATAATATATTGGTAGGTACATAATAATATTATGAACACTTTTGCGTCACTCGCTCTATTTATACGCCATAAAATTAAGCAGCAAGAGGGTCCCGAGTTGCCAATACTTATTGTTGGCTGGGAATTTACTGGTCATATATCAGGCGTATAAAGGCGCGGCTTGAATAACCGCCAACTTGAGCGGAGTTCGCTGCGGCGGCCCTTACAAACTTTTTATGAACAAATTACACTTAGGACGATTTAAGCGTCGAGAAAAACGCTCCTCATGAAGTGTAACTGGAGCTCGAGGAGTTTTGGTTAACGATGCTACTTTTTCTTTTTTTTCTGTAAACTCATTACTTTCACGCCAATGCCACACGTGAATAGGAAGTACCGACGTCATCGCGCGACTTTTCTAAACAACGGCTTATTGATGAAGTTGACTGTGTTTTGTTTACGTTTCGGCAGCGGATGATTGTTTGGATGAGAAGAATGTTCCCCGAAATTACTCCGCCGTGACAAGGATTTTTGAGGAAACTCTGTAAGTTTTAAGCGATTATTGTTAATACTCTATAAAGAAGCCTTCTATGCTGGCCTGGGAGCGAACAAATAACGTAGAATAGGCCAGCCCCAACTCATCCCGTGGGTGTCGTAAGAGTCGACTAAGGGAGATTGCCCGGTGTAGACCAATAAGCACCTTGGGGCACCCGAATGGTGGAGGGCAAACCACCAACAACAGCGTACCCAAAGAGGGTTGGTGTCAGGCAGGCGGCCGGCTGTAAAACCTAAGCCAAAACCTTGAGCAGTATGGAATGGAATGTTGTCATTCTAATCACTCTTTCCGTTTATGGGTCTCTCAACATGGTCCGTTTAGTCTCTTTTCTATACATTCATTCATCACTAACACCATTACGGTGGGATGGATGGTATGAATCAAAAGGGATTGGATGGCTTGATGACGTCTGACATATGAATGGAAGAGGAAACATACTGCGCCGACCCCAAATAGACTGGGAACAGGGCAGGAAGAAGAAGACTCTATAAAGAAGCCAGAGGAACGAAAATTGCTTAGTTTGCGCTTGTGATTGCGTAAACTAAGCAATGTTCGCTAAGACCGGTCCATTGGATGGGTGACCAAAAATGTATTATCTCGAGTTCCATCGTGCTTCGGCAGGCACCTTTAGCTGTTGGTCCCGGTTGCATCTGCAGTCGTTAATACCTAACTAACCGCACTGGACTAGCGCGGTGGGTTATGACCCATTCTCCCTAAACTCCATCAATAGGGAAGGCCTGTGCCTGTGTGTGGGGACAATAAGCGTATTTGTGGTCACCCATCCAATGGCCGCTTTAGCGAATTTTTATTGCTTAGTTTACGCAATAGCAGGCCAAGCGCGCTATGCCACTGCGCTAGCGAGCTCTACTTACTTCCCGTTTCGTAAAATCAATATATATTTACCACTTATTTTAATTTAAAGTTGTACCTGTTCCGATAAATATTCCAAGCAATGAATCAAATTACAATCAAAACTTATTTTCACCTGACTCTCTTATTGAAACCCGAATACTCTGTCGAACTTTATATTTAGGTTATAATTTATTGTATTATCTGAAGTAGATAATTGGGTTACTTCTTTCTTTGCATCCATTAAACGGGTTGATCGGAACGTAGTCGGTGTATTCAACAAATATTAAAGTAAATAATAGGGGTTAAAGCATGAAATTGTCGATGTTCCCTCATTATTTAGTAGTAGTGTATAATTCCTTTAAAACAATAGTTATGTCCATTATTCTTTTTTTTATTTTAAACTTCATTTCAAGGATTTATATTTATGTATAAATTTTTATCTTATTTTTATTTCTTTCACTACCAATAAACCTTCAAAAACAGCTCGTCTTAAGTACCACTTAGATCGACGGAAACGGACACCAGTCCGTCTTCGTTATAAAAAAAAATCTCTAGGTATCCTATAGCTTAATGTTGTCTAAATGTACCCACATAATTATAATATACAATTTAGATTTGTGGTTTCTTAAAAAATCGCAAATATGTTTGTATGGAAAAATGAATTTTCACTAAATTCCCCATACAAAACGGCAATTTGATACTTAAACCCCTAAGCATTATTATCTCTAAATTTAATAATACCAAGTGGTGGGTATTGACAACTGCCGATGTATCCGGGATCGATGGCTTAATATTTGTCGCCTGAATCACGAAGGAACTCGAGATAATTTATTTTGGAGTTACATCCAGCACGTAAAATTGCAACGTCATTGCTTATTGTATCTATAACTGCCGCACTCAGATACGTCAATTAACTTTAACGAGTACCTACTTAATGTCTTACTTTGGGCTAGATGATAGGTAAGGTGTAAGAAAAAATCATATAAGCTAAAACATATACTCTACACAAACAATCAACAAATTATGTAGTTTTGTATCCACTAATACGCAAATCGAATTCGCTAAGTTGTTTCATATCAAAAGCAGACAGCAAATTGAATGGACAAAGTGCAAAATAGCCAATTTTAAATAAATCCCACCAAGAAAGGATTCACGTCTTCACATTAAAGATTTATTTGCAATTGTTTTGACAGTGCAATAAAATTCCAATCTACCAATCTACACTACAGTAGAAATAAAAATAAAAGAGCTGGAAGTATCAGTGGCATTCAGACGCTATTGACGTCGGCTTCGATAAGCCGACGGAGATCCGAAAACAGTTTATTTTCCTGAGAAATAATATTTCAGGTTCTTCACACTACAGATTATTGACCGTGGCATTGTTTGGCTAGACACGCTTTGACGGGACACCTCACACCAATTTGTGCGCATAGGACTAAAGTTATCTATTTGTAAATAAACACCTCTAACCATACACTTCGACATGAAATTGAATGCTCAAACTGTTGTCTAGCCAATAGTAAGTAAGAACCGGTTAAGGCTGCGTTTCCACCAGATGCTCCTGCCTTGTTCCCTTTTATACGGAGTCAGCGCAGTATGTTTTCACTTTTATTAATATCGATAAGAAGTCATGAATCCACTCCCTTTTGATTCATATTTTATCATCCATGACACCGGAAAGGTTACCCATGCTAACTTAGTCAGATAAAACTATGCTGATATAAAAAAAAAATTAATAAAATTGTAAAATAAATTTTCGAATTTTCCATACATTTTGGCTTTACTGACCGAACAATTTTTATAGAGAAGAAAATAAAATAAACAATTTCTATTTTTTATAGCACCATAGTATTTATATGACTATGTTAGCATGGGTAATATACAGGTTGTCAGTCATCTCTGTTATATGTCATGCTGTATGTTTATTCTTCTTATTTTTGGTTACTGGCGTCTATTCAGTATATTTCGCCAGTCTCAAGTTTCTTGCGTAGTTCAGTGTTGTCACATTGACTCTGTTTTAGCTGCTGAGTAACGTTAAATTAAATTGCTGACGTTTTATCTAAGGTTTTGAAGCCGGCCGCTTGCCTGACACCAACAAAACAAGACAAAACTGCCAAAAGACAAAATACTGGCCTGGTGGTCTCTAAACAAATGAGCTGTTTAGCAAACGATCAAGTTGCCGTCCCGCCGAAGCAATAAATAACAATACCAATTTCCGTCTTATTTCAAATTGTGAATTTACTCATCTGGCAACACAAATTGAATATAAGCCACTGCGCCTATTAACTCTGATGGAGGGTAGTACAATTAGTATTAAATCGTTTAATTACATTATATTTGGAAGCGTGTTTCTAATTAACAGGGCCAAAGTAAGACTTTGAGATTCCCAAATAAATGTTTTAGATGCGATCTCTAGCCAGATTTCTCTTTTAGAAAGCTTAAACAATACAATATGACATAAGAAAGAAATAAATGAATGTTGATCAAAGTTGTGGACGAGGTAGACCACAGTAGAGATATTGTATCATTTAAGGAATAGAAAGAATGTAGATGAAGACGATGGTAAATAAAATACATACATACACATACATAAATCACGCCTACATCCCCGAAGGGGCAGGCAGAGGCGAACTAGCACCCACGTTTTGTAAATAATTGTAAATAATACGATTGTAAATAAAATAATGAAAGAAAAGTCAAATTAAGCAAATAATAGCAACAACCCATGTAATGGTTCCTGCCTATTCTAAAACATATTTATTATTTTGTTCTATTCAATTTTGAAAGTCTTTTCTTCTCTCAGCTGATGTACTATGTTTTTGTAGTAGTATTAGGTATAATAATAGCATAATTATTTAGTATGAATGTATGTAAATAGTATTGTTACTGGCAAGTGGTTATGCGTAGATAAGTCGATTAGACAGTTCAAGTGTAGATAATTCAATATGGAAACAAAAAATCTAGAAACAGTTTTACGCATTCAAATCGCAACCCCTAAGAACTTCGAAAGGCGCTAAGCTCTCACAGATAGAGACGTAAGTCCACCACCTATCTCGTTTGGATTAGCCCAAAAAAAGCGGGCCCAAACGCCCTTACCACCAGCGGTTTACGGGTCAGAATTGAATAAAAAAAAGTACATCTATCAAGATATTCCCTTGCGAAGGAACAAGCTTTTCTTGATATACTGGAGGTCTAACCCGTCGACGTGTTGAAAGATGCATCGAATTATCTGTAAGTTAAAAGGAATAAAAGGGATAATGTGCTTTTGTGTTGATAAGGGTTTACATATGTTACGCGTGACGGTTTTATTTGGAGATTTTTGCCATTCCTCGACAAAAAAAATGACCGATTAGTCAATCATTGTTCTTAATTTATGAACTGGTGAAAGAGTTTCAGTATTCAGGATCTGTATTTACGAGACATAGAAAGTATTACAGTGAAAGCTGTGAATTTGGTAAACGGGGCCTTGAACAATTTTGTGAGCAGCCAGAGCGTGTTTGTATGGCTGTTCTTAATGGAGTGCTGTTCCCGACATTAATGTATGGAAGTAAAAGGTGTGTATGGAAGAAGAATCATGAAAGTAAAATTAATGCAGTAGAAATGAGAGATTAAAAGGAGCATGACTAAGGAAACTCTGAGCGATCGATTATACAATATTGTGATGAGAGAAAGTTATAGTTTGAAGGAAGATGTTATGACAAGAATTGATAAAAAGATGTTCGCATTCCTTACGTAGAAAGGATGAGTGGAAGGACAGTAACAAATAGGATTGATTTGATATTTCGAAAGTGAAATCTTATAAATCTCAAATAAAATCTTTTATAAGTCTAGAATACCCGAAACAGACGGGCATGCATGAGACATTAATGAGATTGAATGAAGCGAAAGAAGTACCTATGTAATGATCGTAGCTAGTTGAAAGAAGTGATCTGTGCCTACCCCTCTGGCAGAAAGGACTAACGTAGTATATATGTGTATGTGTGTGTACGCGTGGGTATGGTTTGTATTAATTTATCGTTTAGGTGGCGTTTGTTCTAAGGGGAAACTACAGAGATCATGAGTAATTGTATTATGAATATCCAAGAAAATCATATATCTTATATGTTGTATTTTGTTTTATACACGACATTATTTTGTCGGTTGTTATAAATACCCCGTCTTGAAGCCTTCAAGAAAAAAGGTATTTATCCCCCTTAAAGAAAAGTTTTTTAAAAAGGTATTTATCCCCTTAAAGAAAAGGTTTATGAATTAGTTGTGTGTTGTGTGACTGTATATCTAATCTATATAGATTAGATCTACTACGATCTAATATGTACAATTGTATATAATATATTATAAAATGTAATAACATGAGAATGTAATTAATAGAACAATTTTATACCTAGTGGGTAATCGCAAGAACAAATTGAAATCACAATTTTAATTCACTATTAAATCACATTAAGTATAATGATTAACTTCAATCACGCCTATTTATCCACGGGAAAGTTAATTACGTTGTGTATTAACGTTTAATTATTATTTGTTATAAATGAGCATGTCATACACAATATACGTTTTATTAAAATTATAAATACCAAACTGTTATTTAAAGTTAATTAGTATAAAGTCGACGAACTTAAGTTAAAATTTTGGTGATGTAACAAGTTAGGTCATCTATCTCCTATGGGATTGATGGTATATTAAGTCCATTCATCCCATGATCGACATAATTCAAAACGTCCCTTAGGCGAACCATACACAGTCAATTTGAATCGTGATCACAATCAATGATCACGGTCCCGATTGACTCTGTATACGAGTCGCGAATCTGCTTTGTACACAATCAATATAGATCGTGATCATTGATTTTGATTGCGGATCGTGATCGAGATTGACTGTATACGGGTCTATGTAATCACAGCCTTGCGCTTCTGCTATATCAAAAGCGTTGCAGACTTTTGTAAATTTACCACCGTTACGCAATAATGTTGTACTATTTCATTGTAATTGTAAAACGCAGTACCATTTATGCTAAAAAGCCTCCTCGCTTACATTAAAGCGTTTATTATTACGAGGCCAATAATAATTACTCAATGCTCACGGGACGCATCAGGACCGAATGTTATTAAGCCCGTCAGAACGAACGATACCTACTTGATAGCACGCGTATCGCAATTTCAGATCGTCCATATAATAATGATGACATTAGTTCGGGAAATGACGCCACGGGGTGTAAGCATCAAACGAGCGGGTGATAACGCAGCGCCATTGGATTTCATAGCATTACCAGTGGCTTACAGTTTTGCGAATATGTTTTGTTGCTTAAAGGGGTCGAATTGATAAAAATTTATGTATACCTAACCAGAAAATTACTGCGATGATCAAAGTTACGGGTGAATGGAAATAGGCTCGCCCCCTATTACATGGGACCTGAAATATGCTGGCGAAACGCCGGTGTTAAAACACCTATGCCTATCCGTTAGGGGAGAAAGGCGTGATAGTTTGTACGTAAATTGATAAAAATTCCCACTTTCACGGTAAAATTTTCCAAAATCCGCTCTTAGCGCTTACTTAGAGAAAGTTGTGTAAATTAAACAACCGTGCAATGCCTTTAAAAACGGTTCTTATCAATGACTGCACTACGCTATATTTTCGTAGACAACGTAAAGCCTACTTAGTGATATATACCCAGCGTTCGCTACGGCAGTCGTAGTGGAACTGGCGTTCGTAGCAGTCGCCCGTAGCAGCTACTGCTCCAACATCGTAGCGTGATAAAGTTTGGTGTGAAGTGATTGTGGCAAGGTGGTAGTGGAATAATTTATGCGGTAAGTGACTGAATACTACTGTATACCACCTAGAGATTATAATAAATAATTTGAAAAATAAAAGAAGAAGCCAGAAAAAAAAATATTTTTAAATAAAATAATTAATTTAAATAAATAAAAAGTAATAGAAACTGATTGTGAAGCGGTTCGATGAAATAAACTATCGAAAATCAATAAAAAATTATTAATTAGCGTTTTGAACACCGATAAATCGTAAAATAAAAATATTGCGTTGTATTATAAATAAGAAATAGCAAACCTTTATATTGAACTCACGAGATGTGTGATTTTAAAAACTTTTGTATATATTTTTTGTTTTTTCTATCAAAACCAGTAATTTAGTCATGTAACTATACGTGTTAGATAATTATCTTTTTATATATTAGGTATCTCAAATATGGCTATGACTATGGCTGTCTTATAGGTATGTAAAATATTGTCTCTTATAATATCTTATTATTTAATTATTTAATTTAACATTATCTTGTTTTTTTAATTATTCCGGGCAAGTGATGTGATTGTAAATATTTGTAAGTTTATTAGAATATGCGCAATAATTTTTAATTAATCTCATGTGGTAATTTTAAATACTTTTATTGTTTTTTTTCGTATACTTATCCCAATAATTTAGGAAAATAATTTCTTTTCTGTGGACTCTCTACATGATATCTTATAAAATTTTATTTCAATAAATTGCTCAATTTTATATCCAGATAATCGACAACACCAACGCTAACTCATTAGCTTGTGATTACGCATCCTAGGCAACTATCGCTGAAGCTGCGCGTTGGATGGTTGACCAAAAATATATTGCTTAATTCTCAAAATCTTTAAAAAAATATGAAAATTTACACCTTTTGTATTGCGTCACAATCTGCATTTTAAAGAACAATAACTAGTAACATTAAAAACAAATCATTTCCCTTCAATCGGATACCGTGATGTATGAGGCTGGTCTTACACCTTAATAGTGGTCTTTAGCAGACGATCCTAATTCTCATTTTTATCTTTTTCAAGGTTTTTCTCTTAGCACGGTTGGCTAGATTCATACCTAAATCTCTATGCCTCAGATGCGTTACGTAAGGCTGACGCTGCCACCCAAGTCAAGATGGTTTTTGACCTTGTAGTTGATACAATACTGGTTGACATCTAAAAATAGCTTTAATATCCACTTTAAGACCGACATTTTGTGTATTCTGAAGCAGGGAATAGCGTGTTCGTTTTAAGGTAATATTCTCTAAATTGTTTAAAGATACAGAGGTAGACAAATAAGGATAAAGATAGAACACGAAATTTACTTCAATTTTAGAATGTTGATTATTAAACTAGTAGTCACACGCTTTGAAGAGGTAGATGGATTTGGTGATTGTCGTTATTAATGGAAAGGGAGTGAATGATGTGATGGCGAGTAACAGATAAGATTGGGCGAACGAGATTTACAGTCATTTTTATCGAGTCAACTTTATCAAGCGACTTTACGCTTAAGGTTGACAATCAATTGGATATTTATGTGACAATTGTTTCATTTATTAATGAAATGATGGTAAATTTGTACGTATGGTCAGGAGGTCTACTTTGAAACTCCGAACGATTAACTCACATCTATCCGTCTCTCTCACGCCACTACGTGTTAAAATAAGAGCGACTAAGACGCAAAGACTCGATCGAACGAAATAATCTTCCAGAGTAACCCCTCTATTCCCAGGTTATCTGAACATTAGAAAACAGTAAAAAGCTTTGCTTTTACAATTCATACATCTGGGTTAGCAGTCATAAAATATCATACCGTCCCGTGTACTTGTTGTCTATGTTGTCTTTCGCGCAATCCATCGCATTTTCTATGAGGTCCTCCTCTTCTGTTCCATCCACTAACATTCATTCTTACATTACTATTTTTTTCAAATGCTCGTCGTCCCTTCTCATTAGGACAGCCGCATTCCTTTTATGCTTTTCTGGCGCTATTTACAATATTTCTTTAATATACTCATTCCTTTTTACTCCACTCCGCCACTTTATCGTCCTCATCTATGCTGCATGCAACCGCCTTTCGTGTATCTACTAAGTGGGCCAGTATTCATATCTATACAGTAGGTACTTACCACAGTTTTGTAAATGTTGCCCTTTGACTATTGGTAAATATAAAAGCCTTAATTTTAATGTTTATATTAACTTGTGTAGCTCTTTATTCCCATCCTATTCGGTTTGAAAGCTGAATATTATTACTGTATCATGCCGAGAGGAATCATCCATCACTTTATTACCATAACAACGATTAATTTTCATAATAAACGCTATTACAATAACAATATCAGTCTACCAATGTTTTCATGCTGCTGGCTTATAAAAATGTTTTCTTTGTATACATATCAATCAATGGTATGGCTCTTTGAGGCCGAGATCCATTTAAGGGAAAGTTGTTGATAGAAAAATAGCATTTATTGCGTACGCATGAAGTTCAATTTATTTTAGTTGCGAATTTTAGAAAGCACGTATAGCTGAGTCAGTTTTTCATTTATTTGAATATTTTTGAAAAAAATTAGCAAGTCAGAACGATTTAGAAGTTTCATTATTCAGTTTTGTTTTGTGACTACAAGTAGCCTTGGCTCGTTAACATGTGGAAGGTTTATGTGTAAGTGTTGTCTTACATCACTTATACTTTTTGTACATAGACAGATTTAGAATTGGATTAAAACGATTGAACTACTGAAGCTGTATTCAGGTGATGAATTTGTATGGGAGGAATTCCCCACAAGCTCTTTCTTTGTCGCGAATTCATCCCACGTAAATTATCATTATTAACGACAAATAAGTGAAAGTGATTGACTAACTTAAGAGAATTATACCGTTTCTAAAATATTATTTGAGAAACGATACTAATTTTAATTAATTTTACATACATATCAAAATCACTTTAAGGACGGTTGGATAAGTGAAATGGTTGGCTAGGCTAAGAGTTCTCATACAATGTTTGCATAATTAGCGTACACATATTCATGGTTGTTTACATGTTTATGTAGTAAATTATAAATACTATTAATTTTTGTGGCCGTGTGGTGACGGCAGAGTAGAATACAATTGTCACCACCCCAAATCTCTCCCGTGGGTGTCGTACAAGGCGACTAAGGATAAATCAATGATGAGGAATGGGCAGCAGCGTTCCTCTTATACCACCAAGCAATAGCAATGTACTGCGACTTTTGTGCCCGATAAATGGCAATAGGCTCGCCACCTATTACATGGGACCTAACATAATTGGCGAAACGTGGGTGCTAGTTCACCTCTGCCTACCCCTTCGGTGATATAGGCGTGATTTATGTATGTATGTATGTATTAATTTTTGTTTAATATTAACATAAAAAACATGCTTACGTAAATCACGCCTATCCCTAAAGGCGTAGGCAGTAGAGGTACCTTTACACCCACTATCTTCCATGTAGGACACGCTCAGGAGAGAGGGGGAATGGTGATAATTGTATCCTGCTCTGTCTTTACGACAGTTGGTACGTTAGCAGTAGCTAATAAGTGTTATGTTAATTTAAAATCGCATTTGTCAATCGAAGTGTGATAAGATTTCCATGAATACACAAACCAGACATTTAACATTGCGTAGAGATAAGAAGGGCGAACAATATTAGGAAATCAATTACAGCATAATAATTATGTAACGTGCGGGGTTGTTTATGTTGTAGTATGCAAATAACTAGCTATTTTGGGAAGCGGAATATTTAACAGTCAGTACCTAAGTAATTAGGGGAGAGATGACGTTATTACAAACATTGATCTATTACGAAAACGTTGTCTTGAAAGAAAACATGACATCTAAACGGTGCTAGAGATTCCGATAGCTAGTTTGAGTTTAGCCAGTGTTGTGGGAAAATAGACATAATAAACTACCATTCGACTCGTTATATTGAAATTTGGATGTTATTATTAGATAATAATAGAGTTCAATATTATGTTACAGGCGGTAGGTATATTTTGAATGACACCGAAAACGCTACTGAACACAGATCCAAAACGGGGTTGAGTGTTATACTCACATTGAGAGGCTCAAAGAGGTATTGTAGCATTGTAACAAACGCCGCCTGCCTGACACCAACCCTATTATAACACAAATGTAGTAAAACATCGTAATGTACGAAATGAAAGGTAATAATTATTATTATTAATACGGTATGTATTACAAAAGAAGATTAATTTATTAATGTAAATGTTAGAAAAAATATTACAAAGAAAAGGAGTGTAAAGTGAGATGGGATTTCAATTTAAACTAAATACACATGACATAATGAATAAGTATAGATCATGAATGAATGAAACCTCTCAACCTTTTAAATATCTAATTACCTACTTATTATCTATGAAAGTTGCTAGGTAAGAACTAAAAACAGAAAATAAGAAATCAACCCAAGTTGGGTTCATTGAGTTTGCTCTTGTTGGTGGTTTCACTTCAGGTTTCACTTTTATGATTCAACAGGGGTGTGCTGGGACTGCTAAATTTTATATCATGACATACCTAAACATATTATGCATACTTACGTTGTTAAGTTGTACTTATTATTTAAAAGTGTTGAGAGAATTTATCCCATTTCGAACATTCGCGAAAAGGGGCAGACTAAAATCTCAAGCACATAAAAGAGAACGTTATTAAGGATCTTATCCCAGTGGTTGCTCCCATGGGATGTCGACGACGCCGACAAACTCTGCAGATATAATCAAAATTAAAAATATTCAAAAAAAAGAAGAAATTTCTTTCCTTTTTTAATTTTCCTGTTTTTCAAGAATCCTTATCCAATGTTGAGGTTGTGTTCATTGGAAACAATTCAATACAATTTTCAGAGTACTTTAACGGAAACTTTGAACGGTCATTCCTGGAAATCAAATACTCTTCAATTCTAAAACAGTTTTGTTTATATATCTAATTACCTACTAGATTTTACCCACGGCTTTGCTCGCGTCTTTAAATAACCGTCAAAGTCAGTCATCTTAAGAAATAAAAAAATAGCAGCGCACGTCAATAAATAATTACTTTTAAAGGCAAATTTTTGATACCTTGGGTTACATTATTTTAATTTTGTTGAAATCTCGAATTGAAAAAATATAAACTATTTTACTTGCGTATAATGTAGCTTACTTATACGAAAAGAATTTTTGAAATTGGTTGTGGCTTAGACGTCAAGGCGTAACAAACAAACAAACAAACTTTTTCATTAATAATATGCGCGTTGCGATACTCAATATTTTTATCATTGATTTCATGTTATTTAAAAGTTGTAAATTCGTCATCTCAAATCTTTTTTGTCAGTAATTTCTATGAGAGTGTGTTATTAATCATTCTACGTTTACTATTCATGAACTGTCATGTCTGTAATAAATTATTTTAATTATTATAATTCATCAAACGGGTCTATTATAAAATCTTTTGTTATCAAACCACGGTCCAAATATTAGGGGATGAACAGTATTTACCTGAACAATGAATACCTGAAGGCTTAACTGCCATAGGCCGGACATAAGCTAGTGTGAATGAATAAGATACTTAAAATGAAAGGTCACTGCTTATTCCTGCGTGAGGGTAAAACCTGCGGGCGTAATGTAATTCAGGAGACGTCAAAGAAAACTACTAAATCGACTCTTTCAAAGCAATATAAGCCTAGACCATAAAAAATGAGATCATATCGACATAATCCCCTTGGGATATCTCCAAGAATACAAATCGACATATGAGTGAGCTGTCGTTTGTTCACTTGCCAATATGTCGATAGGAATTATTTGGATTACATTATTGTACTGTCGACACCGCATCGGGTTTTACAGGTCTGTCATAATTTTCTGGTCGAGAGTTAAAAGTAAGGATTGGTTAGCGTAACTGCCGTCGTTTATTCAAAACTAGTGTTGAACTTTTGACGGCCGGTTTGGTCGAATTTTAAATTTTATAAATTTATTGCACATATGTATGTATAGTACAAAATGCAGACTTAATGCCACAAGGCATTCTCTACTAGTCTATCGAAGACCTGAGTAGTAAATAATAATATATTAAAATATGACCGTCACCTAATATCCATAAGACAAGTGCTTCTTTGAACTACCTAGGTGATAGGTGTGTACAGAATTTGTATGAAAAAACGTCAATTTTGACAATAATTAAATATTAAGCAGGTCTCAAACTTTGATTGGCGTTTCTTTATTCGGGGGTCTGATGTATAGCGGCATGTCACTTCTTGGAATAGCGAAATCTGGATGTGAATACAACTCTGCTTTCCCCGAATTCCCATTACTAACTTTCATTAAAGGATCAAATAATATTTTGGAAGCAATATTCGTACTGTATCTAGCAAAAATGCTGTTTATTTCAGATGATACCTAGGGGAAGGGCATACCGCCTAAAGCTAACACTTTCACGTATAAAATGAACCTATAAGCTGATAAATTCTCATCCATTCCGCCGCGGTCTCCCTTGAGAGGGCAGGTGGAAATGTATACAGTCTCCATTGGTAATAATGTTAAACCGCTACATATCTCTTTTTCAGCCTTGCTTTTCCGAAACATGGATGTTGATTTTGTAGGCAAAGCTACTGCTTACATTCTGTTGTAAAAACAACAATAAAAACAGTCTGTGAACTCAATATATACCTACAGCATGGTCATTGTCAGCTAAAGAAAAAGCAATTCATTTGACAGTGTTAGTAAACTACATATACATACATACATACATAAATCACGCCTATATCCCCGAAGGTGTAGGCAGAGGTGAACTAGCACCCACGTTTCGCCAGTTATATTAGGTCCCATGTAATAGGTGGCGAGCCTATTGCCATTTATCGGGCACAAAAGTCGCAGTAGGTATATTAGGTGGTGTAAGAGGAACGCTGCTGCCCAATCCTCATCACTGATTTATCCTTAGTCGCCTTGTACGACACCCACGGGAGAGATTTGGGGTGGTGACATTTGTATTCTACTCTGCCGTCACCACACGGCACCAAACTACATATTGGGTACATTATATATTTTTTTAATTTTCTAGAGGGCATAGAATTAAACTACAAAAAGCCTGTGGCTGTACTTATGTCGTTTAGAATGAATATTATTTTGAAAATTAAAATACTTAGAATTACGTTTCGAGTCTCTTAGGTCTCTTTTTCAAACTTACAAATAATCTTGCAAATAAAAATAAACACTAACAAACACCTCAATATCGCCTAAATGCTCCCCAAGGTCAGCTGCCATTAAAGGGCTAGTGTTCAATTCTATCATCTAGCCTAAAGTAAGTAGCCTAAGCACTTGTGTTATATATACTAGATGACAAACATATTTTTAATATCATAGTAATTTTGTATAATTATATACTACATACAAAATAACAGCTCGGGAACAAATATTTTATACTTATATTTGCCCCTATGAGGTTTCGAACCTGGGACCTCATGGCCAAAATGGCCAGCGATCAGAGCAATAGACCAAGCCGGTCGGCAATGATGAGACGTGTTTTTGTTAAAACTTGTTTTTCTTCTTAAAATCTATAAACAGGGCTCATTTCAATTTCTCAACAAAAGAGAGACCATTATAAGCATGATGTGAATAAAAATATCCTCCGCTCAATTAAGTTAGTAGCCTGCCTCCCAAGTTTCATGTAAGTAAGCCTATTCAAGCTTAAGCCAACCTTTTTGCAACAATGGATTGACTAAATCTTTCCTTATAGTACCAGGTCCCTTTATAATATTTTATAAGCGCTATATTTTTCTTGTAGCTCTCAGCCTATCGATTTATTTTCAAAAATATATAGCTGGGCACATATCGCTGTGATACTTGGATAAGTATCTGTGTATTTTTCTAAATCTCTCCCGGCACACGAGTCTCCCTAAATGTCACTAGACAAGTTTACAGTTTTTGTTGCCTAAAACCATTCTAACTAGAGCGTTATGCCGGATCCAGACGAGTTTAACGTGTAATGTAACACGAGTTCTACGTTAGGAGTGCACTACGAGCGTTACAGTAACTCGTCTGGACATTTTTACATTACACGTTAGATTGCATTACACGTTACATTCTTCTGGAACCGACTTAAATATAATTATGTAAAAGGAATATAATTGTGTAAAAGAAAAAAATTAAGCAACTCCGACAACTTTTAATTCAAATATTCAAACATCGAACTAAAAACCTCGGTACATTTTACGGAGCGCAATTTTATTTTCTCTCTCAACTGGCACACGTCACATGTCATTGTGCGACAAAAGCAGCGAAAATAGTAAAAAGTTTGTATTACGAAAAAGGTTAAATACATCTGCAGCCTTCGTCGACAACACCATGTAAAGCATAATAGGCACGCTAGGTAACAGGCGGGCAAAAGGTCTGACATTTTAAAGATTAAACTTCGGAATAAGCTCGGAATCGGAGAGAAATTCAGTAAATTACAGCCTATTCAGCCCCCAGCCTCTATCACGTAGTGGATGCCGGAGGTTGTATTTAATGGTCAAGCGTTATTCGCTTGCCAATTTTCATTCCCAAATGACGTTAGTGTTCTTTTTTCGTTTTTCTTATCCAGAGCACTTACATGATCGGAATTTTGATTTATTTGAGTGCCTACAGCAATGATTTTGATGGTTAGAAACGTACATAGTACAGGCCAACGGTACTTCAGGCTACCAAAAGCTGTTAAATTTCTTTAATCGATTATCAACCTTAACTTGCTTGTAGTGAGGCATAAAGCCGATTGTAAAAAAATACATTTTGTGGTAGCTTGGCGTGCTGTTGGCTTTACCTATTCCAAAAAAGATCAAAAAAATTTAATTATTTATCAAAGTCAAAAATTATGCCGACTCTAGCAAGCTGTCATGAATTATTTTTATAGAAGGGAAGAAGGTATTCATTAGCACTCACTACTAATTTCACTCAATTACAACTGACTTATTTATCTAGGGCAGAGCGAAGTTAGCTGTTAAAATACTAAAATCACAATCATATAAATATTATATAACAAACGAGTACTAAATTAGTATTCAATTAACTTCAACCGTAAAAAATAGTGTTTTTATTTAATCCCTTATTTAATCTTCGAACTCCGTGATTAAAGCGATCGAAATCGTTCGTGTCCCAATGTGCTTATTGGTCCACATAGCAATCTCGCTTTGTCAACTTTTACGATACCCCAGAGGGGAGTCGGGTTTCTAGGTAAGCCGTGCTTTTTCTCCCAGGCTACCGCGGGGCAGGTATTTACCTTTTCCATAGATACCTATATGTAATAAAGACAAAGACCTGGGGCCTAGACACGTGGCCAATATATTCGAACGGATAGAATACAATTTAAATATTTTGTTTGTCATGACGGGCGCCATGATTATTTCTCTGTCATAATATGCCAGTTTTCTCCGTTTGTATTTTTATTCTTTTGAATAGATTAGCAACTTGTAGGTATACAGGGCCAGACATACTATTGACTAACATACTATTAAGGTCTCACTTGTTTTGTTAGTCTTACTGCCGCACTCAGAGACGTCATTTAACGTTAATGAGTAATGTCAAAAAATTTCATTTAAATCTAGACCGGCAAGTAGCGACTAGTTTTGAATTGTAATTTTTTGGTATAAAGTACTCATTTACGTTAATTGAGTCTCTCTAACGTCTCTGTGTGCGTAAATTATTGCCGCTTTTCTTGCCAGGTCTATATTCTAGATGTAAATGATTTTTTTTTACATTAAGTGATAATCAAAGTTAATTGACGTCTCTGAGTGCGGCAGTTAGTCGCCTTGTACGACACCCACCGGAGAAACTATTAAGAGACCGAGATTAATCTTACTGTTTTATTTGAAGGATCCTCAGAGTAATTTTATTACGGCCGGCTTGGTCGAATGCTCAGATCGCTGGGTATTGGCCAAGAGGTCCCAGGTTCGTATCCTGGTAGTGGCGAATTTTGTGATGAACACAAATATTTGTTCCCGAGTCATGGTTGTGTATATGTTTATGTAGTATATTTTCAACATTTATACACATAATGATTATGATATTAAATATATGTTCGTCATCTAGTATCCATAATACAAGTGCTTAGGCTACTTACTTTGGGCAAGGTGATAGGTGTGAGTGTAAAAATATTTATTTAATTTTCAAATTACTCCTATCACTTTGAAGATTTTTACGTCCGCCTTATTATCTCAAGGGAGACAATAGTTACATTAATATAGAAAGGAACCAAATGAGTCAGAAATATTCTCGAAACGTTTGTAAACCATTCTGCCTGTTAAATTGGCGTGCGACGGATAAATATTGGGCTCGCAAATTAAATAAGCCGTCTCCCTCTTCCGACCAATTAAAGGAGCGATCCTTTTTTTTAAGGCTCCACCCTGGAATTGGATAGTGACATTGGAGACCTATTTCAGCTCAACAGCTGAATTAGCTTGTATTACAAATGACATTTAATATTAAAATTATTATTCTATATTACATAAAATCGCGCCTATATCCGCAAGGGGTAGGCAGAGGTGCGTTAACACCTACGTTTCATCAATTATGTTTCGTCCCTTGTAATAGATGGAGAGCCTATTGCCATCTATTGGGCACTTCAATCGCAGTACATTACTAGGTGGTATTAAGGAACGCTGCCGGCCATTGCTTATCGCTGTCTTGACCCTTAGTCGCCTTGTACGACAACCGTGAGAGAGATTGGGACCTAACAAAGACGTAGGTCTTATTCAACACGATTTTATATAACTGGCGAAATATGTGAGCTCTGCCTACCTATGAACCCCTGAACTGTAGGCTTATTTTTGTAAATATAAACCTATCAAGTGCGAGTCGGACTCACGCACTAATGATTCCGTACCATTATCTGTAATAAAACGGCATAACAGTTATGTCTGTTGTATAAAAGAGGCCCCTTAAATATTTATTTTATTATTTTTATTAGTATTTTTTGATAAAGCGGTAACACAAATACATCATCTGTGAAAATTTCAACTGTCTACTATCACGGTTCCACAGCCTGGTGACAGACGGACGGATGGACAGCGGAGTCTCAGTAACAGGGTTTTACCCTTTGAGTGCGGAACCCGAAAAACTAGTTCAGCTACAAAAAAAACTGGCATTGGTAACAGTATCCAATCCCTTTTATATTTGGGGACACTGGATGGAGAATATTTCACGTACCTACATTCGCTCGGGAAACTAAAAAAGCCGGAATTCGTGCAGAATATAGTTCCATCAAAACGCGATCCGTCAGCCGAGTATCCAACAGATGAAAGAGAGAAAGAATCATGTTAATACAATAAATATATTTTTTACTAACGACGACGAAAAATACGCTGCCCCGAAACTAAAGTATATTGTATCATACTTATTCGCCGCTGTAAGATATTTACAGACGATGGAACAATGGGTTTTCTCATTAGGATTAATTTTGTACGACGTTAGAACAGAATACAATTGTCAGCTCTCATTATCTCTCCTAAAGGCTATATAAATCATAATCTTCGCGCGTATGTCTCTTCTTCCATTGATATCGGTCAGACGCCATAACAGACAACAGAGAGGTATGTGTAGGCAGCTGTCCGGAATACCTACAGAAGATGCGGGTTCATTTCAACGATACTATAATTTTTCTAACAATTTTAAAATGTTCAACTAAATAACAAAATAATAATTAGCTACCTCTTTCAAGATGAAAGCATCATTTTTTATGGCATTACTGAAGACAGTATATATGAATGTAGGTAATTGTTTTAAAATTTACCCAGTCTTCTTAAAATCATTTTGAGATTTCAGATCTTAGCCACATTATTTTTACGCTGCTTAGATTTTTCTTTTCTACCCACATTTTAGAAGCGCCCATTGAGTAGGCAGGCACCTCGTCTGGTATGTATAAAAAAACAAATTTCACATAAGTGGCTCACCCTATCTCCAGTTATACCTCAAGTAGGGCCATTCAATTCTCTCACGAGCGTTTCGGCGCAGCACTTCAACATAACAGCTGTTTCGTTGACCGCTATTCGTCGGTACTGGCTTTTAAACCTCATTGATTGGAGAAAGAATGGATGGAAAAAGAGGACTCTTTTTTGATAAAAAAATGATTTTTTTATGCAAAGCGCCGTTTTATTTCGAAACGAAGGCCGTGGACATTGTTTTGTCATTGATGTGAGGTGACGGCAGAGAGTAGGTAAGTAAAAATGCTTTATTTAACGTCTTTCAAACCAAAACATGCTTAGAGAAAACAACAAATTATTTGGAAACTTATTATAACCTATGTAACTACTAATTAATTACATGATCAAGAAAAAGTTTATTTTCAGTAAATGTATTGACGACAGATAACCACATTTGATATTCATAATTCAATTAAGCTTATGTTAAATAACTAAGCCATGAGGTGACGGCAGAGAAAAAAAAATACAATTGTCACCACCCCCAATATCTCCTGCGGGTGTCGTACAAGGCGACTAATGGTAAAACAGCGATGAGTAATGGGCAGCAGCATTGGTCTTATACGACCTAGCAATGTACTGCGATTAAAGTGCCCGATAGATGGCAATAGGGTCGCCACGTCAGACTACCACAAAATGTTAACTTTTCTCAGTCGACTTTTGGCTCTACTGCCAACAAGATAAGGTTGATAATCGATTGAAGAAATTTGACAGTTGTTGGTAGTCTGAAGTACCGTTGGCTGTACGTTTTATCAAAAGCTAAATTTCGAATAAACGCCTCTAGCCAACCCCTTTCTATGTCAAACATTACCTAATATTCCATTACACGCTAATGTAACTACGTATAAACATAACTTCGCATTACTTATTCAGTCCAACGGAAATCTCTGCTTTCAGATATAACATGTATATTAAAAGATAATATGTATTATTACCTTTGTTTGCGAGAAATAATAAATAAGTGAGCGTTATTTTTATTAAACGTGATATACGTTTTCATTATAATGTACATTTGAAATAGAAATTGTAACATCATTTTTTTTAGAAGTAAAATATTTACTTACATACATCATAAATCAAGCTTTTCTCCCCTAAGGGGAATAGCTATTCTAGCACTCGCGATTCCCTAGCTTATTTCAGGTCCCATGTAATAGGGGTTGAACCTAAGCCATTTATCCGGCTGATTCCTAGTCAAATAACTTTAATGAGTATTTAATGTCAAAAATTTACATTTAAATTTAGACCAAAGACCTGACAAGAATAGAGACAATATTTGAAATGTCATTTTTTGACATACCGTGCTCATTATCGTTAATTGACGTCTCTGAGTGCGACACCGACTTGAGAAGCAGGGGTGGTGACAATAGTATTTTTTTTCTCCGCCATCAGAATCATAGAACGATAATAATACAGTTATTCTGTAGTATTCTGTACTCTGAAGTGAAACAGCTTAAGACCTTGTCACAATAATTGTTCAAACAATACGGTAACAACTATTGTTGCATTCGCGCTCGCGTTGGGATGACATAGCACTAAGTTTGGTAATCTTCTTAAGAGGCCAAGCGTAAGCGTGCATTTTGTTTGTTTTTCATTATCATTTGTAGGTACTCTCATTGGCCAGACGTAACTCTCGCACGTTAATGACTCGAGTTAATTAAATAGAAGTTTTAATTAAAAACAATTGTTGTAAATAACTGCGTTAATTTCTCGTGCATCCAGCATCAGGACTGTAAATCATTAATTAATTCTGCACAAGTGTCCCACAGGGAACTGTAAAAATGGCCGAGAGAAAAATTACGAACACAAATCAGTTTGAATAGACAATGTGGGAATAATGGACCTTGTTCTAAGATCCGGAATGAAAAGTCAATAATTAGCAGCAAAGGAATAAATAAACGTATAATTATTCGAAAAATCGAATAGTTTATAAAGCAAACCCAAGCTTAACCGAACGCACGATATTTGTAAAAATATCTGCTTTGGAATGTTTGAAATTTATTCCTACATTGCGAGGGTACCCGTTGGCTTACAACGTGAAGTGTAAAGGTTGGAAGAATTTCGGCAAGTTAATTAGTGTTTTGGGTGGCCGAGCGGTCAGGCACCTGCCCGGATAGCAGCGGACGCGGGTTCGATTCCCGCCTCAAGATCATAATTTTTCGAAATTCTTTTTCTAACCCCAAAATCTTTGTACTAAACGTATAATTTATAGTTCAGATGATGATATAATATGCACTGCTGAATATAATTTATAAGTAGTAATATTAGCGGGTGTATAAGTCAGATGAATAATTTTATACATCTAACTTCTTACAAATTATGCTTGAGTAAACTAATAGTTAGTTTAAATCATTTTGATAATTCTTATTACAATGATTCCTAATAGAAGCTTGCACATATACATGATGCTGATTGATTGAGGCGACGACGAAATCAATAATCTAAATTGAACAGTTTCTTTGACACATGGGTCGTTAAATGTACGTAGGTAACGTAGACAATAATGACTTCTGTTATATATTGCGGAAACGATTCCCGTGTTGAAACGAGCCTTCAAAACGTACGAAATAAATTATGAACAAACGCACAGGTTAATAAAAGTCGAACAGGCGTAATGTTTAATAATTTGTAAAAATCATGCACAATAATAAATAAGTACGTTTCTTTTGTTCGTCCGTCCAGTTCATAATTTGATTTTGTGCGGGCGAGTCGATTCGGCATTAACTCCGATACTCGCCGTCGTAAAAACGTGATATGCAACATGCCGTTTTATTTTCCTGTAATAAAGGTTAACGCTCATTAGACCCGACCCGCAACGCATCGCCCCGCACGGTTAGTATTCTTTATATGGATTTGTATTGATGTGCGCTCACTACATCAACTCCGGAACGCGTTTGGATCGCCTTGGTCGCTAAGCTTCGGACGCACGGATAACGCTAGCTGTCCTTGCGTGACAACCGCTCGCGTCCTAGGACAAACGAGTGGTTCACGCGAAGCTATGAATGGCTGACATAAATATAAATTTTTGCTGATCTTAGTAACTCTAGGTACAGTGATCACGCGGCGTCCACGAGTGGATACCTAGCAACGAGGCGGTGCGGGGCGAGTGCCAAGTGGCTTTAGTGAGCGTTAACCTTTATTTTACTTTTGCGTTATGGAAGGGTTCGGATTTCGGCAGAGATCGCGCTCCGTTTGTTTTCCCGTGACACCGCTCCCATTTGTCACAACAAAGGGATTATTTTTTTGTGGCGGCCACACACGGGGGGATTAGTTAATTTCGTCTGACCGCCTCTCTGTGCTTTTTACTCCTTCGCTTCATTATGCTCTACGGTGGATGCTTTTGAATACGTGCGTGCATAAATCACGCCTCATACGCTTTCTTTGAGGGACCCAGGCTGTTGGTTGGTCCTTTACTGCATCTACGAGGGTTTTTGTGGGGGAGGTATCCTCGAATGCTGTGTGGTGACGGCAGAGCAAAAAGAACGATTGTCACCATCTTCATCTTTTCCGTGGGTGTCACTCAAGACAACTAAGGGTTAAAACAGTGATGAGGAATGGGCAGCAGCGTTCCTCTTATAGCAACTAGGCATGCACTGCCTTTTTCGTGACCCGATACATGGCAATAGGTTTGCCACTTATTACATGAGACCTAATAATACATTTGGCGAAACGTGGGTGTTATTTCACCTCTGCCCACCTCTTCGGGGATATAGGCGTGATTTATGTATGTACTTTTTTAAGGGGCAGTGTTGTCTCGTATTTTTTTCGTGTAAGATGTTAACGTATTACGTTCTTTTTACATTTATTTTTTCTACTACGTCTTTTGCTTTTTAAGGTCGGGCCAAATACCCAATCCCGAGCTTTGTTCGCTACGCAATACGAGTCCCGTAAATTCCACTCAATTTTCGGGGATGTCCCGGATTTTATTCCGCGGACTGCCACACGGAGCAATTGATACACAACTGGGTAACGGTATTTTTATTTATATATAAAATGTTTTCTGCAGAAATATAAGAGGATACAATATAATGTTAAGTCTAAACTGCTTGCCGGTCAAAACCTCTTATGGCAAATTTTACTAATAGCCAGCAACATAAGCATTGGATCAAGTGGGCCCTCTAAAAAATTACGCTTGTATTGATTGAGATATTCATACAGTTTTACAGATTTTCTGAGTTACATGGTACACATAATTACCATGTTTAATTTTGATTGAAATTATTGCAGAATTTGAAAACAATTATTATAGTATTTATTTAGGAAAACAATACTTCACAAACAGTCCTTCCAAGACAACTTTCAAGGCTACTCAGCCTTGAAAGTTCGTTAGATTTGTAACTAATATTTTCTTTGTAAACTCTTGACGTTGATTGGTGGATACTGTTTTGATTAGTTTTGCGTTATTCAATATTGTCTGGCGATCGAAAATGTGCTATCTCTCTAACTTCGCGAATTCGGTTACAGTTTAGAGATATCCGTATCCTGCCCCCAATTTGATTGGCAGAATGCCTAATTGTAATTAACTGCTCGAGGTTTTTGTGGTGTGGGTGGTTACTCACAGTCCATCGTTATCGTTATTAAAACCTAGGCCAAAACCTTGAGCTGAGACGGGCTAGAATAAAAATAAGAACTGTTTATTTTCTCCCAGAATACAGTAAAAACATTTAAGTATTATTAAATATACATTATAACAAACGTATTGTGAAAGACTGGTGCCTGAACTAAGCTAATAATAGCCTGTATTTCTGGCCACCAGGTCTTCACCGGCTGGTCATTGGATGGATGACCAAAAATATATTACTTCTGTCGAGTTCCCTCGTGCTTCGGAAGGCACGTTAAGCCGTTGGTGGCGGCTGTAGCTGGTAATACCCATCAATCCACACTGGGCCAGCGTGATGGACTATGATCCATTATCCCTATATTCTTTTATCGATGGCGATGGCATCGATCGCGAAGGCCGTGTGGTGACGGCAGAGTAGAATACAATTGTCACCACCCCAAATCTATCTCTCCCGTGGATGTCGTACAAGGCGACTAAGGATAAATCAGTGATGAGGAATGGGCAGCAGCGTTCCTCTTATACCACCTAGCAATGTACTGCGACTTTTGTGCCCGATAAATGGCAATAGGCTCGCCACCTATTACATGGGACGTAACATAATTAGCGAATCGTGGGTGCTAGTTCACCTCTGCCTACCCCTTCGGGGATATAGGCGTGATTGTATGTATGTATATTTGTATGAAGGCATTGTGATGATGATGACCATATTGACAAGTAATGCACAAATAGGTATTTAAAGTAAATCGTATAAAGAATATCCTCCCTCGAAATAAACGTCTTTTTTACAGAGCCATAGTATATAGCTAATAATCAAATAACCCCTTAAAACAAATTAATACGCAAATCCATATAATCCGAATAAGCACAAATGCCATTTTCAAACACTGCTGCCGATGCAATAAGCGCTTAATTTGTTAATAAACAGTTAACAATATGACCGGTCTTTTCAATTTGGACAGATTGTACAAAGCGTTGCCTTAACGAACCGCGGATGCAGTCGCACTAACGTTTTGAACGAGCTGTGGCCGTACCATGAAGTATTAATGCGATCCAAACGCGGGTGACAAAACGGGACGCCGCGCTACTCGGCTTATATTATAGCGTTGTCACACTTTAACAATGGGAATTGAGTCGCGTTTAGAGGTGGTGGTAAGGCCCCTGGCTAATAAGCCAATCCGTGCTCTGCTTTCACAATACATTAATTTGGTTACCCGCAATATGTTGCTGTCAACATCATTTAATTATGTCGTCAAAATTCATCAAAAGGCCCGCAGATATTGTAGCTTAAATGCATTTAAATAATTATAACAGAGCTTTGCAAATAGTTTGTAAAATGGATTAATTTACGCTGCAGCAACAGAACACAGGTTTTATTTTACACATGAATAATCTATACCTTAATATTACAACGTGCCGTGTGGTGACGGCAGAGTAGAATACAATTGTCACCACCCCAAATCTCTCCCGTGGGTGTCGTACAAGGCGACTAAGGATAAATCAGTGATGAGGAATGGGCAGCAGCGTTCCTCTTATACCATCTAGCTATGTACCTACTGCGACTTTTGTGCCCGATAAATGGCAATAGGCTCGCCACCTATTACATGGGACCTAACATAACTGGCGAGACGTGGGTGCTAGTTCACCTCTGCCTACCCCTTCGGGGATATAGGCGTGATTTATGTGTGTATGTATGTATTAATATTACAAAGCTGAAGAGTTTTTTTCTTTGTTTGGTTGGTTGGTTAAACGCGCTAATCTCAGGAAAATGATTCAAATTGAACATTTATTTTTATGTCGGATAGTCCATTTATCGAGGAAGGCTAATAGGCTATATAATAACCGACATAACCGCGAGCGAAGCCGCGGGCGACCACTAGTATTTTATATTAAAAAAATAAAAAAATATGGTAAAAAAAATATAGTCTTCATAAAAAAATATGGTAAAAAAAATAGAGGTGAACTAGCAGCCACGCTTCGCCAATTAGGCTAGGTCCCATGTAATAGGTGGCGAGCCTATTGCCATTTATCGGGCACAAAAGTCGCAGTACTTTGCTAGTTGGTAGGTATAAGAGGAATGCTGCTGCCCATTCCTCATCACTGATTTATCCTTAGTCGCCTTCTACGACACCCACGGGAGAGGTTTGGGGTGGTGACAATTGTATTCTACTCTGCCGTCACCACACGGCCATGTGATTGTGATTAGAAAAATAGGCCTGTGGCTTATTTTTCTAATCACAATTTTGCTTTGTCCTTGCTTGATAAGCCAGCGGTGCTTATCTCAGTTAAAAAAGCTTTATAATTGACGGCCGCCTTGGTCGAATGCTCAGATTGCTGGGTATTGGCCAAGAGGCCCCGGGTTCGAATCCTGGTAGGGGCAAACTTTGTCATGGTTGTGTATATGTTTATGTAGTATATTTTCAACATTTATATAAAATAATTATATTAAAAATATGTCCGTCATCTAGAATCCATAACACAAGTGCTTAGGCTACTTACATTGGGCTAGATGATAGGTGTGAGTGAAAAAAAAAATATATTTATTATTTATTTATTAATTATCGATCGACTTCAAAAACTATCCGGGTGTGCTAATCGAAGCAGCAACCGCGATCCGGGGTTATCTATACAGTTTGGCCCCAAACACCCACATTAATTCGTCGAATAATTTGCCCTTAGGCAAAAAATGAATATTTATGGAGGCCGGTTCGGTCGAATGGTCAGATCGCTGGATATCGGCCAAGAGATTTGAATCCTGATCGAGCCAAATGTTCGTGTGATGAATTGAACGGTTATTTGTACTCGAGTCATCATTGTCTAGGTGTGATATGTTTATGTAGTGTACTAAAATTTCTCCGTCATCTAGTATCCATAACACAAGTGGTTATGCTACTTTGTCGAATGCTCAGATTGCTGGGTATTGGCCAAGACCCGGGACGGGTTCGAATCCTGCTTGGCTAGCATGACCACCAAAACACGGAATAATATTGTTTGTGGTGAGATGAATAAATAAATAAATAAATATAGCCATTTATGGCGTTGCTCTGTAAATAATCCTAGGATTTTAATACTTAATAAGCCTGAATAAATAAGCCTATATGGCTATTTCTTAAATATAAAGCCATTTATTTTTATTTATTTATTTATTTAATCTTTATTGCGCAATATACAAATTGTTACAAATGGCGGACTTAATGCTAAAAGCATTCTCTCCCAGTCAACCACAAATTTTAAAAATACACATTTGTCGGCGCGATTAGAAAATAAAACTACTTAACTAAAAATTAAAATTACCACAATAAAGTAAAATATACCATATTTTAATACTCTTTATTGCACTTGAAAAATACATAATAACTTATAGTTAGTTTACTGTTTGCAAGGGCGGACTTATCTCTAAAAGAGATCTCTTCCAGTCAACCCATGAATGTTGGTGATATAGTTATGCGGGTAACTAACAAAATGCAAGGCAAACATAAATATACTTACTTAAGATTAAGCACTATACATAGATATGTTATATAGTGCTTATACTACTTACTAGGCTAGATTATATTACGTGTGAAAGTAAGAAATATTAGAATTAGGTACTATGGAATAGACGTTTTGAGTAAGTAAAAGGCAAAATCTGTAATTTCATTAGGAAAATTGTATTATTACGAGATCTGGACTGCCTTGGGTAACCTAGGTACTATATTGTTAGGTAAGTACCTGCGTTATTTTCACCAACACCAACAAACTTTAAGAGGTCTCCTTTATTTTCTATAGGTACAAGATACTTATACTGATACTTACCACATGTGGATTGGAATGTTGTCATCCCAACCACTCTTTCCGGTTGTCGGCTCTCGACGACTTTTAACTAGCTCTTTCTGGTGAGGTGGATAATACGAATCAAAAGGGAGTGGATAGTTTGACAGATATTCATGGAAGAGGAAAATATAATGCGCCGTGTGGTGACGGCAGAGTAGAATACAATTGTCACCACCCCAAAACTCAACCGTGGGTGTCGTACAAGGCGACTAAGGATAAATCAATCATGAGGAATGGGCAGCAGCGTTCCTCTTATACCACCTAGCAATAGCAATGTACTGCGACTTTTGAGCCCGATAAATCGCAATAGGCTCGCCACCTATTTATTACATGGGACCTAACATAATTGGCGAAACGTGGGTGCTAGTTTCACCTGTGCCTACTCCTTCGGGGATATAGGCGTGATTTATGTATGTATGTATGAAAACATAATGCGCCGACCCCAGATAAACTGCACGGGGAGAGGGCAGGAGATGAAGAAAAAAAT